>BSBK01001708.1:480000-1095000 GCA_027943335.1 Chamaecyparis obtusa
TATGTTTAATCACTACGTTACATCTCAACAACATTACATGCAGACTCTCTCTATGGATTTGATATTCTTCAGCTCTTTGATTCTTTCTCCCTTCAGTGGATAGATATTTCAATCACTCTCCCTTTCCATGTTCTCATCAACAGATATTTGATAGAAGTCTCTCTCCCTTTGACAACAATGCCAAAGAAAATAAATAGCTCTTCAATAGTCAAGTAATTCTCTATTGTTTGCTTCAGATCAAGTACCTTCATGTAGTGATATACAATCCTCTGTTTCAGTTTCTCCATTCTTTCACAACCTTAGAAATCCTAAAGTGTGATCTATGTGCATCAACATGAATATTTTTCTGATAATATAGGTTGATGCAACCTCTTGATCACCTCAATGACCGATAGACAGGGGATAGATCCCTAGCCTAGTCCTCAAGTATTCAAAAGTGTCCTTCGGTAAGGGCTTGTTAAAAATGTCAACAAGTTGTTCTTTAGACTTTAAAAATTCTAGTTTGAATTGCTTCTCCTGTACTTGTTCCCTCAAATAGTGATATTTAATAGATATGTGCTTTATTTTTTAGTGCATTTCCAGATTCTTTGAAATGTTTATAGTACTGGTGTTTTCACAATAAATAATCACTTGATCAGTGATCACCTCATTCATTCCTTCCAACACTTGCTTTATCCAAGCAATATTTGAACAATTAGCAGCAGCAACAACATACTCTGCTTCAATAGTAGACTGAGAAATGCAAGCTTGTTTCTTGCTTATCCAAGTTACAAGCCTTTCTCTTAAAAAGAATGTTCCATCGGTTGTGCTCTTCCGGTCATCAATGTTTCCAGCCCAATCTGCATCAATATAAACTTAGAGTTCAAATTTGCCTTACTTTGTGTACCATAAACCATAGTCCTCAATTTTCTTTAAGTATCTCAAAATCCTTTTAACAACAACCATGTGTGATTATTTAGGATTAGTAGAAAATCTTGCCACAATCCCAACTGCATGAGCAATATCTGGCCTACTGTGTACCACATACATCAACTTTCCAATCATTGACCTATACAAAGTTTGATTTACCTCGGTTGATTCATCATCTTTAGTCAATTTACATCCTATCACCATCAGTGTTCCTACCGGTTTTGCATCTTCCATGCCAAAAGTTTTCAATACTCCCTTAATGTATTTTGATTGTGTGATGAAAATCCCATCATTCTGTTGTTTAATCTGCAAACCTAGAAAGAATTTAATCTCTCCAAACATTGACATTTCAAACTCTTTTCTCATTTCATCAGCAAAAGATTTGCAAATCAAATCATGTGCTCCAAAGATTATATCATCAACAAAAATTTCAGCAATCAAAATATTATCATCAGATTCTCCTTTCATGTATAGATTATTGTTTTCACTTGTCCTTACAAAGCCAATACTAATAAGATAAGCATGCAATCATTCATACCATACTCTCGGTGCTTGCTTCAATCCATATAAAGCTTTTTGCAGTCTACATACCATATTTTTCTTATTCGGATCAACAAAACCTTCAGGTTGTTCTATGTAGACCTCCTCCTCAAGAATTCCATTCAGAAATATTGATTTCACATCCATTTGATATACTTTGAAGTTCTTATGTGCAACATATGAAAGCAATATCTGGACTCCTTCAAGTCTTGCTACTAGTGCAAAAGTTTCACCATAGTCTATTCCTTCTTCTTGTGGATATCCCTTGCATACAAGCCTAGCCTTGTTCCTAGTTAATTCTCCATTTTCATTTAGCTTGTTTCTAAAAATCCACTTAGTACCAATTCCATTTTTATCTTTTGGTCTGGGTACCAATGACCATGTCTTATTCTTCTCAATCTGTTCAATTTCTTCATTCATAGCTATAATCCATTCTTCATTTTCAAGTGCATCTCTAACATTCTTAGGCTCAAATTCACAAACTAAGTATGTGTTTTGTCTTAACTTACTTTGGTTAATCATGCCAGCTTTCTTGTCTGTGGATAGTGCCTTCTGACAAATCTTGCCAGTTTTAATTCTCTTCTCTACTCATCATCCGGTTCAGGTTCATTCTATTCCTTAGTAGCTTCTTCCTGATTCTTAGTTTGTATTTGTTAATTCTCGGTAGCATTTTCCTAATGCTCGGTAGACTCAGCCTGTGGCTTCGATAGATAGTCTATATGTTCAATATATGTAAACCTACCATAGTCTTCTAGTTTCTTCATGCTTTCTTCATCATTCTTTTCAGAAAACTCATCAACTTTCACATTAGTACTTTCAATCATTTTATTAGTAACCTTGTTCAAACATTTGTAAGCTTTAATCTTATTAGAATATCCTGGAAATATTCCTTCATCACTCTTAGAGTTAGATTTTCCATTTCTTTCATCGTTCATAATGTAACATTTGCTTCCAAAAATCCTGAAATAACTTACATTTAGTGTGTAACCAAACCATAACTCATAAGGTGTCTTATTTGTGTCTTTCTTCAGTTGAACTCAATTTAAGGTGTATACAATAGTACTAACAGCTTCTCTCCAATAAATTTGTGCAAAATTCTTTTCAATTATAAATGTTCTGGCACAATCAACAATAGATCAGTTCCTCCTTTCAGCTATACCATTCTATTGTGGTGTCCTCGGTGCAGAAACTTGCCTTTTGATTCCATGCTCAAAGAAAAAGTTAGTGAATTCATCAGAAATAAACTCACCTCCTCTATTAGATCTCAAGCATTTAAGGTCTTTCCTGGTTTCTTTTTCAACTTTAGCTTTATACCACTTAAATAATTTGAATGCCTTAGATTTTTCTTTTAAGAACATGAGTGTCATCATCCTAGAGTAGTCATCAACAAATAGAATGAAATATTTGTCACCATAGTAACTTTGTGTTCTCACAGGACCACATAAGTCGGTATGCACCAACTCCAAAATACCTTTAGATGAGTAATATTTACTTTTAAAACTAGATTTTGTCATTTTTCCTTTTTGACATTGATTGCACATAACATGATCAGGCTTAGTTAGACTCGGTAGACCTCTAACTCTTCTCTTTTTACTGATCTTAATCATGTTATCAAAGTTCACGTGACATAACCTCTTATGCCACAACCATGCATCTTCATTTTATCCAACAAACAAGTAGTATCATCATTTTCAAGATAGAATAAATTACCTTTTTTATTTTCCTCCGGTACCACCCAGCTTTCCAATTCCATCATAGATTTTCACCTTCTTGAAATCAAATGCAACTTGGTGACCTGAGTTATTCCACTGTACAATGCTCAATAGATTATAGTTAAGCCCTTTTACCTAGTATGCATTATCACATCTAATCCTATTATTCAATAAGATTTATCCTTTTCCTTTCACTAAGCAAGGTGTGTCATTTCCCATTTTGACTGATCCTCCATTGTAGTGTTCAAGATATTCAAATTTATCTTCATCACCGGTCATGTGATTTGTACAGCCACTATCACTAATCCATGTATCATTTTTACTAACCTTAGATATGAGTGTTGTAACAAATACCACTTCATAATCCTCATCAGTGTCAGTGTCAGTACTGGCTTCTTCATCTTCAACAAGGTAACATGTCTTCTTGCCTTTGTCTTTGTAATCTTGGTTGTTTCTTCTATTATTGTGTCAGTCTCCTCTATGATTTCTTCTACCAAAATTTCCATCACTAGATCTATCATTGTCTTTATTTCCCTCTTTCTTGTTAGGGCATCTGGCAATAATATGACCAATTTCTTTACATTTAAAGCATGCTAAAGGTAACTTTCCCTTATACCTTCCTTTACCTTTCTAAAGTCTTCTAGCCATAAATGCTTCAAGCTCATCCTCAATATCACTGTCACTTTTATTCCTTATGTTATGTTTACTACTAGAATCACTAATTCTTAATGAAGACATAAAAGTAGATTCAACACTCGGTACAATACTGTTATCATAATTATTCAACTCAAATGTAGTCAGCTTACCAATCAAACTATCAAGTGTAACAGTACTTCCAGGTGCATATCTCATATCATGAATAGCAGATATTCTGATAGCATAAATAGGTAACAAAGTTATCAGTATTTTACTCACCATAGTATCTTCAGATATAATACCTCCTACTCCTCAGATAGCATTGACCACCTCCTTGATTCGGTTAGAGTATTGTGTGATATTCTCACCTTCTTTCATCTTCATGTCATCAAATCTTCCTCTAAGGCTTTCAACTTTGGCTCTCATTACATTCACATCACCACCATGAACAAGTACAACTTTGTGCCACATTTCTTTCACTGTAGTGCATCCCTTGATATCTTCAAATTCAGCATCGGTTAAAGTAGCAACAATCTCTATCATAGTTATATTGTGTTCATGTATGTCTCTCAACTGATCAACTATCAAAGGTCCAATAGTCGGTTGCAAGTAGCCATTGTCTAGTAGATGTAGTGTAGATTCTCCAATTCTAGATATGTGAAGTCTCATCCTGCTTTTCCATGTTGTAAAGTTGTCCTTGTTCAGCTTAGGTACCTCTCTTTTATACATCTTCTGATCTTTTTGCTCAAGTCCTTGAAACTTACCCCAAGCAACCAAAATGCACTCTGATACCAATTGTTAGAATAAATGAGAGGGGGGGGGGGGGTGAATTAGTTAAATCAGTTATCCCACAGTCCTATACCCAAAGATGTACAATTTCAACTTATTATGCAACTCAGTAACATAAAAATAGCAAACTGTTTATTCTTTTACCGATTACCAACTATTATCCAAACTATGATTACCGATAAAATCAACTATGCAGTATGTAAAGTATGAAAGAAAAACAATCATAACAAGTAACATATGACACAATGATTTAATGTGGAAACCCTGCAAAGGGAAAAACCACCTGGGACCGGTAACCCAAAAATTTCACTCTTATGAAGTGAGCTTGGTTAGGAGCCAAACCTGTTAAAGGTTTCAATGCACATTGCTAGGTGTGACCCAGTTAGAGGATTTGTAACTAACAGTTACCTTATGACCAACATTCATTATGGGGTCATCAAGATAACAATTCAACATTCATGGAATGTCATTTGAAATACAATAAGATTGTTAAGTCCACTTGGTTAAGAGATTTTACTAAATCAATGGTTAAACTGATACAGTTCTAATCTTATTCAAATACAACTTAATTTGCAAATATTCAAATCTATGCTATGCCCATAAAACTCATCTGATCAATATATCAATTCACTTTCCTCAATTCCTTTAACTTACTTCACTCGGTGAATAGTTCTTTGACACTCAGTTTTGCCTGCAGTGTGGTTCTTTCTGTAACCAGTTTTGATCAGGAATGCATGAAAAAATCTTCATGCAATATATTTTGCAGTATAAATTTCCTTCGGCACATTTCAACAATGAAACTTATGTCTCTTAAATAGACAAGTAAATCATTTTCGTATCAGCCATTAGATTTTTCCTCTTAATCTTCTTCATCCATTTTGTTGCTTAAACCTTCCTCGATAGATGTGTCCATAACTCATTTCAATCTCATCCTTTAGATCATCCTTGAATTTTGTCAGTCATGGATCTCATAACTAACTTCATCTATAACCTCAAAATCATAACAATTTCCAGCTCATCAATTTCAGTCGGCCTAACTTAGCATTTAATGTTTTCATCCATACTTGATTAATACTAAATGCGTCAGTGATAACTAACTTGGTTATTACTATCACTCGGTATACACAGGATTCACTTGGTGTATACTGTACACACTAAAATATGCACTTCTATGAACCATTACTTGCAAGGTTGCTCAACAATGAGGCCTCACAAAGCGGCTCATAGCTCTCTATGCATGGAGTTGCAAAGGACTTATGAGTTTTACTCTCAGCTAGAGCTACAAGAATGTGACCTTGCTAGTCAACCATGCAATGAGAGATTCAAGTGAAGACAAGGGCAAGAGTGCCAATGTCTCCAAGAATCTAAATGAAAGATGCAATGCAAATGCAACTAGTATGAATGTGCAAGACTAATCTATCAAATGAAGTGCAAACTAAACTATGAAAAGAAGTACAATAGATTTCAAGCCCCTAATTAAGCTATGTGAGATCTATTCTATTGCATAAAAGGAAATCTAATCTATGATGCCATGATCATGCAACTAAGAAAACAAATATAAACTAGATGATGAAAGCAACAAGTCTTCAATGTCTTCAAACTTCAAATGCACCTAAAACCTACAGCATAACATTAGCATAAAACATGGATGTGCAAATGAAGGAGAGAGCTCTCCTTTTATAAGAAATGAGGTGAAATGGACCATGGAGATTAAGAGGCAAAAAGTCTTAATCAACGGTGGAGCTTGAAAGAGGAGCAATCCACGTGCACAAGTATCCTCCAATGAGAGTGAAGTGTTGACTTTTGAGCCTCATGTGAGACAAAAGGTGCTTTTTCCCTTTTTATAAAATAGGAATAATGCTTTATTTGTGCAACTTAGGATAAGAGGAAAGTGGGGGCCTTTTATTTAATTGAAAGGGGAGGAAATATTCCTTTTAATTAAATAAAGACTTAGCATAAATGGTTAGCCCGTAGGATAAAAATCCAATATATGATCGAAATTAAGATTTAATCAGGAAATTGATAATGTTGAAAATATTGATTAATGATCAAAATGATTCAGGATTGATAAATCAAATAAATGGGGCCCAAAGTCTAGGCGACCATTTTAGGGTGCATACATATATAGAAATCTTCAATTACCAACCAAATTAACTTGTTCAATTCAAATATATTCTTCATAATAGAATAATGTAACATGCTCAAGTCAACAATATAAATTCATAGACTCATCAATAAGTTACCTAATGTATACCTTATCTTTATCTATCATATCCATCTTCTCCTTATGTAGATGTCTCATTTCTTCATCATTTCTTCCTTCTACAGATATTCATATGTTTATAACTATCATGATAAGTATAGTCAAAACTAGTTGACATTAATGACAACATATTGACTGATTTAAACATCTTACAAAATCATTTTAGTAGCTCGGTGATCTCTAATCACTGTTTCTTTAGTTCATCAAGATATTCAATTAGTTGTAGTTCACCATTATGAGAGTAGGTTATATATATGTTGATGATGTATGAATAAAGATTTGTGATCTGTTATCACTAAGCAAAATTTTCAGCTCCATGCTAATATTTTTTAAAATAATCTAAGTTATTGACCTAATGGTAACGCTTCATGTTGAAAACCCTATGTTTGTAAAACCCTAGCTTAAGTCTTGAGTCCTGTTATATTTTTGCGTTACCTTTTTGGGTTCACTAATCGCTCCAATAAAACATGTGTTAATTTTTCGACCCTTTTTATTCATCCCTTTATGTTCTGAGTGGTTAGGTTTTACTTTGGCATTCCCTTTAAACTGATTAAATCTTTTAAAGCCTAAGTTTCGGGTTAAATTTTCCAAAGTCTTAACCTTTTAAAATGAGTGGTTGTCATTGCACCGCAAACTTTCCTGTTGTTAGAAAGTCTGACATACGCTTTGGCAACGAAGCACCACCTGTCCAGGCGGGCCCAATTGATAATAGGGTTTATTGGTGTGTAAAGGGCGGATCTCATCGACGACTGTCGTTATACCATTGGACCAAGATGTGCTTTTTAACATCACGGTATAGCGACAACCATCTGATGTTATATGGTAGATCGAACGATGAGGTGGGGCCTTGAAATGCCAAGTCATGTTTATATGTCTATTTCTCATTGGTTGTCAGTAACTATGATGTGGTAGCTAACAAAGTTTTAAAGTAATGAAGAATAATCCAAGAGGGCCTGCTTGTTTGTTAATGTGGCATGATATGATTTGATATGCAGATGAGTGATGTGTCATTAGTGGGGCCTGTTCTTTGGGATAGTTACGATGCAGTAAGATCGCATGGCTGTCGTTATATCGTTGGGATAAGATGCATGATTTTTAGTATCACGGTATAGCAACAGCCGTTGATTTAGATTAAAGGACATGGGCCACTCGGTGGGTCCTCTGTGTCATTTTTTTTAATGATGTGGTCATTTCTAATTGGGCCATGGGAGCATTAATGACATGTTAGGGTTGCCAGTATGTCTGACATTAACGATGAGGTGGGTTTTTGGCCTATTGACATATCCAACTTGGCATTTTTTGATTTTTTGAAGGTTCTTTAAAGCATACGGTGGGGCCAATGTTTTGTCAAAAGGTAGCAGTTGTTAGATCAAATCACATCAACAGTTGTCGTTATATCTTGAGATGGTTTTTCCTAACAGTTTTGGTTAGTGCTTTGGCGACGAGGTGACACCTGTCCATTTCGGGCAGAGTAAAGTTAAGTCATTTAATTCTTCACATGGCGAATTTGAAATGTTCTCATTGGTTGAGAACTAACTTGGGGAAAAGTAATACAAGGTTTTGCTGTTGAATTTGTCAGCTGTCCGATGTGCCAAAATAGAAATATATCAACGGCTAGAATTTGAATTTTGCTCTATGACATTTTTCACATCCTGTGAATGCTGAGGCTGCCAACTTTCAGTAATGGCAAAGTTAATGTGCTACGTGTGGATGAATTGCGAGCAGTTGGCAATGCTATACATTGATATTGAATCATTTGTTTTCCTCACCATTTTCATAAGCTTCTCCGGTGATAAATTTCCCTCTCTCAGTTATTTCAAGCGAAGAATCTTGTAGGCACCTGGTAGGTGTAATTTTATGAATTTAAAGGAATTGCTTGAGGTCTTTAGGAAATTTGTGAAGGATTTTGTATTGATAAAGTTAGGGTTTTCTTGAGAATTCATAAACTATTTAGTAAGAAACCCTAGTTTCAAAATGCCTCCCAAAAGGAACTTGTCTAGTCAAACAGAGTATGTTAAAAGAGGAATTTTTGAGGATTTAATGTAGTTACTTCCACATTTTGATAATGGGGCACCTAGGGTAAAAGAGCTTTCTCCAAGACACCCTATGGATTCAGTTGCAGAGGCACTCTACGATAGAAGGAATTGGATGAGAGATGCCAAGGTGGGTGAGAAGCACGATGGTTTTACTTTGTTCAGATTAGCTTACTCAAAGAGAAATGCTTGTGCCCCCTTGAGTAATGTGTGGCAATTTGACATTGGGAGGTTAATATGCCCTAGTGTTTTCATGGATGTTGAGCTGTTAATACAAGTTTCCAAGTGCTACGATCCTATGACGAAATGTGTCAAGGACATAAATGGGAGAGACCTAATTAGCATCATAGATGATGAAATTAGGGAAGTTTTTTCAATAAATGACCCATTTGTGGGGTTAGAGAAGATAGACTCCAAGGAATTTACAGAGATTTATGAAGCACAGAGAGATTATTTGAGGTCAGGACCTTTGAGGTAGTTTTTGGAGGAAATTGGATCCATGTATGTTGTCAGTCCAAGCACACCAGAACCCTTCAGGTTAGATCTATTCAGCAAGAGAGCATAGGAGGTCTACAAGTCATTAACCTTAATTCTAGGTCATGATGAAGCAACTCATATGCCCATACCATACATGTTCATGATGGTACAATCATTGCACCCCCAATTGGCACTAATTTTTTATTTTGCATCTCATTTAGTTGATTTGATTCATAAAGGGTTGATGGGAATCAAGGATATGAAGGTTTCTAGACCTTTTGGGTGGTATTCAATGCTCATGCATATGTTTTTGTACAAGGGTGAGAGGTTTTTCAACTCAACGGTAAATATTGTGAAAGAAAGATATGGAGAAGCCCTTCCAGTGCAACTATGGACTATAGCCCCATCATGGGACAAAATTGATGCCAGTTACATTGCTTTTGATAGGGATTTTGCATCAAGGCTTAGGTCTCTTTTGTTCTTTGAAAATCCAAGGATCCCAAGAGAATTGCTGAGATTGATTAGGCCAAAGGAGTATTGTCAGGACATCACCATTGTCCATAATTTTGGGGATATAATTCTATACCTTGTTTCCATAGTTTTCAGAGTATATGGTTGTAAGAAGGCACCATATGTCTTACCTTATCAAGTCCCATCAAAGTTGGCTATGATGAAATTTTGAGGCAAATTGGAGAATTACAAGAGTCCACTCTCATTGGAAAGGGGAGGGGAACATTTTTCCCAGATATAACTTTAGCACATCAATATGTGATTACAAAGGGAGGATGGGTACATTTGAATAAGGTCTTGCAACCTTATAGAATGCCTAAAGAAGTAGTGAGATGTGAAGACACAGAGGGATCCTCTCAGGAGTTTTCAGGGATAAGGTAAGGTGTGCTCTTATTGAGCATCAATTCAATTTTCCAGAGGATGTAATTAGGAATGAGTTTGATCTTCAAGCTCAAGAGGTGAAAAAAGAAAAATGGGTTATCTATAGTAAGTCTATAGATTTTATAAAGAATTTTGATGGAGCTTATGACCCATTAAAGGAGTCTATATAATGCAGAAGAGAAGTGGATACACTGTTCTCCTGCCATCACAACAAAAAAGTGAAGATACTCCTACTTCAAGAGGGAAAAGACCTATTGATGATCCATCATTGCAGGGAACCTCTCCCAAAAGGAAAAGACAGGAAGAAGAAAGGCCAGTAGAGGAGATTTACTCTCCTTCTCAATCCCCTATCCAATTGGATGAACATGGGGTAGCAGAACAACTTGTACAATTAAGAAATGAGGGGAACATTTTTGTTTCTAATGATGATTTGCAGGAAGGAATGCCGGAGGCACCTAAGGAGGTGGCCATGGATCTTTCAGTTGAAGAATTTGAGGGTAAATAGATGGACCCTATTTTGAAGCAAGCAAGTGATTCTTTCCTTGCTGATGATAAGTTTGTTAAGACTAGGGCATTCTCCCAGTTTCTTTGGAGAATGAAAATAAACCAATATAAAGAGATTTGTGAAAAGAAGAAAGAGGAGTTCCCTGCTAGGGATATCAAAGAAATAGAAGAAGAAACCAAGGTAGAAATGGTTAAACAATTTGAGAAAATTACTCCAGAGGAGGGGAGGGCCATGGTTCATACAGCAGGGATATTAATTTTGCCAAAATGGGACATTGCTGATGCAATTGTCTTTGACCAAGTCAGAAAGAGCAAAGTGAAAAATCTTGCTACAATAGAGCAAGCTAAACAAGCTACAAAAGGGATTTCTTTCTCTAAAGATCATGCTGCCCTGGTAATGTGGTCCTTAAATAAAGGGGAAGATAAAGGAAAGAGAGAAGATTTCTCTATAGGACATATAGGGAGTTTGTTGGTTCAGAGAGTAGGAGAAACATCTGGTGTGGAGGCATCAAGTTTGGTTTTAGAAACTACTAAATTCAATGCCAAAGTGGTAGAAAAGGATGCTAGGGAGAAAGAAGAGCTTAGGCTCAAATTTGAAATTGTCCTCAAAACTTATAATGAGCTCAAAGTTGAGCTAATTCAGAAGGACAAATTAATTGCACAGTTGTCAAGACCATTGGATCACAGGTCCCCTCAGTTGGTAATTTCTGATAGGCCTGTAGTGGCTTCATCTTCAAGCCCAATTGTTGAGTTTCCACCTTCCCCCTACCCAAAGACAAATCTAGATGCAAGGGTCAGTTGGGAGAAATAGAGGTTAATAGAAGAATAAAATAGATTGAAGGAAACAAGGGCATAGTTGGAGAAGGAAAATGATGAGAATATAAAGGCCACAGCTTTGGCACATCAAAAGTATGAGGAAAAGATAACAGGTGCAATCATGGAATTTGCATATGACTTAAAGCCGTCAATTTTACATAGTCATGTTAGCAAATTGATTTATTTGTTTGAAGTTTTAAATAAGGAGAAGAATGAAGTGTCTCCAATTTTGAAAAGGTGGATTGAAAGGTCTCCTAGCATAAAGTTGTTCCATATGTTGTCTAAAGGACATGAGGACCCAGACCCACTAATAAAGCCAGTACATCAAATTATGAAGAAAATGGTATAGTTTGGCATCTTTTTGGATAGTTTTATAAGGAAATCAAGCATGTTGAAAGCTGATTTGATGCTTTCAAACTATGAACTGGTTCCTACCATTTTCACAGACAAAGGAAAATTTAAAGAGGCTTATTAATGGAGGGAAGAGATGGATGGACTTCTGATAGAAAGAATAACTGGTATTCTAAGTGACAAATTTTCCTTCAGTAGCACTATCAAAATGTTAATAAATGCCAAATTAATGTTTGATACCATTCAGCAGAAAGTCACTTAGATTGAAAGAGAATGGGAGTAGTTATCAAGCAAGAAGGCTGAGTTTGTCAATTTTGACTTCCCGAGTGAAGAGGTATACAATAAATGGAGATATCTGTATATACTAGTTGTAGAGAAAGTTGATACACCACCAGCTCCATAAAGAAAATCAAGGCAGTCATTTTTGGGTCACAAAGTGGTTGAGATACGAGAGAGCATTCATTGCAAAATGGACAGCAAGTATTGCAAATCGGATTTGTTGAAGAAAGCCAATGACAAACATTCAAGACATAAAGCAAGTTGGCTCAACTGCAATTTTATGGCTTGCTTGACCAAGTGTATTTATTGTAAATTTTGTAGTTGTTGTAAAGTTTTAGGGTTAGTATTTTGTAAACCCTAGAATGACTGGTAGCTTTTTGCATCTCCTTGTTTATAAAAGGATTTCCCACGGTCATTCTAGGTATTGAGAGTTTTAGGAGTTGAAAAGATAGCAATCCTAAAAACCTAATTCTCAGTCAGGGATTGTAATTTTTGTATCATTTTATCAATCAAAAAGAAGAAGTACATGTCGCTGCTATTGTTTTGCAAGCTTTCTATTCAGGACATTTTTGTAGGCAAATGGTGAAAGGTTATACTTAATACAAGTTTCAAATCTTTGTCTCTCCTTTGTTTCATTTTGTGAATTTTTAAATCTTTCACAGGTTTATATGTATGTATCGATGCTTGAGTTCCAACCTAGGGTTAGATTAAATACTGCTCAAAGTGGGATATGTGTTCATGAAGCTTATATAAAGGATTCTTATAAGTAGGGAAGATTTGGGACACTTGTGTTTATGCTCAGAGACCATCTTTTTACAGACATCATTGTATCCATCTTGTTTTTAGAAGTTCTGCCCAATGGATAGGGCACTGGCCTGTATTTTCCTATTTTTGTTTTCTATGGAATGATTGAAATCTTGTAATCCTGAAAATATTAAATCATTACTAGTCATTTATTTTTATTTACATTTATGTATTGTCCTATCGAGTGATGGAGAGTCAATTAACAATAGGTTGTTGTTTAGTACTTTCTCATTGATATTTGTTGAAAGATCAAATATCCAGTAAGGGGCAGAGTTAAACTATTCAGAGTTAATACTATTGGATCAGGTGCACTTGCCTTGGTTTTGTAGAGCCAGAAGCAGAAGAGGGTAGTCTTATCCCTATAGTTGGTCCAATTACCTATAAATTGTTCACATTTGGAACTAACCTCTCCTTAATATCCATCATAGGTATATTGGTATCTCATGGAGTGTAAGATCCTATCTAGGAACCAACAAAATGGTGACTCTACTGGGGATTAGAGCATAATAAAGAAGTAAAATCAGTTCTGAATCACTGTTTATGTTACACACTTTCAAAATTTCATTACCCAGATTTGATTCAGCCCTTCCAAGTCACCAACAGATTGACTCTACTAGAGAATAGAGAAATTATAGTCAAGTGCAAATAGTGCAGGTTTCAAGTTGAGCTGGACTCCTGACCTACCTATTTCAATCGTTTGATATCTCTGGTGTTACAAATCAGTATAAATAATGCAAGTACGAGTAGAGATTTGACTCCTAGCCAGCTTATTATTTATCCAATGGACTTCATTAAAGAGTATAAGAGTCAATTTCAGTAAAGTTCAAATTATCTCACCTAATTGTGAGTGGCAATTCTGAGTATCTCTATAACTAGTGCTTTATAATATATAACTATGAGTTTCAAAAATACAAGCTCTTATAGTAGGGAACACCCAGAGGAAAGTCTGCAGGGTGGGCTTCCTACCACATCTAGAAGAAACCAAGTTAAAAGAAAAAAAGATAGTAATGATATGTCTCTTACTTGGAAACAGAAAGGAAACTCAAGACAGGGAAGTATTCCTCCTCCTAGTTAGGAGGGAAATGCCTTAGAATATGAGGAGGTAGTTGATTTAGGTC
Source organism: Chamaecyparis obtusa (assembly GCA_027943335.1). NCBI lineage: Eukaryota > Viridiplantae > Streptophyta > Pinopsida > Cupressales > Cupressaceae > Chamaecyparis > Chamaecyparis obtusa. The sequence goes on from BSBK01001708.1 coordinate 494,123, forward strand.
TAAATCAATATGAGGATTATTATTCCCCAACAAAAAGAGAGGGTGAAAGATTACCCCAAAATAGGAGGATGAATCCAAATAAATAGTATGGAAGGGAAGGAAGGTCAAGAAGTAAAAGTAGAAGTGGGCAGGACTTTCTTCCCCCTTTCACCCTTGGTTCCTCATTACCCCAAGGTCTTCAAGAGTCTCAGGATCAGCAAGAGGACCCTCAAGCAAAGTAGATTGAATCTAATACAACTTTGCCTAATTTTGAGGAAATATTTGAGGAATTTTATGAATTGGAAAGGAGGATTCATGAATAGGCAGCCATTAGGCAGAAAAGAGAAAAAGAAAAGGAAGAAAAAATTAGGCATGCCATGATAAGGGTTGACCAGTTAAGAAGGCAGCTATTAAACTTAGAGGCTATAAATTAGGTTCCCATTCCTAGACAAATAAGTGAACAGACTATTGTCTACAAAACTTTTGAAACAAGGGTTCCAAAGGATAAGGGAAAACAAAAAGAGAAAGGTATTTCAATCAAAGAGCCTGTAAACCCTAAAAATCCTATGGACCAGGCTTTGAGGTTGGAGGCAGACCTTGAAAAGGCTAAGAGGGAACAAGAATTATTAGCTAAGGAACTTGAGAAGGAAGAGTTAGAAGCTGCAACATTAGAGATAAAGAAGAAAATATATTTTCTTAAAAGATCTGCAGGGCCTACAAATTTTGCTAGTTCTACTATAACACAAGGAGTAGACACTACAAATTTAGAAAATCAGACAGGTGGTATTCCCCCACCAGAAGGATTCAAAACTACTTCCACCACAAATACTAATGCATCCACATCTTAGGGTGCTGGTTTTCCTAATATAGGGATTATTCATGTAAGATGTAAATAGTTGGTTTTTACTGGTATCCCTGGCTATCCCAACCCCATCCCTGAAGAAATCAAAAAGAAACTTCCTAAGTTTACTGGAAGCAATGTTGTAAGTTGTGAGGAGCATTTAAAGAAATTTATTGATGTAATTGATGACTATAACATTGTGCCTGATGATGTTATAATGAAATTATTTGTCTAATCCTTAACAGAAGATTTTAGGGATTGGTTTAGAGCTTTGCCACATGGTAGCATAGGTTCATGGAATCAGCTTAGGCATTGTTTTAAAGAACAATATAGTGATAAAACACATGAAGGTTTCATGCTGAATGAATTCAATAACATAAAAAAAAATTTCAATGAAGATGTTGAATTTAATGTCAGGTTTCAAAAGGCCATGCATAAATTGTTACAGGTCATCAGATTGGATGACAGAGTGTGTCTTGTTACTTAAATGCTTTTGACTCTAAGATGGGTTACCCGTTGAGAGATTAAAATCCAAGGAGTCTTGTTGAAGCTTACAAATTGGCTATGAACATAGAGAGCAATCAGATAATTTTAGGAAAGTTGGGAAGGAGAGAAGATAACAAATCTCCTTTGTTAAATAGAAAGGACCTAGGAAAGCCTCAAGGTATGAAACCTAAGGATGATGAAAGCCTAAAATAGATTTTGAAAGCAATAAAAGATCTAAAGCCAGGTGAAAACATAAATAGTAGAGTTGCAGGAGGAGACAAGCCTCCCTTTAACAACTTCAACAAATTACCAAGAATGCAGAATTACCCCTACAACACTCAGTGGAAAGATGGGAAGCCTTTTATTCCTGAGAAAAGAGATAAACCAAATGATAGGACCCCTGATCCATTGCAAAGAAATTCAATGAATGTGGTGGAGGAAGTCCCATGGTGTATTGCCTGTTAATCACCACATGATCCTGATTATTGTGCCATATCCCAAAATGTCTCTTCTCAAGAAGAGAAAGAGTGCAGTGAGGAACAACCTTATGATGACCAGGGATGTGGGATGTTTTCTTCTTATGTTTTGAGTGAGGTAGACTCTACTGAAGATGATGAAAATCAAGATTTCTCACATTCCAAAACTAGAAATGAATCATATCATCAACAAGTTTTTTCAGATGATGAAGATAGTGAGCTTGACAACATCCAGTATAATGTTCAAAAGAGTGAGCAAACAACTACTTTAAGAAGGCCTTCTAATGAGGAGATTGCCTTGATAATAGACAATTTGGTTACTCAGGCAAAAGAAAATTATAACTTGAGGAATAGAGTTGTTGGTGATTCAAGTCAAAAGCCTGCTGGTATTTTTATCAAGAAAATAGACAAACATGTAAAAACATCACAAGAAAAGACTAAGGATGTTACTCTTGCTGATAAGGTCAAGATAAAGAAAAATGTTAAGCCTAACATTTTTTATAAGATAAAAACTAAGCCTGCAGCTGAGGTTCTACCAGCTGTGCAAAACAAGATCAAAGCCCAAACTGACAAACCTGCAGATATATCCACCCAAGAAATTGATAAAGAGATTGCAGATTCAAAACTAGATGTATTTGATTTAAAGTATGTTCTAGTCGACAGGAGTAAATTGTTGTCTCAAGTTACATATTAGACCAGTTTCCTTATGCAAATCCATGGGGTACAAAGTCATTATTTCCTTGAAAAACTTAAAAAAGTGAATCTTCTCACCATTGGGCTGAAATAAAATTATTGAAATTGAAACTAACTCACTTGACATAATCCAATTGAGGAGACCTTACTATTTTTAATAATGAACCCATGTAAAAATATGTATACATTATTATGAATGATAAATCTTTTCTCAATTGAGTTATATTAGGTGACAAAAAAACACTTAAACTGAAAATTGTTGATTGAAAATTGCAAACCGCAAGATGTTGAAACTAAAACTAACTACAAATTGCTAATTGAAAACATGTGCAATAATCACTTAGAGGAAATAGAAACTGAACTACCACTCAAAATAGAAGCAAAAAACTCTCTTACCTTAAACTATTGAGATGATGACGACTCAAATGAAACCATTGACTAGTTTTTGGAAGTAACACACTTTTATTCCTAGCTTGAGATGCTTTAAAAACTTGAAGACATCTGAGACAAGATGGAGATGTGAAAAAAAACATAACAGTGGTTGCAATACTACTTCAAGAACAAAAATAATGTGGCCTACCTCCTCATTTTGATTAACAACGTGGTTTCCTAGAAGTGTATAAATAAACTAAGAATGACTTTCCTCTATTGAGGCCTCATGATTGGGTGAAAACTTAACTTCTACTGTCTTGTTCACCTCTATCCTGGATAGATGTCTTATAGGACATCTTTGTTAGATGACAAAGTTCATGGAAATAATGTTGGCTCCACCTTTATGCTCTATTGCTCCATCATCCTGATGGTTTTCATTTGATGTCTCCAATGCTTATTTTGGAGCCATGACCTCTAACACTTCATCTTGATGTTTTCCTTGAATTACCTCTCCACTAGTTGCTACTTTAACCTCCAAATCTATACAAAATGCTTCTTATGCATTCCAAAACAACTATTTTACATTAAATTCGAATAAAATGCTTCACATGTCCTCTTGAGTCCTTTTCATGATAGGACTTATTTTCACCTCATTACAACTCTACCTAATATTTAATGAGACAGAAAAAATATCTTCTTGAAGTACAAGTTTTGATTCAGGGGTTTTCTCACAAGCTTCTGATTTTGGAAGGTGTGGCCTAACATCAACATTTGAGGAAAAATAATCTATCATGGAGGCAAAATACTCAATTTTATCCATTTTGACTTTTGTTTCATGAAAGACCAGTGCCATGTCTAAATCATTTTGTTGTTTTGTACTTGTCCCTGGAGTTAGTATGGGCACATCTCTTCATTTTAATTAACATAATTAGGAAATCCAACAAATAAATTAGTCACTATCTCATCATCAAGAACTTGTTGTTTACTATGCCTAGCCTCTTCTACCTCTTGTAGAAAATCTAATTTATTATTCTTAATATCTTGCACAATCATAACAACATGTAAAGGATTTATCTTTGACTCTTCAAACATTTCCTCTTATTTTTCTACAACATGAGAAGTCAGAATATCATTGGGTTCTTGAGGTTTCACTAGGTTGTACCATTCCTTCTATAAATAATGGTCATATATCCCTCTTTAGGAGGTCAGATTTATTTGATATTGTACTCTTATTTTCAATTTTAAAGAAATACAGATATATCATTGTTATGTTTTTGAGAACACTTTCAATGAATAAAATGGTGTTTTAGTCTTCTACATCTGATTTGAGTTCTGAAAGACTCATCCAAGGGGGCCCACTTGGTGAGAATTCCACCCATATGATTTAATAGTTACTTTATTTTTCAATAATTAGTTTAGTCTTAGCAAGTGTTTATTCCTGCAGCCATTGAAATTATTAGTATAATCAGATCCAAGATTAGTGAGAGGGGGGTGAATCAGTAATCTAACAAATACAACTTTTCATAAATCATTCTTCAACTTATAATAATTACCATTTATTTCATGCATAAATAAACCATTAAAGTAAACATCTACAATCATGCAACACTATAACACTAATATTTTTCTCATGGAAAACCAACTAGGAAAAACCACGTGTGGGGATGACATCCACAAATAATTTTGCACTCTTCTGCACTACACCGGGTTAAGAGCTTAGCCCTATTAAAAGATTAAAAAATACTCAGTTAAGAGCAAAACCCTATTAGGAGTCACCTAGTTGAGGGATTTACCTCTATCCCTATTAGGAGCTTTACCCTATTAGGAGTGACCTTGTTAAAGGATTCAAACCCTAGTTAAAGAGTTACTTGGTTAAAGGATTTACACATAAGACCTATTAAAGTCTACTTGGTTAAGGGATTTTTTTGTAGAAATTCTTGGGAATCAACATGTAAAATGATCTGGGTGTAGTACTTCTCCTTTGCTTATTTAGATCTAATTAAGCACAGTACATCTTCTTGCAGGAAATCTCTTGTCTTTACTTGATCTTACCTTCGTATCCATGATCTCATCTTGCATTTTTACTTATTTACATATAAATACCTTCCATGATTATTAGGGAAATAGATGACTTACATAACATATTACAAAATAATTTTATTCATTCGTTCTAAATTATTTAACCCTAAAAAGTGTTATCAATACAGAACCTTTGATTAAACATCCATGTCGGCCTCAGGATTCATCACACATCGATTTAATCCAAGAATAGTAAAACTGTATTAACTTCTCCAACATGCTTCCAAAACTTGATTAAATCAGACCACCTCAAAGAATACAACATAAAATAATCATTACCAATCTATTAAGACATGTCATCAAAAACCTTGGAACACATAGCCACTTATCACAACATGCTTCAACATCACCGATTAAGGATCTGAATGATTGTTCTAAGAAATTTTCTTACTTTTCACTCGATGATCTTTTGTCCATTGAAACCTTGAATTCTAGTTCACCAAACATGATCTGTTCACAACAAAAACTCCAAAACATAGTCAAGATAACATATTGTGAATCGCAACACCTAAATCCAAACATACTAGATACAATCATCAAATCATTCCTCCTTGTGTTGATCATATTCTTCCTATTAACCTGTCAACCTTCAATCAATCATAAGTCACATCATTCACATGATAAACTTGTGTGGTCATAGATATAACATCTAGAGAAATCACTGAGTCTACATTTACGATCACACACTCTAACTCTTATCACAACTCTGGATTTAACCTTTTGATCATACATCAACATAACATAAACATTATCAACAATCAAACACTAAGTTGACATTAATGACAACATCATAACTGATCAACCTAACATTAGATCTGCATCAAACTCATACCATAACATACTCAACTTATCTATGCATCATTTATGCCAATAATCTCCCCCTTTGACATTGATGGAAACACCAACAATACCAAGCACATAAACATTGTCTCTTAGCTAATAATCATCTCCTTTAAAGTCTTCTCCCCCTTTGCCTTCAACTAATTATTTTTCCAATCTTATCTTGACCTGATCTTTATGCTCTTCTCCCCCTTTGACAATAATGCCAAAGGTGCAATATGCCTAAGTCTTCATCTGTCACAATTGACCTCACCTTATTCCAACTACTCCCCCTAAGGAGTAGTCCCCTGAACACCAATCCATAGTCAAAGACATGGCAATGAATTCACTGGATTGACACATCAACAACATATTATCTCTACTCAGATAGGAGCACAACCCCTAGCTTGCCTCTAAGGTACTCAAAAGTATCCTTACAAAGTGGCTTTGTGAAGATACCTTTTATCTACTCCTTTTTTGGTACATATTCCAACTTCACTTACTTTTCTTGCACTTGATCTCTTAGAAAATGATACTTAATTGCACTATTCTTAGTCTTGGAATACATTAAGATTCTTGGAAATATTTATTGCACTTATATTGTCACATAAAATAGTTACCATTTCAGTCACCTTTTCTTTGATACCTTCAAGAATCTTCTTCATCCATACATTTTTTGTATAATTTATAGCTATTTATATCTATTATGCTTCTACTATAGATTGTGAAATATAATTTTTCTTCTTGCTTGTCTAGGATAAAAGCCTTTTACCTAGAAAGAATGCACCACCGGTTGTGCTCTTTTTCTCATAAACATTTCCTGCCCAATCTGTATAAGTAAACACACTCAAAGATTAAACACCATAATGAGCATACCATAGACCACAAACCACAATCAACTATCCCTTTAAAATACCTGAATATCCTTTTGACTGCAACCATGTGAGATTCCTTAGGATTTGATTGAAATCTAACCACTCTTCCAAATGCTTTAGAAATATCTAGTTTGGTGCACGAACAACATAATACAACTTACCAATTTTATCTCTATATAAGGTAGCATCCACTGCATTAGATTCATCAACCTTAGACAAATTACATCCTATTACCATGGGGGTTCCAACCGGTTTGGAGTCATCCATACCAACAGTCTTGAGTACTTCCTTCACATATTTGGATTGACTAATATATATACCATTCTTTAGTTGTGAGACTTGCAACCCAATAAAGAATTTGATCTCCTCAATCATTGACATTTTAGAATCCTTCTTCATTTCTTCAGAAAATTCCAAACTCATCTCATCATTTCCTCCAAAGATTATATCATCAACAAAAACTTTAGCTATCAACAACTTATCTCTTTCAAATTTTAGGTACACATTACTATCATTACTTGTACTATTAAAACTAATTTGAATAAGATAAGAATTTAAGCTCTCATACCATACCCTCAGTGCTTGTTTTAGTCCATACAATTACTTTTGTATCTTGTATACCATGTCCTTGTCCTTTGTCAATTGAAAACCATTGGGTTGTTCTATGTAGACCTCTTCTACAAGAATTCCATTCAAGAAAGCTAACTTGACATCCATTTGGAAAACTATAAATCTTTTATAAGAAACATAAGCAAGTAGAATTCTTACCCCTTCTGATATTTCTACTAGAGAAAAGTCTCTCCATAGTTCACTCCTTCTTGTGCATAGCCCTTGTATACAAGTCTTTCTTTGTTCATGATCACATCTCCATCTTCATTCAATTTTTTCCTGAAAACCCATTTGGTACCAATCACATTTTTATTTTTAGGTCTAGGAACAAGCATCCATGTATCATTCTTCTTAATTTGACCAAGTTCTTCCTTCATGAATTTTATCCAATCATCATCCTTGGTTGCTTCCTTAACTGTCTTAGGCTCATACTTGGAAATTAAACAAGTACTTTCTCTGAGATTTCTTCTAGTTAGAACACCTACATTCTTATCACCTATAATCTGATCAACAAAGTGATTTAACTTCACATACCTAGGCATCACTGGTTCAGATCTAGGAGCTTCTTCTTTTGTCGGTTGAGCACTCTTTCCACATTGTCTTGTTCTATTGGATCATGCACTTTTGGTTCAATGTACACAATCTCTCGATTATCCTCAGTCACTTGCTTTCTTGAATCATCAGATTTCTCAGGGTATTCATCCACCTTTACATTTTCAGTTTCAATCATTTTGTTGGCTCTCTTATTTAAACACTTATATGCTTTACTTCTAGTGTAATAACCCAAGAAAACACCTTCATCACTTTTTGGATCAAAGTTGTCTGAGTGATCATCTCTCTTAATATAACATCTATTTCCAAATACTTTAGAATATTTAACATTAGATGAATGACCATACCATATCTCATAAGGTTTCTTATTGGTTCCTTTCTTTACTTGCACCTGGTTCACTATGTAAACAATAGTACTAATTTCTTCTTTCTAGTACGTCTTTGGTACATCACCTTGAATCAACATTGTCCTTGCAGCATCTACTATAGTTTTATTCTTCCTCTTTGCAACACCATTTTTTTGTGGATTCCTAGATGCATACATTTGTCTCTTGATTCTATTATCTTCACAATACTTAACAAATTTTACAGAAGTAAACTCACCTCCTCTATTAGACCTTGAACATTTTAAATTCTTACTTGATTCCTTCTCAACCAATGCCTTGAATGATATGAATTTATGATATGCATCACACTTTTCCTTCAAGAAAGTTACCCCTAGAATAGTCATTGGTAAATAATATGAAATATATATCACCATGATAATTTCTCTATCTTATAAAATTCATTAGAAATATATCCAGAAAAAATGGACCGTTGGAGACTAGGGTCAACTCTAGGGCCCGCATGCAGGTATGGTGGTTGCTCTTAGGGATGACTGTTGAATCAGGAGGTACACAATGGTAGGGATCCACTTAGGAGACACGAAGTTAGGGCATTTAGGGATGCTAGAGGGCCTTTTCATCCTCACAATCAAAGGAAATTTGAAAGGCTTTCAAATGGTAGGGTTTCGACTAGTTCTCACTGGGAGCATAAATATTTCAATTAGGAAAGATCTTTTGGGAATAGGAGCAATGGAAATGGCTTTAGTGGCCATTCTATCAGATGTTTCACATCCATGAACCTAGGGGGTAATATTGATTTCAATCAAGTGGTGAGGAAGTTCTGGAAACTAAAGATTGTGATTGAACAAGATCAAAAGATGGATGTGGAGCCGGTGGTTCAACATTGTAGGGTGGTAGGTCTAAACATCTCGAACTCATCAGTCATGGAAATGGTAAGCTTCCTGAAAGACCATGTATTTTTCTTGAAATGGGGTGGGGAGTGGCTTGCAATTAGTAAGATCAAATGTTGGTGTGATAAATAGTGGGGCTCTGTTAAAAGTTTCAAAGTTTTAGAGAATGGGTTTGTGATGGTTGTTGTTGATAGTGCCCAGGATAGGGATTGGATTTTAAATAGTGGGCCTTATTTTTTAGATGGAAAAGGCTTTTTTCTAAAAAAATGGGAACCAAACTTTGATCATACAAAGGAAACCATCTTCACCTATCCTATATGGGTAGGTCTTCATTGCTTCCCACAAGAGTATTGGAACGAGGAATCTTATCAGAATATTGGGGCAAAGTTAGGGACCTTTGTTATGGCATTAAAAATGGTGGATAAAGTCTCCCTACTGATGTTCCCAAGGATTTGCATTTTTTGGAATGCTAGTCATCCTTTACCAAAAATGGTTGAATTGGTAACCTTGGAGGGAACTTAGAGACAACCGTTATCTTTTGAAGATGAGCTATTGATTTGTGAGGTTTTCTCGAGTGAAGACCATGCCTCAATGGATTGCTCTGATTGGATTAATGGTAAGGGTAAAGATCTTATGGAGGCTCGATTATTACAGTGAGCTATGCTACTATCGGAGAAGCAAGAGGACAAGCATAAATAGTCTTGTTGGCTATTTGGGAATGTCAGACTATCCCAGGTTTTCAACAAGTTACCTCTCAAATTCCTATCCACGGCCCTTTGGAGGAGGTTGTTTCACATGAGCCTACATAAAAATTTTAGACTATTGAAATTGGTCAAGCACAGTCTCAGGAACCAGTTCCCCTATCTTTAGATACCTATGTTGGGTGTGAGGTTGCACCAATGATGCTCTCTAGTGAGATCTTGAACATCATCCCTACTAATGGAAATGTGGTGGCTTCTCTTGATGATCATTTGGATTTCAATGCTGGGAAGGTGGGCAATCAGGTGATTGTTCCCCCAATGGACCAAGGGTACCCTCACACTAAAGATGTTTTTGTGGAGTCCAATGAGGAACAAGTTTTTAAAGATATCCAAATCTCCCCCATCCAAAATTTGGAATCCTTGTTTAACTTAGACCAAGTTTCTAGTGATGGAGAAATGGATTTAGAAATGGAGAACGAGATGGGTGATGAGTAGGTAGAAGATTTTATGGGTTTAGATGGGGAACATGGATTCATAGAAAAAAGAACATTGTCTCAATTGGATGCTACAAACTCTAAAGTAAAGGTTGGTGAACAAAAGAAGAAAGGACGCAAGTCAATCAAGTCTTTGATCCAAATAGCTGGTAGTGCGGCTAGTCAAAGAAAATTGAGATCGGGAAGAGAGTATGTCTCTTGCCGGAAGTAATGAGGCTGCTTTTGTGGAATGTCAGAGGCTACAATGCCTTTGAAAAGCTTTGTTTGATCAAGCGAGGGCTGGATCAATCAAGGCCGGATTTGGTGATGTTTCAAGAAACTAAGTTCAAACAAGATAGTTTAGATTTTTGTAGTAGATGTTTTAGTCGGTGGCAATGCTCTTCGGTTCCAGCAGTGGGAGCTTCAGGAGGTTTAGGTGTTCTTTGGAAGGTGGATGTAGTGGAGCTTGTAGTTATGTAGAGTAACCATCATTGGCAATGGTGTAAGGTGACTTCAAAAAAACTTAGGGCTTCTTTCAATCTCATAAATGTTTATGGCCCTACATAGGATTGGGAGAAGCAGACGGTGTGGAGAAAGTTAACAGATTTGATGACTGTGGTAATAGATGAAATGGTGGTGTTAGGGGGTGATTTTAATGTTGTTTTAAGCCCTTCGGAGAAGAAGGGAGGTAGAGGTTGGATGCTCCCAAGCCAAGTGGATTTTAATAAATTTGTGGCTGATAATGGTCTTTTTGATATTCCTTTTAAGAAAGGGGATTTTACGTGGACTAATCGCAGAACAAGTTTTGTCCATATTGCTGAAAAGTTGGATAGGTTTTTGATGACTAGTGATTGGTCTAAATGTAATTGGAATGTGGAAGCGGTCATTATGCCCATTCATGGTTTGGACCATTTTCCTATAGCTTTGCAGTTGCAGGAAGATTCTACCCCAGAGCGGTGCCCTTTTAAATTTGAGGTGATGTGGTTAAGAGTGGAAGGGTTCAAGGATTTAGTAAAGCAATGGTGGCTACACTCCCCAATTTTTGAAGGTAACTATGCTTTCTCTTTTTTCAAAAAACTAAATTCTTAAAAGAACAACTTAAAATCTGGAAAAGGGTCCACTTTCAAAATCTTTTCTCTCAAAAGTTAAGAGTGGAGGAAGCTTTGAAGGTTTTAAATGAATGGATTATTAGCAGTGGAATGATGGCAGAGGATTTTGAGGAAGAAAAGAGTCTTAGTAAGGAGTATGCTAAGGTTCTTCTTTTTGGAGACAGAAGTCTAGGGAAACATGGTTGGCAGATGGTGACCACAATACCAAATTCTTTCATAACTCAATGAAGGTTCGTAGAGCTCACAATAAGATTTTCTCCATAATTGGTAAGCATGGTAATTTGGTTGAGGATCCTCCTGGGATTAATAAAGCAGCGGTTGACTTCTTCACTGATCAAGGATAGCATTAGCCTAAATCCCCTTCTTTGGAGGATGAGATTTTAAGGTGTATTCCCTGTGCTATTTTTGAAAATCAGAATAAAATGCTGACTGATCCTATGTCTTTAGGTGAAATAAAATTGGCTTTATGGGGTCTAGGAAGTGATAAAGCACCTGGACCTGATGGTTTTCCTGCTCTCTTTTTTCAGGTTTTTTGGGACTTTTTAGCTAATGATATTTGGGCGGTGGTGGAAGAATCTCACAAGGTGGGGGGGTTTAAAGATTTTAACAATACCTTCATAGCCCTTGTCCCAAAAAGAGATAAAGTGATCTCCTTTGATGATCTTAGACCTATTTCCCTTTTCAATACTATCTATAAGATTATCTCCAAGGTAATGGCTAATAGATTGAAGAAAGTTCTTGATGTGGTTATCTCATCCGAACAGAGTGGCTTCTCTCTGGTCCACTCTATCTATGAAGGAGCTATTATTGCTCATGAGTTAATCCATTCTATAAGGCTGAAAAATCTAGAGAAGATGATGGTGAAGCTGGATATTAAAAGGGCCTATGATGAAGTGGATAGGGAATTTCTGGTAAAAGTTCTGCAAAGGTTCGGTTTTGACCAGCATTGGATTTCATGGGTGCATAGTTGCATCAATACCCCTCGATTCTCTATGTTGGTTAATGGCAGCCCTCAGGGGTTTTTTGCTTTATTAAAGGGTATAAGACAAGGGGATCCTCTCTCCCCTTTTCTCTTCATCATTTTGGCAGAAGTTTTAGGTTGGTTGATTTCTTGCAAGAGGAGAGATGGCTCTTGGAAAGATGTGAAGGTGGCTGTTGGGGTTGATGCTATTACCCATCTTCAATTTGTTGATGACACTTTTCTTGCTGGGGATGCCATGAAGAGAGAGGCCAGAGTTATGAAAAAGACTCTTGATGTTTATGGGCAGGTCTCTGGTCAGATTATAAATTGGCACAAATCAGAGATTTTCTTCTTTAATACTCCCCTGTGCACTCAAAGATTGATATGCAAGATCTTTAATATTAAGAAAGGGTCTCTTCTTTGGAAATACTTAGGTATTCCCTTGTTTCAAGGTAGGAATAGAGCAATGTTATAGAAAGACTTGGTCTCTAAATGTTTGCGTAGTATGGAAGGTTGGAAAGGTAGGTGGCTCTCGGCGGCGGGGCGCATTCTAATGCTTAAATCGGTGGTTTCTGTTGTCCCTATTTTCTCGATGTTGTGTTTGAACATTCCTAAGAAGGTGATTGGTGTGATTGAACATAAAATAAGGAAATTTTTTGGAGTGGTTCTTTAGAAACTAGGAAATTTCCTCTTTTAGCATGGAGGAAAATTTGTAGGCCTAAAGCTTTTGGAGGTGTAGGGCTTAGGGATTGGAGTGTTATGAATTCTTCCCTAGGAGAAATGCTATGTTGGTAGATATACAAATGCCCTGATCAGTTGTGGGTAAAGATTCTCAAAGAAAAGTATTTATATGTTGGGGAGGCTAAACAGATCTTCACAATTAGGAACCCCCCTGTTGGGTCATCTATATGGAATTTAATTATTTCTTGTAGACAAGTCATTACTGACCATATTTCATGGAAGATTGGAAATGACTTAAAAGCACATTTCTGGGCTTATTCATGGAATGGCTACCCCATTTTGAGGGATGATGATAGATTCAGGGATTTGGAGATGATACTTTGTGATAGATGGGGCTACCGAGTGGTGGACTATTTGGTGTGGTAGGATACCCCCTTTGGTGGGTCTTGGCATTGGAAAGATTCAACCGTGGATGGCCTCTCGGAGGCCCAACAGCTTTTGTTAAAGGACATTTTTAATAGAAGAGAGGTTTGTGTGGTTGATGAGGAGGACTCAATGTTTTTGTGTGGCTCTTCTTTGGGGGAGTATTTGGTTAAACTTGGTTTCAAGATTTTATCTTTGGAGGTCGGTGATGGGTTTGAGGCCACTGATTTATGTTGGAGCAAGGATTGCCTCACAAAAGAAGGATCCTTTACTTGGTTAGCAGTGCAAAACAAAGTACTTACTACTGAGCAAAGGAAGAGGCTTGGTTTTTGTGGCCCAACTAAGTGTGTTATGTGTAATTTTCAGGAGGAGATGACTGATCATCATTTTATGAGATTCTCAATAGCTAAACAATGTTGTCAGATGGTCTAACAAAAACTTAATTGGTTGGGTCCATGGATGCCTAATTTAAAAAACTTTTTTCGAAGTTGGCCTCGGGTAAAAATGAAATCTTTACTTTCGATTTTATGGGTTGTCAACCCTTCTCTGGTTGTGTGGGAGATCTAGAAAGAGAGAAATAGGTAGATCTTTCAAGACCTTGCTAAACCTTTGGAAAGACTTTTATGGATAATTGAGCATGCAATCTCAGAGGTGATGAGTACGGCTATTATGAGAAAGTCCTCTGGGAAATTCTTTTCACTAAAGAAGATGATAGGCTATTGGATAGATGGCCAGATATCAAGTTAAGATATGCTCATAACTTCTCTACACATAATTATAAGGGTAAGGAGAAGTTGTAGGAGGATTGGATGGCTCTGGAGTGTGGTTGGGTCAAAGAAAATTTTGATGGGGCCTCAAAAGGGAACCCTGGCTCTTCGGGGGCTGGGATTATCCTTAGAACTAAATAGGGCTCAGTTATGGTGTTTTGTTCTAAGCAGTTATCAGATGGGATAAATAATCTCGCAGAGGTTAAGGCAGCTTTGTGGGTGGTGAAGTGTTCAAAGGTTGCAGGGGTATCCAAATTGCATTTGGAGGGTGACTCTTTAGTGGCGGTGGAGGCTATTAGACAACGTAGAATTGGGGCTTGGCATCTCACCAATTATGTTAAGCAAATAAATTTGCTCCTTTTGGAGTTTGAAGATTTCAAAATAAGCCACATTAGAAGGGAAGGTAATGGTGAGGTAGATTCTCTTTCAAAATGTGATGTGGCTTTGGAACCTATTGGGTTTCACAATTTTGAATTATGTGACTGTTGGGATTTTATTAAGGATTTGACCCCACTTGTTGATCAGGCAGGCTCAATATGAATTTTATTCACTCATCGTTTGGGAAGATGACATGGGTGGGCTAGGGGTGTGATGACGTTGGTGAACAATGATGTGGCAGGAGGACTAATTTTAGAGGATGTTTTTATGATTTTTGATGGTGCAAAGGGTGGGATGATGATGTTATTTTAGAGTATAGTTTTAATGTCATTCATGTGGTGATTTTTTATTAGGCGTGATGTGGGCCTCTTTCTGATTCATCCTTTTGATGAATACGATGGGTGTAAAAATGGATCCTACATTCACCTTCAAAACTGCGCTGCAACAGAAAGCAATTTTTGGCTCGGTAGCAGATTTGAGACTAAAGCGACTGCTCAAGTGTCCAACGTCAGGGGTGATAATGACAGTTCAACGCACCCTGGGGTCACTATTTTAGGATGCCCAACATCACTAGAAAATAAATACAGACATTGCAGTGATGATCTTTGACTGGGACCTGGAGTTAAATGATAATGAGGACTCGGTAATGTGGGTGGTTTCTTCTCTATTTCCCAAAGAGTTGATAGTTGGGTTGGACTCATTAATGGAGTGGGATTTCCCTAGTTTCAGTTTCAAATACAGTGAGTGCTTTGAGGACCCGGTGGTGGGATGGGAAAAAGGGGTTTTTTCCTTCCTGTGGTGGCCCTCTCATGTGGATAAGGAGGCTTATAAGGAGCAGATTGCTACAGAATGGGAGAATTTGAAAGCATAAATTTGGTCCTTTGAGTAGTCTGGTCATTGCAGGGTGTTAGGATTTCTGGTTGGACATCCACGAAGGATCCACTCTTCTATCCCTCGTCGCAGAGGTCGTGTGGTGAGGCTTGTCAGGCCGAAGTGGGTTCTCTTTTGTTTCTACAGCGTGGAAGTAAATGATGGGTTTTTGTTACTTTTTTGATACCATTTTTGTTGTTGTGTTGTAATGGTCAAGTGTATTAATGACTTGGTAATCTTGACGAAGCTGAGAGCTTGATGTGGTAATTGGTTATGTATGGGTAATGGTGGATAGTTTAGTTGTAATTGCTAGTTGTGGGTGGTTAGCTGGTCTTGGTGGGGGTTGGAATTGTAATGGCTTAAGACCTATTTGTAATTTTTTTCCCTTTATATCAATAAAATATACTTATTACTGAGCAAAAAAAAAAACTTCTCTATCTCATAAGCCCACAAAGACTAGTATGCACCAAATCAAGTATTCCCTTAGATGAAAAAGACTTACTTTTGAAAGTAGAACTAGTTAACTTACCCACCTGACATTCATTACACATCATGCTATCTGGTTTGACTAATTCTGGTAATCCTCTAACTGCATTTTCCTTACTCATTTTGATCAAATTTAGATGAAAAACCTTCTATGACATAGCCAACTATCTTAAACCTATGCAACCAAACAACTACTCATAGTATTATTCAAATGGAATAAATTACCTCTAATTTACCTTCCGATATCAATCTCATCTCTTGAGCTTCCAATTATTCTTCACATACCTTCTTTGAATTCCAAATTGTAGCCTTTATCATTTATCTAACCCACACTCAATAGATTATATGTTAGACCATCCACAAAATAAACTACTTTAATATTACTATTACCATTCAAGGAAATAATGCCTTTTCCTTTAACCAAATAAGGTGTGTTGTTTCCAAACCTTACCACACCACTATCAAACTCATCAAGATTGATAAAATTACTTTTGTCACTAGTCATGTGATGTGATAATTTTCTTTCTATAATCTATTCATCATTGTATCCCATGTGAGAAACCAATGCCTTTTCTCCTTCAGATGGATCTTCTTTGACTGCAACAAATACAATCTCCTCTTCTCATTATCTTCTAATATTTCATTGGTAGCTCCGTCATCAACTACAACATAGAATTGTATCTTTCATTTTCCCTTAAATTTTCTGAACTTATCCTTTTTTCACCATTAGGACATCTAGAAACAATATATCCGATCTTATTACATGAAAAATATTTTTTTGGAAGCTTGCCTTTGTACTTACCAGTCCCTCTAGAAAATATCCTTGCAAGTACTGCTTCAATCTCTCCTTGTCTCCTATCATCATCCAAGATAACTTCAAGTTCCCTATTATAACTTGATAGGCAATCAAAATCATGACTTAATACTTTACCATTCCTTACCGGTACATTAGATACCAATGCCTTGAAACCTGCTTCAACTCTTGGAATACTTTTATCAAAGTTATTTAGCTAAAATGTAGTAAGCTTACTGATCAATCCATCTATACGAACATTATCAAAATTTCTTAGCTCATTTATGGAAGATACTCTAATGATATAAGAAGGCAATAAATTTCTTATTATTTTTCTTACCACAACATCTTCATCAATAGTTCCACCAACACCTATGATAGCACCAACAACTTCTTTTTATTCTCAAACCATATTGTGCAATGTTCTCTCCTTGTACCATTTTCATGTCATCATACTTACCTTTGAGTTTGTCTTCCTTATCTTTTTTCACATGCCTATATCCACCATAGATTAGCTTCAACTTTTTCCAAACATCATAAGTAGTAACAAGACCACATACATCAACATATTCAGTATTAGATAATTTACTTACAATGGCTTCTTGTGATTGAGTATTCTCTTGTTGTTCCTTCAGGTGATTGACATTGAGATTCCTAGTAGGAGTGGTATACTTGTGTGTGACATGCATCTAATATTATGATCCCATACCTTTTATATATAATTTCATCATGTCACTCCATACCATGCAGTTATCTTTATTGAACTTGGGAGGTTCCTTCCTCATCATTGTTAGATCTTTTCTTAAAGCTTCTAGGATTACTACAAAGAGGACCAAAGTTCTCATATCAATTTTTAATATAATCAAGTCCAAGTTTACTAAGAGGGGGGGGGGTGAATCAATAATCTAACAAATTCAACTTTTCATAAACCATTCACCAAGTTATAACAATTACCATTTATTGCATGCGTAAATAAAGCATTAAAGTAAACATCCACAATCATGCAACACTATAACACCAATATTTTTCTTATGGAAACCCAACTGGTAAAAACCATGTGTGGGGATGGCACCCACAAATAATTATGCACTCTTTTGAAGTAAGTCTGGTTAATAGCTTAGCCCTGTTGAAAGCTTACAAAATGCCCAGTTAAGAGAAAGACTTTGTTATGAGTCACCCAATTAAGGGATTTACCTCTAGCCCTGTTAGGAGATTTACCCTATTAGGAGTAACCTTGTTAAAGGATTTCAAACACTAATAAAATAGTCCCCTAGTTAAAGGATTTACAAATAAGACCTGTTAAAGTCTACTTGGTTAAGGAGTTTTCTTTTAGAAATTGTTAGGAATCAACAAGTAAACTAATTTGTGTGTAGCACTTCTCCTTTTCTTATTCAGATCCAATTAAGCACAATACATATGCTTCTAGTAGGAAATCTCCAGTCTTCACTCAATCTTGCCTTCACATCCATGATCTCATCTTTCATTTTTCATTGATTTACATATAAATACCTTCCATGCTTATTAGGGAAAAAAATGACATATAAAATGTATTACAAATGAATTTTATTCATTCCCACTCAATTATTTAACCCTAAAATGTGTTATCAATCTAGAACTTTTTTCTTAAACATCCATGTTAGCCTCAGGATTCATCACACATTGATTTAATCCAAGAACAGTCAAACTTTATTGAATCCTCCAATATGCTTCCAATACTTGATTAAATTAGACCACCTTGAACAATGCAACATAAAATAATCATTACCAATATGTTAAGCCACATCATCAAAAACCTTGGAACACACAATCACTTATGGAAACATGCTACAACATTATTGGTTAAGGATTTGACTGAGTGTTCGAAGAACTTTTCTCTGACTGTTCTAAGAACTTTTCTTACTTTTCACTCAGTGATCTTCTGTCAATTGAAATCTTGACTCTTGGTTCACCAAACATGATGTGGTCACAACAAAAACCCAAAAACATAGTCAAGATAACATATCCTAAATTGCAACACCTAAATCCAAACATATTATACACAATCATCAAATCATTCCTCCTTGTCTTCATCATATTCTTCTTATTAACCTATCAAAATTTAATCAAGCATAAGTAAAATCATACACATGATAAACCCATGTGGTCATAGATATAGCATTTAGAGACATCAACGAGTCTTTCTTTATGATAAAAAAATTGAACTCTTACCATAGCTCTAGATTCAAACTTTTGATCATACATCTACATAACAAAAACTTTGTTAACAATCAAACACTAAGTTGACATCAATGATACCATCATAATTGATCAACCTAACATCATATCTACATCAAAATCATACCATAACATACTCAACTTATCTCTGCATCAATTATTCCAATAGAATGTTTTTTATGTGCCCGTTCCTACAACAAAGGTGTTACACATAATTGCATTAAATGTTATCATTAGTGTCACACATATATTCGATAAAGGAAACCAAACAGACAAGTCAGTCAAAAAACTAAGCATAGTAACCAAGCAGAGCACAAGGAAGAAGACAAGTTAACTGAGCACAAA
This sequence comes from Chamaecyparis obtusa, assembly GCA_027943335.1. NCBI lineage: Eukaryota > Viridiplantae > Streptophyta > Pinopsida > Cupressales > Cupressaceae > Chamaecyparis > Chamaecyparis obtusa. The sequence goes on from BSBK01001708.1 coordinate 513,339, forward strand.
CTTGACCGAGCATCGACACTGAGCCAAATGATTACCGAGCACACCAAGCATAGTTATAACCGAGCATACCTATTTATCAAACATCAATATTTTATCAAGGTAGAGATATAGTATTTACTGAGTGATACAAGATTGACATAGAAGTCTGGAATGACACTAAGAAAAAGGAAAACATTTTTTTCCAAGCTATAAAATGGTTTACATAAATCAAGGTAAAGATTAATTGGATATATCAAAATTGATTGGTGATGATCCCTGTGTAGTTTTGAATTAGGTTATTCATATGGATCATTGAGAAAATGTTTTCTATAAGTTTCCATAGCCCTAATTAGGTCGAATCATTTTGATTTAAGTATTGTAAAGATGTCAGATTGCATTAACAGAGATGAGAAGTACCTGCTAGGAGGAGACAATCTGAAGATCAGAAAGGGTTATGATACTAAGTTTTGATAGAGTATTTAGGATTACATCAGAAGTAGAGAAGAGGTTACCGAGAAGTATTTGAAGGAGATATCTATCACAAAAAGGTGATAGCAGTTAAGGATAAGAAGATCATATATTCAACAAAGTAAGTTGCAACATCCAAATCACTATACTGTTACTTTCTAACAATTGTGGCAGAAAAATATCCTAATAGAGTAGACTTAACAATCTTTTATAAATCTCTTAACCAAGTGCACACTTGAACAATTTGTTCCTAAAATCCTCTACCAAGGTATATCTTAGCAGGTCTTAAATGTTACTCCTAACAGGGTAAGATCATCATAAGTGATCAAATTTGTATGCCCTAATAGGCAACTTTATTATTGCAGTAGTGAAGCTTTGTGGGTTTCATCCCCACCACAACTTTTACCTTCTAACAAGGGTTTTTGCGATACCAAAATATTTGTGTCAAGTGTATGAAGTTTCATGAATGTTTATTTTTTAGATTAGAAGCATTTTACATTTCATTTATGTTCATGGATGATTGGTAATGATAAAAATGACATTCATTTAATAAAGGATATTATCTTAAGGATTGAGATTAAAATCTTTTAGGGTTATTGATTCACCCCTCCCCTCTCAATAACTCACCTTTCCATAATCCCAATAATTGGTATCAGATATTTTTCTCTCATTAAAGAAGTTTAATCACTGAAGAGGAAAGATCCATAGATATGGAAAGGTATAGCTTGATAATATAATTGAAACTCAGAAATTGGAGTTGCATATTACCCTGGAATAACTTAATGACATCAAGGAAAAGCTGAGAGAGTCATTGAACAAAAGGAAGGAATTAGCATTTTGATAGAATGATACTAAATATAAGGAAGAAGAGATTGAAGAATTATCTAAAGGATTCAGAAGTGTATCTGATGCATTTGAAGCAACTATCTCAGATCTGTCTGAAAAGAATTAATACCTCATCGAACAACTAAAAGCACTACAAATTGGACAAGAAACTCAAATGGTAAGAATGATTGAAGTTATGAATAATACAAGACAAGATGAAAAAGATAGGAACATGTCTATTGAAGACAAAATACAAATGACTAAGAAATTGGAAGAAAAACAATCTAAAATACTAAGGTTGACCGAGCATCACTTTGAAATTGCAAATCAGATGGTTATCCTGAGTCAAGAAGTCAACTGGGTGAACAATGAGCTTGGTAGGAAATTGGAAGACATTGGTGAATTAAGGGAAGAAAATGAAAGACTAAAAAATTAATTGAAGATGCAACAAAAACATAATGAAATGATGAACAAAACTAAGGAAAGCACCAAAAGGATGGATGAATTCTTAATGAGTCAGAGGAGATTGGACAACACCAGTGGATTAGGTTATACTGAGCAAAGAGAGTCATCAAATCAAGTAGAGAAAAGGAATGTCTATGCAAATTCAAGACCAAAGAAGCTCGCATATTATCATTGTGGAAAACTAGGTCATATAGGAAATGTCTGCAAGAGTAAAGTAAGTAAAGAAAAAGGTACTCCTACAACTATTCCTAAATTTAATGGTTATTGCTGTAATTGCAATAAGTATGGGCATCAAGCATATGAATGTAGATCAAAGGTGAAAAACTCACCTATGAGGCATTATATGGAAAAGAACTATAGTATTTTCAACAAGCATGGTCATAAGTCACAAGAATGCATGGCACAAGTGAAGTTAGTTTGGAAACTGAAGAGACAAAACACCACATATCAATCGAGAGACAAGGTAACTCCTACACTTGGATTAATTGTACAACATGTGGAAGATATGGTCATACTACTGAAAATTGTATGAGATTACACTAGAGAGGAAGATCTAGGAATTAGATGAAATCTAGAATGGCATGTCTACACTATCATAAGGTCGGTTACTTAAGTAAAGACTGTAGAAACTGAGCACTAGGAGAAAATGAAGATATGATTGAGAATACCATTGATTGAATCAAAAGGCTAAGGAACCATATGTGGAGAAGATCAACATAAGATAATGGAGGAACAAGCACAATAGTTGGTGACACCTCGTCCTTTGGATTAGGTGATTTCACCACTTCTACATAAGTCAATCAAGTAAGTATGTGAACTAAATTTTAACCAGTTATATCTTACAACGGTTCCTTATATATCTACTACATGAATACCAAATCAACATGAATTAAGATGCACTAGGTTTCTATATGTTATCAAATTATAATGAGCATAGTCGGTAAAGCTAGATTGAGTAAGAAATTGTCAGTCGGTGAAAGTGGTAGAGATAACCAAGCTGCACAGTCAACAGAGCATTGGTAGTGTTAATCAAGCTAAAGTATCTAATGGAGAAGACCAAGTGTTTGATTGTTAACCGAGTAGCAGTTGGTAAAGCATTTAATGCAACATATTTATGCCAAAAAGGGTTTTTGGGTATAAATACACGATGAAAAAATTCATTATTTACATTACATTTGAAGAGTGAACCAAAGTGAAAAAGACTGAAGATTGAGAAACCAAATTCTAAGCTAATATAGTGATTTGTGAATTCTACGAAGTGATTGAAAGCTATTTAGGAAAGTTTGAAGCGTTACCACGTGATTTGAATGAAGATTTATCAAATCCCTAATTTATCATTAGCAATGGCTTCTACTTCAAAATCTATTCAATCTAAGGCTAATAAGGAAAAGAATGTGACACTGATCAAGAGCTCATCTTATGAAGAGCCAAACTACAAGTTACATCCTGAGATCGCTACACAAATCGATGAAAAAGGTGCATTTTCATCTATATTTCCTAGGGTTTTACTGGTAAAGGATATTAGGTCTTATATTCACCGAAAGATTAATGAGATAGGTTATTTCGAGCTCTGATCTACCTATCAGGAGTTATGCATGGATGAAAAATTGAAAGATGAACATAAGCATCTGGAAGTAAAAGGTTTGACAAATGCATTATATTTCCTGAAGGAATTCAAGACCGAATGGATTGTCCTTATCTGAGTACATGATGGAAAAATGTGGTTAGATGAGCCAAAAAAATTTACCAAGGATGTGATTCATATGGTCATAGGGTATCCATTACATGACAAAGAAAAATCCCTAAGCAACCACCAAAGAATGAAATCGAGAAGTTAACTAGAGAAGAGTGGGATGGTAGAGAAATGGAGATTAACACCATTAGTGACCTCGAGACTATATTTGGAGTGTATGTGATTGCTTATAAGATATTTTAGTCCAGCAAACTGAACAACATTTCATGCGACACTATTGATATTGCATACAAGATCATGAAGAAGGGTCTTCAACTTGATCTAGCTGTCAAACTAATGTTGAGGCAAATGAAGGAGAACATGAGAACTATCTGAGTTGCGAAGTCTAATACCTACAAGTTTGGATCTTTATTGGTATGTATATTTTTCTACTTTCAGAACTCTTTTCCCTCAATCAGTAATGTAGAATGGGATGTGAACAAGCCTATTATTATTCAAATCAGTTAATTCATAAATAGTTTGGATAAGAACTTTGAGCCAGTTATGGATGATTACTTTAGTAAGTTTAAGGACATAATGCATAAGAGAAGTAGAATTCCTGCATAACTTGTTGATAAATACAAAGATGATATTTGTTTCTTAGTTGACATCGACACCACATTGATTAAGGTAGTTGAACCAAGAACTTCATGGCTACCACTGATGGAGAATGAATTGGACATTGACTGAGCCACTAGGTTAATAAAGGCACTACTAGTAGAACTAAAGGATAAAGGAGCTACAAGGTTTGGAACTTATGAAGAAGCAAAGACAAGAATAAAAATGGACTTAGTTGGAGTAAAGATAGGAAGAAAAACAAAGAAAATGATTAGAACTAAAGAGAAACAATTTGGTGATGTTGAGGAGGAAGTAGAGAAGTCAGTTGGAGAGGCAACCGAGGAGGAGAAATTGGTCCATGAAGATGAAGAAGAACAAATGGATTCAGATGAAGAAGTACAAGCAGAGCCACCAAAGGCAATGAGAAGAAAAAGGAAACAAGTTGATACATCAATAAGTGCAAGGAAAAGGTCCACTATAGGTAATACCCCACCTCAGAGAAGAGGAGTTTAAAAAATCAGAAGGCCTATACCTACTAAAACATATCAAAAGAAAAGAGGTACATAAGCTTCCATTGAGGTACCTGAACTAAGAAGAGGAGAAAAATAATCAAAAATAGAGATGATGTTGATTCAAAGAAAGAAGAAAATAGTTAATTTAAAGTTGTATTCAACAAAGCACCATAGACAATAGATGAAATTGCAAATGGCATAAGAGAAAGAGAAGGACTAAGTCATCATAAACTTAAGAGATATTCAAATATGAACAAAGAGGACTAAGAAAAATTGGAAGATTCTATCATTAGCATGATGATTAATTTCAAATGAGTACCAATTGAATTTTCAAATAGTATTCCTACGGAATTATATGATAAAGTTTTAGCTTGATGGACCTATGCATTGAATACCGAAAAGAAGATGAGAGAAAGGTCCTTGATACAAGCAATTTCAAATCTATCGATTCCCAAGATTGAATCTAAAATGACAACTTATGCAAATAAATTTTTGATGGAAGGAAGGACACTAAATATATTGCAAGGTAAATTACAAGAAGTTGATGAAGAGAGTACAAATATTTGGACTAGTATTCTTAGTTCAAAGGATGAAAATGAGCAAACTGCATCTGTAGTTAATACCGAGCCAACTGTACCAGTTATAGGAAAGCAAGTTAAAAAAGATGATGATTTTGACACAACACAAGAGCTGATTTACATCTCTGACATTGAGCATTTAGAAGACCAAACCTATGCTGAAAACTTCATAACTACTATAGAAAATGTAATGGAAGATAATCTAGAGATGTTGAAGATAAAAGGGGAAGAAGAAGTATTAATTGAAGATATTATAGAAGGAGACCCTAATGAAGAAAGAAAAATAAGATGAAGACATAACTACTGCTACCAAGAACCAAGAAGAAGCACAACCTATCGAGATAGATAGAGCACTTATACTAGGTAATTTACCCATTCTTGTACAGGCAATTTACATAGCTACCAAGAAGAAAACAAAGGATATACCACCTAAGAAAGTAATGGATACAATTGAAGACAAGGGTGATGAAACATGAAAATATATTGAGCATTTTGGATAATCTATAAGAGATGGAGAGAACACCGAGACCACTAATGCTGAAGTAAATGATCAAGGAGCCCAAGATGAAAATAAAGTAGCTTATTCTACTATAGGAACAAGGCCACAAGCCCTAGGACCCTAGACTGAGGGAATTCATATGGGCCAAGACAAGAAGGAAGAAATTATGTCTACTAAGAAACCACAGATAAATCCAGAGAAAAAGGCTCTAGTTCCATATAGTTAGTCACCAACATCAAGCAAGCAAGAAAAAGAAGAAAAGGAAGAAACATGGAGGTAATTGTCCAATCACACTAGAAGAAATCATTGAAATACCTAGTTGTGACCTGAGGACATTGGATCCTGAAGCTCGAAGAAAGTATGGATAGCTATGCACCAGAAAAGAAGTGCAGGTGAAGCTGAGGCAAGAAAGTAAAAACAAATAGGTGCTAGAGGATGTTAAAGAAATTTTGATGCAAGTTATCCCTGATATCAATTTTGATGAGAATACTGCTATGATTGACCAACTTGATATACTAACAGAGAATATCAATGCACTGAAAATTGATGCAAAGAAGAGAATGTTACACGTGTGATTGTTATTGCACCAAAAGGTTGATCTATTAATGCCTGTTACAACCACTAAGCATATAGAAGACAAAAGAGGCTATTAAACCATGCCACAAATCCCAAGGGGAGTGTTGACCATTTTTCCAACAATATCTCCCTCAATGTAACCCGAGGGGATTCAAACCTATGACCAAGCTCTGATAACACTTGTTACAAGTGTGGTTGTTGTTGCACCAAAAGATTGACTTGTTAATGCCCAATACAACCACTAGACTTGTAGAAGACACAAGAGGCTGTTAAACCATATCAGGAATCCCGAGGGGAGCACTGACCATTTTTCCCATAGAGAATAAAGGAAAGAGCTGAAAAGAAGATACACAACAAGATAACAGATAAGATCAGCCTAGTAGTGGCAATTCACAAGGTAAAACTTTCTGAAACAGTAATTGAGATAGAAGGAATAATTTAGAAGATCATTATTGTTTTATAAAAAATATGCACTTTAGATTATTTTACTATAGAAATTAATGAAAAGTTGAACAAATTAGATGAATATTTGCATAAAATTACAGAGAACCTTATAACTAAACCTCGTGCATTTAAATTGCATTATTCTAAGGTGAAACACATTCAGGGGTTAAGACATAACTTAAGAAGAGAAGAGGACCAAATAAAAGAGAAGATAACTAAGCTACAAGCTAAGTTATTATCACACATTGAAGTGATGCAAAAGTACATGAAGAAGGAAAAAGAGCTAATTGACACACCTGAGCTATTTGTTGTGAATCATATTTTTGACATGCATGCACAGGTAGGGCTGGAACAAATTGATTTAGAGAGTCTAAAAGAGGAATGGGAAAACCTCTTGGACAACCTTCATAAAACCCATAAGAACATTTTTGACAAGCTGTGAGTACATTATTTTTGGCATTATTATAAAAAAAGGGGGAATCATATGTATACACTATGTACTTTACCGAGAGCATATTGACAAGGGGAGTCTATAAACTTTAAAGTCTACAAGTTTTGAGATTTGAATTTTGGAAATTATTTTGGATATGGCATACATATGTGTATTTGTCACTAATGCTAAAGGGGGAGAATATTACACATAATTGCATTAAGTGTTGTCATTAGTGTCACACATATATTCAGTTAAGGAAACCAAACAGACAAGTCAGTCAAAAAAATAAGTATAGTAACCGAGCAGAGCACAAGGAATAAGACAAGTTAATTGAGCACAAACTTGATCGAGCATTGACACCGAGCTAGATGATTACCAAGAACAGTTATAACCAAGCATACCTATTTACCGAACATTAGTATTTTATCGAGGCAGAGATACAATATTTATTGAGTGATACATGATTGACATAGAAGTCAGGAATGACACTAAAAATAAAGCAAACAGTTTTTACCGAGCTAGAAAATGGATTACATAAATTAAGGTAAAGATTTATTGGAGCTATCAAAATTGATTGGTGATGATCCCTAAGCAATTTTGAATTAGGTTATTTATATGGATCATTGATCAAAAATTTTCAAGAAGTTTCCACAACCCTAATTAGGTCGAATCATTTTGATTTAAGTATTGTCAAGATGTCAGATTTTATTAACAGAGATGAGAAGTAGCAGCTAGGACAAGACAATCTGAAGATCAATGAGACTCCCAAAAAGTTATTGGTACAAAGTACCATCAACAAGTGGAGAAGAACACTGAGCCTCAAGTTTGACTCTAGAAAGAAAGGGGGGTTAGAGCATGCTTACAGTTAACCATATGAAACCTTGAGAGAGAATCTAGAGCATTCTTGGACCGTGTGATGGTGATCCCAAAAGAAGACTAAAAGATATCAATCCCAAGAAAGTAATGCAACAAGACCAAGTCAGTCATCAAAAACCTATCATGAAGGGAAATTTGGATAGTCCCAATGGTGGATGAAGAACTCCCTATGATCAACAAGTCATCAACATACATAACCAAAAATAGGAGTGAATCATCATGCTACAAAATGTAGACATTGGGAGAAGAATGACACCTAGTAGACCCAATTAATAAAAGGAAGGAGTCCATCTTGGCATACTAGGCCCAAGGAGCTTTTTTGAGGCCATAGAAATAATTTTGAAGATAACGCACAAGTGAAGAATCTTGAAGGAACCCTTGTGGCTACTCCATGTAGATCTCCTCCTGAAGGTCACCATGAAGAAAAGAACTCTTCACATCCATCCGATGTACTTCCCAATGGTTAGCTACAATAATGCCAAGAACAAGTTGGATGGAATTCATTCGGGAAACTAGTGCAAAATTCTCAGAGTAATCAATCCTGGGAACCTGGGAGAATCCTTTGGCAACCAAGTGAGCCTTATACTTGTCAGCCGACCCATTTGCTACAAATTTTGTTTGATAGATCCACTTATATCAAACAATTTTTATTCCCTTAGGAAGAGGGACAAGATACCAAGTGTGGTTCCTCATCAACGAACTATACTCCTCCTGCATAGTTGTATCCCACTCAAGAATACCAGAAACCTCATGAAAATATTATGGATATGAGGCAGTAGCAATGAAGACATGTGGAGAATCCTGGAGTCTACCTGGTGTCTAATGGATCCCCAACCCTATCACCTATAGAATGTAAGGTATGTCTAGACCAAAGTGGATCAAAAGATGGATAATCTAGAGGAGAATCATCAAATTTTGAATGATGATCAGGAGAGGAAGGAGGTGAGTCCTCTGAATCACTCTTTGCATCAGAAGTGGAGGTAGAAGACTGCTTAGGTGAATCAGACTCATCATAAGATTTTTCATGTATCCCAAGTGACTCTAATGTCAAAGTAGGAGTTGGAGAAGTGATAGAAAGTGAGCTCAAAGAGCCCTCCTCAAAGTGCACATTCCTCTCAATGAACAACTCATGTGTAGTAGGGTGGAGAAATTGATAACCCTTCACACCATTAGGATAACCTATAAATATGAAAGGTCTTCTCTATAGATCCAAGGCCTTGCATTTCTCTAGAGGAATGTGGGCCCATGCAAGAGAACCAAAAACTCAAAAGTGCTTAATTGATGGTTTCCAACTGCTCCAAGCTTCAAAAGGAGTGACTCCCTTCAACACTTAGTGAGGAACATGGTTTTGGATATAACAAGAATAGTTAATGGCCTCTACTCAAAACTATAGTACAAGAGATCTACAGTGAATCATGCAGCTCACTATTTCCTTCAAGGACCTATTCTTTCATTCTACAACATTGTTCTACCAAGGATTGTATGAAACTAAATGCTGTAAAGTAATCCCCTCTGAAGTGAAAAACCTCTCAAACCAATGGTTGACATACTCACCACCATTGTTAGTGTGCAAAACTTTGATGGCTTTCCCCGATTTCTTCTCTACAAAAGTTTTGAAGTCCTGAAAATGATCAAATACCTCTGACTTTTGTTTGAGAAAGTACACCCAAGTATATCGAGAAAATTCATGAATGAAAGTGAGGACATATTAGGTCTTGTTGAAAGGAGGATTCTGAAATAGACCAGACAAATCACTGTGAACTAAGTCCAGTATCTATGAAGCTCTCCATGCCTTACCTTTGTCAAAATTTTCCGTAGGATGCTTACCAAGAATGCAACCTTGGAAAAAACCATCTTAAAACTAAACTAAAGGCAACCCTGTGACCATGCTCTGTTGGTTGAGTTGCTACAAGTAGTGGAAGTTTAGATGGCCAAAATGCTCATGCCATAATCTACTCACATCATTGGAATGAGTGAGAAAAATAGTTGAAGGAGGATCAAGAACAAAGTGAGAAAATAAACAAAGCCATGACTGATGATCTACTCTCCTAACTGCAACTATAGAACCACTGTGCAACTCATGAATTTCCACTGAATCAGGAGAGAACTCAACCCACTTGCCTGAACCTATGTGAGTGATCTTGTATACTAATAGGAGATTATTTAATAATGAGGGAACAAAACTAACATCATGGAATGTGCCATCCCCAACATCAAAAAACCCTCCCCCACACACCTCAATAGGAGTGTCATCATCCATCAAAATAGAAGGCATAGTACATTGCTCCAAAGATGCAAGTTCTTCCTTCAATGAAGCCATGTGGTGTGAAGGACCCAAATCAAGAACCCAAGTGGATGGTGAAGAAGCAACTACAACAAGGGCCTTTCCCTTTCCTTTCCCCTTGCTATTTTTTTTGCCTTGTTAGACCCCTCATTACAACTCTATTTAATAGACTCAAGAACATTGATATTCTTCTTCTCAAGAATGTGTGTTAAGTGATCAATTTATTTCTTCAGGCATTTATGTTCATCATGATTGAGTCTTTTACAATAGGCACATTGGACCTTCTATTTCTTAGGCTTGTCTCCCTTGGAAGATTGGGTCTCATTAGTTTCTTTTGAAGCAACCAGTATCTGATCCTTCTTCTGCTTGCTATTATTGTATTTCTTATCCTTACTATTGTTGTTACTATTTTGTCCTTTTTGTTCTTTTGTGCCTTGGTTGGTAGCCAAAGCATGTGACTTAGACGACTTAAGAGTGCCTGTCTAGATTAGCTTGTCCTGTTCCTGAGTGAGACTGATAGCAAAATCATCTAAAGATAGCATGGTGAATCGAGTACCAAGTGCACCCTTAGTAGCATAGAAGATATAAACAAACACAAAATATTTTGAACTTAGTATAGAGAGATTACTAAGATCATTTTTTCGTCTTTCTTTTCAATTCCACATTGTTTTAACTATAGCCTTAGTGATTTCAATTTAGTGAAGAAATCCTAGATTTTGTTGAAATTTCCTGGACTTAAACTAATTAGTTCATTTTCCAACATATGACCCCTCATTGAATCTTGTGTGTCAAATAGTGTTTCTAGCTTTGTCCATATTTTATTTGGTGTATTAAAAAACTCAATGTGAAAGAGAAAATTAGGACAAACAGAAAAACACAATGTTCCAAATGCCTCATCACATTTGTTAAACCACTTAGGCTTATCTTCATCTTTAGCAGGTTTAGTTCCAAGTCCCATAGTTATCCTATTTAATCCAGCTTTCCTTAAGTGAATTATCATGCGTGATTTCCACTCAAAGTAATTGTATGGAGTTAGGACGGGCACATTTGTTTGATCCATGATAAATAAATGTAGAGAAGAAATGACAAAAAGAAGAGAACCCAACCAAGAAACCCCCCCCTTTTGACTCAATCAAAGAACCCCCCTAAGAAAATATGATTTTATAGTTTATATTAGTGCGTTTACAACTACCACTAGCAATATATGTTAAGTGGTCTAAATTTCAATGCATTACAAAGTCCTTATGAAGAGCTTATTCTGAAAATAAAATTTTGGCACAATACTCAGAGAAATAAATAATACCACTACGATCTACTTGAGAAATCATGCACTTTCAAAAAAAGAATTGCCTCGATACGAGGTTGTATGAGAAAGTTATGATCCTTCAAAGTTCCCAAAACAAGAATTGTGCAATGTCATGACTGAGGATCTACAATTTCTGAAAATATTTGCATCAAAATCAAAAAACATCTGCACTAGTACATAGAGCATGAAAAAATAGCCAAAAAAAATAAAATTGTGAGCAACGGAGTTCGTATAAGCAAGAACGAAGAATTTGAAAACTACCTCCAAATCTGTGACTGCTAATGGAGAGGGGTACTATTGTAGCTTTCTGAGTTTGATTCTACAAAATATACAAATTGCATGCAAAATTGTAAAGATATCCAGATGGTTTTTCTGTGTTGTGAACAAAACCGAGAAGGCATTTTTCTTGTTAATGTACAAAAGATGTTGGTCCAGTGTAAATAGGATGCCTATTAGATTAGGTGAAAAACTAATCTCCCAAGAACACCTACATGCATAACCCTATCACATGGAAGAAGCAAAGCATAAAAGAAAGAAAAAACTATGGAGGCCAAAAAGCCAGAGACATCATATGCACAATATTACAGTATAATATTCTAAACAGTTAAGAAATACAAAGAGGTGAATCCTTATAAAAGGATACTGAAACCCTAAAGGTGAAAACCCTAAAGAATAATAAGATGCCTAAGTCTAACTTAAGTGTAGAGAATAATAGACTAATAATTAAATAAATTAATTATTAGCTATAATATGACTACTCTAACACCCCCCTTAAGTGTAACTTAGGGAGAAGCTAAACAACTAAGGACTAAAAGATGCAAGAAAATAAAAATGCATGAAAGAGCAATGGGTCCCGGCAACAAGGCCTGATCAGGTACCCAAGTACAAGAAATAAACTAGATGAAGGAAACCAAGCCTCCAATCTAGGGAATGTCCCAGATAAAGGAACAAGAAAGAGCATGAAGCATCTCTGAAGCATGAAGCTGCAAACACTATCAGAAGAAACTACTGGAACCCCCACTAAAATAGTGCATGACCAGGTACATCGAAGAGGTGACCTCCAAAAATAGGAATGAACGAGTGTCTATATAGTAGATGAACCATCTCACTGAAATGCATAGGTGCCTAGCCACTGCATCCACCTAGTACATAGGAACAAAAATTGAATACGTAGATCACTCAACTGAACCAAGGAAGCAATAGAACCAACAGGTGAACCCCCCCATAATGCTGAACAAGGAGAGGGGTGACAGGAACACTGAAATGCAATGCCATAAACATCTACAAGAAGAAGAATCAGGAACACCAACAGTGCAATAGAAGTATAAGCATAGGATAAAGGGTGGTGTCACAGACACACAGCATGGGCTAATGTCATGGAAGGTACACTCACTTGACAAAGGTGGATGAGCACAAAAGGAAAAACATCATAACCTCCCATGGCACTTTATAATTGAGTGTGAGTACAAACAAACACAAGGTGTACAAGATCCCAGATATGCAAAAGCAAGAACTTTATCTCAGTGCATTTATAGAAACAAAAATGCTATAGAAGAGATGCATACAATGCTCAGAAGTCAGAAAGAAGAGTGAGCCAGAAGAAAAGAAGAAGAGATCCCAGGACCTGTAGAACCCAAGTAATCAGCTAGAGTGTGAAAGTGAAAAAATTAGAGGAGAGAAAACCTAGACTATAATCTAGATAAAAGACCCCTGCAACTGAATAAATCACTGAACCAGCTTTCCGACGATATCTGGTGAGCCCAAAAATGAGTCCGGATGAGTGAGATATGGCTCCCGAAAGGCAAAAAATAAACATCACCTTTGATAAAAAAAAAACACTATCAAAATAGCAGAGCCAAAAAACCTAGCCTCCATAATTGGAAAGATCTTGGAAAGAGCTTTCCGATGATATAAAGAAGTCCAAAAAAGACCTCCGTATGCTCCAAATAGAGCAAAAATAGTGTCAAGGGGGCAGAACCAGCACGATCACAGAGAACATCTGACTTTGATAGCAAAAAAGAGCATCAAAATGCAAAAACATAAAACCATACCAGAAATATCAGATCGGGCTCGGAACCAGCTTTTTGATGATATATCGTATGCCCAATGACAATCCCGTATGCCTGAGATATCGCAAAAAAATGCCCAGGTACCCTTAAAAAAACTCAAAAAAGGAGCAAAGGGCTATGCTGACATCATCAATTTGGGTGAACTGCACCTGGGGGCTGAAAAAGTAAGGCCCTGGTCACATACGCGACTAGGGGCTAAAGCGGATGGCCGCAAGGGCTAGCCGCTGAACCCATGTGACCTGGGGGCGGCAAAGCATGGCGAAGCTGGGCGGCGGCAGGGCCGCGGGCAGCGGCGGCGTCGGAGTAGAGCGCTGTTCCCGCGGCCAGAGGGCTATTCCAGCGGTGGCCGCCGGGCGACGCCTGGGTGGCCACTCGGTGGCTGAAATTTTATCTATATCTATATCTATATCTATATCTATATCTATATCTATATCTATATATATATATATATAGATATATATATATATATATATATATATATATATATATATATATATATATATATATATATATATATATATATATATATATATATATATCTATATCTATATCTATATCTATATCTATAGATATAGATATAGATATAGATATAGATATAGATATAGATATATATATATCTGTATATATATATATATCTGTATATATATATATATATATATCTATATATATATATATATATATATATATATATATATATATATATATATATATATATATATATATATATATATATATATATATATATATATATATATATATATATATATATAGATACCTATATCTATATATATATATATATATAAAATTAAATTTCTGTACTCTCTGTGTGCCTCGATGTGCGTGCTAGGTTCGTACGGCCCTGGGATGCAATTTTTTTTTGCCTCAGATGGAAAAGATGTCCAAAATGGACAAATTTTATATGGATTCTGACTATCTCGGGCCTTCTGGATGCAATGGTGGCATCCGTTTTTGCTCAAAATGCCTCAAATTTTTTATTTCTTTTTTTCAAGCAAAAAAGAAATAAAAAATAACATTCTGTAGAGAATACCAAAACTGAAAACTTGCTTCAAAAATACCAGAATAGGTAGCAGCAGGGAAGCTCTGATACCATGTTAGATTAGGTGAAAAAATAATCTCCCAAGAACACCTGCATGCATAACCCTGTCACATGGAAGAAGCAAAGCACAGAAGCAAGAAAAAACTATGGAGGCCAAAAAGCCAGAGACATCATATGCACAATATTACATTATGATATTCTAAACAGTTAAGAAATACAAAGAGGTGAATCCTTATAAAAGGATACCAAAACCCTAAAGGTGAAAACCCTAAAGAATAATAAGATGCCTAAGTCTAACTTAAGTGTAGAGAATAATAGACTAATAATTAAATAAATAAATTATTAGCTATAATTTGACTACTCTAACAATGCCTTTAGCTACAAAAAATGACCCCAACAACCAAAAACTAACATGAAAATGCTGAATCAACTACCTAAGACAAGCTATGGCTTTCTGGAACCTACAATATTGATTGAAAACACCAAATATGCAAGATGGTTATCTGATTTGAGCTTTAAACCTTGATTCCGCAATTGTGTATGGCGATCTCCTATTTCGATGAAAAGAAAGCCAAATCTTACTTTCTCAAGCCTCTTGGACGCATTGGAATAGGTAGAAATTCTTCCAGTATAACCAAGAATGCTGCAATCACCCATATTTCAAAAAACACATGTGCAAACCCTAGAGATTAAAAAATATTCCATCAAACTTTTTTGATTCTCAAGATCATTCGAAGATGCAAGAGAAGAGCATATTGGGTTTTTTGAAAACTATAATAATATTCATTATCCCCCTCGAATCTCTCAAATATGGAAACTAAAATCTACTCTTGCACATAGAACAACTCTGATACCATGTTAGAATCTGAAAAGATTATTAACCTAGAAAACTAGTGCAAAGAATAGATACCTAAACTATGAATGCAATTAATACGAAATAAAAATAGCAACATAGAGTTAGTCTCCAAGGGAGTAATGTAAATTATAGAAGAAAAATAGCATTAAGAGGATGCAAAAGAAAGCGATGCACAAATAAAAGCTAGGTAGCATGCTTATAGAGACTATGAAGAGGGAGGAGGTGGCAACACCGACCAATGAGGAGAAACCATCTATCAGACTAAAGATAGAAAAGTATCTTCCCAAGATAGCTAATGGACTCTCACATGTAGGAAGGTGACACCTCGCAACCACACACCTAATAAGACATGCTTTATTAACCTAAGTGAGATTAAAAAAAGTGTAGGAAAAACCTAGTAATATAGGAAAAAATAAATAACCCACTAGGAAATAAAAAAATACACTAACATTAATAGGAATGAATATATCTGATAAATGTCCCCTCCCCTGACCAACATAACCTCAAAAATCTGTGTAATCCACCTCATAATGGAACTAAAACTCTGCAAACAATTGTTTGCAGAAATATAGTGGAATCTCATCCTTCTGGGGCCACCTATGATGAGAAGCCAACGAGCAAGGATATATAAATGGTGAAACAAGGTCATTTATGCACCTAGTAACCATGTATAACCTCTAACCTGGGCCCTATCTCTATAATGTGGAAAGATGGTCTTCACCATAATGGTGGAGACCTTAGAGTCAATATGTTTGTACTTGACAGTGCCAATAACACTGCGAGACAAAGAAGTCTAGAAAGTATCAATGTTGATGCTATCATAGGGGTTATATGATTCAACTATATGAATCATATAGACCAACTCCTATCTAATACTACTCACCCTATCCCTATTAGGGAGGGTGGTGGATGTCTTAATGGTATGATCAAGAACCTTGATCAAGCAAGTCAATCTAGCAATAGTATCAGCAAATAGCTTCTCTATCTGGTCTCAAGAAGAGGTAGATCTATGTGTAGAGTGGGCACTACCACCCCCCTAAACACTAGCCTCTCCTGATGATGCAGATGCTACTCCAGTATGTGATGCCATGTATGATAGATAAAATGTATGTGAAAGTATGTAGATAGGTGTGTGCGTGTGCGTGTGTATATATATACACATGCATACACATATGTACAATATTTTTAAAAAAATTCTAAATTAAAGCACATGTACATTATGATCATCTACTTTGTAAAAACTATATATGAACAATTTATAGATATATTTAAGAAACATGACAAAAAAGGAATGATATTTGAAGTATAGTTAACTAGGTTAACTGAATTCAAGACTAGGTTAACTGAATTCAAGACTAGGTTAACTAGGTTTGAAGTATATAGAACTTAACTAGGTTAACTAAATTTGACTAGGTTACCTAATGTTAACTAGGTTAAAACTAAGGTTAACTAGGTTTGAAGTATGGTTAACTAGGAACTATGTATAGTTATGTTTTTATGTAACATTTTCTGGGAATAATTTTCTAATGTTTCAAATGATCAAATGTTTGTTACATTTTACATTAACAAAATCTATATGTAGATTTAATCTAAACATGAAAAAAATGAATTTTATTTATAATTTTAAGTATATTTATATATGTGTGTATACACAAACCACATTTATAATAAAACATAAATACATGGTTAGTTATTCTAGGTTAACTAGGTTCGAAGTATGGTTAACTAGATTAACTAAATTTCACTAGGCTAACTAGGTTAAGTAGGTTTGAAGTATGGTTGATTAGGTTAACTAAGTTTGACTAGATTAACTAGGTTGACTATGTTAACTATGTTTGTTCAATTATGGTTAACTAGGTTATCTAAGTTTGACTAGGTTAACTAGGGTTAAAAGTATTGTTGACTGGGTTTGAAGTATGGTTAAC
Source organism: Chamaecyparis obtusa (assembly GCA_027943335.1). Lineage (NCBI taxonomy): Eukaryota > Viridiplantae > Streptophyta > Pinopsida > Cupressales > Cupressaceae > Chamaecyparis > Chamaecyparis obtusa. The sequence goes on from BSBK01001708.1 coordinate 530,781, forward strand.
TATGTTAATTAAATTTGAATAAGTTTGATAAGGTTAACTAAATTTGACTAAGCTAATTAAGGTTAACTACGATTAACTAGGTCAACTAGATTTCAAGTATGGTTAACTAATGGTAACTATGTTTAGTAAGGTTAACTAAGTTTGACTAAGTTAACTACATGTTAATTAAGATTATTTAGATTAACTAGGTTTACTAAGTTAACTATATGTCATTTAACCAAAAAAAATTACATTACAAAGCATGTTAATTAATTTTAACAATCTAACATAACTAGAAATTATCCTAAGAATATATCATAAAATAAATCAATATGTACATATGTCAATCTAAAAACCTAAAAAAATATTAATTTTTTTTTAAAAAAAAAAAAAAAACCTACCTGGTCCGGTCGAAGGTCTCCAAATCACTCCACAAATCTTGGAAGCTACTACAGTGCAAATGAGTCGCTTAATTTTTTTTTGGGAATATATAGTTTTTTAGTGTCTCGACCAAAATATGTTTGACTGAACTAGTTCTGATCGAAACATTGGTGCCACATCGACGCTACCTAGCACTACATGGCACCACATGCACACCACTAGTATTCGACCAAACCGTATTCAGACGAAAGGTGTCTGACCAAAACAACTTTCAGTTGAAACAAGTCAGTTGTCCTCTATAGTGACACAGGTTTGTACTTTTACCTTTGTTTAGTACTCCCCCTAAGTCATAGCTCTTGGATTAGTTATCGATAAGATCAGTACTGAGATCCAGTACCACTGAAACATCTGCACTAGGAGAATTTTCACCATCACATTTCTTTCTCCATTCTGTGTTTTGTTTCTAAGATCCACTGGATTCTATAGTTTGATTATCACATTCATTATTTGCTAGTGTCTTGTCAGATTTGCATGATTTAGCATAGTGGTATGTTTGTACACACTTGAAACAATTCACATTCCTTTTTTAGATATCAATAATTTAGTTATGCACTGACTTTATTTGTGACCAAATTTATGACACACATAACAATCTCCATAAAAAAATCTATTCATAATATTCTCCTTCTCCTGATTAGAGTTTTTACTTTTACACTCATTCTCCTCATGACCAAACTTATGACACTTATTTCATTGACTCTTTGAATCTTTCTCATCTTATAGTCAAAGTGATTGCAAATTTAATAACCATTAAAAGATAAATACCTTTGAGCATTCAGTTGTCTCACCGATAACCTTTTTGTAGGTGTGTTTTGATTGTTATTTTTTTCCTCAACCTTTATATCTTCCTCAACCATCACCTCTTTACCTTTTTAATTCTATTTTGTGATCTCATTGATAAATCTTGTAATTTATTTATCCTTGCATACTTCCAGTATGTCCAATAACTTATCAAGGACAATTTTTCTTTCAAATGCCTTTGATCTTTCTTTCAACTTTACCAATTCTAGTTCTAACTTTACATTCTTCTATGTACTCTTCTTGATCATATCCTTGAATTTTTTTTCATTCATTTTTTATTCCTCCAATGTATTTTCTAGTTCAAACCTTGTGATCCAAGCATTCTTTGATTTGTACCTCAATCCATATTTGATGGAATATTCCTTCTAAGTTTTTTCATTATCTATTTTTATCTTTGGAATTGGATCTGTACAATTATCCTTTGATTCTCTTAGTTCTGATAGTTCTTGTTCAAGCTCTACAATTATGTTCTCTGATTATTTCAACTCTTGATTGAATTCCTCATGTCTTTTCTTGAACTTCTTAATCTAATCTCTTAGTTTTTCTATGTAGGTATTTTCTTCCATCAAGTTTTCCTTTATCTCTTCATATTTTGACTCAGTACCTTCAATGTCACTCAACATGATCTACTAATCTTCTTTAGAGTAGAAACCTCCTTCCATTTGTTCAAACTTCCAAGATCTCCCTTAAGTTAAGCTCCATCTGCAAGGGACAAAGCTCTTATACCAATTGTTGAACATGTTGAATAACTAAGAGAGGGGGGTAAATTAGTTATTCCCACACACACTTATAAATTTTTTCTCTATTGGTCAACTCACAATTGACATATATAACAACTTTAGATATGCCGGTTCAACACACCAACATTCACATGAAACATATGCAATTGAGAATATAGAAACACTGACACAAAGACCACCATATTTTATTTGGAAAAGCCAAGATAGGAAAACTCATGGAGAAGCTAATTCTCATGAAATGTATGCACACATGTTTTTTATTACAGTAACTGTAGGTTTTGAAGGGGCCCCAAAACCCTTTAACAAAGCATAAAAGAGATAAGCATAGGAAAACTAAAAGACAAAAATCTTTCCCAGAAAGGGAAAGAAACCGAGAGGGACATATCCTAGATAATACATTAAAGCACTAGCACAAAAAGTGCATGATACTAAAACAAAAAAAACTACTAGAAAAACTGTGCAAAAGAACTCCCAACAACAGGGTCACTTCATCATTTTGAGGAACTCCTCAAATTCCTCCATCTAATTCTGCATATTATTGATGGACTCCTTGAGGTTGGAAATATCTTTAGCCTAGACTGTAGTCTTTTTTCTAGTATTGGATCTGGTTCTAGAACCCAGACAAAGAAACTATATATCATATTTCCCTTGATATAACTCTTTCATTTTATCAGTATTATTCCCTTCCAATAGGGTATAGAGATCTTTAAGGTTATCAATGGTTTCTTTCATGCCCATGTTGAACATAGTGATCATCTTCTTTAGCACAATATCATTATTATTGATCTTTTCAGTAATCAGGTTTATCTCAGTTTCAATTACCTTGTTAATTTTCTCCTCCAGTATGGTGGTATTAACATTAACCTTCTAAAAAACATCCTTACCTTTTTTGTACATTTCAACATCATTCCACATTTTGGTGACATTGAAAGGTGAATTTTTACAAAGGCTCACTGCTAGGACTACTCACTATCGATAAAAAGGCTCACTGCCAATACACAAGGGCTCATTGACATAAAATATGAAAAAGAGATAGAATCCACCATTGAGATCAACATGCATCTAACCAAAAACATATATCTCTAGTAAACATATTTGCATCCACTTTTCATATCACCCATATAAGACACACCTACATGCATATGTTCTACTACTCCTTGGAAATAGAATTTTTTTATTTATTTATATCATTATTCAATCTTATATATGTCGCATTCACACCAAACATGTGATATCATCAATGCAACACATATCTCATTTACATTTAATTCATAGCATCGCTCCTAAATCTAGGACATACATAAGAAAACCAAAAATGATACAATGTGATCCAAAGATAGTTTGGACTTAAGTTGTTACAATACACATTGCATTTACTGAAGCCATTTGAATGCCATAACCAAGATCAAAAGATGGATACACAAAGTAGCAGTTATCATTGATAGAATACCAACACAAATGTTCTTGTGGGCAACACACCTATCCATCTTGATGAACTAGGAAACCTGAGATGTCTTCATTCTAAATCTCCCTTATGTATAACCAAAAAATCTCGGTACACCACCGAAAGATAATAGGATATGTCAAAACACCAATTGAAACAACCAAACTATCAGTAAGAGGTTTTGACGTCAATAAAAACCAATGCCAGTACTTCCTTACATATTCTAACACAAAGAAGGTTAAGACATTAAGAGTGATTTATTACTCAATATCTTTTTTACCATTAGAGGTTCCAATTTTGGCTCAGAATGGAAAGACTATGGCACTCAACATCATACTCTAAGATTTATGTATTTCCTAGCACCATAGTCTTGGTATTTTGGACTCAAACTAGGTTAGTGAGCATATAATTTTTTTGAGCTTCTATATTTGGACATGGACTGAGGACAATCAATTAATTTTGAATTAGGGACATAAGGTAAAAACACCAAAGTGAGCCTCAAATGAGAGTAAATTTATATTTGAATATAATTTATGACACTAAATTTATCCCTCAATTTAGTGGGAGTGTGATCTTACATTCATACTCATATAAAGATACGAGATAAAATCAAAATAATTTCACCAAGACATCAAAGAGATAAGATAATACTAAGATCCCATGACTAAGGATCTTATCAGTCAAAAAATATCAACATAAAAGGAACAACATGATCAACATAGGTTATATACACGTGGAGCATGCAAGAACAAAGAAGGATATGACATTGTAGATCTACTAAGGGCTTCTTACTAGGAGCTATAAGAAAAAAGGATAGTCAAACATATCTAGAAAGGTGTATTATGCTAGTTGACTATATCAAAATATTACAAAGAAAAATCTTTATTTTCTAGATAATCTTGAAAAAAGAAATTGGAAAATGGGTTCTACAACTTACGACAAACACAAAGATTACAAAACAAAGCCCTTTTTTTCTAGGTAATATAAAAATGTGATTGCAAAATGAGTGTTCCCATATGCATCAAGTAAACATTTGATATGAGACTAAAAAATAGGTGTTATAATGTCACAAAGAACATTCTGTTGTATGGTCAAAGTGTCAAAACCAAATTCTCACTGTGTGCACAAAGTGTAACATGTAATAGAGTGTTTGAACCATGTTATAGAGATTGTGTACACCTTGTCAAAACTAATTGTTTTAAGGCATCATGCATATACCCAAAAGTTAAGAACATTAAAACATTTAAATGCCTCCAAACATAGGCAACTCAAAGGTGATAGTCACAAGACATGTAAGATCACATAAATGACCAATATTTTAGGGTAGTATGCACATCATATAAACTATGTATATCAAGTATGATTATTTTTAATTTGACCCCGTCCCTCAAAGGTGGTGGAAGTGAACACACAATATAAGTAGAGAACTATGTAATATGATCACAAAAGATATTTTTGGTCAAGATGGAAAATACCAAAAGGATCTCAACGCTTTGCATCATTCCCAGATAGACAACACACAATAATATTTACAAGTAAAAAACATTTACGACATAAAATGTATATAAAATATATAAGAACATTGATAAAAATAGAGAAATATTATGATAAGGCCACTCTCTTTGTTGCCTTGTGATAGTAGAGAAATACAGACAAATGCAAAGACTACCAAGCATCACATTACAAGTATCACATTACATGCAACCAAACATCCAAGAGAATATATTGCATGAGAAAGCTAGTATAGAAAATCATTCACCTCCCAATCTTGCTCAACATCATTTAGAGAAGGTGGATAAAATGCTAAAGATCTATGACTAGTATGGTAGATGGATCTATCTCTAATTCTAAACAAGGACCATAGTCTAATGATGAATCAAATTGTGTATCACTAGGATCTAAATTTAAAGGTTTGGAAAATATTAAAGGTAAATCTTCATTAATTTATGTTGATCTAATATTTTACACTAAATAAGGTAACAACCCTTAAATGGGAATTCCAGTGATTAGGGGACATAATTTGTACCCCTAAACAACCTCTTGGATTTTAAAGCCGGCTCTTCATGTTTAGAGGGGATGGAAAGAGGAAATAAGAGAAATGTAAAAAATAGCTAAACCAAGGTGGTGTATTGAAGATTTTACAAAAAATTCAATCATCCTTTAGAAATAAAAGGAAAATAGGACCCCAAAATATTGAGCATAGATTACTACAAACTCTTCATTGATGGAAAGAGGACATAATGAAAAAGTAAACTAGACAGAGATAAATATTGAAGTATTTTTGTGAGAAGAACCTGATAAGGCTCATAGGAGATGTTCTTATTGTCCCACCAAAATACTTATCCATATAAATCTCACTCACTAAGTGGAATAACATAACCCAAAAATAAAAAAATATGATTTTTTTTTGAAAGAGTATAAAAAAATGATTCAACAACTTGTGCATCTATGATAAAATTATAAAAGATGAAAACTACAATAGGTAATAGCTACATTCATTTAAAATTTACATAGAACTTTAAAACCATCCACAAGATCAAATTAAATATACAACAAAGGAAAAATAACTATAATCTAATACATTTTCACTTTTTTGAATACATAGAGAAGGTCCTAGAATGAAACTATAATTATTTCTAAGTGTTCTTCTCTTTTAAAATTGGTGAACCCCTAAGTAAAAGATTCTTGCATGCTTATATAGAAAGAATTCATTGAGCTAGAAATCAGAGTTGCAACTAAACCGATATCTACATATTTTCCACATGTCCATTGTCATTATGGAGGCCACTACATCTACATCAAAATGGGAAACATATACATCATTAATCTCGTTCCACATGCACACCATGGATTCCACATGTTCCTTTTTCAAATTCCTTGCCATCATGAGGAGGTAACTGTAAGATAACTGAGAGGGGGGTAAATCAGTTAAGTTCAGTTATCCTACAGTCCCAAATCTCCCAAATGTATGTATTAAAAATTTTCAATTAAATAATCAACTCGGTAAGATATCAACTGTGCCTTTCTCTTCATCTACTGATTACCAGTAAATTAAGTACCATGTTCACGGATCTATCTAGTTATAGAAATGTGTAAAGTAAAATAATAATTCAACACATCAAACACACATAACACATAGATTTTTAATGTGGAAACCCTGTTAAGGGAAAAACCACCTAGGACTAGTAACCCAAAATAATTCACTCTTCTGAAGTGAGCTCGGTTAGGAGCCAACCCTGTTAAAGGTTACAAAAAAAATTGTGAGTTGTGACCTGGTTAGAGGATTGACCACTAACAGTTCTCCTTTGACCATGCATTCACTATGGGGTCAACAAGAAAACAATCAACATTCATTGAATGTCATATTGAAATACAAAAGACTGTTAAGTCTCACTCAGTTAAGAGATTTATCTATAACAATGGTTAAACTGATACAGTAATGATCTGATTTAAATAAAACTTTGATTTACAGATTTTCAGATCTATGCTAAGCTCAAAATACCTCTGATCAATAATCAATTCAACATCAGTGTTTCCTCGAACTCTTTTTTTGCTTGGTATATGTGTTCTCAGACGCTCGGTCTTGTCTGCAGTTCTGCTCGGTTCTATCTTCAAACAATTTGATTAGTGGTGCATGGAAGTAATATTTTTCATGCGAATTCTCCTATAGCATCAAATTCCCCAGACTCAATAATGAATCTCATTTCTCCTTAAATAGACTTCATTTAAACCATTTTATTTTCATCTATAGATTTTGCCTCTTAATCTTCACCATTCATTTTTCCACTTTAACCTCCTTGGTAGTTGTGTCATGAACACATTTTATCTCCTTTATTTGATCAATCTTGAATTTTGTCAGCCGTTAGATCATCACAACAAAAATTATCGCGTAGCTCAGAATCATAATCAATTGTCCAACTCATCAATTCAGTCGGTTGTTATAAACTTTATTTATTTATTTCACTTGTTCAATACTAGAATGTGTTGGTGATTACCTGCTTGGTTAATAATATACTCGGTATACACAACACTTGCTCGGTGTATACAAAAATCTTCATTTACTGACCATATAAACTTGTTTAGTTTTGATCTTCAATACATAATAAAATCATGTAATATAATCAAGTCAACAACATGATGCCATAGACTCATCAATAAGTTACCCAATGTATACCATAGCCATATCTTTCATATCCATCTCATCTTCATGTAGATATCTCATTCCTTTACTATTTTTCTTCTCTAGATGTTTGTAACTATCATGATAAGTACAGTCAAAACTAGTTGACAGCAATGAAAATACATTGACTGATTTAATTGTCTTATATATACTTTAGTAGCTCTGTGATCATCAATCACTGTCTCTCACTTGTCAAACTTTCCTTCAAAATATTCAATCAGTTGTAGGTTATCACATGGATTCCACATGTTCCTTTTTCAAATTCCTTACCATCATGAGGAGGTAACTTTATAATTACACTCGCATTGATCAATCTTATTTTGGTTCATAGTGATCATTTTTATTTGGATCACATATTCCCTAAGATTCTCCACTAGATCAACAAGTGACCCTTTACCTTGAAGAATGTGGATCCTACATTTTCATTGATCAAAATGACCATGGCTCTAACACTCATCACATAGGCAAGAACTTTTAAAAACTCTCCCTTTAGCTTGTGTTGAACTTGTATGACATCGACATGTGGTAAGCTAGTGAGATTTATTGAAGCTTTATCTTTAATTCCTTTGAGATCAAGCACTAAATTGAAACATGTCTCATTGTGACATATAACACAAATAGAAATATGAAAAGAGGGAGGCCATGAGCTTTCTAGAAACGATGTTTCTTGGACACATGGTGGTCCCAATTTTGCAATATCATAACTCCTTGGTTGGTGATCAAAATTTGAAAAAACTTAACCATTGAAAAGATCTTCAAAAGATATAATTTCAATCCCTTTAATACTAGGCCTTTTACTATCGAGTTAAGTGTATGATGATAGTTTTGACCCTAAAGTTTTCTCCTAAGGCCTTAAAAAATGGAAATTACTAAGACAGAAAAATACCAAAAAATGGATTTTTAGTTTTTCTTATCTTTGTCCACTCCATCACTTCTGCACAACCTTAGATCTCCTTCAGAATGCTCTAGGTGAATATTGCGGTAGATAAGATCTACAAATCCTACATAGATGATGTGTATCAATTGCTATCATGGAGGTTGATACACCTACCTTAGCATGCACAATCTCTACACCATTACTCTCCTTCCACCTGTACATCATGGATGCCACCTGTGTATTTTTCAACTTTCTCACCATCATGAGGAGGTAACTTTATATTTCCACTCGCAGGGATCACTCTCATTTTGATGCATGATAATTGTTTCTATTTGGATTAAATTTTCCTCAAAATGTTCCGTTAGATCAAAAAGTGGCACTCTACCTTGAAGGATGTAGGTACCACAATTTTATTGACCAAAATGACCATTTCTCAAACATGTGTCACAGAGGTGAGGACTTTTGGATCTTCTCCCTTTATCTTTTGTTGAGCTTGTGTAGTGTCAACACATGACAAGACAAAAAGCTTTCTTGAAGATTAATCCTTATCTTCTTTAGGATTAAGAACTATACCATGACATGTCCCATTGTGACATAGGATGCAAATGGAAATATGAAAAGGTGGAGCTCGTGAACTTGCTATAAACTATGTTGCTTTGACACATGGTGATTCTAACCTGGCAAGGTCATAACTCCTTGTTTGGTGCTTGGAATTGGAAACAACTTACATCCTTGGAAAGGTCTTCAAAAGATATAATTTTAATCCCTTAACACTAGGCCTTTAACCATAAATTTGAGGGACTAATGATAGCTTTGACCCCAAATTTTTCTCTAAAGGCTTAAAAAATGTAAATTACTAAAATATAGGTAAAATATCAAAAAATGGATTTTTGATTTTTCTTATCTTTGCCCACTCCATCTATACATGACCTTAAAGATAATTAATTTTTTTTTGGATAAAGGACACAATAGATAATATCTACAATATCATCAATAATTTCATCATTATCATCAAATCATTATCCAAATTAATCACAATAGATCAAATATGAGGAGGAGGAGGAGAAGAAGAATTATCACACATCAACAAAATCAACTTTTGGTGAGGGTGGTCAAAGTGAAGCTCCCCCCTAGGATTAGGTAAATTTTTTGAAAAAAAGATCAAATCAACATTTGATTTCTTAAGGGAAGAATCACTTTTGAAATCAAAATCATGAGCCCTAGCATGACATGTTTGTCAACATTTTCTCATATTATAATTTCATTGGATATGACTTAAATCTTATGTAGAAGAATTGGGATCACTGAACATTGATTCATTTTCTTCTTTCTCTTTAGGAATTAAAGGACAAACCAAATGAACCACTAAAGTTTGAGAGATAGAATATGTTGGTCATTTTTCTCTTTGTCATTTATAGGATTTAGGAGGTCAAACTACAACATATATAGGAGGAATGTTAGGATTAGTAAGGAGTCTCAATAAAGGATGTGGATTAGCATGAGATACTTGCATATCCATATATGAAAAAGGAACCTTAAGAAGAGTAGTCAAAGCAGTGTAAAATATTGCCTAAGGACAATTTAGAGATTCTATTGGCTTTAAATTTCTGATGGGAAAGGAATAGGGTATCTTACAAGGTTTAAGAGGTTGGGGTTTTTAGGCCAACATTAATCAAGGGTGAAGTTTCCATAATTATCTAAGAGCTGAAAAATATTATGATTTATTGTTATTACTTTCCCATTGTGAGGCAACTTCAAACACTTATACATAGTAGAAGTGTCTTCCTTCATGGATGAGAGCCAATGATAACCCAAATTCATACAAAATTGGTCTGAGGTAGGGATATTGGTAAAGGTAACATACAAGAACTTAGAGACAAATTCTACAGGAAGGGTGATGGAACCTATGGTGGAAAAAGTTAAACCATCATGCACCTTAATCAAGACTTCTAATTATCACATGTGTTTTGATGCAATTGTTGTGTATATAGATTTTCTTTTGTTTATCTTATATTTTTGTAGTAACATGTATAGGCCATGATTTTATTTATATTATTTTCATTTAAATAATATAAATCAATTGTACACCATGGATTAAGGTACATCAAATGCATTATTTTCTCCATTTACAAGATTATTTGAAGAAACTACATAAGAAAAGACTAAGGAATATTATTCTACTCAAGCTAGTTAGGTAGCATTGATATGAAAAAGATAAATTTTATTATAGCGGTTGATGTCTTTATTCATAGTGTCAATGAATTATCATATTTTTTCTTTAAATTTGAAATAATGCAGTTACGTAGAAATATTTTTTTGTTAAAAACTACAAGAAAAGGTTGTACAAAACAAACTAGAAAAAATTAAAACCATAGTAGAGACTTATCAAGAAGGGGACATGGGCATCCTATTCTCACTAATCAGGTATGAAATTAAGAGCATAGATCCCACATAATAAGGGGATGATGGATTATGAGGTACAACTAATTTTTAGTTAGGAAGAAGAAAAAAGGCTACAAATGGTAAGACAGGGCCCATGTTGGGAAATAAATGATTGGAGGAGAGAAATAATAAAGGATAAAACCTATAAATAAGGGCTCTCATCATGTTTTGATGAAATTGAATTAACACGGGTCTCATATTTGAATTTAGGTGTTCATTAAGTAGCACATGAAATCCTATTATGCATGTTAAAATGGAAACACACTAAGGTGGGTGCTAAAAAATCATGAAATTGTACATACCAATAGGGTTATTACAATTTGCAATAGTACATGTAGCCCCACTTTAGTAGGAGTATGTGACTACCTCATGCTCACGATAAAGGAAATGAGAGAGAAGAAAAGAGAGAGAAATGATCATGGGCCTACTGCAAATATATAAGACATCACTAAGTTCTAGAATGAGAGCCCCCAAGCAAAGGATCTTAGCTCAGAACACCCTTACATAAGGGCACAAAAAAAAGGTGAAAAAAGAAAAAATACATAAACAAACAAAAAGGGGTTAGTACTAAGAACAAAAATCAAAATCAACTAGTTGAAGAGATCTCGATTGAGAAAACGTCCCAACCACTAGTGTCACATTCAGAAAACTATTGCAAGAGTAAAAATAATCACATGGAAATGGAAAGAGAATATGCAAAGGAAAAGACAATGCTACATGATCTAAACTACTAGAAAATCTATGAGAGCAAGGAAGAGAGAGAGAGAGAGAGAGGATCCAACAATCCAACAAGTTGCATTATGGTAGGTGATCTCCATGGGGAAAACAGAGGAAAAATTATAAAGGCTAGCAAGTTGTATTATTCTATTTCTAGTCATCCCAAAGAGAGAGAAGAAGAATTTATGATCTAGCAAGATCCATTATGCTAGTCGATTCTACCTTGAAAAAATTGTGCACAAGGTGGCTTATGAGATCAATCCTACATAAAGCATAGTCTCTCTATGGATCCATAAAAGAAATCAGCCTTAGGATCAATGAAAATGACTAGTTTAAGGATCAATAGAAGTAGTCAATCTAAGGACCAACAAAAGTGGCCGGTCTAAGGACCAATAAAAGTGATTAGTCTAAGGACCAATAAAAGTGGTCTATCTAAGGAATAATATATTAAAATTGGACACCACATATATGCCTTCCTCCTTATGATGGAAACATAGAACTATGGTGACATCATAAGGAAAAGAGAATAAGGATATCTACTCCCAACAACAAGGAGATATCCTTAAACAATAATAAATATCATAGCCTTATCAAAGAGGAAAGACTCTTGATAGACAAGTAATAGATAATTGTGAAAGAATATCCAAAAGTGGGAAAAGACCCTTGAAAGGAGGAGATCTTGGCTACATGACATCTTAACTGCAAGAGAAGTTCTTGAGCAAGTATAACATCTTCAATACAAAGAAGGGGGGGGGGGAGATGAATGCACCCTTTTAGTCCTAGTATTACTAGGTGAAAAAATAATCCTTGATGGTGGATGAAACACTTTTAAGCCTCATAGAAAGGGTACTTTTTTAGGATAAACATGTTTTTAAAAATAAGGAAGAGGTTGTGATCAAGGATGCACACCTCTTTCATAAGAGATAATCCAAAATCAAAACAAACAACTACATATTATTTAAAATAATGTCACATGATAAACCAACACCACTCTGCTAGGGAAACTAGATCCTTAGAGAGATAAAAGAACATCATGTCCTCCAATCATATAGGCAAGATAAAAGAAAACACATTATACAAACTAAGATAATGATCAATTTCAATAAATATACACTTCCAAACAAGGAAGTTATTGTACATGAAGACATCAATATGAAAAAAAGAGAAAGATCTTAGAACAAAAAAAGTCCATGCAAGGAAGGACACCACATTAAACTTAATATAAGTAGAATACAGATAATGGATATTTTTAAAAGGGAAGAAGAAAACCATATACCCCTAAGGGAAAGATATTTTATAATAGACATTCTCTTTGAAGCCTAGAAAAGATTGTTAACAAAGATGAAAATGATTTTCATGAAAAAGGGATTTCATGCTAGAAATAATGTACCATTAAAAGATGCAAGTCCATAAATGGAAAATGGGTCCTATGAAAGGAGAATGAGAAAGGATGTCAAATTATGCATACTTAGTGGGAAAATCAATTATAAGAGATATACACTTCCAAGTAATGAAGAGAATGTAAACAAGGATATCAATCCCATTAAGAGAAAGATCCTCAAAAAACAAGTCCATGCATGTAAGGACAACATAGTATAAAAAAATTAACCAATGAAGAGATAATGGATCCATTAAAATAAGGATGAATAAGATATAGAAAACTTGCCCCCCAAGTGGAAGAACAAGGGAAATGACCTATTATGTTTCTCACAATGAACATTATGCAAAACAAAGAGCCCCAAATGAAATAAGCTATGAAGATTACATGATGAGGAAAAAAAATATGAGAGAGGAATTCTAAGGTATGTTTTTTATATCAAGAAAAATAATAAGATCCATTTTTAAACAAATAAGAGATCTATCTACTAACTCTTGAACAAGTTGTCTAAACTCAATAAAATTAGCAAGAGAATGTTTATTTCCATGATGGAAAAGACAATGAAAATCCCCATTATGAGATCTATGATTATTTGGAAAATGTATTATAAAAGGGAAACTAATTTTAGTACCATATTCAATTCTCCAAAATATTCTCTTATCCAAAGCCAAATGATCATCAAAAGAAGGTGTAACAATAAAAGGTGTTGGTAAAAGAATGTCTTAAGGGATTTTTTGTTGAGATGAAGAAAAATTAATAGGATTAGAAGAAGGAAAAGTAGTAGCTTGAGATGTAAATCCTAAACTACATCTAGTAAATTTTGTAGGATTATCAATGGGGACCTTAATACCTTGTTCCTTAATCAAAGGACCTCGTTCACTATAAACTTGTTGAGAAGTAATACCATAAACCACGTTGTGATTATCCTTTAATGTAGAAGGAGAAGGACATTCATCTTGAGCTTTATGTAAATGTATAGTGTAAAGAGGAATAGGAAGGGAATGGTTCTCTTTAGGGACTTTATAATTTCTATCACTATTCTTACATTCTTTAGGTGTGGAAGAAGACAAAGGTTTATCAAGATTCTCATGTCTACTTAATGTTATTTTTGGAAATAAATCATCAAGATTATGGAAGATAATTTGATGAAAAGAAGTATTTTTTATATCATCTAAAGAAGTTCTTAAAGTAGCTTCCTTAAGTTCATCCATTAATATGGGCTTAGGAGGAGAGGTTCTAGGTCTCACCAATACATGATGGTTAGGAGCATGGTCTCTATCATCATGATTACTAGACACCCTAGGAGAATAATTATGGGTATTTGTGCTAATGTCATCATTAGGTTCATCATTTTAAAAAAAGACCCTTGTGTAATCAACATATTCCATGAATTTTGTTAACACTTTTACGAGAAAATTACATAAAATATTGATAAAATTCTTGAAAATGCCTTGCAATGAGGAATAAATTTGAAATCCACATGATGCCATATGCAAGAATACCATGAAGGAAAACAAGAACCATGAAATGTAAGAAAGTATTATCTACTTGATGTAATTGATAAAGAGATGTAAGGAGAAAGGTAATAACATGACATATACCACACCAATCTAACTTAGTAAATACCATGAAAATAATGAAAGCTACCCAAATTATATCTAAGAATGCAATATATGAGATCTAGACACCAAATCAAAATGTAAATATTATGTGTCGGGTTTTTTAGTGCCCACCCATAGTTTTCTTTTTAGTTTTATATTGCCAAACTCTTTTAGGCCACTTTTATGTTCGCGTTGATATTTCAATTATTATATGGTTTTGGATGTATGACACTACATGGTGATTTTAATAAATGAATAATTATGGTTGTTATATTGATGCAGTTATATGATGTTAGTTATATTATGATGATGATTTACATGTTTTAAAATGATTCTTATGATTATGATTATACTTACCCCATACTTGCATGTGTATGGTTATCATGTATTCTTTTACTTTCCTATATGACGTGTTTGATATGGTTGAGGGATAGAGTTGTAGTTACCTTCTTGTAGGATCCAACCGATGTCCCAATCCCCACCATTGCTTGTTTTATGTACATGTATGTACATGTTGGTCTTGTATGCAGGTTTGTAGGTATCGGGCATCGACTTCCCTGAATTGTTAGGATGAGTGTGCCTTATCGCAAGTCTCAATGGTAAAAGAGGGGTGATAATATTCAAATCCAAATCCCAACCTAAGCCATTCTATTGTCCTGAAATAGTGGACAAGATTATGATATTTTGCCCTTTCCAAACTCGTCCAGGTGACATGAGTTTATAGTCCCTTCCTTGAGCATGGTTATGGTTCTTTAAGTTTAGTTGATTTTTTGTTATTGATGTGATTTCTATAATTAGATAATTTATTTAGATTAATTGTGTAATTTAAATAAATAAGATTTTACTATTTTTAGCTATTTAAATGTGAGAGTATTTAATTAATTAAAATTAATTAAATGCATTTATTAAATTTAATAACTTTTAATTAAAAGGCTTATTGTGAAAATAGAGATATTTAATTAATGAAAATTAATTAACTACATTCACTTTGGATTTAATTATTTGTAAATTTAACTTTTCGAATAAAAAGGTATTTATTAATTGAGAAATTAAATAACATGTGGAAAATTAAAGTAGACTAAATGTTATTGTTTAATTTAATTAGAATGCATTAAGTTGCATAATCATAATTGAAATAAATAAAATAAAAAGAATTGGTCAATTTTGAATTAAGGGGTTTAACAAGAGCAATTAGAAAATTAAACTTGAGTTCAGAACAAAAATTAGAGGAAATTAGGAATTGATGGAAACAAGGTTGTGAGTGGAGTTGAGTTCCAATCTTTGCACGTGGAATTCAATTTCCGTTTGGTCATTATTCTCAACACATAAGTTTGGAGAATTTTTGGGTAAAGGATTTTAAGTTGGTGCAAATTTCTGAGAGCTTGGATTTGTCTTCGTTTCTAGTCATTGTCAAATTTATCTATTTGGTGTTTGAGGTAGGGTTTGATAACCCTTGTGATTGTATTTATGTAATTATGGAAGGAGTGTTTTCTTCATGCCTATCAGATCTAGATGTTTTGGATTGTTCATGTGATTTCTCTTCATGTCGAGTTTCTGAAAATTGATTATAGGAAATTTTAGTATGCATGCAATTCTTGGTTCAATTTTTCTTGAATTCAATCAGGGTTTCAAATTATTGGAATTATTAGAATTTAGAATTTGTATTGAGAGAATATTTGTGAAAGAAAACTTTCCTGGAAACCCTAGGCTCAAATTTATAATTAGTCTTTTAGGAAAAAAAAATTCAGATCTGGTATAGGGTTAGAATGAAAGTTTCAATTAAAATCTTAGAAAACATTTTAGAAAATACCCAGATTGATTGTGCAATTGAGGCTCTCAATAAACATGTTTTTAAAAAAAAAATACATGTTTATTCATTTCTTATTTCGTCAAATATTTACCCTCTGTAATTGAAGATATCATATATATTCATTTTCCCATCTTGCATTCGCAATTTTTTTAAAAAAAATTGTATGGTCATTGTTTTGGGTACAACATTTAATGGTGTTATTTAAAAAATATATTAAGATATATATATTATAAAAAATATATTAATTTTTTTATAAAAAATAAATAAAATATTTTAGGGGAGGCGGGGCCTAACCCCAACCCCCCTTTGCCACCAAGCAGCCCTAAACACTGTCGATGACAACCACTGACACTGCTGTCGATAGTCCCTAGGGATTGTCACGTGGTAGCCCCAAGGGTTGTCACTGACAGTCCTTAGGGACTGTCGCATGACAGACTCGGGCTATTGTGCTGCCAGCTGTGGGGGAGGACTAGTGGGTCCCCCATGAAAATAAATGTTTTTTTATTTAATTTAATTTTTTAATAGTTTAAAACATTAATTATTAAATTTAAAAAGAAAATATATATTAAATTTAAGTGATTAAAAAAGGTTAAAAAAAAGAAGTAAAATAATTAAATATTTGTATATATATATATATATATATATATATTTAAATAGGGAAATATGTTTTCTAGCATGTGTATATATTTCTACTTGAGCATTTCATGCATTTATTTAATGTTTATTTATTCCATTTGGCTAAATTATTTAAATGAGGTTGGCATGCTATTTAATTCAGTTAATTTATTTAGACTATAAAATTATATTGGGTTAGTAATTTTAATTCCTAAAATCAATGTTAATGTTATAAATTGATTTGTTAGGGTTAGAATTTAATTTTTTTTGAGGTAATTATAGTCTATTAGTAATTATTAAGTAAATTAATTTCATGATAAAATTTACAAATTAGTTTATTGTATTAAATTTTAATTTTTTCTATTTACTTGCCTTATGTGTTTGGGAGTAGAGGGGATTAGTATGTCAGCCTAGTAGGACTATTACCAGAGGCAAGATTAGAGATTATTGTTTATGTATGTTTTCTTTGCATACTTGAATGATAATTGATCAAATGTGACCCAACCTTTTGGAGTTGATTTTATGATGGTAATTGCATTATGTGTTCCTATTACTTCTTGGAACCAATTTTGGATATTATGAGATTATGTTGACTTAGAGTCATGGTTTGAGATTATTAAACCTAGGGTAGGTTATGTAGGTGTTAGAGTGGAAATGGCTTTACTTTGGAGGCACTAGAGCCCAAAAGTGGCTACCTGGGTATCCTTAGTAGGTTACTTAATCAAGTGATAATATTAAATTAAATGGGGATTAAAATGAATTAATAAGATAATGATTTCCTCGCCCATGCCTTGAGTGCTATTATAGGCTAAGAATGGGAGTGGGAGAATATGCTTTCCCATCTAATAGTGATGGTGAGTTTGACATAATTGATTTTCCTTGTCTGCATGAAAGGACTACTAATCTGCATAGAGTCACTAGAGGCCAGAGTCCAGAGAAGCTACCAGGTTACCTTAAGGCTGACTCATGTGATGAAACTTCCCTGATTTCATTCTAGGTTTCCTACATGTGTTGGTTTCCTCTGGGTTATTATATATATCTTTGACTTATGAGTTTGTACCCTTGAGATAGGAGCTTCTAGGATCCTTTCTTAGTCTACTTGATGGATTGGTATTGTTATCCGAGTGGGTTTTGATGTTATCTCCTCAACACTGTGGGAGTGGAACCATAGGTTTACACGAGGTCAGGAGGTAGTGATTCTTTTACCATTTAAGATTCTGACATCCTTGTTCCAGTGCCAGATTATCCTAGTTGCAGTTACTTCCTTTCCTATTTTCTTGGAGTTCTATTCTTGATCTTGTACTTCTTTATTTGTACTTTGTATTTTATTGTAATTACATACCCTGCGACATGTGCAGTGGATGTTGACGAGTATGTGTATTTTATCATTTAGTTGTAATTATGATGTAATATGTAATTTATGGTTGTAATTGTATTTCGTAGTTTCTACGTCAATGAACCCTTGAGATGTGTAATCTACTTTGGAGATTATATTTATGTTTATGTTCTTATGGACGTTGTGTCTTACTTTCACTTGTTTATTCATCATTGTTTGTAAACATTTAAGAATTTTTTTTTTTTTCTAAAAAATTAGTATTATATTTTAGCTTAATATCTCATGGGTTCCCTAGCAGGGCATTACAAGTTCACCAAAGTATACAATAGAAAAAAAATGGGATGTAAGGGGGATTGATCTTATTTCCTATTGCACAATTAGAAGGAAAATGAACCGTAAGGCTTAAGAAGACTTAAGCCCTAAGAGCGTGCAATGATCCTTTGTTGTAATGGTCAAATATGAGTTGATATGAAGGAGTATGATAGGATGATGTGAGATAGAAGACAAGATATTCAAAATCTACAAGTTATGGATTACACAAATGGATAGAAAATAAACAGTAACCTATAAGTACCTAAAATAGAAAACAAATGATAGTACCAACCTATGATTTGAGTTTAAGATTTATTTGTAGGAAAGAGGTTGACCTAGCCATCCTATTCCCAATGCATTTGAATGAATTTAGTTGTAGTCTATTTGTTAGACCATGTACTTTCCAAATTAAGTACCAATAGGTTTGCAACCTATTTCTATACACATAAAAAAGGGAAAGAATGTTGTATAGAGGGGCTTTCCTCAGTCAAACCCCTATTTGAAATCAACCTTGAAATGAAATATAGTAAATGGAATCATGTTGTCATATAGTAGAAGCTATATTTGAAAAAGGAAGTATATCATACCTTGGCAATGAAAATGCTACTTGGAACATGATCAAGTATGTTGATGCAATATCTTTGACTTCACACAAAAACCCAAAAGAAAATCATGAAAGCCAAAACCTTGTGTAATGGATATTGTAGTTTTCCATAATTCTTTAAGAGAATAAGAAAGACTTGAAGAATTGAATGAATGTGGATGGATGCTTGCACTATGATATTCTTCCTTAATGGTAGAATCCTTTGTTTGGCCTTCAATGAGGGACATAAGCTTGATCCATGGAGAAGATTGCCTTGAAAATACCTTAGAATACTTCAGATCTGTATCTTGGATGCTTGGCTATGAAATTCTAGGAGAGCTCCTAAATTCCAACTTGCCTTGTTATCCTTTATCAAAATGAGGACAGATAGGTTTCTTTTATACCTCTCATAACATTTCAGAGGTAAAAAATTGAAGAAGTGTCAGATCTAGAAATCCTCCTAAAACCACAAGATGGGCCCTCGGTTTAAATTTAGAGCCAAACATCAAGGAAGAGGATTCCTTGGGTGTCAGCCTCTTCCTACCAATCAGGTAAAAAACTAGGACCACAAATCCCACATAACAAGGGGATGTCTGATTATGAGGTACAATTGATTTCAAGGTTGAGAAGAAGAACAAAGGCCACAAATGGTGAGATAAGGATCACATTGAGTTTTGATGAAATTGAATTAACAGAAGAATCATATTTGGATTTAGGTGTCCATTAAGTACCACATGAAATCTCATTATGCATGTTTAGGGACACACCAAGGTCAGTGCTAAACAACCATGAAATTATACGCACAATAGGGTTCATACAATTTATGATGCTATAAAATGCATTCAATATGATGAGCAATAAATATGTGTGACAAGAAAAAATTTATTGACAACTTGGATTTTACTAGCCAAAGAAAGAAGTTTATTCCAACAATTGAAAAATTATTCTTGTCTCTATCAAGATACCAGTTCCACAAATCACAAGAGAAACCCTAATAACAAAGGTATCTAAGGTGTGCCATAATTTCCCCATGTTTGATTTATTTTTCTTGGGGAATCCAAGGGAAATAGGTCTAGTTTGAATAATAAATAACATTTTTTAATTATGTGCAAGTTTAAACCCTAAAATAGCACAAACATCTATCACATTAGACCTATCTTTTTTAAAATTCTTATAATTGGATGAAGGATGGTTTCTTCCTTCATTTGATAGATTTTTTAAAGTAGATTCCCAAGGTAAAGCTAAATAAGTCTCATTCACTCAAGACCTACAATTATCATTTTAGGAAGAGTTACAAACTTTATTTGTAGAGATTGAATTTTTATTTAACAAGTTCACTTTGACGATGATCTTACACGTGGAGAAGATTAAAAAACCTCGAGGATTTTTTAGATCAATATTCAATGTGTACATGATGAAATTAAATAAGTGTTTCCTTCAAGAGGCTCATAGATAAAACCTATTATAGATTTGGAGAGTTAAATATAGAAGGTTGAGATCATTCTTCAAAACCACCTGATGCTTTTCGAGGATCAAATATATAAAATGGATGGGCTCATGATTCAATTTTCTATGCACGATTTTCAATATCATCTTGAAGCATGGGCCTCAATGAAACATCTTGCAAAAGTTTCAATGATAAGGACTATCATAGTTCGGCTCCCAACTCAAATAAAAGGATTGGTAGTGTCTAGACCTATAAATAGTTTCATTTAGCTAATTTACTTACCCACATTCAATTATACATGGTATTTTCACTCTTGTATTCATCTTGTAATAACATTTTTCCTTTTCTATATTATATTTACTTTATTGTCATTTTTTGTTTAAGTTAAATTAATCATCTATCTAAATATCTTATATTACCATTTCTAAATAATTTATTTTAAAAATATTATATTAAACTGTTGTTATGTCTCTTTTTTCTAAAATGGACTCCTCTATATTTTGATTTAAAAATAATAATTCTCATACTCCTATTTATTATATTTAAAAGTTTCTTTAAAAATAAATAAATATTTAATTATTTTCTTTTCATATAACCCTTGACTCTAAATGACAAAGGTTAAAAAATAATAGATAATACGTATAACTTCATTTTTTTTTCCATATTTTCTTTTTTATATTATATTTATTTCGTCATCATTTTTAATTTAAGTTAAATTAATCATTTATTTAAATAGCTTATATTACCATTTCCAAATCATTTATTTAAAAAAATTATATTAAACCATTGGTATGCCTCTTTTTCTAAAATCAATTTCTCTATATTTTGATTTAAAAAAATTAATTCCTATGCCTCTATTTATAATATTTAAAAGCTTCTTTAGAAATAAATAAATATTTATTATCATTATTTTTTTCTATATAACCCCATATAGTTACTCTTCGATGACAAAGGGAGGTTAAATGTATCACCTTATGTGAAAAAGAATAGATAAGATGCATAACTTAGTTCTTTTATTTTAAAAATATTTGCTCACACTTTATTCCGTTAAGTTTTGTCACATTATGTTTTTCCTTTATACGTGGCATTCATCTATTTAAGTATTCACTTTACCACGAGTTTTAGTTTATAACTTTAATAAAATAAATATATTTTAGTCAAAGTCTTTTTACATAATAATTAGTATATAAGTTTATTTTATTCAAACATATTTTATATTTTAAAATTATATATTAATTAAACTATAAATTTTCATAATATTTTAATTTTAATGAATTCATGTTATTTTATGTAGAAATTGGCAAAGGATATGATGAAATTATATAATCATAATGTTTATTTGAAATTAATCAATTCAAAAATGGATTGTGAAAATTTGTTATCTTCCAGGGTGGGACAACACATCATGTTTTCATAATTTGCAAGGGCAAAAAGGCATCTTTGCAAAATGGAAAAGTTTTCACCATTTCACACTTAACTCCAGTGAACCGAACGAAGGAAATGTGAAATGGAAAAAAATTCATCATTTCACAAAGATGCCTTTTAGCCCTTCTGAAATTATGAAATTAAGACAATGTGACGTGTTGGCCCACTCGAGAAGATAACATGACGTGTTGGCCCAGATAAATTTTTATCCCATGATGAAGATGTCACAGATCAGTTATCTATGATGGGCTAAATAGTGGCAAAAATAGCCAACAGTTTCCAACATTATTGACAATATTGGAAAATGTTGGCTATTTTTGCCACCATTAATCCCAACAGAGATAACTAATTCAAGACATCTTCATAATGGGCTAAAACTCAGTTAGGGCCAACATGTCATGTTATCTTCCAAGATGGGCCAACACATCATGTTTTTCAAATTTCACAATTTTGCAAGAACGAAAAGGCATCTTTGCGAAATGGAGAAGTTTTTCCCATTTCACACTTAACTTCAGCAAGTTGAAAGAAGAAATGTGAAATGGAAAAAACTTCACCATTTTGCAAAGATGCCCTTTCACCCTTGCAAAAATGTGAAATTGGGACAACATGATGTGTTGGCCCACCCAAGAAGATAAGATGACGTGTTGGCCCTGATAGAGTTTTATCCCATGATGAAGATGTCATAGATATGTTATCTGTGATGGGCTAAATGGTGGCAAAAATAACTGACGATTTCCAACATTGTTGACAATGGTGAAAACTATTGGCTATTTTTTCCACCATTAATCCCAACATAGATAACCAATTTGAGGCATCTTCATAATGGGCTAAAACTCTGTTAGGAAAAACACATCATGTTATTTTCTTGGGTGCGCCAACATGTCATGTTTTCCCAATTTCGCACTTAACTCTGTTGAGCCAAAAGAAGAAAATACGAAATGGCAAAAACTTCACCATTTTGTAAAGATGCCTTTTTTCCCTTGAGAAATTATGAAATTGGGAAAATGTGACATATTAGCCCACCATAGAAGATAACATGATGTGTTGACCCTAATATATTTTTAGCCCATGTTGAAGATGTCATAGATCAATTATTTGTGATGGGCTAAATGGTGGAAAAAATAGCCAACAGTTTCCAACATTGTCAATTTCTCTCAACCTAAAACCCTATATCCATAATCCCTCAACCTTAAACTCTTTCTCCCTTTCCCCTTCTTCCTTTATAGTGAAATCTTGTTGATGTGCACATACCTACCTAAAGATAAAAGATTGTATATCCAACCTTTAATTTGAGATAACATCAAAATGAGAAAAAAGTACATCTTACCGACCATTAAGTTTAAATCTCTCTCTCTCTCTCTCTCTCTCTCTCTCTCTCTCTCTCTCTCTCTATTAAACTTAAGAAAATTTGGGCTCATAGTCCAATGGGAAGTAAATACGTAAAAATTGAGAAACCTACTAGTGAGGACTCCTTAGAGATGATTTCACTCTATATCTTATCAAGGAGGACTCTTTAGAGGGGAATAAGTTATCCATTTATCTATTTTTCACCCTCGTTGTCTATTTACTCTATGAAATAGTATCACGTTGTGATTTTTCCTTGCTAGGAGGATACTAACATGTCTACAATATATAATCTTCTCTATTAAGCTATTCTTATACTTATTATAACACTTTCTTTATAGCACCCTTATTCTACTAATGATTTTTTATCCTATGAGATTATTGACATTATAGAAATAGGTATCTGTTAAGGGAAGAAGAAACCTATAAATGGATGGAAGGTAGAAGATGAGAGACAAAATAAAAAAGAGAGATTGACGATTAAGAAGATATGGAGGAGAGATAAACAAGTATGGAGTGAGAGACAAGATAGAGGGGAAGAGAGGCGACATACCTAGAGAGGGAGAGAGAGGTTATAAGGAGTTTCAAGGAGGAATGAGAAGATATAGACAACTATGGAAGAAAGAGAAGGAGATACCTAAATAAATTATAGAGAAGAGAGAGGGAGAGGGAGAGATAGAGAGAAGTAACAACCTATAACTAACCCTCAACATTATGTACCCTAAACATTATACTATCAATCTTGCACCCTAAACCTTGTGCAAAAAGGGATAGGAATAGATAGAGAGGTGATAGGAGACAGAAGAGGATGAGAGGGGTAAGGAGGAGGGGGAGGAAGGTCTAGAGAGAGGGATAGAATGAGAGAGGGGGCATATAGAGGAGAAATAATCCTAGAGGAGGAGAGAGACACGAAAGAACTAGATAGGGAAAGAGAGGGGTCAGATATATAGAGTGGGACAACAAGAGGTGGATAATGAGATATGGTTAGAGGAGTGAATATCTCATCCCAAAATATAAAAATATAATGCATATAGGTGAATCACATATTTGAACCTTTCATAGTGTATTCTTTTCATTATGATAATGCATAGGATCATGTCATCAAGTGTATTTGGAAATGAAATAAGAATATATTAATTATATGAGGGTATAAGAAATTACTAATTTGATGAAAGAGAGAATTTATATAAGGACACATGAAATGAGTATAAAAATAACATCTTACCAACTATGAAATAAGTTTTTATAGGTTGCGCTACATGTATAATGAGATATGGTTAGAGAGGTGGATATGTCATCCAAAAATTTAAAAATAAAATGCATATAGGTGAATCATGTATCTTTTAACCTTTCAGAGTGTATTCTTGTCATTATGATAAGGTATAAGATCATATCATCAAGTGTATTTGGAAATGAAATAATAATCTTCAAATATGACAGGTAAAGGACTTAATAATTTGATGAAAGAGAGAATTTATATAAAGAGACATGAAATGTGTACAAAAATAACATCTTACCAACTATGAACTAAGTTTATGTAGGTTTGAAAACATGTTATGTAGTGTATAGTCTTAAAAACTAAGAACTTACTTTTTATTCTTTTTGAGACTATTTTCAGCCCTCCTTAGTGTGTCTCTTATATTAGGATCTTACATTTCACTTAATTGCATATATTATTCAAATTGAGGTCCTCTTTTCTCCTTCAATCTTTCTCAAAAATCTAAGTTGGCTCTAATCTCTATGCACATTTTCCCATTTATGCATCCATTTACCTAATCCACTTTCCCTCTTGGCCCCATTTTAGCCTTTACACTTGATTTTCCCACTTATCCTTCTATTATTCCTTCTAAATTCAAAATATTTCTCAAACCCCTCACAATTTACCTTGAAATTAACCCTTCTGAGTACAGGTCACACTTGGGGTGACCTATAATAGTATAGGTTGCACTTGTAGTGACCTATACCTCAAGGATTCAATTTTGGAGAGTTTTGGGGCCCAATACAAAGTATTTTCCTTTTTCTACCTAGTAGAGTCATACTTTGTGAAAATTGACCCCGAAATAAAAGCAGGCTTCCTCTCTTCATTTCCACATCCACTATCCAAAATTCATGATCTAATCTTATACAATAAATCCATTAAACATAATACTTCAAGAAATCAAAGAAATCTATTGTGCATTCAATGAGTTCAAGAAAGCATCAGTTGAAGGAATTCATCCATCATCCAACAAGCATTCATGCATCTCCTTCCATAGATCTAGTTTCTTTATTCATAGGAGACAAAGGAGTTGGAAAATAAAGGGAGGAGATATACATTCATCCATTCAAGTCTTATTCTTCTTCTTCCTCTATCCAACATTAAGGATGATTACAAACATCTACTACGTGAGGTTTTATATTACATGATTTCCTTTTGGTTTTTGCGTTGAGGCAAAGTTATTGCATCAAAATACTTGATCACATATTGAGCACAATTACATTTACATGGTATGATATTCTTTATTTTTGTTTAATCTCTACTACATGATAGTGTTTCTTTATTTCAATTCAAGGTTAATTACTAAATGGGGGCTTAACCAAGTCAAGCCCCTTCCCGCAAACAATTTCCCCTTCTCTTTGGTGTGTAAATGCAAGTTGGTAGAGTTTTGGAATTAGAATTGTAGATCTGAAGATGAAGTATTGATGAAAGTCCCGACCCTCCATATTTTTCCTTTTTGGTTATAGGTCACCTCAAATTTGACCTATACCAGTACATTTTGAGTCAAGTTTGACATGTTCCTACATCTTCCATATTTTCACGACAAAAAGGTATAGTCATTAGGGTTTTATATCTCAATCCGTTTCCAATTCTGACTCAGTCTAACAAGCAATTCTCATATATGAAGTTGTCTCTTCTACTAGCCCTCAAGGTGGGTTCATCTTCTTTCTCTCTCTTCCAAAGTACTTTCTTTGATATGATAGATCTAATATCTTGTTATCTATCATTGCATGTGCGCTTCCTTTATTATACTTCCCTTTTCACAAACACTTTTATCTATCTATCTATCTATATTCTTACATAGATGGAAAGTACCATAGAATCATATATCCTTATGCCACTAGAACTTGCATTAGCACCCCTTCTTCTACTTGGGTTGTTCTAATCACATCTAGTCCAAGGGGTTACATTTTAGTGCCCCTTCTAGTATGTGTGATGAGGTGGTCTATCATTGATCACCATTTTATATTATACATTTTGGTGAACCTGATGCTTTCATGCTTTCTACTTTCTGATTGGGTAGTTAGATCTTCTTTATGTGATATCCTTTGCATCATATATATAACTTATATGCATAGGTTCAATTTACATTTTGGTGAGCCTGACTTCTTACATCTCCATTTTTCTTTGGTGTTAGATGCCCTTTCTATGTATTTGTTTTTCTTTTCATTACAATGTTGCATTCTTAGCCACTTAGATCTAATATACATGCATCCATAGATTCATTTCATTCTTTCATTTCATTTTTACATGTTAAAAAATAAATAAAAAAACATTTCATTTTAGGCATTTTGCATGTATTTGCACTTTCATCATATTAATGGAGTTGTTATCATCATTTTCTAGTGCAATTTCAAGTTTCTTTCAAGGATTTGAAAATGTTTCCTTTCATGCATATGTTGATAGTTTAGTTCTTAATTTAATTCATAGCCACACTATTATCTCTTCCAAATCCAATCTCACCCATTAAAATTTTTTAGCACAAGAAGAGTCCATTAACATATCTTCAAAGAATCTCCCTCCAAAGGGTGAGGTCTTGAAAGATAATGTTTATCCTTCTCCTAAAATGTATCTCTCTCAAGAAGATATTTTGATGCAAGAGAAAAAAAAAATTATCCCACTTTCTTCCCCGTCCCCATACCTTTACAGATCAAGCTTTAGTGAGTCATGATTATTCCTCTCCTACGGTATGCTTCATTCATAGAGATGTGTCTACCCTTGATGATTCTCCTATTTGGGATGAACCCTTGTATATAGATATTGATTACTCTTTCCCCTCATGAAGAAATTTTGAGTCATGATTATTCCTCTCCTAAAGTGTTCCTTATTCAACACAATATTCCTTCTCTTGATGATTCTCCTATTTGGGATGAACCATTGGATAAGAAAAGTGATTATTCCCTTCCTCATGAATAAACCTTTATACAAGAAGATGATATATTGGTTGAAATTTATCCTACCCCTTCTAGAGATGACACATTCATATATAATGATGATCAGTTCTCCTAAAACACACCCACCTTATGAGGATATTTTAGAGAAAGAGGAGGACACTATAGATACTTTTCTTAATATTACTTTGCCTTCATTTGAAACTCCTAGTAGAGATAAATTCTTAAAGGAAGTCCATAATCCCTATTCTAAGGACATCTTGGAAGAAGAGGATCCTATCATTACTTGTTTCCTTAATGCTCTCCCTTATAGTGATGAACCCATAAAGATTCAGGAGCCTAATCATGTTAATGTTGTCAATATTCATGCTCAACCTATGGTACTCAACAAGGCTATGATAAACCTCAAAGAATATCCTCAATCAACTCCCTCTCAACCTCATAATATACCTATCATCACTATTAAGGTTATCCTCAATTTAATCCTCAAACTTCCACTACACCAATTATTACAGTTAAAGGGTACAAACCTCAGCCTTCTTTTCAAACTCTAAACAAGCCTATTATAACTATGAAAGGGAAACCTATAAATCCTTTGGAGTTTTTAAAGGATTATCATGTTGTGGCTCACACCTATCATACAATAAATTATCCTCAACCTAATAATCTGGTTGTTCCTACTTCTCTCTTTCCTTCCCAACTTGTTCTTCCTCAAGCATCATGATTATCTCCCAATCTTAGAAAAGAGTATGATTTGGTTGAGCAATTATGTGCTACTCCTGCTAAGATTTCCTTATGGGAACTTCTTCAAACTTCTCCTACATATCATGAAGCCTTTCAAAAAGATTTAACCACTCTTCCAATTTCACCTCCTAACCAGAAAAATATAAATTTTTTCCTAGAATGTATGCATACTACACTTGTCCCTTCTCAAATTATCTTTACTCAAGATGATTTGCCTTCAAAAGAAGTTCAAAATCAATATGATGCCATTATGGTTTCTCTTCTTATAAATGGAAATCTTATTTTAAGGACCTTAATTGATAATAGGTGAAGATTGAATGTTTGTAGTATGGACATGCTAAAAGAAATCAATGCTGATATGTCAACTATTAAAACACATAATATTTCTATTTATGGCTTTGAAAATATTGCTAAGAAAACATTGGGTATCATCACATTACCTATTAAGGTTGGCATAGTAATTTTAGACACTCTTATTCATGTGATTCCTAGATCCATTAATTAAAATCATCTTTTGGATAGACATTTGTTACATAATTTGCAAGTTGTTCCTTCAACTCTTCATCGAAAAGTCAAGTTTATCTATAACAATGTGATGTAAACTCTTAAGGAAAATGATAGAGTGAATAGTTGTTTGAATACTAAATCAAGAAATACTCCCGTGTTTATTGAAGAAAAACAAGATAAAAAATCTAATGATGATCCTCCTTCTACTAGTCTCCTTTCAGATGACAATTGGGGATCCTTAGATTTCAACCCAACTTTTATTGAAGAGTACAAAGTTTTAGACCTTCAATTCAAGAAATCTAAATCTAACAAACAATCCAACATAAAAAATCCTCTTTACAATGACCTTAGTAGAAATTTTTTTGCTACTTCTACCCCTAATGGTAACATCCAACCTGATTGTGATGACATAGTGACTAAAAAAGCTCCATTAAATCTTTCTGATATGGCTTCTCATTATGGCCTCGGTTATCATTTATTAGCAAAACATAGATTTAATGGAAATGGTTGTGGTAAACATGAATAAGTAATTCAAGTGCCTTTAGGAAATGAAGGGCATGAACATTCATATGGACTATTAGTTAATCCTTATAAGTGACCACAAATAGTAACTGTTAATTCCTATTGGAAGATTGTTGAGCATGTTAGAGTTTGGATCTGGGTGTACTAACATTAATGTTTTGTCATTGATGTCAACATACTTGTTATTGTCTCAGACAGTGTGTTGAAGATGTTCGGTAAGGAGGATTTCAGTTGTTCAAATGCTATGTTATAGATCTTGAGATGCGATGTTGAGGTACTATTCTGTGATGTTTTTAGATCATCTATAGAAGTTCACAAAGGTTGGTATGATAGTTTGAGTAAGATATGATTGAGTTTCTAGTTATTGGTGTCATAGTGTTCTTGGGAATAGTGGATGAGTATTTGATTCAGTATGACTTGGATTTGATTTTTTAGGGGTTGCAAAGCTAGCAATTGCACATGTTCTTATCATTATGTTCATAGATGGTGTTGTTCATGATTCAGAGTACAACAAGCTATCTTTTGTTATGTTTGAGTTTGGTATTTTAGTGTTCTTAATGATCTAAGATGAAGATGAGTTTGGATTTCATAGTGGAGATGATGCAAAATTTATGGATGGTATTCATGTTTCTTTTTTGTGTTCCTAGATTGTGTTTTTGGTTCACATTGGTTGAGATGATCAAACTTTTTTCTTTGGTAGTGTGTTGGTATTTCTTGATTTGAGTTCTAGCTGACTTGATTAAGTAACATGTTGAAATTCTTGATGCTTCTTCAGTAGCACTTGTGCATGTTTGAGGTTGAAGAGTTGTGTCCTATTTAAGTCTTATCCATCTTAAT
Source organism: Chamaecyparis obtusa (assembly GCA_027943335.1). Lineage (NCBI taxonomy): Eukaryota > Viridiplantae > Streptophyta > Pinopsida > Cupressales > Cupressaceae > Chamaecyparis > Chamaecyparis obtusa. The sequence continues at coordinate 561,012 of BSBK01001708.1, forward strand.
TTGGATCACATTGGAGATTGAGCATAATGTTTATATCTTTTATTGTATTAGGTCTTAGCCGACCTAGTGGTTGATTATTCTTTGTAATCGGTATAAATGAGAGATCATTTTGTAATTAAGAGTATGTATGCAATAGAGAGGATTGTGTATATGTGTTCTTAACCTAAGGAAGAGTTTGTACTTTATTGGAACTGTATTTGCGTAGGAGATGCTATTTTTTAGTGTAGTTGTAAAGGATTGTATGTACACCCTATTGTAATTAAAGATAAAATGGTGAACCTGACTTAGGGCTAGATCTAAGAGTGTATTGTGAGCAATGAGCTCTAGGTAATGATCTTTTAGATTGGGATGTAAGCCTACTATTGCAAGCGTATCCTTTCTTCTCTATTTTTCTCTTAACCAGACAATAATTTTAACAAAGTACACTCATCTAGTGGGTTTGACTCCCACCATGGTTTTCCCTTAATTGTGTTTCCTTGAGAACAAATATTTGTGTTCTGTGTTTTGTGCTGTGGATCTTTCATTATTTTTTATCTTTCAGATCTAAGTGGATAAAGTGAAATTAAAGTAATTAGGTACATGCAACTAATTTACCCCCCTTCTTAGTTGTTCTTGCAACCTTTTGGGCCTAACAATTGGTATCAGAGCTAAGTCCTTTTTGAAGAAGCCTGATCTCTTGAAGGAGATCCGTCATGGAAAGTATGAGAAAAGAGTCTAAAGTTTGATGGAAAAAATTACATGATTTAGAAAGATCAAATGAATGCCTACCTGATATGCATGGGAATAGGAGATGAATATTGACAGGTCACTAAGAACCCTTATTCTATTTCCAATAACCTAACAAATGCTACTACAGATGAAAATAAGAAATTTAAGGAGAACATGTTAGCCAGAGAGACACTGATCAATGCCTTGTCAAATTCAAAATATTCACATATTTATGGATTGAGGACTTCACATGAGGTATGGACAAAACTAGAAACTATTTATGAAGGTGATACTTATGTTAAAAATTGAAGTTGCAGGGACTAAAAGATAGCTATGAAGACATGAAAATGAGTGAAGGAGAGACTACCTTAGTTTATTTACAAAGAGTGAATGATCTGATCTGTGAAATCATATGCGTTAGAGGAACCTTGATAGGTAATAAAGTTGTTGACAAGATTCTGAGATCTTTTCTTGCATGTTATAGTGAGAAGGTTGCTACTATTGAAGAAGTAAGAACAATAAGACTTGATTGCTTCTTACAAAGGCTCATAAACTAGGTGTAATTCCAGACTCAGGGATTAGACATCTGACGAGTAGTTTATCCTCTTCATAAAAAATCATTTAGTATGTCAGACCAGGGACATATTACTTGAAATGGGCCAGTAAAGTATATGCACCATGTATCACTCTACGATACATTTTATCATTGCTACAACAAAAAAAATGCTGAAGGGAAACTATTCTATGATTGCAGGGAATGAATGCTAGAGTAATGCTTAAACTGAAGTTGCAGAAAAGTAAGTGTTGGAATGGAAACTACATAAATATAACTGCTAAAAAAATATGAAAACTCTTATGAACTATGCCAAAATACTTCTGTTGTTCCACTGCTTTGGCTGTAGGAGCCATCAACTAATTCATAGCTTTGGCTGCAAGAACATTTCAACACTTGGCACTGAAATAGTGGAAATGCAGGAAATGATTCTAACTAGTATGAATCTATCTAATTGCGGATTTATCACCAAGTGGGCCCCCTTGGATGAGTATCCTAAATCACAAATATGCTCAACTGAATCTCAACACTTCATTTATTTATTGATTGAACAATGGAGTATAGGAATTCCATAAAATAGGGGAAACGACTGAAAATTGTATTGCTAATAAAATTGACAATGCCCTCTTTTTTTCTCACGCAGGAGTGAGGCTTTATTTAAAGGAAAAATCCTAACTAATTTTATAACCATACCATAGAAATAGGCAAATCTTTATTACAACACTATCGACTAGAAAGAAGGAAAGCTTTTAAGACTAAAATAAAGTAAATCCAGAATGGAGGAAAGAGTTTCCGTGACAACAAATCTAACTTCCCACTCATGCCTAGATCTTCTTAGGGAATCTAACACACCACCTTGCTCTTCACTGGAACTGCCACCTTGTTCTTTGGAAAACTTCAACTAGAGCTGCACTAAATGCTTCTCTGCTGGAAATTGTAGGAAGACCAAGTTGAGCACTCCATGAATGAATGCGCTATACCTGGTCAAAACAACATTTTCTATTCCAATGTGCTACGCCTTCAAGGGTTAGGATAAGAAATTTATGATAGTAATTATCAGAACATGCATGATCATTCATATTAAAAAAACTACTCTACTCATTTAAAACACAACCATATCTTTCAGAACAAGAAATATAGTAATTCATCCAGGCATAGCATATTTAAGTATGTTTAAACCGAGTTATATGTCTGATGGAAGCATGCCATATAATAGTAGAAAAACATAGAAGTCTTAAGGTAAATTTATCAAAATAAGGAAAAAGGTCTAGCATATATCATCCTAGGGTATCTTAAAGTATGGCATTAATATGCCTCATCATTTTTCCCCCTATGAAGACTAGTGCCTATCCTTAGGCACTAGAGTATTTTTAATTTTTTCTAGCACTCTAAATTCTCCTTCTTGTATTTTCTCGATCATCGAATTGTGCACCCTCTAGTAGAATTTGTTCATTCTATCAACCCTGACATGCCTGTTTAGCTCTAAATATTCATCCAACTCATCATCCACACAACTGTATAGTGGCCACAAGAGTAGAGGGGGTTGGAAGGTGAGACGCATCCATCTTTCTAGTCTCGGATGTCATCCCAATTCTATATACCAGTGGACCCTTTGCATGGCAGATCTAAAGTTGATAACACTATGTGGCTTTGCCTTTTTCAGAGACATGGTCACTCTGGCCCATCTCTGTTGTAATCCATCTACGACTCTATTTCCATCAACTAAGGATAATCTTTCAAACTCTGTATGTACCTGTTCTCTATTTTCCAATATCCTTCTTCAGTGTGTGGAGTCATTAAAACCATAGAAAATTTCCAACCAGTTACAGTAGAGCCATCTAGGTGTTTTTCTCTCAAGGCGCAATGGGAGTGAAATATTACATTCAAATGCCCTATACCTGTTCAATTGTTCCCCGTAATAGATTTCATTATTGACCCAAGAAAGTAGTGAGGACAAATGTATGTCTCCCATAAATAATAGGGGATTCCATTTAGTGTTTGGTGGGACAACATAATGGTGTAGATAAAGTTCATAAAGAAGGTTCCTAATGAAGTCAGGTAACATCTCATATGTGGCCATAAAGGCTTGAGGGGTATCTATGTTAGCATTTAAATCTTTGATAATTCACATAAATTTGAACAGTAAGAATTTTTCCCTTAGGCATAGAGCATACACCCTAGGTGGTGGTTGACATTCTATAATCTTGGGAACCAATTTGATAACCGAATCCATCTTATCTTGTAAGAGTTTGGTCTCTTGTTTTTATTGCCCTGTTTCCTTCTTTAACCCATCCCTTTCTATTTCCCACATTTCCTTTTCATACTGAATATGTTGAAAATAATCCAAGGACAAAGAATGTACTATTACCTGGTCTAGATTTTCCTATGGAACTGGGTGTTATGCTTCTGCCTCATGACCTTCTTGTTGAACTGGCACAGATGCCACCAAAACATCATTTGCTTGCATATTCCCTAGATGGGAAGACGATACATCAGAAACATCTATTTTCTCTATTTCTTTTAGTCATGAGGCTGCAGGTTCCTTTTCCATCATATCATCACCTCCCATGGTTAGATTTTTCTCTTGTGGGTCCATGTCCATAGGTTCCTCAAGAGGAACTTCATGACTTGAGCTGACCATCAAAAGTGAGTCCTTTTTCTTTTTTCTTGAATTCAAACAGAAACTACGTCGTACTGGTGTTTCTTCTAATACTACATGATGTTTCTGTGGATTGGTTCTTGTTGAGGTAGATGTGGTTGCAAGAGGAACAGGGGCATCACCTGCTTCATAGCCAGACATTTTTCCTTTCCCCTTCTCATTTTTCATGGCTTCTTGGGGACTATGGGTTTCTACAGGAACCTCAATTTCTTCACCCTCCAAATTAGGGTTTGGAGCTTCTATTATTATGTCCTCTTGATGAAGAGGCAGGTTCTCCCAAGTTCTCTTTGGAATGGCAGGTTATTCATTTTCAGGAATGGCTTCAGTAGGAGGATTCTCCTGTGATTCATGATGCTCAGGGTGTGGCCCTACATTTATGGGTCTGTCCCTATTTAATTGAACATGAGGGGTGGCAAGAAATTCATCCCAGGTCATGGGAGAATTATCACACAGGGATTTTTCCACTAGTAATTTTATTAACCCATGATGGGTAGAAACATTTTTTCTACCCTTTCTCACTTCTTCAGAGCTCAAATTCAACAAGGAGTATAAGACATTTGGAACATTAATCAGGCGTCCATGCCACAAATGGCTCAGAAGTTTAAAATGTACAACATGTAGAAAAGAAAATCTTCCTTCACAGGTAATATATCTTACAATATGAATAACTAACTGAAGAGAGACTCTTTTAGTACCTTGCTTTCTACTGTCTAGTGCAACATCTGTATGTAGGGAGAATTCAACTTGGGCTGTGCGGGCATCATGACCATGCGAAAAAGGTTCGCCTGTAGCAGGAAGTCTAGAGACTTCTGATATTTGTACTTCTGAAGCTTCAACTTGTAAACCTTTCACATATGCCACTCCATTGCTGAATGTATGCAAAAATTCCACTGCAATGGCTTCGTCATGACCATTTAATCTGATAAAGTAACTGAGCCAACCTACACGATTGAATTCCTGAACACTAGCCTGATCTTGCAACAATGACGTGTGATTAGCTGGTTCTGAACGAATAGGTTTCCCACCCATACTTGTTCACTCAAAATTCCTTGCAACCTTAGTTCTTGTCTCCAATCTTTTTTCACAATTTCTCCTAATTTCTGAGCTTCCCACTCTGCACTGATTCAAGGTTTCTTGCAATTTGTTCGGTAAGTATGGGAGTGAAAATATCAGAGAATATGTGAAAATTAAAGCTGGCTTTGGTTTTCAGGCTTTTAAAAGGACTTTAAGGTCGTAAGCTAAGGCTGGTGGATTAATGATCAAAATTGAAGCTTGTGTGCTAATAATGACAATTAAATCAAAATCTTGGGAAAAAATTTCATTTTATATTAACGTACTGTACCCTACAAAAAGGATGCAGGTGTCCTCACATGCTTGGTTTGAAAGTACAACATTTCTTGGAAAGAATTGCTAAATTAAATGAAGCTTAAAAGATAATTATGTTTAAATAAGTAAAGAGTATGTGAGAGAATAGATGATTGCGTACCTGATGTGAAAGTACCATAAATGTTGATATTTAAAAAGATATAATGACGTGTATCATGCAAAGAGAAGTACAATGCGGAAAAATGTGATGGATGAATGAATAGAGAAGAAAAAGGTGATGGGATGGATTATTTATTATGACAGAGAATATTTTTGTGGGAAATGAAAACTTTATTATGGCTATAGTCATGAAGAATTAAAGTGATGATGGAAAGTTGTAGCCGGTTGCAGGAGAATCACCCATAGGAGGAGGTCCATCTGCTGATTGAAAGTTGCTAGTTGGAGGAGGTCCAAAATGTGTGTAGGGTTCTTTGGCTACAGGATCTTGATTAGTTGTAGGGGGTTCAGCTACAGAAGGAGAAATCTCAAACTGCCACAAGAACTTGACCTTTGTTTGTGGTTTGTGGTACAAACAAAGTCTGTGCCCATTTACCAATAAATTGAAATGTACTGGGTCGATGGTTGATAACTAAACTACACCATTATCATAGGCATTTTCAATTTCATAGGGACCTAGCCATCATGTAGTAATCTTACCTTGGGTTTCTTGATAGAAAGAGTCATATAGGAGAGCCCAGTCTCCAGGAGAAAATCGTTTGGTGAGGATGTGTGAGTCATGCCACCTTTTGCATTGTATGTGGATCATCTATGTGTGTTGCAAGGTTGCCTTTCTCATTTCATCTAGCTAGTTTAGCTGCAAGACCCTGTCGCGTTGCACTGTTGGAAGATCAATGTTTAACTGTAATGTTGTTCTCAATGTTTTATGCTCAAATTCTATAGGCATTAAAACATTTTTTTCGTAAACCAGCTCAAAAGGTGTGAAACCAGTTGTTGTTTTCCAGGTTGTCCTATATGCCCAAACTTCTTCTTGTAACCTTGTGCTCCAGTCTTTTTAATGTAACTGCACTATTTTGGTGAGGATTGAATCTATTTATCTGTTGGTAACCTCAACTTTCCCATTTGCCTATGGATGATATGGACTTGATGTCCTATGGTGAATGTTGTATTCATTCATAAGTGCAGTAATCATCATTGAGGTGAATTAAGCACCCTGATCAGTAACCAGTTCCCTTGGGACACCATATCGTGTGAAGATTTCTTCATACAAAAATTCAACAACCTTGTTATCTCTAGTATGTTTCATAGCATGTACCTCCACCCATTTAGTTACATAGTCAGTACATACAAGAATATAGGAGTTGTCATTTGAAGATGGAGTAATGGGTCCGACAAAATCTAACCCCCATTTGTCAAATAGAGTTGCTACCACCTGTGGAAAGAGAGGCATTTTATTAGATTTTTTTGGTCGGACCATCCTTTGGAATCGGTCACATTTCCTTGTATAGTTGACTACATCTTTATGGAGGGTTGGCCAATAGTATCATGTGTTCAGTATCTTCATTGTTCTTTTGGCTGCAAAATGACCTCTAGAAGGCTCATCATGACATGCATGGAGGATGTCATAGGTTTCATCCTCCCTTACACACCTTCTCAATATTTAGTTAGGCCCATTATAGAATAGACAATCAATAATCCATGAAAAATTGAAAGTTTTTTCTATGAGGAGTCTCTTTTCTTTTGGTGAGAAATAGGGAGGTACCTTTTGAGAGACCAAGTAATTGGCAATATCTGCATACTATGGAGTTTTGGTTGTAATGGAGAATAGGTGATCATCAGGAAAACTATAATCAATAAGCTATGATTCATCCTTGTTCTGCAATTGTGAGAGAAAATCTGTAACTACATTTGATTTGCCTAGCTTATCCACTATGGTGATATCAAATTCTTGTAACAATAGAAGCCATCTAGCTAGTCTTCTCATGATTGCAGGCTTATTTGCAAGGTACTTAATTATTGCATGGTCAGTATGCACAAATATCTGGTATCCTATTATGTAGTGGTGGAATTTATTGAGGGCATAAATGACTGCCAAAAGCTCCTTTTCTGTGACTGTATAATTCAATTCGGCCCCTTGGAGATTTCTGTTGATGAAGTATATAGCATTCTCTATTGTGTCATGTTTTTGGACTAGCACGAATCCTATGGAATGATCTATGACATTAGTATGTATGTGGAATGGAAGGTCCCAATTTGGTCCTCGTAAGACTAGGGTTGTTATAAGGACAGATTTTAGCTACAGGAAGGCTTCTTCACAACTTGGAGTCCAAGTAAATTTTGAATCTTTGGTAAGCAAAGAATGAAGGGGACTAGCCATTTCACTGAAATCTTTTATGAACCTTCTGTAATAGCCTGCATGTCCAAGAAAACTTCAGACATCTTTTTGCTTGGTTGGTGTTGGAAGGTTTTGAATGACTTCAATCTTAGACAAATCTACTTGGATTCCTACATCAGATATATAGTGGCCAAGCACTATCCCTTCTTGCATCATCATGGAACACTTTTCGATGTTAAGAGACAGATTATGTTCTTCACACCTTTTTAGGACCTTGTCTAAGTTGTTCAAGGCTTCCTCATAAGTTTCACCATATGTTTTGAAATCATCCATATAAATCTCCATACAGTCATGAGAGATATCAGTAAAGATGTTGATGACTGCTCTCTTAAAGGTTGTTGGAGCATTACAGAGACAAAATGGAAGAACTGAATAAGAAAAAGTCCCCCAAGGGCAAGTGAATGTTGTCTTTTCCTGATCCTCTAGAAAGATTCAAATCTGATTGTACCCACTATACCCATCTAGGAAGGAAAAATACTTTTTGCCTACTAAGGAGTCCAATACTTGGTCAATGAATGGAAGGGGGAAGTGATCATTCTTAGTTGCATTATTGATTTCTCTATAGTCCACACACACGCGCCATTTTCCTCATTTGTTTGGCACAATTACTAATGGGGGAACCCACTGAATATCGGATATAGGATAAATAAATCTAGCATTAAGTAGTGTTATACACTAAGTTTGCACCCTTGTCTCAAGCTCTCGTAGTCTTGATAACCTAGTATAACATGTGGATCATCTCCAGGTTGTGGGACCTATGCTAACTGAGATGAGACCTCCAAGTTCTAGGCTAGTTCCTCTTAAATAATCACCTTAATTTGCTTCTTGATATGAAAAGTAAAACTTTGAGGGGAAAGGGTTAGAAGGAATGCTTGAAAGGGAAATGACTTGGAAATAAAATTATCCTACTAGGTGATACACCGAAATTAAGGTATAAATTATAGTATAAAGGATGTAATCAATGAATGGACTTAGGTCTAGGAGATCACAACTCACTGAATAGACTTGCATAAGTCTTTCATAGGAGGGTCTGTAGATAAAAGAAACTATTCAGGGGAAAGAAATGAACTTTCACAAACAATAGCACCTTTAGAGCTAGACAACAATCTATGACCTGCAAACAAACATTCACCTCTGCAACTAGGTATAGGAATGAGACAAGATTGTTAAGGGGTTATAGTATACCCACAAAAGTATTCACATCAAATCATCCACAATGATACACAAAATTACAGAAAGAGAGAAAGATCAGGAACTCTAAGGTATTACTGAAAACATACAAATACTGAATTCATTAAGAGATAACTCACATAAGAAGGCATAGGGACATGAGAAAATGTCACAAAAATATCTTCAATATCTGAATTATCAATGGGAATTTCACAATTGCAAAAGTTAAGGGGCAGAAAGAATGCCTTCAATAACCTCTAGAAAAGAAAAAAATCTCTTTTACAATTGTCTAATTCTGAGCTTCAAAAAGCTCTCAAAAACAATATATACATCTCCTTCAATGCACACAAGCAGGAGAAAAAATATCTAATTAGGGCTACACAAATTTTCATACAATGATCAAACCCTAATTCTGTCAAATTTGGCCATAAATGCACATGAAAATAGCCTAGCTGATCAGATATCTATGTTTGCGTGTCTATTTCATGTTTATATCTACAAAAATCCAGCCGCCATGATCCATCTACCTCCCTGCAACTCGGGCTCGCCATAACTGTGAAACTATGATATCTTTAGATATTTGAATTTAAAAATTGATAAAACGGTCATAGATGGCGCTAAAAATCCCTATCAAAAATTGGCATTTAAAATTCAATCTCACTTTAAAACGCGATCGTCAGATTCTCCTTTTTACCTGGGCTCGGCATTTGATTGCAAATTTAACCTTAAGTCTACCTCAGGTTCTATTTCCCTTCAGTCACAAAATTGTTTAAACTTTTAGTTGACCCCGGTTAAGTCTGGAAAACATGAAAAAGATCTTTAGTCATAGATTCACGGAATACTCTTAACCCTGGGCCCAGAACTGCCACATGTCATTCTTTTATTCGCCCTTGACTACTCTGTAGGCATACACCTTGGCAAGTTCTAACACGGTCCCACAGCAGCTTAGATTCCAATCTAACGGCGGGCGCATGATCTCATATGTCAGAAAGATTCCTTTCACTTTTATGCCAGCCATAGATCTTTATTAGACCGGGACCCCTCTGACAAACAGACCCACTAAAAATCTAGTCATCACCATGCGGACCAATGAGAAATGAGCACGTCATCATCCGAGGACCCACCTGCAAGGCTCTGACAATAAAGCAAGATTGACGGTCGGCACATAATCTCATGGCTCTGACACAACACATGAGATCATGCACCGGCCGTTGGGTCAAAAGGAAGCAAGTCTGCCAGGCCCGCTCTGATAAGCTTTACAAATCATCACCTCTGGCCAATCAAATGCTTCCATGTAGGACAACGTGGAAATGGACCCACACAAAGGTTGAAGCGCTACATCAAAAGGGAAGATCGATGGTCCTTTGAAGATCTCATGTTTTGACAATGGCTTATGTGAAGATACGCCAGCCATTGGATTCTGCTAGTGTCAGAGAGCCGGGCCCAGGAAATAAGCTGATGGGACTTAGGAAAAATTAAAATGCCAGACTTAGGAAATATTTTGCGCACATGGAAAAAGGGATGACTTAAGTGGCTAATAAAGTAACAGCCAAATAGAATGAAGGCTTAGGGTTTGCAGGGTTTTTTTAGCACAAACGACTACTTTTTCAAATATTTTGACCTGCAGACCAGGGGATAGAACAATTTGCAGAGGCCAGAAGATAAAGCACAAAAATATGAAATTTTCATGGATGCTTGGCAGGGTAAAAACAAAGATTTTGGGATAGATATCAGCCAAATTTGCATGCACAGGAAAATTAGGGTAACAAGTAGTTTTTGCAATTCTATTTTAACGATTTCTCATAATGTTGGGTTCACTCGCCTTTGAAATTGCCTCACTAGAGGTTTGTCTTCTTTTAGATATATCCTATGAGTACATAGTTTTGGGTCCAAGCCTTTCATATCAGAATAGTCCCAAGAAAATGCTCTAGTATGGGCATTCAACAATTTTGTCAGAGATACTTTTTGCTGAGTGGTTAGTTTTCTATTAATGTTCAGGCAACGACCATGATACACCTCTATTTTCTTAGTCAACTCTATCATGGATGCGTCCATAAATGAGGGTACTTGTATCTCATGGGGAAGCAGTTGGTGGTAGAGTTCTTTGGTTGTAGGAGAAGGCCATTGGAAATCAGGGCTTAAAACTTGTAGATAGCAGTTGTTGGAAGAACAACCCAGAGAATCTAGGTTTGATCCATACTAGTTTTGTAGGATGTTGGTAATCACCTTGTCTTTGTCCTGAAGCTGCAGGAAGCGGTCTCTTTTTATCATCATTAACTTAGACACTGAATTGATAACCTCAGCTTCTTCTCCTATGTAAGGCCACATTGGTGAGGCTAATTCCATTTGGGGTTGGACAGAGGGGTATAAGACTAAAGTCTTTGTATGCTGACCGTCAGAGATGGTCATGTCCCCTGAGCGACATCTAATATGAGCATTAACAGTTGCTAGCCAAGGCCTACCAAGTATAATCGGGTATCCTTCTAAGGTAGCCTTTGGTGATAGGATCATGAAATCAGCTGGGTATGACCAAGACTCTAGGTCAACAACTATATCTTCAACCATTCCATTAGGTTTTACAGTGGAACTGTCTATGAGTTGTAGGATAGTGGGGGTGGTTCGAAGGTTGTTTATACCAATTTGTTGCATTATATCCTTGGTCATTACATTTATAATGGCTCCAAGGTCTACCAATGCATTTTTAATGGCTATCCCATTAATAATGACTTCAACAACAGGGTTTCCTAGGTCAGAATATTTTGGGATGGTAAGCTTTCTTAACATAATGTCAGCTAGTTTACCTAACAAATGCACTGTCTGAGGATCCTTTTTCTTGTGACTAGGTTTCTTAAAGCATGCTTCTTTTATGGCTTTTCCATATGTAGGAACATCCTTAATTGCTTGAAATAAAGGTATTTGGACATTGATGTTCTTCAACTGATCAAGGATGTTAAATTTTGTTTCCTCAGTAGGCTTAGGATTGTTGTGCTGCAACCTTTATGGAAAAGGTGGTCTGGTAGGGTGGCTTTTATCAGCTATAGGCTATGTTACTAGCAGGGGAATAGTGTTTTTTATTTGTATAGGATCCTCCTGGGGTACTTCAGTTATAATTGGATGCTCAAGAGTAGGAATAGTAGTCCCAGATCGAATGTGTATATCATCAAGCGTAATTTCATAGGTAGGATACTACATGTGATATTGAATTTGGTTAGTAGTATACACACTTTTTTGAGGTGTGGGAGGCCTGTTATTTGGGTTTGGCTGTGGTTGTGTAGGCAATTGGGTAGGCTTTGGAGGTTGATTATTAGTTGGTGGCGGTGGTAAGAGTGCTTACTGCTATGGTGGCTAAAGAGGTGGATTCAGATATCCTTGAGGCTGATTTGGCCATTGTTGGCCTCCTCGCCACTGAGGGTTCTATTTCCAATTACCTTGTGGTGGCTGCCATGCACCCTAAGGTTGTTTCCAACTTCCCTGAGGGTTCTGCCACTATGGACTAGGGTAATTTTTCCACTGATTTTGATAGTTGGTTGAGGGGGATTTTGGTAATTCATAGAAGGTTTCCATTGATTGTTAAAAAATGGATTGCTGAATGTAAGTGGGTCCTGAGGCATACCTTGTCTTTGCACCCATGGTCGTCACTGAGCAACAAAGAATAGCTTCTTATCTGCTAGTTCCATTGGCTTATAGTTAGTTGGCATCTAGGTAGTTTCCATATTTGCAACCATCTTACACCAGAAATCTCTTTTCTTTTGTGGACAGTGTGGACAAAATTTAGCCAGAATTGCTTCTCCTTCCTCGTGCTTCTTCTTTTCCTGCAAGGTATCCAATTGCGTGGCCATATTATTGATGATATCCTGCTTAAAGTAAGATAAGAGATGGGTTATCTCTGATCTGGAAGTGCCTGTTCCATTTGTCTTTCCTATTGTGGCTTTGTATCCCCTTCCTCTCTTACCAACAACTCTTGAGTACTTGAGGCATATCTTCTTTATGTCATCCCAGGTGGATTGGGTTATATCTCCTCCTGCCATCAAGTCTAGTGCTTTAGTGCATCCATCTTGTATACCTCTTAGGAAAATAAGCTTTTGAGATTCTTCATTAAGTGCATGCTCTGTATTCCTTTGTAGGCTATACATGAACCGTGAGACATAGTCTTCAAGTGTCTCATCCTCTTTTTGAGTCATTTTAAAGATATCTTCACCTCGCATATCAGTTCCTTGACAATACTCCTTATACTTGAGCAATAATGGAGACTGCATTTCTACCCAATCATGGACAACATCCCATCCTAGGCCCATAAACCAACACAAAGAGGACTCTTTAAGGGTTGTAGGAAAGAGTTTGAGCTTATGAGCATCGATGGTGTAGTCATAACTTCTAGACAGGATATCAAACTCAAAGAGAAAGGTATCTGGGTCTTCTGTTACAAGACCATAAAATTTTGGCAGGGTGGAAGAAGGTATGTTTTTAAGGTTGTTGTTATCTTGCTGGTCAGTAATAGGAAATGGAAATGTGGTGGGATTCGCCATCCTAATAGGATTTATAGGCCAAGGAGGTGGTGGATGATGTGGAGGTTGGTAGATGACTAGTTGTAAGGAGTTTTCCTATCTGATAGGATTCTCAGGAAAGCGGGCTCTCAAATGAGAGAAGACTTTTGCAAATGCATTAATTTTAGGTTGTTCTTTAAAAGAACCAAACTGTTCTTCATTAGAAGATGAGGAGGAGGACGTAGTTTCAGGGAGGTCAATGGTAGCATCAAAAAATGAACTTTCCTCTTCAAAGGGGTGATTGGATTAATTTGGTAAGTACCTTCCTTTGGTATCTCTTCTTCGATTATGCATACAGGTAGTAGGGAGTAATGCGATTTGTAGAGTTCCTCTAAAAGAAATGTATTCTAATGAAAGATAGAAATGAAAAAAATTCTAGGAATATCTTAGTGAGGACTTGGTTTGGCACCATCCTCGACAAAAGCACCAAAAATGATCGCTTCTTACAAAGGCTCAAAAACTAGGTGTAATTCCAGACTCAGGGATTGGACATCCAACCGAGAAGTTTATCCTCTTCATAAAAACTCATTTAGTATGTCAGACCAGGGATGTATTAATTGAAATGAGCCAGTAAATTAAATGCACCATGTATCACTCAGCCATACATTTTATTGTTGCTGCAGGAAAGAAATGCTAAAGGGAAACTATTCTATGATTGCAGGGAATGAATGCTAGAGTAATGCTTAAACTAAAGTTGCAGAAAAGTAAGTGCTGGAATGGAAACTATAGAAATATAAATGCTAATAAAACATGAAGAATCTTACAAACTATGCCATAGTACTTTTTTTGTTCCATTTCTTTGGCTGCAAGAGGCGTCAGCTGATCCATATCTTTGGCTCCGGGAACAGTTCAACACTTGTCATTGAAATAGTGGAAATGTAGGAAATGATTCTAACTAGTACGAATCTATCTAACTGTGGATTTCTCACCAAGTGGGCCCCCCTTGGATGAGTATCCTAAATCAAAAATATGCTCAACTGAATCTCAACACTTCATTTATTTATTGATTGAACAATGGAGTACCAGAATTCCATAAAATAGGGGAAACGACTAAAAATTGTATTGCTAATAAACTTGACAATGCCCTCTCTGTTTCTCACGTAGGAGCGAGGATTTATTTAAAGAAAAAATCCTAACTACTTTCCTAACTGTGCCATAGAAATAGGCAGATCTTTATTAGAACACTACTGACTAGAAAGAAGGAAAGCTTTTAAGACTAAAATAGATTAAATCCAGAATGGAGGAAAGAGTTGTTGTGATGGAAAATCTAACTTCCCACTCGCACCTAGATCTTCTCAAGGAATTTAACACACCACCTTGCTCTTCGCTGGAACTGCCACCTAGTTCTTTGGAAACCTTCAACTAGCATTTCACTGAATGCTTCTCCGCTAGAAGCTGCAGGAAGACTAGGTTGAGCACTCCATGAATGAATGCGCTATACTTGGTCAAAACAACATTTTCTATTGCAATGTGCTATGCCTTCAAGGGTTAGGATAAGACATTTATGATAGTAATTATCAGAACACGTATGATCATTCATATTCAAACAACTTCTCTACTCATTTAAAACACAACCATATCTTTTAGAACAAGAAATATAGTGATTCATCCAAGCATAGCATATTTAAGTACGTTTAAACCAAGTTATATGTCTAATGGAAGCATTCCATAAAATAGCAGAAAAACATAGAAGTCTTAAGGTAAATGTATCAAAATAAGGAAAAAGGTCTAGCAAATATCATCCTAGGGTATCTTAAAGTATGACATTAATATGCCTCATCAAGACCTATTTCAAGAGAAGATTTGTCTAGAAGACTTTGTACCTATGTGATGACTACACTTAGTAAGGAACTTCTGAAGGTTGAAACTACACTCAAAGCTAGTGTGACCAAGTATGACCAATGACATATCTCTACAAAGATGAAATTAAAACACTATGATAAGGATTGGAAAGAGATCATGGAAGAAGAAAGGAATATTAATGAACTTGAAACCTTGATTGTAAGAAGACTACCTAAGCACTCCGGTAAGTATGAAGGAAGATTACCTTTGAAAGGTTTCAATTGTAAAAAGATTGGTCATATTGCATCTAGATGTCCGAACAAGAATTAAAAGGATGTTAGAGAAAAATATAAGAAATATCATTCTAAGGGTCATAAGATTTTTTATGTTCCTGAAGAAGGTGTGACTAATGATGAGTTTTTTTCTAGTGAGGAAGAAATTTCATTTATTTCTATTAAAGAAGATAATCCTAATGAATAAAAAGCATTGGTTTCAAGAGATGAATGAGTCATTGATAGTGGATGATCACATCATATGAATGGTGATAAATATAATTTTGTGAAGCTTGAGGACTATGATGGAGGTGTTATTAGATTCAGTAACAATGCTCCTTGTTTGATTAAAGGAAAATGATATATTACTCTTGATGCTAAAAACAATATTGATGATGTCTTGCATGTTGAAGGTTTAAGTCATAACTTGTTGAGTGTTTGAAAACTATTGGATAAAGGTTACAAAATGGAATTCATGAATGGAATCTGTAAAATCATTCAAAGTATAAGAAAGATTATTACATCAGGATCACAAACTTTTGGTAATCTATTTCATTTGAGGACTTTTGAGAATAAATGTTTGATTGCTAAGATTGATGATAGTTGGTTATGGCATAGAAGAATTTGTCATGTGAACTTTGATAATATGGTGAAGATTAGAACTACTCATGTTGTGATAGATTTTCCTAAACTATTAAAGAATATCAATATGTGCAAAGAATGTCAATTAGAAAAGATAATTAGATCTACTTTCAAGAATAAGACATATTCTTTAAATGGATTGTTGGATTTAGTTTATACAGATCTATGTGGTCCTACTAAGAAAAGAAGTTACTTTAGTGATATATATTTTATGCTATTTGTTGATGACTATTCAATGATGATATGAGTTACATTCCTGAAGGAGAAATCATAAGCCTTTCAAAAAATTTAGATATTCAAGATACTGGTGGAGACAAAATCCAAAAGAAGATTGAAATGCCTGCGATCAGACAAAGGTGGAGAGTTTACATCTGATAAGTTTTATGCATTTTGTGAAGAACATGGGATAAAGAGACAGACTTCTACACCTCAAACCCCATAGTAGAATGATGTTTCTAAGCAAAGGAACATGACTATTCTAGACACAGCTACAACTATGATGATTGAAGAAAAAGTACTACAGATCTACTGGAAAAAAGTAATTTGCACTGCAGTATATACTTTGAATCGGGTATAGATTAAGTAAGAAACTGGTAAGACTCCTTATGAAATTTGGTATGGTCATATTCCTAGAGTTCAAAATATTTTATAATTTTTGGAAGTAAATGCTACATTAAGATAGATGAAGATACTGGAAAGTTTGATTCTAGAAGTGATGAAGGAATATTTCTTGGTTATTCTATAAAGAGAAAAGCATATAAATGTTATAACTATAGACTAAAGAAGATTGTTGAAAGTGAAAATGTTAGAGTTGATGAGAATGAATAGAGATCAGAGAGGAATTGTAGGTATGATATGAATGAAGATGATAACCAAATTGTGGAAATACAAAATCATAATCAAGATGGATTGGAAGAAGATAAAGAATCGAAAGGAAATGAAGTGGATTTTAATACTGAAGATTTTTCTACACAACCTATACCAAAATCTCCAAGGTATGTAAGGATTAATCATTTTGAAGATTTCATTATTGGTGATAAGAATAGAGGTGTTTAGACTAGAAGAAGAATTGCTAGAGACGAAACTTGTTTTTTATCTGAATTTGAGCCTAAAGATGTTAAAGAAACATGTATTGATGAGAGTTGGATGAAAGAAATGAATGAAGAATTTGATAATATTGAAAATAATAGGACTTGTATCCTTGTTTCCAGACGTAATGACAAGAATGTGATCGGTACTAAGTGGGTATTCAAAAATAAGCTAAATGGAGATGGTAAAGTGGTTTGGAACAAAGAAAGACTAGTATGTAAAGGTTATTCACAAATGGAAGGTATAGATTTTATTGAGACTTTTTCTCCTATTGATAGACTTGAAGCTGTTAGACTACTTGTTGCATATTCATCTTATAATAAATTTAAGGTCTATTAGATGGATGTTAAGTCTGCATTCTCAAATGGTGAACTAGAGGAAGATGTTTATATTGAGCAGCCTGATGGATTTACTCTAACCAAAGAAGGAGATATGGTTTTCAAATTGATAAAAACTTGTATGGATTAAATAAATCTCCTAGAGCCTAGTATGCTAGATTAGACAGGTATTTGAAAAATATTAGTTTTAGAAAAGTTACATCAAACAATGATTTATATTTCAAAATAGTTGATGGTAATGTCTTGATTGGTAAAGTATTTGTTTATTATATCATATGTGGTAGAAATGATGAGTTGAGTAGAGGTTTACCGATGAAATCCAAAAATAATTTGAGATTTATATGATCAGTGAAATGAAATTCTTTCTTGGATTGCAAGTTACACAACTAAATAAAGAAATTTTCATTACTCAATCTAAGTATGTCAGAGTTATTGAAGAAATTTGGTATGGAAGATTAAAAAATGGTAGGAAACCCTATGGTTACTGGTTGTAAGCTAACTAAGGATAATGATTCTTCTTGTGTTAATCAAACATTGTATAGATCGATAATCAGTGAACTACAATATCTAACTCACTCTAGATAGGACATATCAAATGCTACTGGAATTACTGCAATAATTCAAGCTGAACCAATAGAATCTCATATGGTTTCTATGAAAAGGATTTTTAGATACTTGAAGGGTATAATTAATTATGGATTATGGTATGAAAAATATGATGGCTTCATTCTATGTGCATACACTGATTCCAATTGGGAAGGTAATATAAATGATAGAAAAAGTACTAGTGGAGGTGCATTCTTCTTGGGTAAGAAATTGGTTTCTTGGACTAGTAAGAAGAAAGATTGCATTTCCAAATCTACTGTTGAATATGAGTATGTTGCTACTACAATTAACTATAATCAAGCTATTTGGATGAAGAAAATGTTGAAGGACATAAGGATAAACATTGATGAACCTATTGTCATTCACTATGCTAACTCTAGTGCTATAAATATTTCAAAGAATCCTATTCTACATTCAAAGACAAAGCACAATTCTATTAAGTATCATGTCCCGAGGGATAAGGTAAATGAAAAAGAAGTGAAGTTGGAATTTGAGTCTTCTAAGGAAAAAAATATTGATATCTTTACAAAGCCTTTTTTGAAGGATACTTTTGAGTATCTTAGGGAAAATCTTGGGATGATAGCCCCTTCAGATTCTAGCTAATGATGCCGAGGATAGCATCAGTCCAAAGAATCTATCATAACATTATTAGCTATATTGATATTTTTTGGGGACTATTCCTTAGGGGGAGTAGTCTTATGGCTATTTCTTGGTTTGGTACTTCTGATATATTTGGTCCTTTTCCATTGATGTCAAAGGGGGAGAAGATTGAGTGAAAAATAGATGAAAGATTAGAGATTGTAGAAATTGTGTTGAAGCTAGATATTCAGAGAAATCAGATGAATATATTGCAACTATACTTTCAAAGCGATCAGGTGGATATAGAATTGACTTTGTGCATTGATCAATTTTTCACTACATATGTTGCCATCAATGCCAAAGGGGGAGATTTTTGGAATATTGTTGAGCATGTTAGAGTTTTGGATTTGGGTCTCTTGACATTAATGTTTTTTCATTGATGTCAACATACTTTTCTTTGTCTCAGACATTGTGTTTAGGAAAATTGGTAAGGAGGATTTTAATTGTTCAAATACTATGTTGTAGATCTTGATGTCTGTAGATTATCTATAGAGGTTCACAAAGATTGGTATGAAAATTTGAGTAAGATATGATTGAGTTTATGGTTACTGGTGTCACAATGTTCCTATGAACAGTGAATGATTATTTGGTTTTTATGAATTGGATTTGATGTTTCAAAGGTTACGAAGCAGGTGATTTCATGTGTTCTTATCATCATGCTCATAGGTGGTGGTGTTCATGATTTATAGTATAGCAAGCCATCTTTTTTTATGTGTGAGTTTGGTATTTTAGTGTTCTTGCTAATAATAAATGAAGATGAGTTTGGATTTCATATTGGAGATGATGCAAAGGTTCTAGATGGTATTTATGTTTCTTTTTAGTGTTCATGGATCGTTTGGTTATTATTTTGTTGGTTCACATTGGTTGAGATGATCGGATTTTAATCTTTGGTAGCATGTTGACGTTTCTTCATTTGAGTTCTAGCCGACTTGATGAAGTAACATGTTGTGATTCTTGATGCTACTTCGGTAGCACTTGTGCGTGTCCAAGGTTGAATATTTGGGTCCTATCTAAGTCTCAACTAACTTGATTTGGATCACATTGGAGATTAATAATAATGTTATATCTTTTATTGTATTAGGTCTTTGCTGACCTAGTGTTTGATTATTCTTTGTAATCAGTATAAATGAGAGATCATTTTGTAATTAAGAGTATGTATACAAGAGAGAGGATTGTGTATATGTGTGTTATGCACCTAAGGAAGATTTTGTACTTATGTATTAGCATAGGAGATGCTATTTGTTAGTTTAGTTTTAAAGGTCTGTATGTCCACCCCATTGTAATTAAAGATATATTGGCGAACTGGACTGAGGGCCAGATTTGAGATAAACACATTCTGAATACCTATCTATGGTTACAAGAATTTTTGGTATCTTGGACGTTAAAAACTAAATCATTCATTTTTTTCCTCTTTGAGAGCTGAAACAAATTTGCAGGAGTGTTAAAAGAGCACCACAAGTATCAGTCATACCTCAAGAGATTTTAGACCTTTTAGAACTCTTTCTTTATCTATACCCCAAGCCAGACACTTTGTGTTACGCCTCCCTTCATGATCGGTATTGTTAGAAGTGAGCCTGTAGATTAGGATGTAAGCCTTTTTTTGCAAGTGCATCCTTTGTTCTCTATTTTTCTCTTAACTGGGTAGTGCTTTTAACAGAGTACACTCATCTAGTGGGCTTGACTCCCATCAGGGTTTTCGCTTAACCGAGTTTCCTCAAGAACAAATGTTTGTGGTTTGTGTTTGTGTTTTGGATCTTGCATTATTGTTTATCTTTCATATCTAAGTGGATAAAGTAAAATTAAAGTAATTAGGTGCACACAATTGATTCACCCCCCCTCTCATTTGTGCTTTCCTCCTTTTGGGCCTAACAATAGCATTATAAATCATAATTCTAAACATAGTTTAGGATGTGCATAAAAAAGTGTTGAGAATAGTGAGAAACCTATCGAGGCATGCAGTTTTGAGTCTCCTTTGTCCACATCTTCTCCGTCATCATCTAACATTTCTCCTACATTTACTTCTTCAAGAAACACTTTTTACCTAAACTTATTCATGCTAAGGTAATTACTAGACCTAAAAGAAAAAATAAACGTAGTCAACACCTTATGAATTAAATCCTTTCGGCATGTATCACCGATATCATGATAACTCTACTAATGAATGTCAGGTTTTACATTACAAAATTAAACAACTCATTGATAATTCTATTATTTGTATATCATCTTGTAATGAATTATTTTTTAATACTAATTTTTCTAAATAACATCTAAGCCCCTATTATGTTTCTCCACACTATGTAACATTTTTTACCTATTCCTTGGTGGCTCATTATCACGCATGGTGTAGTACATTTTGTGAGTAGCATAATAGGTCACCTTTATCCTTGTCTCTACACTTGGGGGGTAAGGGTGTTCTATCCATCTCTCATCTTCTTCAAGGACCCACTTTTCCCTTGGTTGAGTGTTATTTATCTACTACGTGACATCCAATCTTACATAGAAATGTTGGTTTACATTAAGGAAATGCATCCTTGATCATAACCTTTTCATTATTTGCATTTGGGTTTCCATGATAAATATATCCCTTACTGTGGAGACTAAAACATTATGTCATCCTTCACAAGGATCAATTTTTCACTTCTTGCATGGTATCCCTTCCCATTTGTCCCTTTCATGCCTCATAAGAGTTGTGACCTCTTTGGCTTGGACTGAGTGTCGCTTGTGGATAGTCTTGATGTTAAAACAACTTTATCCTTTTTCATCGCTTCCTTAAGATGACAAAATAGTACTTATTTTTCTATCCTAAGGGTGGGTGGGGGGAATACATACGACATCCCTTCCACATTTTTATGCAAACAAAAACCAATCCTCGTGGATATAATGGATTTGAATCTATTCCATGGGGTGCACATTTGAAAACCAATCCCCATGATATAAGTTATCCAAATCCGTTTATGGGTTGCACATAAAAAAATCCAATCTTCATGGTGTAAGAGATCCAAATCCATCCATGAAGTGTACACATACAAACACAAACCAATCCTAATGATGTAAGAGGTTCATACTGATTCATAAGGTGCACATAGACACAATCATGGATGAGATTGAATAGCATGACACACAAACCTGCTAGGACTTTCAATTCTATCTTTTGTGTGATTCATAGTAAAATATATAATCTTACTAGGTGAGGTAATCACCTCTCTCTCTCTCATGCTATTGGGTTAGATCATGGATTTATTATCATCATTGGCGATGCTTTTGTTCTTCCTATGTGATCACTTGTGCTCTTGCAATAGCTTTCCAAATATCATATTAGTGGGTGAGGCATTTCTGTATGTGGAGTTAGAATCCTTAGTTTGGAGGCTTATGTCCTTAGAAAAGTAGCCATATCTTATCTCTTTTGCAATTCACCACAATAATCATCTCATCATTTTCTCTCTTTCTTCTATTTCTTCCTTTACCATGAGTATGAGCTTGTCCCATAATCCTACTAAAGCGGTGGCTAAATGTATAGTCTTAAAAAGGAAGCACTTATTTTGTGTTCTTTTCGAGACCATTTTTATCCCTCCTATTGTGTCTCTTATATTAGGATCTTATATGGTACTTACGTGCATATATTATTAAAATAAAAGTCCTCTTTTCTCCTTCAATCTTGCTCAAAAATATAAGTTGGCTCTAACTTCTATAGACATTTCCCATTTATCCATCTGTTTATCTAATCCACTTTCCCTCTTGACCCTATTTTATCCTTTACACTTGATTTTATTTCTTATCCCTCCGTTATTCCACCAAAATTCCAAATATTTCTCAAACCTTGTGTAATTTATTTCAAAATTAACCCTTTCAGTATAGGTCACACTTGGGGTGACCTATACTTGTATAGGTCACACTTGTGGTGACCTATACCTCATAGATTCAATTTTGGTGAGTTTTCAGGCCCAATGCAAAGTATTTTCCTTTTCTCACCTAGTGGATTTGACCTTCACAAAAATTGACCCTGAAATCACTATAAAAGGAGGCTTCCTCTCTTCATTTTCACATCCATTATCCACAATTAATAATCTATTCTTATGAAAGAAATCCATTACACACAAGACTTCAAGACATCCAAGTAAGGTGTTGTGCATTCAAGGAGTTCAAGTAAGCAAGAAAGCATTCATCGAAGGTATTCATCCATCATCCATCAAGAATTTCTTCATCTCCTATAGATCTAGCTTATTTCTTCATACTGGACAAAGGAGTTGGCCATAAAGGGAGGAGATCTACATTCATCTATTCAATTCTTCTTCTTCCTCTATCCAACATTGAGGCGGATTACAGACATCTACTACATGAGGTTTTATCTTACATGATTTCCTTTTGGTTTTTGTGTTGAGTCAAAGCTTTTGCATCAACATACTTGATCACATACTAAGAACAATTGCATCTATATGGTATGATATTATTCAATTTAAGATTTATTCCTAAATGGAGGCTTGACCAATGCAAGCCCCTTCCCCCAAAAAATTCCCCTTCTCTTTGGTGTGTAGGTACAGGTTGGTGGTGTTTTAGAATTAGAATTGTACATCTGAAGATGCAGTATTGATCACAGTCTTGAGACCTTTGGATTTTTCCTTTCTAGGTATAGGTTGCCTCAACTTTGACATATTCCATAACTTCCATATTTTCACGATAGAAAGGTCTAGTCATCAGGGTTTTAGATCTCAATCTATTTCTAGGTTTTGACATAGTTTGACAAGGATTTTGCAAGTTTGAAGTTGTCTCTTCTACTAGCCCTCAAGGTGATTTCATCATCATCTCTCTCTCTCTCTCTCTCTCTCTCTCTCTCTCACTTCCATAATAATTTCTTTAATACACTAGATCTAATATCTTGTTATCTATCATTGCATGTGAGCTTCCTTTATTATACTTCCCTTTGCATAAACACTTCTATCTATCCATCTACATTCTTACATAGATGAAAAGGACCCTAAAATCATGTATCTTTTTTCCACTATATCTTGCATTAGCATGCATTCTTCTACTTGGGTTATGCTAATCAGATTTAGTCTAAGTGGTTACATTATCGGCCCCCTTCCAATGTATGTGTGAAGTGGTGGTCTACCATTGATCACCATTTTATATTATACAAATTATAATTAGTTCAACTCAAAACTTAATATCTATAATATAATCATGTTGAGGTGGACATGTCTATTTTAACTAAAAATGAGTTTTTTGATATTCAACCTTTAGTTTGAGATAACATTGAATAAGAAGAAAATATAAAATATTACCAACCATGATATAAATTTATGTAGTTCAACCAATAACTTCATGTTTAAAGTGACATATTTATGATCTACAAGTTCCTTTTCTTTGTCATAAATATGTCATTTTTCCATCTCAACATTTTTTGCCAACATCATGATTTGATCGTTAGCAGCCATTACATGGTACCAAGATTGAAAATTCAATGTTGAGAGACTCTCCCTCTCCCTCTGTATATAAATTAAACTTAGAGAAGAGTGCATTTCCCTTCTCTCCCTCTTCCCCACTTGTCTCACCCTCTCTTCCTCTCCCCCACCTCTCCCCCTCATCACCCTACCACAATATATCTTTCCTCCAAGATCCCTTTCCCCTCTCTCTTTCTCCCTGTCTCAATCTCTCCCTCTCTACTCAATATCTTTACCATTTTCTTTCCCCCTCTTGTATTCTCCCCCTTTATCCCTACCTCTTTATTTTATGTCTCTAGAAACTGTATCAATGATCTTGGAATAGTGAATGGAGAGAGAGAGGGAGGGAGAGGGAGATGGAGGTAAGAAGGGTGGAGGAGATAGAGAGAAAGAGACATAGAGGAATACGGGAGGATGGAAAGTAGATATGGAAGGGAGGGAGAAGATGAGAGACAAAAAAAAAGAGATATAGAGAAGTAAGAAATGATGGAGGAGATGTAAACACCAGAGAGAGTTAGAGACCTAGGGAGAGATGAGATTGAGGAGAAAAAATGTGACATACCTAGAGGGGAGAGAGAGGTGAGATGAGGTTTTAAGGAGGAAGGAGAAGACATAGATGGAAGAAGAGACATAGATAAATTATAGAGAAGAGATAGGGAGGGGGAAAGATATAGGGAAGTATCAACATATGAAATACCCTCAACCTTATGTATCCTAAACCTTGTACCATCTATTTACACACCTGAATCAACTGTTGGTCTACATTACCATTTTTTTGGCACAATATATTGGAGATTTAAGTGGAAAAAATTAACTAACAAGATTGGGAATGTATGTGCACCCCAACAAAATTGTATTTCTCATTTTATGTTTTTGCAGAGTTCTATAAATAATCTATATTGTAGGGGTGCAACAAGAGATAATAAAACTAAGAGTAAGAATAAGAAACATTAAAAAATAACCAAAGGAAACATGTGAAGAAAAAACATCTATTTCTAAATTATTATAATATGAACAAGATTCTTAATTACATTATAGAGATCTTCAATAAAATAAATATTACCAAAGGTATAATATTATGATGAGGTTTGTGAGATTAGTTATAAAGCTTAGGTGAATATGAATTAATAAATTCATAAATGGATAATTTTAGGTGTCTACAGGTAGAAATGGAGAAGGCGAGGGGAGAGAGATATGGGGAGAAAGGGAGAGGAGGGATGGAGTGGGGAAGAGAGAAGAGGAAAGAGAGAGGGGAGAGAGAGGATGAAAACCATAAGCTATCTCTCTCTCTCTCACACACACTATTCCCCCTCTCTCTCTAAACCCTAAAAACTAAGCTCTAAACCCTAAATCATTTCCACTTTTCTCTCTTCCCCCCTCTATATAAAATCTAAACCCTATAACCATAAGCCATAAACCCTACATCATTTCTCCCTTTCCACCTATATCTTTCCCCTCTCTCACTCTCTCCCTCTTTCCTTTCTCTCCCTCTTCTTGACCTCTCTCCCTCCCTCCTCTCTTTTTTTAAACCCTATAACCATAAACATTAAACCATAAATACTTTCTCCCTTCCCCCTCTCCCCTCTCCCCTCTTTCCCTTATCTACCTCTTCCTCACCTTTCTCACCCTCCCCTATCTCTCCCTCTCTCCCCCACCTCCCTCTCTTTACCTTATTCCTCATAATAGTAGCATAAAAGTCACATCCATGGAAGATTATTACTTAAAAATCACTCATTTGATTTTGGATTTATAAATTTTTGTTTGTATGGATAGAGGGCTAGGAGTTGATATTGATAGTGACTTTACTCTCATTGATAGTGGAGTGGATATGGAGAGGTGGAAATTCTTAGCTATTTATCTCATGTTGATTCATGAGTTGAGTAGTTTGATTAATTCATCTTCTTTACTGCTATCAAATTTCCACAACTCATACTAAATTTTATTGATAATCTTCTAGATTATATTTTGTAGGAATTATTAGCATTAATGTTTTGAATCACACTCTGTGATTCATCACCACAATGAAAAGTGTTGAAAATTTTCAAAGGAGTGTGATTTTCTAGAAATGTTGATCTTAAAAAATACTACACAATCTAATCTAGAGATTATCTAGAAAATTGATCTTTCTTTACCTACTACCCCTTTCACACATTTTTTTGAAATGACGAGATAGAAAATTTTACTCCATGATGTAATTGATACGAGTGAATTAAGAAATTTAGTTCATGGTTGGCAATGTGTACTTTTTTTTTCTCATTTGAATTTATCTCAAATTAAAGGTTGGATATCATAAGCTTCCTCTTTAGATACAAGAGGTATGTGCACCTCAACATGATTTCATTGTATATATACAAAGTCCTAAGTTTCTCTACACAACACATTTTTTCCATGCACAAAAACTTTTTTCTTGTTTGGCAAGATGTATTATTTCTACTTATGTGATATTATCTCAAATTAAAATTTGGGTTTCACAAACTTCCTCTTTATGTAAAAGTGTTATGTGCAATGTGGGAAATGCAATAGAAGCACACACAACTTGCAGGGAAGTGAAACGTAGATTAGAGTGCATTGAGAGTTGTGTTATAATCAGTAGGGGATGGAAAACATGTCGCACTATAATCAATGGAGGACATAAAACATGTTGTGTTAAAATCAGAATCACGTGTGTATAGAATTGATACCCTGGAAAATTCATATTTTTTACTTCTATATATATAGTTCACATTTTAGTAAATGTTGGAAAAGTTGATGTAATGGTTTATTTTTTGTCCTGGTTTCAAAAATAGTATATTGCAAAACACTGTATCTTTTAAAACACGATGTATTTTGAAACTTGTAGTTTTAAACACAATGTGTTTGAAAACATTATTTTAGAATGGACATAATTTTCTATGATTTCTAATATATAATCAATAAAATTTTCAATTTTGTCATCAAAATAGGAATCATGAAGAGTCATTGACCCACATGTATTAAGATTCAATAGAGATTGAGAATGATGTCATGAAAATTGAAGATAAGACTGCTAGAGAAGATGAAGACAATATGGAATAAGAAGGATATGTTGATGTTGAAGGAGAAGGGGATCTTGAAGAAGAACTATTTGTGCCCTAAATGAAATTGATGTACTTGAGAAGATAAATATGAAGCGATATTTATACGTGTTGAAGTTGAATAAGATAATTAAGCCTAAGGAAGACCTATGCAAATGTGTTGGAGTGTTGGAAAATAATAGAAGATGATTATTAGCTTGAAAATTCAATTATAAGAGGTAATGTGAGAACTCGTTCAACAATAAAGGAAAATGACTATGAAAAATTTGAATCTAAAATTATCTAAAATTTCATAGAAGAGCATATTTCAAATACCACCATTATGATTTTATAACCTTTTTCATGGAATTGTACAGCTCATAATGCTCATTCATAAGATAATATCTAGAGTGCTAGTACATTAGAGACATATGTCATACAAAATATTTACCAAAATTAGAGCTAAGTATAATTGTTTTATTGATTTAAGCCTAAGCATGTATTTAGTAGCATAATCTATTTGTAACTCATTAATACTATGGTTAACTAATTCCTTATTATAGTTACATTACTTCTCAAGTAGAAAGTAAACCTCCTAAAAAAGTGGAAATAAAAATCCTCTCTTGATCTTATCCTTTTGCAATCTCTTTTTGTTCTTTCTTTAATGCCCATTGATTTCCATTCTCTTGGTTCAAGCATGATTTAAGAAGGGTTTCCTTGGTAAAGACTTATTTTCATTTTAAAATATATTAAGAAATGTATTTTCTATGTTATCTTTTCCTTTCATTTATCTAGTTTAGAAGGTTATCCATCAACATTGATTTCATAAATATTCACTAGAATTCACATACATTTCATTTACAAATTATAACTACATTATAAAGTGTACATATATTTTATAGTTGATTTTTGTTTAGTCAAAAAGTTAAATTCGAGATTTGAGCACCATTGAAAGATCTTTAAATAGTCATTTTGGCACCAATGTAGATACTTTAAAATCTTTTAATTAAAAAATTACTCATATTATTCTTAACATAAGCTCAAACTATTATTAAATACCTTCCAGATTTTTTAAGAATCCTTCTCATCCATCTTTTCAAACATTTTACTTTGCTCGCATGTTTAATTTCAATTACAATGTATAAAATTAAATAACATTACCTTTATTAAATACTATTGTAAATGTTTTGCACCAATCATAAGTAACTATTTTTTTAATATTTTTGATATTTCTAAAATTTAGATATATATTTATTAATTTTATATATTATAAAAATTACTTATTCCCCTATTTTTGAATAGTTTCTATATTCCACTAATCTATAGAATGATTTTGATGAAAGACAAAACATTATTTTTAATTGAATTTCTAGATTATGCTATGCTCCACATATATGTTAAGTATCTGGATAGAATTTTTTTAACCAAATTCCTTTTTATAACCTACAACCAATAAGAAAACTTTTTCTTTGTTTTAAAAAATAAACTTACACAACTGAATTCAGAACCCTTCAACAACAATATTTAATAGTATGAAATGTTGAAAACATATATCTACAAACGTAATTAATTCCATTCCCATATATACAGCTAACTGAACAAAGAACCATTGAAAGCAATTACATGTACAACGAAGAGAATACCAAAGGTACGAACGGTGCACAATCAATAGCCAATAATTTTTGCTTGTTTGATATGTACAAAGGGTAAAATCTTTTTACCTTCCAAAGCATTGATAAAAAAAAGAAAAAATCAAAAGAAAATAGTTGTTAGGTGTCACGATTGCGACATATAATACTATTTATTGCGACACACAATATTATTTTGGAATATAGTGAACAAATTTGAAAACACAATAGATTTTTGTGAATTTTCAGCATATGTTCTTCATGATCTGCATGTTTTGAATTGAAAACATCCAAAAAATTTCCAAAACAAATTATTGCAAAAATAGAAATCTGAAAAAAAAAAATCAATTTATGGTGCATTTCGTCAGCGCCGCCAGAATATAGTCATTACTTGATTTGATGGAAAACAACAATACTATAGCGGCCAGCCTTTAGATTTGAGAAAGCTCAGAGACCCACATACCAGCTTGAGAAAATCAGTGAGAGGAATTTGAGGAGTTATGGGTGCAACAAAAGCTGGAATTTGAAGAGTTATGGGTGCAACAAAAGCTGGAATTTGATGGTCAGACTCACCCCTACTTGTCATATGATTTTTCTATGAAGGCTTAAGTCATTTTAATACTTTTCATTTTATTTTTTATGAAAAAATTAATAGTAAAAAAAAATTCTTTCCAAATAATTTATATTAATTTTTTTAAAATTAAAAATATTTTAAATTAATAATAATATATAGTAAAATATTTAGAAATTTTATTTGTATTAAAAAGAAAATAAAATTAGAAAAAAATATAAATTCGTAATATATGTAAAAATTCCAAATTAAGTAAATAAGTTTTTTAAATTAATCTAAATATATAATAAATAATATAGACATATTGGATGTTAATATTATAAATTCGTAAAATTTATATATTCTATTGAAAAAAATTTAAGTTAATATGAATAAATAATAAACAAAATACAAATATATGTATTATTAATCAAATAAATAATTGACGGTATTTGTAACTGTTTTGTTTTGACAATTTGAATATGTACTTTATATTATATATTCATATTAAAATATTTTAAAATTCAGATCCATCATTTTAAAATAGTATATATTTATATTATAAGTAAAATATTATATTTACAGTTTTGTAAAAATATAGCCTCTCAATTTATAGGAACTAAATTTTTTCAAAAAGTGCCAAAACTGCCAAAGAGGGAATACGAGAAAGCACATCAAAACAAATTTTCAGACAAGGAGTTGTGTTGGTACTAGCATTTTTTAACTCAATCTTTATATATAATCTAATTAGTTAAAAAATCATAGAAATATCTTAAAAATATGTGAAGAAAGCTGTGCGCCACACATTGAAATATTCTCTATAGAAACAACTAAACTTCCTCCAAAATACACCTTTGACCAAATTCAATAGAGCTTAACTACCACCATTCTTCACTGGTTCCTCAACTCCTCTTTGTCCATCTCTGACTTTGTTACAGATTTCTTCTGCACTGCCACATTCGATATTGCAACCAAGCTAGGCATGCCCACTTACGTATTCTTCAAGAATAGGACTCGTTTTCTTTTTGTTGTGTTACGCTTCCCCAAAGTGGATTTGGAGCATACCATGTCATTTACAGACGAGGAAGAGTATCTGATCACATGGACTGGAAACAAGCGGCCATCGGTTTCTGTGGTGGTGCGTGGAGAGCATAAGTTTATCACCTTCAAGCCCAATCCCAATCCCAAGCAGGATACGAACCTTTCAGAGCTTTTACCGGATGGTTTCAACAGTCAATCTCCAAAACCGAATCAAACATTTCCCAAAAAAATTAAAATGAAATATCAAAATACAGTTAGCTCCTCTGATTACTTTCCATAGGGCTGCTTAATTTTAAGCTGTGTGAGTGTTCTCATACAACTATTTAATTAGCTGAAATGATAAATTGAAATTTTTTCCTATTTTAGTGGAGCAGCTATTGCTTAAAATGAAAAATAAATTTGGAAAAAATAAGGTGATCAAAATAAGTTGGAGCTGCTTATTGAGAAAATTATGGCTCCACAAATTGATTTTCTCCATACTATAAAAATAAAGTACAAGATAATTAAAAAAATTAAATATAAAAATATACACATTATGACCACAAACTATCTAATAAAAATCAATTAAATATAAAATACACACTATGGCCACAAACTAACTTATGATGATTTGTTTAGGAATGAAGCCCTTCAGACAGGTGTAAGGCTTGATATTTCCCTAGGCAGTGTATAGATAACATGCATGCACCTTTTTTGTTTCACCGACCGGTTAGTTAACGACATAGCATTATTAGTACTTGCCGGCAAGTACTATTGCATCTATTTTTGGATTTCTTTCATTAACTAGTGATTAAAAAATCACATTTCTACCAATTAAAATTATTATTTTTATCAAATTTGTTACAAAATTAATAATTTGTATAGTATACATGCACATTTTTTATATTTATAATTCAACAAAATTAATTTCGAGCTCTTCTATGAAGCACTACCTCTATTATAATATAAATGCATGATTTTGGATATAGATTATTTATTAACTAATGTATATTAAATTGAATAATAAAATTTGTTATATGTATTATAATTAGATGTTATATATTTAGATTATATAACATAAATTATAATTATAATCTAAATATTAATAAACTTAACTTTTTCATTATATATTTTATATTAATTAACTTATGAATTAGTGATGATAATATCTATTATTTATAATAAATAATTATAAGTTATATTTTAAAATATTAAATAATATGATTTGACATAAGTTATATGAATTATATAAAATATTATTAAAATTGTTCCTTGTTAATTAAATGATGTAATTTATTTTGATTTTAACAATTATTTTTTAAAAATAGGAAATTATATTATATTAGATTAATAATTTATGTGAAGTATTTAAATTTTGATTTATAGTTATATTTATTCAATATCTTATAATATATTATATTGATTATTTATGTATAAATTATTTTATTTCAAAAATTAATAATTATATTTAAGAAAAATAATTTTATTGATATTTTTAATTATATATTTTTAAAATATTGATAATATATAAAATTAAAAAATTAAAAAATAATATAAAAGATATTACCTTGAAATCTTTTTGAAAATTTAAGATAATTTATGTACTTCATTAACATAATATATTCACTTACATTTATAAGAATTAATTTTCTTTTATTTTTATTAATTTTTTTTTAATATAGTGTTATCAACAGAATTACAGCACGAGGAGGTTCCAAAATTAAGTCAGCTCCGGAGGCATGCCTCACACGGAGAGTAAGTCACAAGAGCAGCCAAAAAAATAAATTACATAGTGAAGCAGTTATACAATAGCATAAAAGGTATTAATGAGGCAGGTCTTCAAACTGTTCAACCCAAGCTGTCCATCCGAGAGGTCCTTCCATCCAAGCGATGCTTTTATTAGCTTGGATTTGAGCAATCATTTTTATCTGATCATCAGTCGCATTCTTGTTTTTGGTAATTTCCTTGTGCAGCTTTTTCACCGTTTTATTGAAAAAAACCATATTGTTCATGTGGTTACGAAAGTCGTAACCGTCTTTCATTTCAAACACGAACATAGTAGAGTGCCCCATCTTGAGGAATCTGATCAGTTTCTCCCTCTCGATCATCATCGTAATACAAACCTGCGAAGAGATTTTAATAAGGGTGAGTTTAAGGTATAACTCAGTAAGAGATCTATGTGCACCTTGAAACCTTTCCTCATTTCTGCATTTCCATAGCTGCCATAAAATGTTAGCTGAAATAATGAACCATAGAATATTAGAATCATTTTTAAGTCCATGAATGTAACGTAACCTGTAATAATTTCAAAGATATCAATGTACTTGGGGTACGTAATTCCACATAATTCCCATACTTTCTTTGCAAAATTACATTCAAAGAATATATGTCTACAAGTTTCAGGTTTATTGCAGAAGGTACAACTATCATAATTCATCTGGTAATTGTTAATAGGTATTCTATTAATTAACAATAACCATCTAAAACATCTGATTTAAACTATGATGATTAAATATCTTAAAATTATAAAACAAAAGAGTAAAATATTTATAATTATTATATATTTATAATTCTAAAAAACTTCACCTATTATATCAAATAGTTATAATATTAATTACATTGTGATTAATACCAATTATACAGTAACTACAATAAATATTTGTTTACGTTTAACTTATCATTATTAACTTAATATCAAACTTCTAATCAATTGATTAATCTAATTATATTTGTATGAAATAGTTATAATACAATTTAGAAGAATTTTATTATTATTATTATTATTATTATTAAAGCAAGTACTTCGCCCCTGCATGGCACTTGTTATTATAACTACCAAAACCAGTAAAATAGATTCCACCCCTAAAAATAAAAGACATTGCTTAGCTCCAAGAGAATGTACCAAAGAAATACAATGATTTTTTTAATATTCATCATAAAATGTACAAGATTCGGTAAAATCCGTTGTATTTATATTTTAAAAATTTAATCAACCGTACTGCATGGTGGAGAAGTTCAGCGAGGGAATCATTTTCGATATGCTTTCTTTAGAAATTAAGGATTCCTTGCGCAAGAATTAAAGAAAGATTATGTAATTTTTAGCTCGCGCTCGCTTAAATATTGCAATTTCAGCTATAATTAATATGATGATAGAATGTTGGTTACTTGATTTCGCAAAATATTTTGATCTGGGTAGAGTCTACACGTCATCTGCTCTCTAGTTTGTAATGTGGGAAAATAGATGTCCTTGGCTATACAAGGACCAAAATGCACTTATTTGTATTTGTTAAATAAATTAAAATTCAAAAAACATAGTATGATTTTAACCTAATTAATAAATGCAAACAATTTATCTATTCGGATGCATTTTGGCTCTTGCATAGACATCACCATAGATTGTTGGGTCAGTGGGTTCTAAATGATCTCCTAGCAAGACGGTCATTTTTTTGAGATTCAATCTCTACTGATATAAAACCTGTCTACTTTGTCTCCTCAACATAAAAAAAATGCAGTGTTTAATGGGATTTGATATAAAAAATGTTTCTTTTGTCTACTTGGAATTAAAAAGCATAAATTTCTGTAGGATTTTGAGGAAATGAGCAATTTTTGCATAGGTTTTGGACAGGGTCCTTACTAGAATTAGACTAGAATTGGGATTGTCAAATTCTGGAATTGACATTTTCGATGTTTGTGTTCAAAACATGAAACTGGAATAGGGATTTGTTAATTCCCATTTACCTCCAAAATTAGCATTTGAATCTTCTATCTAAATAGGTGGAATTGGAAAATCAACTCCAATTCCACTTAAATGAGAATTGGAGGTAAAGCAAAAATTATAATATTTTGAAATCCATATGCAAACAACATTTTCCATCTTTTCATTATGAATTTCAGGTGAGTTCTAGGTGAACCAAAATGGTTTCAAAAATATTCTAAAAACCATTTTCTAGATTTAAAACTTCCAAAATTGTCAAATACTAGAATTTGACAATTCTAGCGTTATTTAATTCTAGCAACTAAACAAACCTGCATTGAAATGCCCATTTGGGTGTTGGAATTAGTCTGGATATTCCAGAATTAGATTTCCAGATAATGTCAATTCCATGTTTGTGTCCATCCAAAAAATTGGAATTGGAATTTTGAAATTCCAATTTTGCCCCCAAAATGGGCATTTCATCTTCCACTCAAATAGGTGGAAATTGAATTCCAATTCCAATTTTTATTTTTATAAAACCAAATTTAATATTTCATGGGATCCGTGACTATAATGATGTATATTATATTGCTATAAGGATGTATATATATACAAGTGTGTGTATATATACACATATGTGTATATACATACATGTGTATATATACATAAATGTGTGTATTTGTGTATATATATACATGTGTGTATATATGTATACATGTGTGTATGTGTATATATGTGTATGTGTGTATAGATACATGTGTGTATATATACACACATGTGTGTGTATGTGTATATACACATGTACATGTGTATACATGTGTGTATATACACACACGTGTGTATGTGTATATATACACGTGTGCATATGTGTATATATACACACATATGTGTGTGTGTGTGTGTGTGTGTATATATATATATATATATAGAGAGAGAGAGAGAGAGAGACCATATTTAAAGAAATTAAAATTCCTTATGCATCTTTTTAGTCATCTTCTGGGTGAACCAAATGGGTCATCCCATATTCTGGAAATCATTTTCAAGATTTGTATCTTCCAGAATTGCAGCATCTTCCATAATTGATTGGAATTAGCATTTGGTATTCTAGCACTCAAACAGGGCCTTTGTGATTTATTTTCCCTGTCTTGTAAATTGGAGCACCAACTTGAATTAAACAATTTGTCAATTAAATTGTTTGTGCCAAATTGGGGGGAATTAGTTTCCACCCCTCCATATGCAAATTGTTTGTGCCAAATTGAGGGGGAATCATTTTCCATCTCTCCATGTGCAACTTTCAAGACGGATTGCATGATATTTAAAAATAGGAGGAAATATTTTTAATGCTCCATGGAAGACGCACCCTCAACAGAGGATATGCCATTCAACATAATCATAAGGTACAATAACTTCACTAAGGGAGAGGACCCAGTACTTGAACACGTTCCAATGGTTGTGATAGCAGTTCTTAACTTAATACCCACAATTGTTGATTTAATATCCAATATTTTTGACAACATTGTACCAATAGTTGTGACTTTAAAGTTGTTTTTGCTAATGATGACTACCCATCATTGAATGAAATGTGCCTTTTGTTCTAAAAAGCAGTCAATTGTGTGATGCCACATCAGCTACACAAGTATTGGGGTCCCTAGTGCATTATGATTGGTCTCACTTATTTTTTGGGCTATTTTGGACACCTTGGCAAAACACACGCTGAAGTGGCACCATATTTGATGATGTGGCTCTGAAACCTTAGTTGTAAGCTACTATAAAAAAATAGGAGTGATTTGAAATTTCCACGTAGGATTTTGAGAAGCGCGAAATTAGGGTGCTCAACTACTAGGTCCTCTCCCTTAGTTTAAATGCCAATTTGCCCATTCTTATTTTCTGTTTCTCTTTCTAAATAGTTTTAGAATGGCAATGACTCTTAACCTTCTACTGAAATTTTCTGTAGAGATGAAGAATTTTGGGGTTTTAAAAGTAAAATATACTTTGTAAGAATTTATTCTGTTCTTTTTTTCTTTTTTCTCTCAAGATACTATTTGGGAAAATATTGATTGGTGGATAATCTAAAAAATAATAATCCGAAATTGCACCATTTTGTAGAAACTTCAGTGCATTTAAATTTGCTTTGCCCACAAACGCCCTCCAATTTTGGATTTACCTCCCAAACCAAGATTTGATCCCCATCGGTCTTGGGGAGCTATCTTACGCTAGGCGAATGCCCATCCTTCAATTCGAAAGGATAAATTGACACCCCAAGGTATGACTGCAGTACTGAGATTTTTGAATACATATCTCTGCAATTTATTGTCATAAACCTCTGTTTTTTGCCCTGTTTTTTTCCTCTGTTTATGCTCTGTTTTTTGGGAGGTTTTGGCTGAGTTTTTGGATAGTGGCTATCCAGCCACGAAAATAATATTTTTTATATAACTTTTTGCAAACTTTTGAAAAAAAACCTATTCAACAAAATTCTATAGTGGCTATCCAGCCACGAAAATCATATTTTTTATATAACTTTTTGCAAACTTTTGAAAAAAAACCTATCCAACAAAATTCTTTCTTTACATTCCCTATTCACTACACACTTCAAAATACCACACCAAAATCAAAATGGCAAACTACCCAGCAATCTTTCCTGTTGTCTTAATTTCACATTTTCCAAGTAAAGTGAATCAGATTAGCTTCGGCTGAGATAGTACCCTGAAACTAGTAACCACAATCTAGAACAACCAATACCTGTAATGCACATGTACCCCGAATCATCAAAATATCAGGTAATGGATAAGTATTAAGGTACATAAAGATAGGCCTAAATTACAAGATAATATACATGTACTCTCTACGAGATAAATTACATGTACTCTCTACGGTACAAGATAATATACTGCAGGAATGATTTTAGTAGAATGTTCAATTTCCTACGTTGGGGATATTCACAGCAGCACATTTGCACTAACAATATCTCTTTCTAGTCAGTTGATTTTCAGAGACTTTATGCTTTTTTTCTATTACTGTTAATCATGAGTTTGTTAAAAAAGAAAAAATGGTTCTAATCGTGTCTATAGTAACTAAAAATATATGTAACATTTTATTTTGTTTTAGTATAATACAAACAATCTTTTTTTAATCCTCTCTTTTACATTTCTCTTTCCATATTAATTTTTTATCTGTTTCTAAATAGGAATCAAACAAACAATCTTGTATAAAATCTAAACTTAAGAAATAGAGTGAAATAGAAATAGTGTTCAAATGAACACCACAATAAATTTGGTTCAATCATACTATTAAACTATTAAATTACAATCACTTTGTTAAAATACTATAAATAAAGAGCAGTAGAACTATCAATCCTCATAATTATCATTGTTCTTTTCTATAATCTAAACTTGCTCAGGCAAAGGCAAAGGCCATGAGAGATGACCAGCTATGCAGTAAAGTCTAAACCTTTGAAAAGATAAGATAGCCTCCATTGAAACGTCGTATTTGTCCAGTGCTTTCCTCAATGTGTCCCAATGTTTTAGCCTCGTTCTCTTTTCCTCCTCCCTCTTTTTATCCTTCTTCCTTTGTTGTTTCATGACCGCATGTTTCAACTCTTTAATTTCCTTCTTCAATTCATCCAATTTTAGATCCTTAATTTCTTTCCTCAACTCATGTAATTCATTTCTTAATCTTTTCTCTAATGTATTAAGTTGTTTATCCACATGAGTGTCCATTTTTTGTAGACCAGCCCTTTCGCTTCTTTCCTGATAATCAATATTTCCTTCAAGGCTTGTTTCTCTTGTATCTTCCCTCAACACATTGTCTTTATCAAACTCTTCTGGTTTCTCTTGTTCCCCCACACTGCTTTCTATTTCAATATTTTTATCTGTCGAAGCACTATCTTTAACTATGGCCTCTTTTGTGTCTTTTTCATGGCTAGTACCATTTTTCTTCAAGTTATTCATACTATCAAGTTTTATAAAATGGTCTACAATCATTTGCAATGAAGGTCCATTAGCCGGTGTACTTTTTAGAGTCTGAATTTGGTTCCAGTTCTGTAGAAGAAAGGTAAGTTTAATATCTAGATAATCAAATCTTCTTCGTATATTAGTTTGAAAATTGGAACGAAAAAAATGAATTATTGAAGCCTAATATACCTGAATAATAAAGTTCATGTTTTCTCGCCACTGCCAACAAATAAATATCCATGTGATCAATTGTACCTGCCAGCCAGCTAGATCCTTTGCCTCTCTTGTTAGATAAAATATATACCACACTAGTCTATGATAAGTGAGATGGCGCTTCCACTCTCGAGGAAGTTTTCTGCTATCTGTTGCCAACTTTTGAAAGTAACGAAATGCATCTTGTTCTCCTTTGCTATACCTAACAAAGAGCATCTCCATTATAGGAATCCAAGACGAGTAAATTTTGTTACCTACATAAACATGTGTCAAGTGTTAAAATGTATTAAAATGTTTACCCTTGGAAACAAGGGCCGTGTTGCAGAAGGAGTCCCTGCTAAGTGAACGGAACAACCAAAAATGATTTTGCAAGAAGCAACAGCAGGCTGTTCTTTGATTTATAATTCAAAAATTAATAGAAACCATTGATATAATCATTCGTAGCTAAACAAACTAGGATTTAAGGTTTATCCTCCTCTCAATTCTAGCAGATGGGTATCTTTCCGGTTTCCTATATTCTCTGAAAGCACTTCTTTTCTGTACTCAGGAAACAAGATAAACTCTTACAAAAATGCAAAAAATAGATCCAATGCAGGGACTATTGTTTTGCACATGGAATAAACCAGTTGGCTCCAGAGATGATCTTTTGCTCTAAACTGTTCTCAACAAGGATGCAAGTTAAGTTTCGTGGAACAGGAACTTAGTCAGATTCTGTAATAGAGCTATAAAGGCTCAACGTAATTTTGCCAGATGCTACACTAATAAGATAATAAAATGCAATCTCTAATTTATTTGAATAAAAAATTGTATATATTGTTTGTAGTGCAAATTGTGTACATGATTTGTAGTGCTATTAGTGCTAAATGTCTAGAATATTCTAACTTTTAAGATAAATAAAATAAATCTAGGTCATTGTGAAAAATTACATATCTAGTCTAGAAATCTGAAAAATGAAATTGTTTGACCTAAAAGTTATGTGTTTTTTAATTTTTCTTTGCTGGATTTTTTCTTCAATTCTTCTAACGCCATTTTGGCAAGTTAAAAGTCTGAAATTTCCAAGTATTTCATAAGGATCTAGCAATGCTTGAACTTCAATCAAGTGAAATTTTTTTTACCTAAACAGAAATCCTTAATACTTAAGTAAAATTTGTTTGTCAGCAAAAATCCTTAACAAACTTCCATGCAAAGATGTAAAATAATGAATTAGTAAGCAACTGAATTGAACAAAAATTGTCTGTCACTTAAGTGACCTGCAAACATTTTGAATTCTTAATATTGGTGATTCAGAAACCTATTATAGCACTAGTAAGCTTCAGAATTTCCCTAAAAGCCAAACAATTTAAAAAGTTTAAGCTCCTATATTATATCATACGGAAAGTAATAGAAGATCGACCAATTAAAAATAGCAGGAAAATCAGTTTAATGAAGAAATGCATACAGAGTCTAGACTATAGAATAAATCTAATGTCACAATTTTCCAGAAGCAAATTAATTGTAAGTAGGGCGACAAAAACATAAGTCTCCGCCTTATAACGCAGGGACTAACAAATATTATAAATAATATAGATCCAAAAAAGGTAAGGTGATTTGTCGATTACATGTTTTATTTATAGCATTCTTGGAAAGTACTTCACCTTTATGGGCTTCTCTTCCTATTTCACCAGATGGACTTGATGTAGCATCACGTGCAGTTTTTTCTGTTTCATCTTTCTTTCCTGTTTGAATAACATAGGCAAGTTTACATCAAGATTCTTGGAATAGGAGATTCAATTTTTTTCATCATATTGGGTCATCTCTTTTTTTACATTTAATTTGTTAATATAACGTAGTTAAAATGTTATTTGTTCTAACATAGAATTTTAGATTACTTTAACTCACTAAATATGAATCAACCTACAACATTGAACAATTCAAATGTATGCATTACCACTTCATGATGAATCTTACATTTGCATAGTATTCTTCATTATTGCTAACGTGATTTTAGATTTTTTCTAAATTAAAAAGATAATTAAATCAAATAATACAAAAACCTACCACAAAAAACTTTTTGAATTTGCCGTTTAAAAAATTGGAACCACACACGATTGTCTCTAGCAGGCGTGTTTGCATGTTGCACATCTACAACACGTGTCGCTGACATTTGGTTCTGGCGGAATGATTTCTGAACTAGTTTCTGTTTCAGGATCATCCCATAATGTTGATCTAGAACTCGTAGCCTCTGTGATTACCAAATGTTTGGCATCTTATACAATATAATAACATATTAAACGATAGTATTAATATAATAACATATTAAACGATAGCATTAAAAAAGATAGCAATTCATCATCTTTTTCATTAATTTTATATTAGTAGTGTATTCTTACTTGGTGCAAGTGTTTTCTGTCTGGACATTTTGGCCATGGTTATATCCATCTCTGATGTTGAATCTATGTCCTCACTTTGCTCTTGGAAAATTCCCAACTGTCCTTCCAAAAAATTCCTAGATTGCTCCTCGCTAGGGTCAGGGAGATCAAGTGGAAGTTGTATGATTTTCTGTAAATATTTGTCTGCTAGTTCTTGATTATCCTTGAATGACCCCTCAGATTCCATATCTCCATGTTTTCTAATTATAGCCCTTTCTATCAGTTCTTTGTCAATTCCTAGCACCACATTTATTTCACACACTGCCAATACAAGATTGATTGCTGATAAAACCTACGCAAAACATAGAATTATATAAGAATTTTTGAATTAGACAAATATCGTTTCAACTAATCTATAGATCATACTAAAAATTCTTGTTAGAAATTTAATAAAAAAAAATCACTTTGAAGATACCTGCAAAATCACAGATTCGTGGCAACGGTCAAGATCATCAATAAAAACAATTATTCGTAGGTTTTTCCCTGATGCAGCAGTTATTTTTGGAATTGACATGTTCTTTTCAAAGATTCTACAATGGAAAAGTAATGGTGTGATCCACCACTCAAAAAATAGGAGCCACAATGTAGAAATCATAGTGAATACCCAAGAATAAGCCTTGAAAATCATACAAGGTCTTTTCCCAATTTCATCTTTCAAAAAAGTGATATCTGATATCACCCTTTCTTGATAACCCAATTTATCTGAATGATTTGGAAAGGATATATAACTCATTAACTGAGTACTAACAGGCTTTAAAACGCCCATTACTGACCTTGTGACAGTCCATCCTATAACAACTATACCTATTGGTAAACATGCATATTTTGTAATGGTCTGATCCTTGAACTTATCTGAGCTGTCTACAATCACCCATAAAATCCAAGTAATTGTGCATGCCAAAACCACTGCAAGAAGACATGGATAAATGATTTCAATCCATATATTATATTTCTTCTTCCTCCATGTATTTCTCCAACAAGTACTTAGCCATTGAGCTTCAGTCATAATTCCCTCCAATTCACTGGTGATTTCAACGGCCAAACCTGCTAATGCTTCTGTTTCATTCATATATTTCCATGCGTTATACTGAACAGTCAAAATCGCTGGGACACTTTCCTCTACCAGAGAGTCTGCTATTGACTGTTGGGGACTTGACTTTGATCGTTGATGATTGGTTTTAAACTGCAATGGAAGTGAATTCTTAAGATAACAGCTTCATAAAATACTTGTTAATTTAGGTTTAGATCCTTACCATGTCCATCACCATTTTCCACATGGATTTTGAATGTGTATTTTGAGATTCATGATCTTCTCCAATTTTTGAATGTGAATTTTGAGATTCTCGATCTTCTCCAGTTTTTGAATTTGTATTTTGAGATTCTTGATTTTCTCCAGTTTTTGTTGTGAACTGAAAATATAGAATTTCAACAATATAGAATTTGCTGAAATGGTAAATATTAATAAAGTACTTTTATTGTTAGCTAGTACTCCTTACCATGCTATTTTTGTCCATTGCAGCAAGGGATTTAAATATCTTGCGATATTTAGCTTCATAACTATTTAAGAATTCGGCGAGAGAATCTTGCTCAATATATCCATTCTGCAAACAAACTTGCCACTCAATACATTGTTCAAAATACTTTTTAATAGTTTATTTTTATTGTGAAGGACAATAAAAATTTGTTGCGCGTTGAAGAATTTACCTCTACTCCAGACTTCTTTATGTTGTTTTTCTTCACCCAGTTCCCAAATTTATCCATCATGGTAGAAAATAAAGGTATATTACCATTTTGTTCAAAGTCCACGTATCTTTTGATTTCTTCATATTTCCTTTTTCCTAATTCGGATAATTCAGGGCTTGTGATGTCAGGCAATTCTGAAGTTGAACTTGATAATTTTGAGTATGGCAACAATGCCATTTGAGCTGCTGTTTTCAGCAGAATGCTTTCTGTCTGAATTGTTTAAAATCCGAATAAAGATTAGATTAAGTGTTTTATTATGATCAATATTTTGTTTTTTTGCAGTTAGTCAAAAATTTGAATTGCATGATACCTGTACCATTAAGCTGGATTTCCCCATTCCCCAAGTTCCAGAAATTCCAACAACAATAGGAGGTTTAATATAAGGATTCAGAAGTAATGCTGCAAGCCCCTTTGCATAGTCAATTCTCCCTGTTCAATTGATTAAATTGAAGATTAAAAAACATAAAAATAGATAAAAATAGAATAAAATATTACAACCAATATCTCTAGAATGAATGAAGTGTTTATTTTTATTTACCGAGATTGTCTAACGCAGTCGGTTGGTCATTCGCTTGTTCAGCAATCCTCTCAAGTTGCGTTGAAACTGCAAACAAAACATGCAACCCTTAATCCAAAGGCACCTGTCATGTAAATTATAAATAATTATGCAATCAAGGAAGGATTTCAAATATACCTTTCTTCACATTCGCTTTGCTTTCTGATCCTAATTTTCTTCTCCATTCTTGGTCATGTATATCCTTTATTTGATATCCTCTGGCAATTAGTTCTTTGGTCATTTCAGTATTTCCCACAGAAGTAGCTATTTTCAACAAATTCCCAGTAGATAATTTTTTTCTAATTTCATCTTTTTTATCTACAAGAAATTTATGAAGTGGGTCATCATTACTGAGACTCTTGTCAGCTGTGCCCAAACCTGCTGCAGAGGCCCATAACAAGAGCCATTTCTCTTCATAAGTTTCACATTTTTGTAATAGCAAATCAACTAATTGCTTTTTATCTCCTTCAGTTTT
The DNA here is from genome assembly GCA_027943335.1 of Chamaecyparis obtusa. Classification (NCBI taxonomy): domain Eukaryota; kingdom Viridiplantae; phylum Streptophyta; class Pinopsida; order Cupressales; family Cupressaceae; genus Chamaecyparis; species Chamaecyparis obtusa. The sequence continues at coordinate 604,439 of BSBK01001708.1, forward strand.
GGCTTTCACTGCGTAATGAAGTGCAGTACGACCATCACAATCACGCTCTTCAAGTGGATGGGCACCTTCATTCAACAAAATTTCTACTGTACTATAGTCTCCACATTTTGCGGCCATGTGAAGAGCTGTTTGACCAAGGAAATCCCCTTTTTTAATGTATTCTACGCCTTCCTGTGCAAGATCTCTTCTGTTTGAATGTGTCAGACGACTTTTTGCAGTGGGAAGAAGACATTTTGCAGTGTAAAGAAGAAATTCGACCACGTCCTTTTTGCCTACTGAAGCAGCAACATGCAATGGTGTCCACCCGTTTCGGTCTATCAAAGCATTCAGCAGAATATCCTTCTTTGAATATACAGCAACTAACTTCCGTATTACAGATACCGCATTCTTTTTGGCTTCAGCTGCGTCATATATAGCGTTTCGGCCATCCTTGTCTTTCAAATCTATTATTCTTGGATTTATCTCCAGAAGATATCCACAGAGAATTTTATTTCCATTCAAAGCGGCCTCATGGAGAGCGGTCCTCCCTCTTCTATCGCACTTGATCACCAAGTTTTCCTTTCCTTCAGTATTTTCAAAGACCAACTCGACCATTTTCATTGCTTTCTCGTGATTCTCACACATAGCAGCCAAATGCAAGGTTGTTTTTCCTTCCTCATCAGCCGACAGTTTTATTCCTTTCTCAAACATAACTTTAACAATATGGTCATACCCTTCCAACAAAGAGCAACGTATAAGAAGCTGATTCAGATCCACATTATCATAATAAGCATCAGGGTCTGCCGACTTTGTTACAAGCTTTGCTAGTAACTTCATATCGGTCTTGTCAACGGCTCTATCTAAAGGGCTCTCTCCTAATTTGTCTTTTAAATCAACTACACCAGTAATTTGTGGATTTTCTATAAATACATTTACAACTGCATCTTTCCCCTCTTTTACTGCAATGTGAAGAGGTGTCCGCCCATCAGTATCTTGAACATTTAGCTGAGCCCCGCACTGTAGAAGCAAATCGCAAGTATTTTCGTAACCCTTCTCGGCAGCAAAATGAAGAGGAGTCTTTCCAGATTCATATTTGTTTGGAGTATTTACCAACTGTTGTTCTTCTTCTCCATCGCACTTGCTGAGCCAAAAAACTGCAACCTCTTTTACAATATCATCATGATCTTCAATACACCTTATAGCATGCTCTAGAGCTGTTACTGCATGGCGCATTAAATAAGTTGATCCAATCTGAGCTCCACAATCTAATAAACGGTTTAGCACCAAGAGATTAGTTTTTGCCTTCGTTTCCCCCGGACTAGAAGCATGGTCACAGGCTGCAGCGATTAAAAGCTTGTTTAGAAGATCGTAATTTCCATTCTGGTTCTCGCATCTCCACATTGCGTTGTTTTGCAGTGTCTGGTTGAAACATGGAAGATCATCTCTCCCACAGTTTGACGCTACGTGCTCCATTATCTTCGCAATGCAATCATCGCAATCGTGTGCGAGGGGTGCGTGTAGTATGGGTTGTCGATACATGGAGAGGTTCAGGAGAATGGAAGAGGCAAACATGAAATTCTCTTTGCTTGATGTTACCGTCTTCAGATCATCCTCATCATTTCGCTTACATATATGTAAAAGAATGACAGTTGAAAACACTTGTACCATACACTCTGCAAAACTTTCAGACAAAAAGTTCCAGATCGCATCCGCGATGATATTCCAGTCCGCGCCTCCCTCCTGAGCCAGATCTTCAAGCCACTGAGGCTCCAATGACTCTGGAAAGCAAGAGTCGACAAATTCTTCGATGTCATCTATTTCAAGATAACCAGCCAAATACTATTGCTCTAGGTTGTCATTTTTAACAATTTCAATCATGTCGGACAGCATGTCTGTCGCTGACTCGCTCCCCAAATATTTGCTTTTGTTGGCTTTTTCACTGACAGGTCCCTTATCCCCGAGCTTCCTGGCTAGAGAACAAACCTAACTGTTCATCTTTTTGAATTTGAGGGGATTACTGAATGGAATTTTCCCATCTATCACATCTTGCAGGTCCATTCCATCGGTTTTCACCCAGGAATTAAACAACCAGTAAACAACTTCATAATTCCAATCATCCCCACACAGTAATAATGCCACTTCTTTCTGTGAGTCGCTGATATCAACATCGGCGTATGCATAGCCTGAAAGTACTTTTCGTTGTTAATATTAATATTATTACTATAAATTACGTAAGCAAAACATATATTAATTGTTAATATTCTGACAAAATCGATGAAAGAAGTTTGGATAGCATATTAGATGTAGCTATTCTAACGCAAAAAACGACATGTTATATAGCAAAAAATATCATGGTACGTGGAGACTGGAGAGGATTTGACAGACGGAAGTAAATGGACGTGAGACTAGACGGACGATATAATAGACATTTTGAATTCTAAAAATCATCCCGCTCAACATAAATTTAAATTTATATCCCGCCCAATACAATATTAAATGGCACAAGCTGCGAGTTTCTTTATTGGATGAGCGTCGACTCCCTGGCCTAGTTTCTTTTTTGAATTCAATTCTCACCTCCGGCTGTCGAGTTGCCATGATTTTGAAACAAAATGTGCAGATCTGGGAGCGCATGAACAGGAGGTTTTGGGTTGAAGTGGTCCGAGTCTGGAAAACAACTAGCCAGTAGAGGAAATGAAAATCTGTTGCAAATTTGGGACGAGAGGAGGAGCGTTTCTGTGGGCTTGCTGCACCATGTTTGTATTCCAATAACCGGAGAGCTTTCAGGATTCAAATTACCAGGCAGAGTGAAAAGGAAAGAAATGGAAATCTTTCAATACACAAAAAGGTAAATTTGTATCATTTTGTAAGCTGGATTTACTGATTTTTCCTTAGCACTTTCAGGATTTGATTTACCAGAAGCGTGAGAAGGGAAAACACAAAAAAGAAATGGAAAATTTTCAATACACGCGAAGGTAAATCTGTATCATTTTGTAAGTTGGATTTAGTTATTTTTCCCCATTCATAGGTATATTTCTATTTTAATTTGATGTAAAACTTCCCCTCATTGTATCATTGACATGTCTGTTTGATTACTACAATTATCTCCTCTATTCTTCACCAGGTCAGTACACCATTACTCATTCCATTATAGATGACTTAAGGGTTTGGTTGGGTATCTTTTCAAGGATGGAAAATATTGCAGGTTCCCACAATCCATTAATGAGAGAGCATCGGGTGCGTTCAAGTGCTACGCATAACAGTCACGACACAACAGAGCATTTGATTGTGAGTATTTATATAGCGAATATTTTAGTGTAAATGCACGTCGGTCCATTCCAAAGCAATCTATTGGCATCTGGAGGAGTTACTGTAAATAGGTGTATTAAAATGTGGAATACCCAAACAGGTTCCTGCCTTAATTCGGTGGATACTGGCTCTGAGGCGTGTACCTTCTTGTGGAATAAGCACTATAGAGAGCTGCTCAGTTCTCATGGTGATATTGAAAATCAATTAACATTGAAGTATTTTTTGATGGTCAAAAAATTAATATAGAATAAACTAAATTTTAAATTAATATTTTCTCTTTTTATATATTCATTTATCTAATTATCCTACAAATTCTTTTTTAAGGACCGAGTTTGAAATATTGAAAATAAACATGCTACTTGTCTTTGTCTTAATTAACTAAGTGCTAATTAATTGATATATATATATTTAGATATTTAGAATGAATTTTTATATTTTCTAAAATATTAATTTATATTCTAAAATTTTTTAAAAATATTTCTGAGTGGTTGTGTGCTACTATCTTATTAGTTTTTATCATGTTTTTAACTTTTAATGATTTTTTTTTTTTTTCTAATCTTTTCATAGTAAAATTTTGTATTATCTTAATATTAAATTGTTCAACATTAAAATTTTAATTATATGCCATAGACAAATATTATACTATTATTTAATATATTTTGGTCCTTAATCACCCTTATTTCTACACCAATGAAAATAAATTCTATTTTATATTTTATTATAAGTTTTCTCATTTGTAAAATATAGATGCAAATTATTTAACTTTATAATATCTAGAAATTAATTTTTGATCATCTCATTGGATGAATGCATTTGAAGTCTTATTACATGATTGAACCAATTAAAATTTACCACGTTTGTTATTTATTGTCCTTCTATATTGCATAGTTTTTGGGGCTTGGAAACAATTTTTGTTTTTGTCTTTAATTAGGATTTTCATTAATATTTTTATTTTTTATATTAATTGTATATTAAAAATTTTCAATTATATTACATGAATTTATTTTAGTTTATTTTGATAGATAATTGGCTAGTAAAAAAGAGGTTGAGGTGCATTTCAATATTGTAGATATTTTTTCTAAGTGTTAATAACATTAGAATATTATTGAAAAAATTGTGGAAGAATATAAGAATTTATTTGATATATAAGAAAAAATTGTAGAATTTAAAACTAGTTGATTTCGAAAATAAGACTACTTTGCATCAAGTTTCTTATTTGAATTTTATTAGAAAATTATGATAATTTTTTTTAAAAAGTTTTTCAATATTCTATTTCAAAACAATATTTTCTATATGATTTATTAAAAATTATACAACTTCAAAGTCTGGACTTAAGTTAAGAAAGATGACTTTTTATTGATTCTCTAAAATTGTTCCAAGAGCAATATAATTTTCCATTAGAAGTGTACCTTATCAAAATTTATAAAATATAGAATATATAATATTACAATAAAATTTAATATATAATATAATAATATATCATATATATAATTTTATTTCAATCATATATAAAATTAAAAAATATATTAATAAAATTGAATTAAGATTATGAAATAATACAAATAAAATTTAAATTAGTTATAATTTATAAGTTATAATTATTTAAATAATTATAAGTAAAAAAATTATTTATTGTCATAACTATAATAAAATAAATAATTATAATTATATAATTTAATCGTTAATTAAAATACATTTAATGAAAATTAAGATTATGGTTAAAAGGAACACATAATACTTTTAAGATTATAATTAGATTTCCATTCTTAAAATATCATTACTATCAATATCATCATACATTACAATTTCTTAATTATAAAAATTTATTACTTAGATACTATAACTATATAAAACACAATAATTAAAAAATCAATATACTATTATTTCTACTTTAATTTCTACTATAACTAAAGGCAAGTACTTAGCCACTATGTGGCACTTGTTTAATATGGTTACTTTTCTATATCTACTCTTATTTTCACATCTTTATTTCATATTTATATATCAATAATAAATTCAAGCCTCCAACAACAATATACATGTTATGCATTGATAAGAAATATTATTTTGATTGTGAATGAAATTTTTTTTCTATAATAGAGTTAAAATACATTTATAGAAATTTTAAAAGATCACTTGTTGAAGTATGTGCTATTCTTAGTATTCATTTAGAAAATAGATATTTTTAGATATATATAAATAAATTGAATGATGAGAAAAAAATTGTGTTCATGTAGTGGGATGACTATTTAGATGTTATGTTGCAATAGATGTTATGTTGCAAGAAGTAAAGTGGCTTAAAAGTGAGTATGCTCCAAACTTGAATACTTTCTTAAGAAAATGGAAAAGAGAGTTCAACTTGTCTAGCTTCATTGCAATCTCTATGAACATTAGATGTAATTTCAGAAAATTTACTTTAGAAGGTTGATTATTCGTCAAAATTCAATAAACTTTTGGGATTGACCTTTAGATTACTAGGTAGCATGTCATAAAATACCAATCAAGATATTTGTATGTTGGTATAAAAGTGTACTTCAATATTTTTATATTAATATTTAATCTTATGATTGAATGCAATTTTTTTTAAGGTTGAGGCAAATTGTGGAGAAGTCAATTTAATCCATAACACGTTATATAAGAGAGACCATCCATAATTGAGTGCGAGGGATGCATTGAAGTATCTAAACGACATGTTAGATGAGCATTGAAAAGAACTAAATTTGGAGTATCTAAAGAATGATGGTGTTCCAACTTACATCAAGGATTTTGCGAATGACATATCAAGGTGCTTCCTTCTATAAATAAGGCCTTAAACTTATTATTTGACAAGCAACTTTTTGTTTGAAAGGATTATGTCCCAATCTTATGCATTTTATTGGAAAAATGCAATAGTCAAATCTAGAAGTTAATAGGGTATAAATAAAAAACTTTAAGTTGCTATGGATTGTGAAAATTGATGAAACTAGCATATCTAAATATTTGAACAAATTTTTTTTAAAATATACAAAGAGATACCACTATGAGATAGCTATATTATTTGTCTATAATTCCACTTAAATTAGTTGAAATAGTAATTATTAAAATGATAATTAGTAATAGTTATAATTATAGACATATTATGATACATACTTGTATAATGATTTTTTGTCATTATTGTACATTATTGTATAATTTAATATTGTCAATGATGACAATTCAAAGAGTAACGTAATGATTTTTTTTAATAAAAATTAATAGCATTTTAGGTACAATTAATTTTTACAATATTGCAATTCTTGTCATTCAAGAAATATTTTAACTTCAACACCTCAACATTTTTCTATTGCAAAAACAAAAAAACTTATTGAATGTAATATAACCTAGACCTTAGCATTTTGAGAGTGCACTTAATCCTTCATTCATTATTATGACCTTTCTTTTTCAGTTTATGTTGAAAATTATGTCTATTTTGGCCCCATATACAAGAACTTAGACATAACAAGTAAGTTAAAGAAGTGATCTTAGTTTAGATGTCATAAAATTAAATCTTCTTAAGAGATATTATTAGAATTTATTCATTTATTTTCAAATGGAATGAGGTGGGTATAAGGGAAGAGAATTTAGTGTTTAGACATAATATATTTCAAATTATAGGTACCTATAATACATGAGAGAGGTAGGTAATGATACATGGATGAGGAGGTTGAGAGGTGGAGAGGGAGGGAGTGAGAAACCTAGAGAGGGTAGAAAGGAGATGGGGGGACATGACGATCTGGACAATGAAGAGAATAAACGATGGAGAGATGATAAGATCTAGTGGGGGAGGGAGATGGATATTGGGGTAAGGATGGAGGGGGAGATAGAGAGGGAGAGAAAGAAATGGATGGAGAGCTCTAGAGAGGGAAAAGAGAGAGGTGTGTGCACCTTGATAGGATTTCATTTTATATATGATTTTTTAGGTTTAACAACACATCATTTTTTCCAACCAACAACATACATAAACATAGTTCATTATTGGTAAGTGTCAGCATTTTTTGCCACTATTAACTCATCAAGGATAACTGATCTAATATACCTTTAATCCTAGGCTAAAATCCATCATACAAGGGTCAACACATCATGTTTTCTAGAATTTGTTGCTAACAAGTTGTGTTATCGATTTCTTTTTTTTGGAATTTTTATTATAGTTAAAATAGTGGCTCATAATATGAAATGTTAGTAAGAATCCACATAGTGGTTCATAACATGACCTATTTGCATCAAATCCACACAAAGGTTCATAACATGACCTATTGGAACAAAAGCAACTACACATTAAATTAGACAACATGACATGTATGTGTGGTAAGATGTACTTTTTATCATTTTAAGTTATCTCAGATTAAACATTGGATATCAAATCCTTTCTCTTTAGGTAGGTATGCACACCTTAATGAGATTTCACTGTAAATATGAATTTCTTTCTTGAACTACACATTGTGTTGTTCAACCTACACAAATTTATATCATGGTCGGTAAGATGTACTTTTTCTTCTTGTTTGATGTTATCTCAAATTAAAAGTTGGATATCAAAACACTCCTTTTTAGGTAAAAGAGGCATGTACACCTCAACATGATTACATTGTAGATATGAAGTTTTAGGTTGAACTACACAACATGTTTTGCAACCTAGACAAACTTAGTTCATAGTAGGTAACATGTTCTTTTTTTGTTCATTTCATGGTTCCTTATATAAATTCTCTTTCATCAAATTGGAAAGTTCTTATATCCTCCTATTGGTAGATTCTTATTTCATTTCAAAATACACTTGATGATGTGATCTTATGCCTTATCATAATGACAAGAATAAACTATGCTACCTTCTCTTAGTTTGTAGACTTTTAGACCTTATATTCTCATCTAAACATTACGCAAAATATTCTTAAACCTGCACTTCTCACATTCTCACTCAGGCCTTGATTAATTTGTACATACAACATAAGGAAGTGAATTATGTATCTTTAAGGGGATAGACATGGGATTATGTTGGTAATAAATCCACAAAATGGTTCATAACACAACGTGTTCATATAAAATCTAAACATCAGTTCATATCACAATCTGTTGGGACAAATTACAACCATAGGATATTGTACAATAAGTTGTTATTGTCCTCTACGCATTTGTAGGATTTTTCACTGGTGGAGGGCTAAGATTTGCATTTTATTCCCTCACCAGTTACTCTAGGTAGGGTTTCTACCAATTTTATAGAAATTGTCATAACTTTGTCAAAACTCTGTAGGGGCAACACATCACATTATCTTCCTAGTAGGATAACACACCATGTTTTCCCAATGTCACACTTGTGAAAGGGTGAAAATTTTCTTTGCAAAATGGTGACATATTTTGCCATTTCACACTTAAAACTTTGGCAAGCTAAAATAAGGAATTGTTAGCAATATGACATGTTTTTTATTATGTAAAATAGGTTTTATAGGGTGCCTAAAACCCAATACATAAAGTAATAAAGCTTTAAAAGTTCAAGTCATAAGACAACATTAACAAAAAATGAAACAGGCCACTGGCAGGGCTGAGAGAACCACCATGACAAAGACAGAACAAACAAAAAATAGAGATAGGTAAGAAACACTAGAAAGAAAGGTCAGGAGAGATTCATTTTAGCAACATGACATGTTAGCCCTAAAGTGTTAGCAACTAATCTTTGGATAACACAAAGCATTAGCAATAAATTTTGCAAAATGTTATATGTTGTCCCTTGCATGATAGTGTGTGTGTGGAGGAAAGATAGTGTGTGGGACTATGTTGGTAACAAATCCTCACAATGGTTCATAACACGTGTTCACAACAAATCCAGATAATGGTTCATAACACAATGTGTTGGGACAAATTGTAACCATCCTAGATATTGTACAATAAGTTGTCATGGTCCTCTCTACCCATTTGTAGGAGTTTTCACTAGTGGAGAGCTAAGATATGCATTTTATTCTCCCACTAGTTACTCTAGGTAGGGTTTCTACCAATTTCAAATAAATTGACATAGCTTTCTCAAAACTCTATTAGGGCCAACAAATCACATTTTTCCAATTTGGCAATTTTGCAAGGGTAAAAAGATATCTTTGCGAAATGGCAACATATTTCTCCATTTCGCACTTAACTTCAACAAGCTAAAAGAAGGAAGTGTGAAATGGTGAAATTTTTTCCATTTCACAAAGATGCCTTTTCTCCCTTGTGAAATTGGGAAAATGTGACATGTTGTCCCACCTGGGAAGATAACATGACGTGTTGGTCATGGTAGATTTTTAGACTATGATGAATATGTCTTGGGTTGGTTATCTATGATGGGCTTAATGGTGCAAAAAATAGCCAACAGTTTCCAACATGTGTAATGGGTAAACAAACATACATTGTTAATATTAGTTGCAAACATACATTGTTAACATTAGTTGCAAACACTTTTTTGAATATGGAGAGGGAATGCATGGGTTACCCTTTCTCATTCCTAACTCAAAAATATACACATAGAAACTATTGACTATTTTTTCCACCATTTTACCCATCCAAGATAAATGGTTTGAGATATCTTCATCATGGGCTAAAACTCTGTTAGGGCCAACAAGTCATGTTATCTTTTCAAGTGGGCCAACATGTCATGTTTTCCAATTTCACAATTTTGCAAGGGTGAAAAGGCATCCTTGTAATTCACCTATTTGCATTATATTCATATAGAGAGAGGGATATATAGAGGGGTAGATAGAGAGAAATAAGTAGAGGGAAAGATAGAGAAGAGAGGGGAAAATGGATAAATATAGAGTGATAGAGATATAAGGAGATATAAAAAGGAGGGAAAGGAGATATGGACAAATAAATAGTCAAGGGTGGTCTCATAATCGCCTCCAAGAATTATCCCCAAGCTATTCTTGACATTGTAGAAGAAGACTGAATTGTTGAATGGTGCCAACAGATGGTTGCAATTGGTCATGGATTGGAGATTTTCAACTTAAAGGAAGTTGTGGCTCTTAAATGTGAGAGTAGACCCACCCCTTTCAAGTTTAAAGAGAGAGAGGGAGAGAGGGAGACAAGAATTAGAGGGAGAGAAAGAGAAAAGGGAAGAAGGATGGGGAAGAGGGAGAGAGTGAGAGAGATAGAAAGAAAGAGGGGTAAAGGGAGAAAAGACTTAGATTTTAGGGATTATGAGAGATCTCTCTCTCTCTCTCTCTCTCTCTCTCTCTCTCTCTCTCTCTCTCTCTCTCTCTCTCTCTCTCTCAACACTAAATCTTGAACCATAAGCCATAAATATTAAACCCTAAAACCATAGGCCCTAAGCCCTAAATCATTTCTCCCTTTTTGTATTCTACATCTCTCATTCCCGCTCTCTCACTATTTTCCTCTCTCCCTCCATCTCTCTCTACCTTTCAACATCTCTTTCCAGAGAGAGAGAGATGGGAAGGGAAAGGGAGAGAGGTATACATAGAGAGATAGACAGCTAGATAGGGAGGAAGTGTGATAGTGATAAATGAGAAGAGATATAGAGAGGAGGGATAGGAGGGAACACATTCTCTCCCTATCTCATTATCTGTCTCCCTATCTCTTCTCTCCCACTCTCTCCCTCTTCCTAGGCTCTCTATGGTTTTTGTACATGTGAATGCATATATTCATGCTTAGTCTATTATTAACATGAAAGCTGAAATTATATTGATCTGTGAATCATGTCAATGCTATACCTTCATTGATTCTATAGTTTGTCCTTATAGTAAGTCAATTTTGGGTTTTATATATAGTGGAACCTCTATTGGCACACATAACACACTATGTTTAGAGATTATGGATATAAATAGGGTTTAGAGAAAGAAAGAGAGGAATAGAGAGAGATGAGTAGGGACCTTCATCTTCAAGTAAAAAATCTATATGCACTCCAAATGTTTTACCTCATTTTATTTTGTAGTAGGATTGCAATAGGATTTTATTGAACATAATATTGGTGAGTAGTAGTGGAAAGGGGGAGAACATTGGAGAAATTTGGTATGAGATAATTTTTGTGTTTCCATCAATGAAAAGGGATGATTATATAGTAAATTTGTTGCTAACACATCATGTTCAACTTAACATGCCTACAACTTCTAAGGAACTCATATGAGCACATATGCTACAAGATCTAACATCATAAGCATCAAGCGTTAAATCATTGTGAACTCAAATATGTACAACATTATGAACTCAGATGTATCATTTGTATTTCCTTTAAAACAATAATGTCATACCTTCTATGCACCATCTCAGTTAAACAATCTTAATTTACATCATTGATAAATCAATGCCAACAAACCACCAAAGAAACCTAATTTTAAAAAACCAATGATATCAAAGGCTCCAAAGCATAAATAGAGTAAGCATAATATAAAGAGGGAGGGGAAAAGAGAGAGGCCCCTCCCACTCTCCATTTTCCCCCTCCACCTTCCCAACACTCTCTTTTCCCCTCTCTCACCATATCCTCTCTCTGAGGAAGAGAGAGAATGTGGTAAGGAGATGGGGCAGATCGGGAGAGATTGGGAGAGGGGGCAAGAGAGAGGAGAAAGGGATCTTGGAGGAAAGAGAGAGTGTGGTAGGGTGATGGGGCAAGAGGGAGAGAGGTGGGGGAGAGGAAGAGTGATCTGCTCCATCTCCAACAAGGCCAAAATTTTCACAATCTCACAATCTCTCAAATTTAGCATCACTGTTGAGATCTCAGAAAATTGAACCCGATGCAACTTAAATAGGTGTAAGAGGAGCTCGTACACAAAAGTTACACTTGGTCAAAGTTTTGGTCAACAAGTAGACTAAAGGGCCATAAAAAGGTGAAAATTTGATTGTCTCAAATCTAAGAAAAAATTGTACCAAGTCGTAGTACTTTGTGCGTTGATTTTGAAATTATATTTGGTTTTAGAAATAGAGTTTGTTTGAGGAAGTTATGGCTGGTCAAAGTCACCTAGGAAAAGGGTTGACCTAATGACATCAACATGATGTCAGAAACTGAACCAATCAGGTGGTGACATGTGGCAGATGATGGGTATTGACATGTCACCCAATCAACCTCTTGGACCAATATGAGAATGACACGTGACATCCTGATGATGTGGCATTATTGAATGGTGAGATGCCACATGCACCAACCAAATAGTGACACATGGCACCTCAATAGACTAGCAGTTTCAACTGATTTTATTCTAACATAAATTTGTTAGAAAGTGCTTGGTGGGAGTTGAACTTGTAACCACTCCCTTGTAACTTTTCCTCCTTGCCACTATGCCATTTGAGATACTTGGCATTAGTTTCGACGGACATTCCATTTAAATGTTTAATATTCATTGAAAATCCTTAAAAGTAGAGTTGAGAGGTTTGCACACTGACCTTCCAAACTCACTAAAACATTCCCAACCACTACACCACACGCCATATTAATTGGTAGATTTTGATTTAATCTGAACTCAAATAAATTAAATTCAAAAAATAAATCCAAAATATTTAGAATGGGATTTGGATTTAATTTTGAACGAGTTAGCATATTTTTTTGAGATTATAATGTAAGCCCAAAATTATAAGGGCCATTTTTTTAAAGAATATAGGGTTAAATTAAGGGATATGAGATATTTTGGTAAATATTATGGTTGGAATTATAATAAGTCAAAATTATGTATAAAAGGGGTGACTTATTTTCTTTGGGAGGACAATTAGCCTTGGAGGAGTTATTTGCAACTCTAGAGGAGAACTTCTTGGTAGAATTTTTTAGAGAAAATTAAGTGAGGAGATTTTGTAAGAACAAAGACATTGTGTATTGTCTTCAAGTGCATAGAAGAGACCATGAACAAGGTTGAAGCTTGGATGTTGTAATAAGGTGTTTTGCTTGGCAACATTAATAAAGTGGTCCCCAAATTGTGAAGCAGACCGGAAGACGTAGTCCTCAAGGATGAACTTTATTATCAAATTGTTTGCATCTCTTCCATCTCTTTCTTATTCTCTCATTTTTCTATTCAATTTATGTTCTTTCTTTTGTGTAATTTAACACATAAGTTGATTTAAGTATTTAAAACATAACTCTATTACATGCTCTTTGGTAATTTCAATGGTTAAAATAAATAACCACACAATTACTACCTAGATCAAGGAATTAAATCTGTAATTAGATTGAGTTTTGGAAAACTTTAAAATGTCCTAGTTTACATATCAAAGAGAGGGTGAGAGAGGTGGGGAAGAGGGAGAGAAGGTAAATGCACTTTTGTCAAAGTTTAAATTTATATAGAGAGGAAGAGGTAGATGGGGAGAGGGTGATATAAATAAATAGAAAGGGATAGTGAATATATAAATATATATGGAGAGATAGAGAGATATGGGGAAATATGTAAAGAAATACAGGGATACAAAGAGATGAGAGAGGAGGGAGAGTGTGATGAAGACATAGAGATGGAGAGACAAATTGAATAAGAGAGTAGATATAATGAAATATAGATATATAGGGTGATGAAGAGGTAGAGCAGTGAGGGTGAGAGAGAAAAAAGGTGATGGAGATGAGTAAGAGAGTGAGGGGAGTTGGAGATGGATAGATAGATAAACATGTAAGATGTGTGTATGTGTGTGATTATACTATAATTAATAAATTTTCACCCTACACAAACACAGTTCATGTTTTGTGAGAAGTACTTTTTCTACTCATTTCATGTTATACAATTTCGAGTGGAGTATCACAAACTCCCTCTCTAGACACAACTAAACATTTTGAATTTCCATTCTCTCTATACAACAAGAATCACTAACTACCAACTTGCATTAAATATATGGTATTTAAAATAAAAAACTTATTAGTCAAGTTAATATTTGAAAATATTAATTTATTATTAGTCAACAATTTAATGAAGCTTAACTAGGTAACTATTGGTAACTCTTCAAAGATAATAAATTTTTACTCTTTCTCATTATGTAGTGAATTTACAATATTTTACAAAATAAAATTATCTCTATGAGCAAAGGTTAAGAATGTTATGTAGATTTATCTATATCTTCATACTATTATTGAATTGTCTTAATATCTCTATGAGCAAAGGTTAAGCATGTTATGCAGATTTATTTATCTTCATACTATCATTGAATTCTCTTAATGCCTATGTTGGACGATTCATTTTTTATATTAAAAAGTAAGATTATATTTTCATATGTTGTAATATATTATTTAAATTTTTAAAAATATTTTAAGTTCTATTATATTTACAATAATTTATTGTGATTAATATATTTAATTTTATTTAAATATTATTTTTATTTAATCTTAAATTGTAATATATATTATTTTTAAATAATATTAAATCGATTTAGTAATATCAATATATTTTAAATTTTTTACTTAGATTGATTAATTTTAAATTTTTGATATACTATTTAATATTATTCTAATCTTAATTTTGATATAAATAATTAAAATTATTTTAATATTATTATTTAAAACTTATTATATATTAATAATAATATATTATTACTTATAACTTATTATTTATTGATAATATATAATCATAATTTAGAATTTAATGCACTAATATAGGTATTAAATATATAACATATTTAAAAGAAAAATATTTTTATAATATAATAATATTTCTGAAATATATAACAATTTGTATTATGTAAATTTAAAATAGATTTTGTATAATAATAAATTAATACATTTAGTATAAATATATAATTTATAATATAAATTATTTATGTTTTTAACAATTTGATTTTTTCAAATTTTTTAACAAATTATTTTATATAATATTATATTAATTAAAATTTTATTCATATTTTATAATATATTATATAAAAATTTTAATTTAAATATTAAAAAATAATAAGTATATATTTTAAATATTTAATATAATATAAAATTTTATCATATTCTTTTCACTATTTCAATTATGTAAATTCATTATTTCATGTTATTGAAAATATCTAGTGTAATAATAATTTTAAAATATACCTTGATGACAAATTTGACATGTACATAATATTCCACATATATTTAGTTTTCTATATAAAATTTTAAAATATACCTTAATGACAAATTTGACACGTACATAATATTCCACATATATTTAGTTTTCTATATAAATTTTTTATTCAATATTAAAAATTAATATTTTAATTTATAATACTAATTTATAATTATATTAGCAAATATTTATTGTATTATTATTATAGTTTATATATAATATAATTTTACGATATTATATATACAATAATATTAATCATATATAATTAAAAATATATATTAAGACAATAAAATTTATATTATTCTTATATTTTACAAAATAATTACAAGATTAAGATTTAAATTAATTATAATTTACAATCAACAATTGTTTAAGTAATTATAATTATAAAATTACTTATTGCTACAATTACAATTATATATAAAAATTATATTTATATAATTTTATAATTAATTAAAATATATAAAATAATATAATAAATTTATTAAAATTAAAATTACATTTATATTTAAGATTAAAATTATAATATCTTAATTTTGATATAAATTTTAAATGTGCTTCACATTTTTAAAATAAATGTAAAGATTAATACTAGAAAATCAATAATTAATTATTATTAGTTCATGCATTTATTCATATAAAAAATTGTGTTAATGTTAGACTTAAATTAAATTATATAAAAAGTAAAAAAATACTATATTAATTAATATATAAAAATGTCGTAAAAATTTAAAAATAAAATAGAAAAAAACCTTAAAATTAGTATGAAAATATCATAAACATTTAAAAATAAAATAAAAAATGAGTGTCAAAGATTTTTTTTTTTAAATCACGAATATAAAAACAAAATCATTATGTCCAATCGCGAGCTGTGAGGACAAAGGACTCACGGTCTTCATTTTATTCCTATTCCGTTTGTTTCCATTTTCTAAAAATTGGAAATGTGATGAGTGTAAATCATACTATTTTTTTGTACGTTCACGACTATCATCCTTTATAACATGCCATGGCATTATCTACCATGTCGCTTTTTGTGTCACGATAGACGGCTCCTAACATATTTAGGATGTAGCTAGCAAAACATGGCAATGGCTAAAGGTGCGAGGATTTACACCTCGTTCCTCGCACCTTTACCGTCTATTAAAGCCGTCCGTTAAGACGGTACCTGTACTCCTCCTGCCATATCTGACAAAAATGCAGTAAGTATCCATTTGACAAGAATATGAATTTGATGATTTTATTTTAACGATTTTTATAAATATATAATATTCATATTACAATAATAATAAATAAAATATAGAATATTAAATTCTGTATTTAGTTTTTTAAATAATATTTAAATGTTTAAATTTTATTGATCTTTTATCAAATTTTACTTATTTTAATAATATTTATATTATATTATATAATTTAAGATTTGTAAAATATATGTTAAAAATATTTAAATAGTGCCATTATGTAACTTTAAAAAAAATAAAAAATATTAACATACAATATTATTTATGAAGTAAGACTTATTAAATTCTAGTGTTAGTCTGGTAACATCATTAAAATTCATTCATTTATTTAAATCTTATGTGAAATTTCATAGTATTCCCAAATTTTTACTATTTGAATCTTATGTAAAAATTTCAAATAGCTCTTTTAAGTTTTTATCTATTTAGATTCATTTGGGAAAAGAGTTATTTAAAGATTATTAAAATATATATTTACAAAATTTTAATAATAAGTTATTTATTAAAATTAATATTTATTCATTTATTTATTTAAATCTTATGTGAAATTTCAAAGTATTCCCAAATTTTTACTATTTGAATCTTATGTAAAAATTTCAAATCGCTCTTTTTATCTATTTAGATTCATTTGGGAAAAGAGTTATTTAAAGATTATTAAAATATATATTTACAAAATTTTAATAATAAGTTATTTATTAAAATTAATATTTATCTAATATAATGTATATTTAAGTCATTTTAGAATATATATATATATATATATATAGGCAAAACAAAATGACTATTTTAGAATATATATTATATGAAAATCTTAATATTATTATTATTTAACTTCTAAAATTATGAGAAAATAGTAAGTTTTTCATAAATATAATTATTTTTAAAATTATATATTTAATCATTTTTAATATTATTTTTTTATGTACTCATATCAATAAAACATATAATCTATTATTAACATATATTAATATATAATTTTAAAATATATTTATTAAAAAATTATTATTATTTGCTTATATTTTTTTTTAAAGTTACATAATGACACTATTTAAATATTTTTTAACATATATTTTACAAATCTTAAATTATATAATATAATATAAATATTATTAAAATAAGTAAAATTTTATAAAAGATCAATAAAATTTAAACATTTAAATATTATTTAAAAAACTAAATACAGAATTTAATATTCTATATTTTATTTAATATTATTGTAATATGAGTATTATATATTTATAAAAATCGTTAAGTTCATATTCTTGTCAAATCAGTACTTACTGCATTTTTGTCAAATATGGTTGGAGGAGTATAGGTACCGTCTTAACGGACGGCTTTAACAGACAGTAAAGGTGCGGGGGAATGAGGTGCAAATCCTCGCACCTTTAGCCATTGCCGCAAAACATAATCTAGGGCCATAAAGAAAAACTATCTAAACTTTAGGCTTATAGAAATATAAAATTTTCAAAAAAAATAAATTAATAAATTAATAAAAAATTAAGTCTAAAAAATGTCTCTTTTTTTTACAACTATATTTTCATATTAATTATTTTGAGAAATATTTTCATATGAACCACAATTTATTCAATTAGAGACTTGGATTTTCAAAATGATTTAAATGATTCATATCTCAATGTTATAGTAGCACTCAATAGCTTATTTGATAATAAGAATCCAACTAATAGTAGTAAAACATTTACTCATTTTAGTTTTGACCCAAAAATTCCTACTAATTGTTTGTGTGAAGATAAAAGGTACTCTACTCCACAAAGCACTATTCCAACAAATAGGGTACCTATCAATTTAGTAACATCTCTAGGATAATTATGAATTCAATTGGCACAATCTAATCCAAAAGCTACTATTTGTAAAAAAATTAATGGATTATGGAAAACTGATAACAAAAATAGCTAACCTATGTCAATAATTGTTGGCTACATTTGGATCTTATTCTTATTAGATTTTTATATATTCTCTTGCCGTCAATTGTAATTGCTTTATTATTGGCATGGTACCTCAAAGGAACATGGTCTCTTTGAACCTCCAATGGCTCGAGTACATGGAGAATATGGATATCAATTGTTTTGAAGATTGTTGAGCTTTACATTGAGACATGGACATACATCCAAGGCATAGTGGAGGTGGATATTTTTAAGAAATTCTCTTAATAGACTCACATGTAGAATGTGGATACATTGACAAGGCATCACATGTTTAAGTGGATATAATTCTCAGATAGAAGACAAAATAAAGATGAATGTGCAAATTTTAAAATGCTTTAGATTTAGAGTAGGAATAATTATTTTAGTTAAACACAAAATGTTAGACCATGAGTTTATTTGTAAAATCATTTTTATAAGGGGTTAATTATGTTTGTTTGTTTTTGGGGACAGGTGATTAGTTTGTGGGTAGCTAATTAGATTTCTAGTTTGAAACTGATTGTAACCAATCTGAAAAGTTCCCTTGTGTCTATATAAAAGGAAAGTGAAGATTATTTCAAGTTTGTTGTCATTGATGAAGGAGAATGTTGTTTTGGTTATCATTGATCTCAACAAACTATTGTTGACTTATTCTATCAGGCATTCTGAGATATACTTAACAATATTTTTCTCTTTATTTCTCCCTTCAGATAGTTATGGTTATGCGGTTTGGACAATATGCTTTAGTATCCCTTGTATACCTATACTCACATGTTCATGAGTTTTGGCACTTTGATCATATTTCTTTATTGGTCTGGTAACTAAGTCTACTAGTTACTCTATTTCTACGGAACATGACAGTTGGTCAATTGGTCCACACTTCATTACATGAGTGTCATTCAATTCGACAATTCAGTTGTGATGCTCTTCAAAAGGCTCTTCTTCATATGCGTATCAATCTCTAAGTAATACTTCTCATTGTGTGGACTCATTAGAGTAGGCATGTGCCTGTACCATCTTAAAATGGACGCACTCATTATTTAAGACCTTTTAGGTCCCGTCATTTACCAATTTTATGGACCATGGATGGATTCATGCTCGATCCCCCTGTTCTCTTGTTATGTCCCATATCTTCCACTTTCAATTGTGAAGTGTTCGAGACTTAAGAGTTGGCTCCTTGTGGACCAACCCTGGAATAGGTCGACCAGTTTAACCTGTTCCCCAAGGATTTTAAATCCCAGGGTCAGTGTTGTCTCAAAGAATTAAATAGTAAAATTGGGCGACCCCATCGGTTTTCTTTGTTTTCCCACCAAAAACTAGTATAAAAGGAAGCCTAGGCACCTCATTTTAACAATCCATTGACATCCATTTGACATCTATAATATCCATTAAAGATCCAACAATCGTGTGAGCAAGTTTGAGTATTTAAGCATTCAAGATTCAAGGATCATTTATCCATTGCATTTGTGAAGATTTCCTACATCCGTCATTACAAATTCAACATCTACAACATACAAGCATTATAAAATCCTTATTGACAAGAGTTTCTACAAGAAAGGTGAATACTTACATTTATCTTGTTTCCTTTACATATTTACATTTCAATTTCAAAGTTGATTCCTCAATCTAGGGTTTTCAACCAAGGCAAGCCCTCAGCCACCCAAACCCCAAGACAAGATTTTCTATGTGCAAGAGTAGGATATCAGAATAACCACATATCTAAAAACTACTTGTCGAGACATTTCCAAAGAAGTTAGGTCGACTTTGCTATAGTGTCCTGGGAATAGAGTGACTTCGTGGAAAAGTGTTTGAAACATGTTGCACCGAGTCGACCTGTTCCTAGAGGTCTAAGAAAAACAATATTTTTGGGGTTTTCTATTGTGGTTGCGAATTCACAGTCGGAAGTTCTGTCATAGGTTCAAATCTACAACTTTCAAAGCAAAAAGACATTTCCTCTACACATTTCAAGGTAAGTACTTTATCATTCATTTCACTTATTAGTCTAGACCTATTTTCATAGCTTAATTGGGTTGATTGAATACACTTAGCATCTAGATTTATCTTGCTTTTCCCATTAAATTAATTTGTTCAATTTCACATTTGCATTTACACATCTTTAATCAAATCCTACATTGCATGAAAGAGGAATTGCTTGCGTACTTCCTTGATATAATTTAGGTTTAGCATTGACATCCCTTCATCTTCTTGGATTTTGCTAATCTAACTTAGGTTATATTGAGAGTTATGTTTGGAAGCCCCTCTTTCTCTTGTATTTTGAATGTTTAGTGTTGGAATGGTTAATTAATGAACTCATCTCACATTTTTTATATTATTAGATTCATTAGTATTCATTTCACCCCTAAACAATGCAAAAAGGGAAAATGTTACCGTGGCTTTTTATCCTGAAAAAATCAAATCAAATGAATAATCAAGAGGAAGCAGAGGAGAAAAACCAACTTATGCAAGTCAAGCTTAATGAGAATATATTTTCAAATAAAAACCATTGTATAGAATGTCCAATTGAAACAATGTCAATGGAAGAAAACGAGTGTTAGGTATCAAGCAAGAGTCAACGGATCACTGATGATCAATTAATAGAATTCCAAGAAGAAAGTTTACCTCATGGTACCTTAACTTGTACATCTAAGATATTAGATAAGGATTCTTCTTATTTTGGTGAACTATTTTGTTCTAATCTAATGATTGAAAAGGAATTCTCAAGCCACCAAGTTACAGATCTAGATCATCAAAAGTGCATCAAAAGACTTGAAATTCTAATACTTCAGCTCATTCAAGAAGGATCCATCAATGATATGCAATAGGAAGCAGAGTGGATTACAAATTCAAATGTTTTTGATAAGGCATGATAATTTGTGTTGTTTAATTAGGATAATCCTATAGAGAATATATATGAGGCTATATTGAAATAGATTACCATTGTGATTGATCTTTTCACCAGCCATCGATATGCATTTATATTCTTGAATAGTCATGTCTTGAAGAGCCATGACCATACATGGCCTATGCTACATAGGGTCATGACCCTTCATAACCAATTGATAATATTAACTATATTGTAACATATACAAATATCAAATGCTCTTAATATATATATATATATATATATATATATATATATATATATATATATATATATATATATATATATATATATATATATATATATATATATATATATATATATATATATATATATATATATATAATCGACTATTAGATTAATATAATTATATCAATTAATTCGATGCTATATTTCAACACTCCCTCTTAGCGAGAGGAGATTGATATTCACAAGAAGTGAGTGTTATTGAAATCCCTGACTTAGTTTGGAACTAGATTTCTTTTAAATAACACATAACCACTTTGAATCAGGATTTCTGACATAATCCGGAACATAACTCAACCTGATAAGAAATTTATCAAAATCCCTGACCAATTCGGAACTGGATTTAATGATAAATATAGGTGTCAAGATATCCAACGCAATTCCGATCAAAACTTGAACCATTCATTATCATGATCCCCAGTTAAATTCAAAACTGGATTAGATGATAACTTACACACAACTTCATATCAAGATATCTGACACAACTCAGGACATCATCATGATGTACTCATCCTGATAGAAGAGTTAGCACAATCCCTGACCAATTCAGAACTAGATTTAGCGATAACAATCAAGATATTCAGCTCAATCCAAATCAAAACTTGATTTACATGTTATTATAATCCCCGACCAATTCGGAACTAGATTTAACAACTCAAAAATTCAGTGTCAGGAATAGTGACTACAATACATAGTCATACCTAACACTAGGTTAAGCTATTGTCTAAGTCATCACCTAGCAATAGTAACCCAACACATATGAAAGATCATCACCTTTCATAATATAACACAAAATGAATGAGCCCATAAAGTCACACATATGACATCCACCTTGACTCTTCTCAGAGGGTGGATCCACCATGGATCATCCTAGAGAGTGGAAACCAAGGTTTCCACCTTAGACTTGTTTATCAAGGACAAGAATCATTTACGATACAAAATGATGGATCACTGAAGCTGAAAACTTATTTTCAGCTAATGCTTTATTCCTCAACATACCAAGGTTATCTGAAAGTACACAATCAAGTCTTTCTAGCAAGGAGGATGTACCTCTACTGAATTGCATTTGTTTGCACTATCTCATAGTCTTGGTGAATTCTGAGCTTACAAAGTATATACCATCTTGACATGGTACACTCCCTCTGAAGTAGTATGATCAAGATCCTGGGGTGCCAACTTAGTTTGATCTTCTAGCTTTTCCTCTAACAAAAAAGCATATCCTTCTTACATCATAATTCTCTGTTGTAATTTCTTGATCACTAGGGAACCAACAAAACATGGTCTACTCCCTCTGAATCAAGATCCTCAGATGTCCACTAATGCAAATCCTTTAGCTTCCTCTTCTGTCACAGAGGCATACCCTATTTATATACTCAACTCAGTGTTACTGCAGGATGTCACTTCATACCTTCCTTCCTGAAAGAACCAATACGAATAATCTGAGTAGTCATAAGGTTACATCGGCTATCATAAGATGCATTTTGATCTTTCCCAAGGCCACCATATTAACACTCCCTCTTGGAGTTGAGGGAAGATAATAAAGACCTCTAGTATAGAATGCCTTAAACAAGGATTCTATCCACTTGCATCTTATCGGTGATTCTATCCATGAGTTCCCACTACTATAATCTCATAATTGTTTTGCCTTCAATAGTGAACTCCCTCTCAATCAATACGATTGATATTGTCACAAGTTAACTGAACCATATGCTCTCTCTGAAGCTCAAGTTCATCAACTTCTTGACCTCTTGAAAATGTTAGACTTTCTCTAAATCTGAATTTCATATGCTTTTATCCTTAAATTTCAAATATTTTCAAGTATTTCCTTTCGTAAGGTGAGCCCATTAATATGATACTCATACCTATCATCCTTCTTCATGACATATCAGTATTATTTTGATCCATATGTTAATTTTCTTCTTTACTAATCACATCTCTTTATAATTTGATTATTTTCTACTGTTAAAATAATTTCAGAACCTCCTTCACTTTGCACTTATCTTTTCTCTTTAATGTGTAGCCACTGCAGCCATTAGGAAATACGTAGCCAATAATGAGTTGTGAGCTGTATATATTCCTTGGTACATTTATTTATTTATTTATTTTTATTTTTAAACCAGACAGTCTGATCCTTTTGCAGTCGGTAATAAAAAAAATAAGACACTATTCATTGGAAAACCAAATGTAATGTCCCCTTCTATGGATTTGTAGAATTAATAAACACATGGCTTGTGCTTTGTCTTATACTGCAGATGCTTGATAAAGGAAAATATATGTATTTTTATGTATATTCTTTAGTTTACTAAATCGCTATATTGTTCCGTGTCCTCAAGACTTTCTTACTAATTTCTTCGTCCATGATTTATATTAGAAGATTTGCAACTAATATTTTGTCAAATAGGTAGAGGCTCTATCGAGTAGAAAATACAAAATGGAAGGTGTATATCCTTTTAATCATTTACTCCTTATATTGTTTTATGGCTGCTAATCATTGTCTAGTCATGGTCTTATTGCTAACTTTCATAAGATGTTGTTTTGATGTAATTGTTGCATATTTCTAATATATCTTATTTGATGTTATTTTTGTTTGTATTTCTAAGAGACTATATGGAGGGAGTCGGCTGTAATATTCCATGTAGCTGCATCTCTTTTCCTATGCTTATCCCCTTCATTCAATGAGTAAGATCTTGATCCCCCGTTCTCATTAATCTCTTTTATTTGCTGGAGTACGTAATAGATGGAATGCTAGTTCTTAGCATTCCGATCTCATTGAGTTTTCTCCCTGTATAAAATACTCATTCCCCATTCGATGATCTCCCCTTCAAGGATTATAAAAAAGTGAACAATTGATAGCACTTGTAAGATTTGATAAGTGACTTCAATTTGCAATCATGATAGCACAATCTGCAAATGAACACCCAGTTTAATATCCTTTGCTGTGTACTGGTCAATAACAATCTTTTCCAAAAAAATTCCATTCTTATTCGAGAGATTCAACTCTTTCTTTGGATCTGATCAATTCTCACAAATACACACACTTTTTCTAGCAGTATAATTTTCAACTAACACATTTTTATATAAGACTGCGATTCATATCAACATCTACAATTTATTATTTAACAACACCCAACACACAACTCAGTGAATGAATAGATGAATGTCCATTTTGTAATATTTCTGGGGTTGAGAAGTGGGTTTAAGAAGTTGCACTTAGTTCCAAACTTCATCCAGCGTGGATACCTGTTGTCAACTACCAACAAACTAATTTTCAACTTCTTTGATTGCTAGCATGATAAACTTTGTCTTTACCATCCTCCATCAGTCTTAAGAAATGTGACCAGGCAATAGAAACATATGACGTGACACATTTTTCATTGTTACCAGTTCGCACGATGCATATATTCCAAACCGTAAACTGCAATTCCTGACTCTGTATAAACGTGGTGCCACCCAGAGACTAATTTAATGAGATGTGGAAATAAATTACATATGCCACCACTATCAGTTAGCGCCAATAATAGGATTCCTAATAACTACATCGCTGAGCCTGATAACCTTAGTCATGTTTGATCATCGATTAAAGTTTATGACCCTTTCTTCCAATTACTGCTGAAGATAAAACTTATGTAGTTCATTATGCTATCAATGCATATGAAAGAAGCTTTTAAACCGGTGGCTATTTGTCTGTATACTGGAGATATGCTCGACACATATATACAAGATTTCAAACTTTATGTACATGTAGATGACACTTGACATGTATTAGCACTTCAACGTCACGTAAGATAATTCATGCATGTAGATTGTTTTGTATCCCCATTCACGAGTGGGGTTTCAACGCTATCCTTCAATATTAAGGGTGCCAAATATATTTGCTTCTGTAGTAGGATTAACATTTTTGTTCCTTAAAAAATGTTCCACCAAGCATTACAATTTGCTTATTTTCTCTGTGAGATGTAAGACTGGCATTTCCAAGTCCATTGGAACCACGGACAAAGTCTACAATCCATAGTTTTGGAACTCTCTTGATTGACGTACTGTCTGTCTTCTCTGTGCAATACTTTGCTCGAATATATTTTTTCTTATAGGTTGGGCTCTAATACCATGTTGTTTAATTAGGATCATCCTATAGAGAATCTATACATGAGGCTGTATTGAAATAGATTACCATTGTGATTGATCTTTTCACCAGCCATCGATATGCATTTATATTCTTGAATAGTCATGTCTTGAAGAGCCATGACCATACTTGGCTTATGCTAAGTAGGGTCATGACCCTTCATAACCGATTGATAATATTAACTATATTGTAACATATACAAATATCAAATGCTCTTTATATATATATATATATATATATATATAATTGACTATTAGATTAATATAATTACACCATGCCATTTATTTTTGTCAGCTAGCCAATGGGTTCACATAACTCATCTGGAGCTATCATAGGTAGGGGTCACCTAACATGTAAATATTTTAGGCAGAAGTTTTGTTGTATCAATCTCATTTTTTGGATTGTCTCTAGTTTCTCCTATCAATTCCTATGTTGCCTCCCTTTATGACTCTATTGCCCACCAAATAATGCAATGGCTTTTCAAGAGATCTTGGATTCATCCTACATCCTTTGTAGTCCTTATCCCTAGTTAGAGCTAGTTGTTGCCTTCATTCTTAACAGGACTTAAAAAAATAAAATTTTAAAATCTTTTTCATTATTGTGCGTGAAAATATATTAAAATCCTATTTTTCACACTTTCTAAAATCCAAACCTTAACTTCTACATAACTTTTACATGTTTTCAACTACAAATCTTAATTTTTGCAAGAATCTTTCCAAAACATTAACTTTTTCCCTTTTCCAACCCCAAACACAAACTTTTACACCTCTTTAATCAACAACTTAACTTTCAGCGAAAAATAATCAAAACCTAATTTTTTGCAATTTTCTAACCCTCGAACTCTAACTCTCACAACTTTTTAATCAAAACCTTACTTTTTTTTTTTTACAAGAACGGTCAAAACATTAACTTTTTGCATTTCCTAACCGTGAACCTTAACCTTTTGTAGTTGTGATTTTAAATCCTAATTATTTTGGTTTTGGGTACTACATTTCAAGAAGCCCATAACTATCTTTTGGCAACTTTCAAGAAGATGTGGTTAGCTGGTGTTAAGCCAAATTCCAAAATCTTCGTCAGTTTCTTATTCTGTTCAAGCATATAGCTTTGGAACTAGTCATGGGCATCATTTGACGGAAACGTTTTAACGAATATTATGGTCAGAAAAGCCCATGAATAGATATAATGGTCAGAAAAGCCCGTGAATATGCATGCACAGTGTGGAATCATAGACCATGCATGTGAAATGTTCTGCAAAAGGCCTCACAAAGATGTAACCCCATGGAATGCAATGACGACAAGATTTGAAGTTTATATATGTTTTCGAAGGTTGTTCTAAATCAAATGCAATTGGCAGGTACACAGCCATGCCTTTGCTAGCATCCTCCTAGCCCATCTAAAATGTTCTAAACAACTTACAGACATCTATCAACGCATATTATAATGGAGATCCTTGTCAAATGATACAACTGGAAATGCTCGTGGTGTATATGCATGCAAAAGACAAAAGCATAAAAATGCACATGAACTGTTTAACAAAATGCTTCATGATTGGTAGAAACAAAGCTCGCAGTCATCCCACATGTAGAAATTTGATAATTTAGCAGCGTTGTTAGAAGGCCTCAAAGAGCTAGTATCTCAAGGAATGAATTGATATGATTGCAGATTGGTTCAAAATAGACTGGTTGAAAAGGCTTTAGAAAGTTTCAAGAAAACGCAATTGGAAAGGCATGTGAACTGTTTGATGGAAGTATCGAATTGTAGCCAATTTTCACAACGTTTGTTGCCAACCACTCTGCCCGTGGGCATACAGTGACAATAGAGTTCTGAAGCAGGTTATGGACATCCATCGAAGTATCAATGATAGAGGAATTTCCATTGCATGTTGTAGTTACTGATTCTCTGGTAAGGCTATATACAGTCAAAATATGGAATCATATAGGCAAGGCATGGACTATGCACGTGCACTGTTTGACACAATGCCTTAAACATATATCTCATGGAATTCCATCATTGTAGGGATATGTCCAAAACGATCTTGTCAAAGAGGCCTTGGAAACTTTTAAGAAAATGCAACTGGTTGGTGTAATACCAAATTCCGCCACCTTTGCACATGTCCTCATAGCCTGCGACAGTATAGGAACCCTCTAAATAATTCATAAAGATCCATCAAAGTGTAAATAATGGTGGGAGTATTTTATCAGATATTACAAATAATGCTCTCTAGACGGGCATACAAGGGGTGGTATCATTAGCAATGCACCATAATTGTTCGACAGATTGCCTCAAGGAGACACCATCTCACCAGGTAAAGATCACAGGTTTTACTCTCAAATAGATTTGTTGAAAAGGCTTTACAATATTTCAAGTACATGTCATGAAACATATGGAACCTTCACTCTCAAGTGGGAACACATGCATGGCACAATGATCACAGGAAATTCTTAAAATCAATTTTGGAAAGAACTCATCATTGGCATGGAGCATTGAAATCTTTAAAGCAAACTAACATCTGGGAAAGACAGAAGCTCAACTTGACTTTTCATTAAATTAGCACAAATGGTGTTGGAAACCAATCATTATGATTCTATAGTGATGGTTCTATCTTCTCAAGAAACCATAAATATACATTGGTCTTTGGTTGATAACAAAACATCTAGCTAACATAGTTGGCAATGTAAGGGAAAATGTCATGCATGCCATTAATATGGAGTTTCTTTCTACCACAAGTTTCTAGATGAAAAAGTGAAGAAAGCGTGTTAACTTTGAAATCAAGAAAAGTGAAATTCATTGGTTCCTAACATTCCATATTGGAGAATTTCTCTACTGCAGCAGTAAAAAGATGTAATGGAGTTCAACATTAAATAAGCTCAAACACAATGGGAAGCTATGGTAATTGTAAAGGAGAGAAATTTTCTATCAAATTTGGTGCAATCAAAAAAAATGTGAAATGTATTTGAGCTTATATATCAAAAAAAACCTTTGATAAGTATATTATGATCAATGGAGATACTCAAAGAGATCTGATATTTAATATGCTCTTACTCTTCCCACATGATTTTCCATGATAATGAAGTCACAAATCAAATTTCTTCAAATATTCATGAAAGTAAAGAGCATGTTGATTTACATTAAAATAATCAAATGTGGAACCAATAATTGCCATAAGTAAGGTTTGTTTGAAGATATAAACATGAGATGAAGTGGAGGAGTTCAGACAATGCCCAGTGTTAAGATCATCTTCGAAAATTTTAGAGATGAAGTATATGGAGATGGAAGACTACCTCAAAAAAACCCATCACATGCTTCCCTTTAAAGTCATATATTTTGAATTATGATTTTGTAAGAGTGACTATGTCACTTATTGTATTTAAAGTTGAGATTTTGCCTTTTATTTTGTAAAACTTAGAGTTAGTTGTAGAAGCATGAATAACATCCATGCTCTAACTTAGTTGGTGACTAACCTGAAAAAGTAGTTATGACAAGAGGTCTATAAATATCAAGTGTTTTGTAATTTGTAAAGGGGGACTCTTCAAGAAGAGAAACTCTCGAGAATTGTGTAAAGAAACTTTTTGAGAATTTTAATGTTTGCACTATGTAGATCTAAGGGTCTTTGAACTTATATATTTTCAAAGTGATGACAAAGAATGAATTTGATTTGTATTTCTTCAATGTGTCTGTGAGTTATTATTATCAATTTTTTGTATGTTAAGCTAGTAATCCCTTTGTGTACTCATGCAATCCATTAGTTATTGATTCAAATGGTGTATGTAGTGATGAAACGCAATCATTCCTCGATATCTTGGTTTGAGTGTGATAAGATAATTTGTTCCCTAGCTTGTATGTTAGGTTTGGTTATCCTTCTTTCATGATTGCATATCAAACTTATCTCGTGCTTAAACCCTCTTTGTAGCTATTATCCATTGTGAAATCTCAATTAGTACTCATATGTCCACTATTGGGGTTTCTGTTATGCATCTTTCTTAGTTTTATGTTTCCTCCTTTATGTACTTTTAGGTTAAAAGTACAAAAAATCTACAAATACCCCCACCATACAAGGGATTTGCCCGTCTCAAACGTAGAGGAAGATTGCATGACAAATCGTTATTTGGTCACAATCACATTAACTGTTGGCACAATTATCACTACTTCTTAGGCAAATAGGGTCAAGTTTGACTACAATATCATAGTGACAAATCTTTTTTCCAACGAGGTGATATGTTGAAGATTCCCCTAGATGACTCAATGGAATGGCAAAATGAGGCAGCTAGGGTAGAAATGGGTTGGGAGATTGTTAAAGGGAAAAAGGAAAAGAAAGCAAAAAAATCCTTCCATGTGATCCTTCATTTTCAAACAAAGGGAGGTACCAAAGGAGAATCTTGATTGTTACTCTATTTTTTAGGTATTGTAGAAAGTTTTTTGCTTGGAATTGTTTATGGGTCTGTCTTGTGATTCTTTTTTCTTTGGGAAGATGGTTTCTCAAGCTGTAACTATACCTGGATCGAGCCAGGATCTTTCCTGGTTTTATTAAATAATAACTTTACTGAACCAAAAAAATATTTTGAATATTTTCCTATAATTATTTAAAGTTATTCTAGTTTATCCCCTATTTTGTAGGTTTTAAGATAAATCACATTTTATTGTAATCATGAACCTTGACTAATGAATTAAGGTATAAGGACTCTATAGTAACTAAGACTAATTTTGTTGGTTGAACCCTAGTTTCATGCTACCTTAGCATGATTATAGGAAGAAAAGGTACATATACATATATGACTCTATTCATTTTACTAGATACATGTAAAAGGAGATAACGAACACTCTCATAAAAGTGAGGATGATCTTCAAATTCTTAATAACAAGAGGAAGGTGAACATTGAAGGCACCTTAAGGATTATCTAATAGCTCAACTCTAACTTAAATTTAGTTCAAATTGCATACTTCTATGAAAATCCTAAATTAAATGGTAATGAATGTGTATTGAGAATCGATACCTACAAGTTTATCAATATATTCCTTATTTTTTAGTAGTCTACAATGTAAATGGCAAGCATTTTTTCAATTATATCTTCTTCTTTTTTTTTGTCAATACGAAGTAACTCATTTAAGTGTTAAATAACAAGAAGAGTATATTGACTAGAAAGTACAAAATTGATGTAATTATCTTCAAATGCATAAATTGTGTGGCTCTATAGTTGGGGTTTCATGTATTAATAAATTAAATTGATAATCCAATCACTTAACACTAGTCATTTCATAATCTTCCTAATGGTTAACCAAATTATTATATTTTTTATTACTAATAAGAAATAAATCTCTAAAATAAATAAGAAATAAAACTCCAATAAGGGATTGCTTGAAGTTACTTTAAACTTAGTCTAGTTTATGAATATTTTTTTATTCCTAATAAAAAATAAACTCTAAAATAAATAAGCAATAAAACCCCAATAGGGGATTGCTTGAAATTGCAAACTTAGTCTAGTTTATCATGCTTCTTCATCATTCTACTTAAATATCATCCATTACAATGATAAAAAAACAACAATAATTTTATATTTCATCCCACATCAAAAAGTGGTATATTTTTATTCTATTGTTATTAGCTAAAAGTGACCTTTGACTTTAAATGAATAATGTTTTACAACAACCTTTTCTCTATACAATTCTATGACATGATGGGGATTAACTAAAAGGGATACTCTATTGGACCACTTTCTTATGCTTCTCATATTATATACTTTTAGGATTCTTCTTAGCCTTCCAAAGTCCAAGTTGCAGAGAAACTAGTCACTCGTATCAGTTATCCCATTATTGTTTATAATCTAATAATGAGTCTCATCCCATCAATCTAAACAAACATAAGTCCCTAGGTTTAGGTTGTGACTTGATGCTCCAAATTATGAGCCTATAGAATTGAGTAGAAAACATTGTGAAATGTTGTCAACTACACCCAAAACCATCCAACTAGAACTTGAACACTAGTAATCTAATCACCACATTGATATTAAATATTGTTTACTTTCTCTTTCAACTTAATAGATTAGGGATATTTTAAAATACCTTGGCTAGGTTAAATTTCATGGTTTTAAGGAGTGATCACCTAGATGAAACCCTTAAGATTGTTCAAAGATTGAAAACAACAATTAAATACCTAATATGCACATTTTTTGTCCATTTAGTTCACTATATTCAATTATGTCATTATTGAGTAGTCTTTTAATGCTTTACGATGTCAATCAAATATTCAATTGAGAGATGGATAGAATGAATTCAATTAAAGTGTGCACATATTACCATGCCACATCAAATCATAGAAACATGTGTATAGTTGGCTTTGGGCAAGAGAGACAAAGGTGACTAGTAGACTAAATTTTAAAATATGAACTCAATCTTCAAATGAAAAGATCTTGTACTCTTAGGGCCCATTTGGTACCGCACCATTTCCAGCATTTGCCTGGAATTGGCATTTGTTAATGCCCATTTTGACAATATCTTCAGTTTGGGAGTGCAACATGAAACCGGAGTACGAATTTGCTAATGCTCATTTTGACCCAAAATGAGCATTAACAACTGCCGCTCAAAAAGGTGGAATTGGAATTTGAGGACCGAATTCCACTTTTTGTAACCCCATTTTTTTTAACTCGTCAAGTCCGCGGGCGAATTAATATTTCTTTTGGCGTCCGCTTTGTTTTTTTCCCTACACAATATTTTTTCCGCCATTCTTCACGGCATAGGGTTTCACAGCGGAAGGCATTTTTACAGTGAAGGCAAGGGTCCGTTTCATAGTGAAGGCAAGGGTCTGTTTCACAGCGAAGGCAAGGGTTGCAAAGCGGCAAAGGCATTGCACACATCTGGTATGCATCGTGTACCCTCTTACAGGACTAAAACAGAGGATCGTGTACCGTTAATGCTTTGTTTACACTTTACTGTTAATCCTTGTCTTGCTGTCTATAATTTAGAAATAAATCCCTTGTTCCTCAGACTCCCGACCGTCTTAGCCAAACAATCTTTGATAGGTGTAAACGAAAAACCCAATTCCTTCAGCTTCTGATTGCTGAATTTATAAGCCACTTTCCTTGGATTTTTCTCATCCGAGCACCTATATACAATGAAGTGAATTAAGTTGAGCTTTACTCGGCTATCCTTAAAACCCAAATTAGTTTATAAATCTTCAGATTTAACATGATGTAAGCTATAATAAAAAAAAATCCATACTTGGTAGGAAGTGGGTATTGCGGGAACATTTGTGCTAACATATCCACGAGCTCTCCTCTATGCAGGCTTCTCTCTACACACTAATATCGACCACAGGCAGAGGGAGTCTTGTAGAGCAATATATGCGCTCTCGCCACATCTCTCACATCCACGTAAACCTGCGTTGCATTAACATACGTCTTCGCTGACTAATTTCAATTAGAAATTGGATGGAATGGTTTTGGATTTTAGCTTTCCATAATTTGGTTCTACTTAGTGCTGCTAGGTTTCCCCATTTGATTTCTTTCAAATTAGACCTCTTTTCAGTAATATTGCTATTTGGTCCTTTACTTTCATCTTCACAAATTCTATTATATATGAGTTTCTTATACTCTTATAACCAAAATATTCTTCTAGATCCATGATCTAGTGTATCAGTTCCTTAGGATCTTAATTCATAAAGTAGTTTAAATAAATTTCACTCTTGTCCTCTTATCAATGTCAAAAATAGACTTTAAAATTCTCTCCTACTCATCCTCCTTTCTTCTGATTGATTCCATATGATATACTTTTTGTTCCTCTTTACCACTCTCCTCAAACCCTAGGGTTAGTGTTCTTATGGTGGTCTTGTTCCAATACATTCATCTAGTTCTTCATTTCATTCAACATCTCATGTAATTATTTCATTCACCCTACCACATTTAGGATCTTCCCTCTCTTTGATGATTTTTTGAAAACTTATCTTATTGATCTATCCTTATTTAGAAACTTTTTAAAATTCCTACAAAACACAAATCACTTGGACACACTACCTCATCTTCTACTTACTCATTTCTTTACACCAATACTATCCACCTCATTTGACAAGCTCATTTTGGAAAAGAACATTGATTAGGTACATGAAATATGCCATCAATCTAAAAATAATAATAAAAACTTATAAATCTTATTAACCAATCAGTGGATAATCTTTGTGGTATAATTTGTACCTCTGTAATAGTAATTACAATTCCTCCCATAATAGTCTTTTAGAGCTAAAATAGTTCTAATTAAACACCATTATGCATCCATAGATACCTATTTTCATAATCACAATCTTAGATCAATCCAAATCTCATCAAACTCCAATACTAGACCAATCAACTACACACAACTAATTTTAAACTTGCAACGCCTTATTATATAATACAATGGAATGTATTATAGTTTTCCTCATTAGATATTGTCAACTAATTTTCTAACATAAACCAATGCCACAATTTTTAATTTTCCACATGACACAATTTTAATTCCTTTTTTTCCATTAAGATTCCCTTGCATTAGCTTTAAACCTCAATATTTTCATAAGAATTTTAAACCATGTATTTTAATTTTATTTGGCTTATTGTATTGAGAGTTTCATTATGAATAGAAATAAAAATAAGCCCCAAAAAGGTTAAAACATCTACACCATGCCACTTTCCACAATTTTTAGATCAATCATGTAGACACAATAGGAAATATATTTTTCTCCTCTCTTTTAAATTACCGTTGGCTCATCAAATTTTTTAAAATTCTAGTTTTGATGGGAAAGCTTTTCATAACCACCAAATATGATTTACTGAAAATGACAGAACAACAAGGAATTCATGTTTTAATTTATTTGAACACATTGGGCAAATCTCAGTGTCCAGGGTCAAATATAAACACAAACTAAACAAAATCAACCTAAGTAACTTTGAGCAATTAACTGAAAACCAAATGTATATATTTTTGGGTGATGCGGATTGTGAGTCCACCTAAATACATAATAACTGCTTATCTTATAAGTGCAAACTAAAAAAATAGGTACGGATCCAATGGGGTGCTGGTACAAACCAAGGACTATAGAATATGATGTTGATGCTCCATCATTCATTCTCCTAAATTGATAGAGCTCTCCTTGACATGTATATATCCTTAAAGATTGTTTGGTCTTCATCATCAAAATGTGGCTTCACATTGTTTGCAATCCATTTTGAATCTGAAATATTTTGTCAAGGTCAATTGGCTGATCTTCTTTGAGGCCCCCTGATATGATTAAATGGAATGCAGATGCAAGAAGTGTCTGTATGTGTTATGGACCTAAGTTGGTGTACTTGATTATTTTTTTCCATATCTGTTTTGACTCTGAGTCCATTGTAACCTTCTGTGATTTCCTATTTGGTGGCAATAAGATTGTCCTTTTTGTTAAGGCTGAATCCCATTTGCTTTGTAATTGAAATCTGAAAACTTATAAAAACTCTGTGGTCACTTCTCATTTTCTAAATTTTTTTTTTAAGCTTCTATAGTGTAACTATGAGTATATGAGTTTGTAGGATTCATATGAAGACTCCAGAGCACTGTGCAACAAAGACTACCTACATTAGTTGACAATAAAAAGGAAAACTGCACTGTAAAAGTAAAGGGTCTAAAATCTGGCAGAATTAGCTAGTGTCTGTTAAGATGATTTTGTGGAGTTGTCGTAAGTCCAATATTTAATTGGCATTCTTATAGGGCTTAAATTTAAGATACAGGCATCCAATGCCTCTAACCTACTTGCCAATGCCAACTAACTAGGACTATCAAATTTTTTTTTTAAATGAAGGCTTAAATCAGCAATAACAAATGTTAGAAGCTCCTGCAACAAAGTTGTTGCTCATCTATATAAAGATAGATACTTGAAGCCATTTACAAGAAATTTCAAAAAGTTGCTTCTTTTTGCATTTAGAAATGATCTTAGAATGCTTCATTCCAACATAGAAACTGTCCATTTCTCACTAACACAGTTCATAATTTTTTTCTTTTTAAGATAGGGTGAATATTTTTTATGGCTTATTAATCAACACTTTATATATATACTTTTTCCACTGATATGAGTTGAGGAACTTGAACATAAATTATGTTATCTATATATGAAACATGAATTTTTATTGTAACCTTAGAATAGCTTATGATTAATAATATTACATACTTATATAAATGTATATGTGCCTATATAAGAACCATATATTACATACTTATATAAATGTATATGTGCCTGTGACTATTGATTTTGTATTTGAAACCTTCTTCGCCGTGTACTTTTCAGGGATGGAATACCTCAACAATCCAAACATTCAAGCACTCCTTTGTAGGAAGGTCAGAAAAGCTCGTATTCACGTACTTATTATTGCTATCATTGGAGTAGCCCAAGTGTTGTCTGTGCTTGAAGGTAGGCAAAAAAAGTGTAAGGAAAGAAGTGGTGGAAGTGGTTTTTATAAACACATTATTCATTCAAGTGAGGTGCATTGTCATGACCAAATTCGCATGAGTTCAGCAGCCTTCTTTCGGCTAGTCAATCTTCTAAGGGAAAAAGGAAGCCTATCAGATACAATTAGCATAACATTAGAAGAACAATTAGTCATGTTCCTCCACACCCTTGGCCACAATCTGAGGAATCGCCAAATTGCCCACAACTTTGGTCACTCCGGAGAGACAGTAAGCCGATACTTCCACAAGACCTTGACGGCTGTCGTAGGACTCCATCGAGATTATCTCATACCACCTGGGCCAAACACTCCTCCTGAAATTAGTGGGAAGGACCGTTTCGATCCTTATTTCAAGGTAAACCCCCTAGCGCTACAAATTTCTTTGCTTAGTGATAATCTTATCACTGTCTTTCTTGACTGCGGTTTTTCTTTCTATAGGATTGTGTTGGAGCAATTGATGGAACCCATATACCAGTCATTGTTGATGTCAACTTACAGGGTAAATATCGAGATAGAAAAGGGAACTTGTCACAAAATGTTATGGCCATCTCTTCTTTTGATTATAAGTTTCAATACGTTCTTGCTGGTTGGGAAGGGTCTGCAGCAGATAGCCGTGTTCTAGCTTCAGCTCGTAGTAGAGCCGATCCACTTGTAGTTCCACCTGGTATGCCATTTCACACCATATTTTTTCTAAAGAAAATGATAAATGTTTGATGGTGTTGTCAATGTTTCACGGTTTAACAATATATGTTATTTTGTAGGAAAATATTATTTGGTCGATGCTGGATATCCAAATGTACCAGGATTTCTTGCACCTTACCGATGTACACGTTACCACCTGAAGGAGTTTTCAAGAGAAAACCCTATAAATAGCCCACAAGAGTTGTTTAACCATCGACACTCCTCTCTTAGAAATGCAATAGAGCGTACATTTGGCATTTTGAAGCAGCGTTTTCCTATCTTGAGGCATGCAACATCTTATCCAATCATGACACAATCACGTATTGTTTTGGCATGTTGCATACTACACAACTTCATTACTATAGAGGATGGTGTTCCATCTGAAGTGGTTATTGAAGAGGATGACGATCGCAATGGGATAGATGTACCGATACTTGAGCCATATGGGTTGAGTCAGCGTGATAGGGATGAGTGGGGGAACTTTAGAGATGATATAGCAAGTAGGATGTGGGAAGACTACAGACGTAGACATTAGTTGTAGTTTTACAAGACCTTCCTTTGTTCTTTAATGTGCTTTCATTCCTAAATCATACTATTGTAATGCTAATGTTGAAAAAATGTGTTCTCATAGTTTCTAACTCTGATTTCTCTTTGATTAACATTCATGTCTGTATCTTGTTGTAATGCTAATACAAAAAACATGGGTTCTCATAGTTACATTTACAATATTCTTTGAAACAAATGAAGCTTGTGTATGATTTCTAACTCTGATTTCTCTTTGATTAACATTTATGTCTATATCTTGTTTGACACTTTTTCTTTTAAATGGGATTGAGAGAACGGTAATTTGGCCTTAAAATTCCAATTGCACCTTTTCACATGGAAGATAGTAGACCATATATAATTACAATACTGATTCAATGTGCAACAGAATGAACACTGAATCAGTGTTCATTCTGTTGCACACTGATTCAGTAGATCATAGTATGTTTACACAGTCTACTATGGTCTACTATGTTCATACAGTATGCTTGAATGGTCAATATAGTACAATTGTATGAACATAGTAGACCATATATAATTACAATACTGATTCAGTGTGCAACAGAATGAACACTAAATCAGTGTTCATTCTGTTGCACATTGATTCAGTAGACCATAGTATGTTTACACAGTCTACTATGGTCTACTATGTTCATACAACAAATATTAAGTATACACATTTAATACTAAGCCATGAAAAATTTCATCCACTTTTAATACTTTTTCTTGGATTTTAAAAAACCCTTTCGATTTGATTTCTCTTTGGCCATGGAACCTGCCTTTAATGCAATATAGTAAAGTTTTTGGTTTTCAATAATTAATACAATTATTTCTACTATAGGAATATCAATGTTGTGCACAAATTAAAAAGTTTAAGAGAGTTGAATTCAAAAAGATGTACACAGATAGTACAACAGTGATTTATAAAAGAAAAAGCTTTTCACTAATCTGATTTCAACATGAGAATATCTCAATGATCAGTCAACAAAGTCTAGAAGCATAGAGTGACCATTGATTCTTGTTGATCAAATTTCTTATGCTGTGTTTCATGACATGCCTTGCCCTCTCTCATGACATACAGAGATTTGAAAGATAATTGTTTGCAGGATTTTATCAAGGCGTGTCAACATTTTTTTTGGTATTGAATAAATGCAATTTGACAAATAAAGAATATTTGGTAGCAATTAGCAAATAGTGCAGGCAATTTAGATAATTGTGAAGAAATGTTACGTAAGATTCATAATAATTGATAAGAAATTTCATGCGTTGTTTATGGGATAGCAGTGATGGTTCATTTGATTGGTCAAAGTTTGATGGGCACAATCTTTGAGGGATTGATTATCATGGTCTTTTCAGTTTTCTTGTTGTGATGAATTTGTGAAAGTTTCAGGATGGGGACCTATGGGATGAATGCCCATTAGCTTAGAATTGATGGGTTTGTTGATTCATGTTGAGTGAAAGAGTTGAAAATTGTTGCAGAAGAGAGGTTTTGTTTTGTGTGCTTTGTTGATTGAATGCTGATATTTGATGCACCAAAAAAATTGTGGGATTTTTGTTTTAGATAGTTGGGCATGGTTTCTACCTATAATCTCAATGATACTGTATGAGCATAGTAGACCATAGTAGACTGTGTGAACATGGTAGAACATATATACATGCATACTTAGCTACATGCAAATGAGAATGGATAATAAAGAAGTATAATACAAATTGTTGGATGTCATGCATAAATGCAATATTTTGGATTATATGCCATTGTTGTATGACTATTTCTTTAATATCCATTCTCATTTGCATGTAGCTAATGATTGCATGTCCTTCACAGAGTTGATGATGAACATGGATGATGAGGTTATTGTAAGCCAGTCAACTTCTTCATCCAAGAAGGTTGTGTGGATGAGAGACATGGAACGAAAGTTCATAAACTTGCTCCACGAACAAGTTCAGCTAGGAAGGAAAGGTGAAGGGGGCTTCAAAAAGAAGCTTGGACAGCTATTGAGAGGAAGTTCAATGCTGATTTGAACCTTAATTTGTCAAAGGAAAATTTAAAAAATAAGCTTAAAGGATGGAAGCAAGGTTTTAAAGTGATGAGAGAGTTGAAGAACATGAGTGGGTTTGCATGGAATGAAGATACTCAAAGTGTGGATGCTGATGACATGGTGTGGGAGGATCTTCTAAAGGTAACATGTTGTTTTGAATATGTTGGTCTTAGCATTATTTCCTTCTTATTAAGTTAGTTAGAAGACAAAGATCTAATTCATTCATCATGACAACATGCAGAGAAAAGAATTCAAAAGTGCCAAAGTGTACAAGAGACAACCCTTCCAGTACTACAATGACCTAGCCATCATCGTAGGTAATGACATAGCTGAAGGTGTTGCTGCTACCACTGCAGGAGAGACAGAAGAAGGGCTCAATATGGATGGGCCCGCCTACGTGGAATGTGATGAGGATGTCTCTATGAGTACACCGCTTGACACTCCAACTGATTTGGAAAATGTATTTTATCATTCCAATCAATCGAGTGCAAGTAGGAGTCAAAATCCTTCAACATTGTCACCAAGGAGGGGAAAGAGGAAGAAGGCATCCATTGTTGGTACGATGGATGTGCTTTGTGATACTATGAAAAGAATAGAAGAGG
Source organism: Chamaecyparis obtusa (assembly GCA_027943335.1). Taxonomy (NCBI): domain Eukaryota; kingdom Viridiplantae; phylum Streptophyta; class Pinopsida; order Cupressales; family Cupressaceae; genus Chamaecyparis; species Chamaecyparis obtusa. The sequence continues at coordinate 644,401 of BSBK01001708.1, forward strand.
ACTTCCGTGCGCCTGTTGTATTCAAAGTGGACTGTTCTGACTCAGATGCTGTCATGAATAATGTCTATGAGGCTCTCAGAGCCATCCCTACTTTGAGTTCACCAACTTTCATAAAAGCATATGACACCTTCACCACTGAAAAAGATAGAGCCAAAGCGTTCTTGAAATTGAATGAGGAGGAGAGGCTGCAGTATATTGCCGTGAAGTTTGCAGAGCTCTAGATACTATTTTTTTTTCATTTTAAAGTATTGTTACGTAAACATTGACAGACCTCTAGATAGATACTTGTCTTATCAACACCATGATGATATTTAATTTACTGTTATTTCAGCCATAATGATATTGTTTTTTATTGTTATAAAGTATGCATTATAATATTTTTTCTGCTATTTCAGCCTTGACGATATTGTTTGTACTGTTATTTTATGCATAATTATATTTTTCTGCTATTTCAGCCATGATGATATTGTTTTTACTTCTCAGTGATGCTCTGTTCTTCTACTTGATAGTTTTGTTCAGTTGCAAGTGTTTGTAAGCGTTGCTTCTTTTCAGTTTTTCTTCTCATTTGGGTTATGAAGGCACAAGTCCAGAACAGAGGATATCATGCAGGATTATAGATTTATTTAACTTTTTGTTTTAAGCACTTTAGCAGTAGGGGAAGGTCTATGGCAGCATTTTAGCAGTAGGGGAAGGTCTGTGCCACAGACCTTCCCCTGAAGATAAAAAGCAATCAGCAAATCTGATACAAATGTAGAAGGCTTTTTGAAGGAAATTAGTCCTATATATCCTTCATTTGGAAATTCTATAAACATGATAATAAATATCATTATGATGCATGCCTTTTCTTTGATTCAATACTAAACAAATTTCGGCACATTAACAAAGTCAGACATAAAACCAGTTCCATTATTACATAACTGCTGTACTGGCTGATATTTTCTTATAAAGGTTAGTATTCAAAAATTATTTTATAAAAGTATATTTTAATTTAGTATACAGACAAAATTTAAATTAGCACTCAATCAAGTTTTAATAGATAATAGAAAGTTGTTTATGGTTGACATTGTTTTGTAAATCTAAATTTATTTAAGAATTGGTAAGAAGAAAAATACAAATTGAATGTGCATGTATTTTACGGTAGTATCAAAGCAAATTCTAATAAATAAGTTATGTCCCAAACTATGAGTAATGTTAGTTTTACCAGTTTTATCATGAAACAGACAAAACCCACTACTAGGTCCCTCACAAAATTCTTCCTTGAATGCAAAGTTTCTGACAAACCTTCTTTTGATTTATTGCCAATGAAACAGTAGCATGGTCTCCGTTCTTTCTCCACCAGAAAATCAACTCACCCGTACACCATACATAGAATAAAATCCAACAAGTCCAGAAAGGCAAAGACAATCAAAGACTGGAAGAGGCAATTATAACAAGCAGCCATAATATGTAAGTTTTGGAATACCTCCATTTAAAACATTGCAGGTGAGTGTGAATTCTATTGTTCCTGTCCCACAGCAGCCCCCGCTTGACGATTCGAACCCTGCACCAAGCAATCCTCGAGGCCTAATTAGATCACAAAAAATAAAATTGGACAATCTATCCACCAAGTCCTGCCTATTTTTTAATATGTATTCATACCATATTTCGCAGGATATGTGATAGTGTCCAAAAGGATGTCATATATGTTGATGTATACCAACGTTATTCTAGGATGGCAAGCTTGCACTGTCTCCATGTTTTTCTTCAGTTTTGTATTGTATGGTATTGCAATTTGGTTTAATTCTTCAATGCACGCTGATCCCACTGAATGCATTTCATTCTCTCTCTCCAAAGGCAAGCATCCCAGTGGAGGGAGCCCAGTAACACCTATTTTTCAGGCACCCAATTTGTACAACTACTGTTTAACCAAATCCCATAAAAATTCTCAGCACTTTCACAAGAAGGGAATAAGAAACAGAAAAACTTATGTGATATGGGAAGTTATATTCAGAATAATTAAAAATTGTAGTACACACTAGTTTTAAAGAGGTAATTAATCCAAGACTTGCTAGGAATCAAACTTTGCATCTTCCACTAAGCTTGTTTTCACTTGATTATTCAATTTTTCATGAACCAGGTCAGCTCAGGATCAGATATAGCATCTCTAGCAATGATTAAATTATTTTTAGACTTCTAGGAATCAAAGTTTGTATCTTCCACTAAGCTTCTTTGCACTTAACTTTTCAATTTTCTATGGAGCAGATTAGTCAAGAATCACCACTGAACTTTTGTTGTTTAAAGTGTGAAGTCTTCCTCCTAATAATGACTATATGATTTGAGACCTGCTAGGAATCACTTCTTTTCTTCTTACAGTGACTAAATGAAACTTGCTAGGAACCCAACTCATACCCTATCTGCTAAGTTTCAAGTCATCAAAGTGTTTGATTTTCCCCTCAACAATGAGGAAATGATCTTTTAGACTATGTACATCATCTCATACTTGTCAAGAAACCCAAAACTTCATATATTTGAAGTAAGTTTTGGCTGGCAAATGATTTGAAAGACATCCATTCGCCATTTGGAAAAAAAAAACCCATCAACTTCCTGTGCCAAAAAATGAAAAACACCATTCGGGCAGTGTTTTGACCCTTCTGCAATCTTGGCCAGATGCTAGTAGAAGGCTCTGCAATCTGAAGTAAAGAATCATATCCTTTTTCTAAGTGTAATGGTAATGTGCCCATATGCATTTTCTGCAAAGTAAAGTAGACCCTCAAAAATCTGAATTATTTACTTCTTCTACTGACAACCTTCATTTGCAGAAAGGTCCAAATCAATCTGACCTAATAATTTCACTATTACATCATTATTGCCAAGCATACTGAACTTGAAGGTGAGGGCCCTCATAGACGTGCTCCTGCACCATCTCTCCACTGTGCTTCTATGACTATAATGTGCCCAAGACCTTCTACTTAAACTGTGGTAGTCAATTATGCCTAAGAAGACTATATATGCATTTATTACGGGAAATTTGCACGGTGTGTCTTCACACCACCATTTCATTGTTGGATTTTGTTCTTCCCCATCTTCTTTGTACGAGTATAGATGTGTTATTAGATCCTTTCAATTTCAAATAGAAAGTCTCTTTAATTAACCATGGATTGTTAGAGTAGCTTTGATTATGTGGAGTTTCTAAAATGTTATGAACTGTATTTGAATCTCATATGTTGTTCATGATTTCAACTTACAATCTATATTTCTGATGACTACACATTTCTAATGTTACTACTTGGTGTATTACATTTATTACGGGAACTTTGCACGGTGTGTCTTCACACCACTATTTCGTTGTTGGATTTTGTTCTTCCCCATCTTCTATGTATGAGTACAAATGTGTTGTTAGATCCTTTCAGTTTCAAATAGAAAGTCTATTTAATCAACCATGGATTGTGATGAGTAGATTTGATTATGTGAAAATTATAAAATTTTATGAAGTGTATTTAGTCAACTATAAATTGTTATAGCGTCCATGGCTTCAGAGAATGTGCCTATGTGTCAATGCGGTGTTGGCCATTGCAAATTATGGACGTCATAGACTGCAAAAAATCCTGGGCGTCAATTTTGGAATTTCCCAAAAAAGGTTTCGATATGTAATTAGTTTTATGTTTAAAAAGAATGTGACAATTTATTATTTTAGGAAAAACTAATGTAGATTTGGTATTGCAGGGAAATCGTAAATGCAAATTCTTTAGATGGGTCGATGAATCCGATTGTATGTCTACTCCAGCTACAGCTATACCCAGTGTTTTGTCAACCCCATCTACATCCCTACCTAGCGTTATGTCAACACCATCTACATCCCTACCTGACGTAGGGAACGAGTGCAAGGAGTGCAAGGCTAAAGATGCCAAATTATTATCAATGGCAAGAGCAGAAAACAAGTTTCTGCGATGCTTTCTTTGTGTAGTATGCGCACTACTTTTTTGGGTACATATACGCAAATGTAGTTAACAGACACATTGTAGATCCATGAAATTTTTTATAAATAGATACGTTGGACATATATATTAATAAAGTCAAGAACTTTTTTGTTGATTATGACTCACTTACTCAAGAACTTTTTTGTTGTTTATGATTTTGAAAATAAAATTAAACAAAATTAAATATTAACCTTATTAAAAAAAGTAGAATTTTTTTAATGATTTTCTATATAAAATTTAATAAAATAATAAAATAAATCATAAAATGAACTAATAAAAATAAAATATAATATAAAAAATATTAAAATAGTTCAAAAAATAAAATAATAATCATAGTGAAAAAAATATTTATGCTTCTCTATAAAATTAAATAAACTAACAAAATAAATCATAAAATGAACTAATAAAAATATAATATAATATAAAAAAATATTAAAATAGTTCAAAAAATAAAATAATAATCATAGTCAAATTCCAATTCCAGTTTTAAAAAGTGGAACCAAACGGAGGATATACATCTTCTCGCTCCTATTCCAAGTCAACCAAACAGTCCTAACTATAATCCGAAAATGAAAATCTGGATTATCAAATCCATCATTTGACCATTTCCAGCATTTGATCAAATTCAGCATTTCCTAATTCTCGCTACCAAACGGGCCCTTAAGGAAGTTCTCACAACCATATAACCATACATATGTGATAAGAAAATGGATTGGATGAATATATGAAGATGCACAATCATATGGATAAAGTAGGTGCTAAGCATTTAAGAATGTATGGTCATGAGAATGTTATAAGGGGTAGGTATATGCCTAAGTGTGACATGAATAAAGATTTAAGATTGAGAATAAATGCACATATAACTAGATACAAGACCATGTAGAGGAACTCAACTTCACCCAAGACCACATTATTTATCATCATATGGTGTATCAAAATATTTTTGAAAAGAAATACAAAACTAAACTATTATACATACTTAGAAAAATATTTTAAATGTTTAAATATTAACCTTATCTTTCTAATTATATTTTTTTATAATTGAACTATAAAAGCCATTCCCTTTTATATCTAATTATAATTTTTATAAATATATAAAAAATAATTGTATATTAAAATAATTCAAAATATTATAATTATTTATTAAAAGCTTTTAAAAAATAAGATTAAACATGTTTTAAAAAAAAATTAACGTTATAAAATATATACCTGAAGCATGAGTTTGAATGAGTAGCATGTAGCCGAGACACCCTTTGAAGTCATTTCCCATTTGGAAATTATAGCCTGGACCAAGCATCCAACCGTCCAGCAGACGCACTCTATCCCATTTATCTAAAATATTATGCTCCTTAATCACCTTCAGCCCTTCTTCGGCTTCTTTAAAAGTAGCCAGACGCCATCCAGATGGAGTACTGAAATAACTCCTTTCAACCCTCTGGAAAGGCACACTTACTATCTCCTCCATAGCCTTAGCACTTCTCCCCTTGGTCACAAACCCTCTCAGATCTAACCTTGAAACTGTATAGAAAAAAACATATGTAAGATAAAGCAGATATAAACTATAAAAAGAAACAAAAATTTGTGATACAAGAAGAATCAACGGTTTGGTTTTAAATGCTATTGTATATAGGAAATAGATGAAATAGATTAGCATACATGTAGATACAGTACCTGGAGGATTACCTCAGTGCTGAACCTTGTAACATGGGGTCTAACATCTCATCTGCATCATTCCACACCACTAACCGCTGCAGAGCCCTTTAAAACGAACAAGAAATTGGTTTAGTTTCATGGCCGCAGTTTACCTATTCATTGACTAGCCAATAGTCAGGGCCACACTTGTGACACAGAGAAAATAATTAAGGGTTTAAAAATCGAGGCTGTAGAGTTCATTTTTACAATCTCAAAGGGTTGTTTAGGTAAAAAAATTATTCTTAAAGGAAAACTCGGACGTGAGCATCTAATATTCCACGAAAAAAATCAGTCAGTGCAAACCAGCCTTAATAAGCACTCTGAAAATCGAAAGTCGGCTTAATTTCTCCCTGGTAGCCATCATTTTAATAACTTTTTCATTACTATAAGTCTTGAGAATTAAGAGAAGGTAAACCAAGAAATAAATTTAAAATTCAGGTAAACAAATAAATACACAAAGAACACAGAACAAAGTTATTTGGCTCATCAATATAATAAATGCTAATTCTATTAACAAAGGTTGGGTAACCTTTACTTTATTACCTGTCTTATATGTTATGTTACAACACTATATAAAAATGCATGTTGCATTATCCACTTAAATTAAATAAATTTCTGAAAATTAAATAAAGAGATAACTAGGACAAAAAAACAATGAAACCGAACGGTCTAAGAAGTTTGGACTTCACAGCCAACAGTGAGTACAGAGTCATGTTAAACCCTCTTTGTGGCATTTTTTGTTCACCAAAAATACAGAGATTTATGGAAACTAGAAAAAACAAATGTGTGACAAACATGAGCTTCATCTTTCAAATGATGAATATATTAAATGAGCGACAGTTGGAAAGTTTACCGTTCACATAGCATATCCGATCAAAGAGATGTAGCTGTTTCCTTGTACAATAAACTTTGCTAAATACCTTTGTACAGTTACAGTAAGCTAACAATGACGGAGTTTCTCACTTTTCTACTTAGCAAAATCAATGCTCACACCACTTTACAGGCAGAGTCGCCTTGAATTTAAAAGACAGAATACATACATTTCGCCTGAAAATGTATATCGTACATACGAATAACTCTACTAATAAAATTAAATTTCAAATTCAACATAATTAAACATAAATTAATATACTTATCTTTCTCTTTCTTTCTCAAATGCCTTTCTGTTTTTTCTCAAAATTTTGTTCCTTATGTTTCTTAATAAGATGTTTATTGTTGATTCATGTAAATAACAACTATCCCTCACCAGCATATTGTTTGTAATTCCACATGATAATTTATGCTATATTATTTTTTTTTGTTGTTGTATATGATAAATTTTCTGGATATTTGTTAGATTTGTTTTGATTGAACAAAAATTTGTGCAGCCTCTTTCAGTTTTCATTCTTCCATTCTTGATTTCACTGGTCAAAGTTTCATTGGTAAGACCGTGGCTATGTCCTTGAAGAAACCTTACCAATTTCAAACCCTCATTTTTCTCTACTAAATATTTACTTTCATTTACACATACATTTGACTGTGAAATCTATCTTTCCCTCCACTTCCACACAAATTTACCCAACCTTTTTCTTCCCAGTGATTCTCACAATAGGATAAAAATTGTTTTCATTGGTGTAAAATCATCGTCAGTTGGCATACACTACCCAACCTTTTTCTTCTTTCTGATTTTCAGTAAAAAATGATTTCACTGGTGTAAAATCGCCATCAGTTGGCATACATGTAATGTGACATGGAAAATCACTTTCACAATCAAAGCCCATGATGCATCTCATCTCACGCATCTTAGATGTACGTCCATGTAACTCACATTTTATCCATTTTAGAACATGGATATTGCAAATATTGTGGTTCCATGTAAGAGACCATCAGTTCACATTTGCCAGCGTACTCCCAACCTTTGCCAAAATAGAAGCTTTGTAATAGGGTATGGCCATTCATCAAAGCTTTGATAATAGAGGAATTTTGCCAAATGATGTAGGTGCAACTCTTCTGGTAGAAATGTAGACAAAATATGGAAGCATAAACAGAGACCATGAATTGTTTGACAAAATGCCTGAAAGAATTAAAAAGTACCTGGAAAAAAAGTGTAATCGTAGAAAGACATGAGAAGAAAAAAAACAATTTGACAAAAATGCCTTACTAAGCTATTCTATGACTGATATCTAAAAATAGAAACACAGTCAAGACATGAAAACTATTATGCAAAATAATTCAAATAAAAGCAATCCTCTAGAATATTGGTTGTACGATATGCACAAAAAGGAAAATGTTAAAAACAGACTAGAAACTTCCAAGCAAATACAACTGGCAGTTGAAAGACTAACTTTTGCAACCTTTACTAATTTCCTCTCAGCTTGAGAGATTAAACATCATTTGCACAATGATCAAAATAGGGCTAAGGGGATGTATGCAAAATTTGAAACCATAAACAAGGCATGCAAAACATTTGATAAAATACCTCAAAGAAATGTGTCTCACGAATTGCAACGATAGAAGGATATGCACAAAATCCCTATCAACGCCACCAACGTGCTCTGTATCCTCGCAAATATGAGATTCAGGGCAGAGGTTGTATGTAAAACACAAAACTCAAATCAGGATACACACTTCTCTTGTAGCAATTCTCACCATGGTCAAAGTCTCCCTACAGCGAGCCTCTTGGTTCGAACCCTAGCTGCCTATAGATAAAAGGGTAAAAAAATACATCAATATTCAGAAAGATGTGTAGAGAAGTTAATAGACGATCAGGCTTTCTAAGACTCGCTGCACAAAGAATGTTCTAATCACCCATGCAAACCTCTGAGTGTAACAGTGGGTTATGAGAGCCCAAACAACGTGAAGCTCCATCAAATGAAGCTCAGCGCAACTTGCGGGTGTGTACTTTTTTCCAGCCTGTCACGTAGATGAGGGGTATTAGATAAATACTCCTTGGTAAGATATGCGTTTTAGTTTACTGTTTAGACGTTGCAGTGGAGGAGGGCAGTATGCCCGGGAATGCGTAGTTTCAAAATGGGCTCAAAATTTTTATTCAATGCAATTTACAAGCTGCTTGTGGCAGCATGCCCAAGACGACAAAACCTCTAAATTTTATCCTTCCAGTGGGAAACTGTGCCATTTTATACTTCCGTCAGTCAACATACTTGGCGTGTTATTTATGAGTTGCACGCAACTTACTAACTCAACTACCACGTTTTGAAAATACCACCCAAATTTAAAAATGTGTGCCGTAAAAATGGATAATTAAATGCGGACTCGGACTCGGACTCGGACTCGGATGTTTCTTACCTAGTAATGTCATTTTTAAAATAATGAGGGCAACGTTTGGTGAAAATGAGAGTTACAGAATACTGAAAGTTATAAAATATGTACCTGAAGTCATAGTGATTATGACCCCTCCTAGAAGTCAGATTATTATACACACTGTCAGAATTTTCAGAAATTCTTTTTTTGTTTTTGGGAATCTGTAAAGGGCAGCATCACTTACCAGTACTGGGTCCATCACCATTTCAGCTAGTGCACTGCATTTTGAATCAGAATGGACAAGTGAAGGACATTTTAGTGACATACTTTTGGATAAGACTGTGTTAATTTTTTAGCATCAACTTCTATGATCCATCATCACGATGAGAGAGTATGAGAATGCAAAGTGAAGGACATTTCATATAGCTAGTTGATAAAAATTTGAGGAAATTATTCGACAACAAAATTGCCCAAGAACAAAATGACAGTGCAATTGTACGTTCCAACCATTTACACTTTGATTTTAGCAACTAAGTCTGGAATTGGCTCTTATCTTCAACGAAACATCTAATCAAGCTTTATTATACGTAAAGGATACTCACATGTTGAATGACTCGGATCCTGTTGTTCGTGGATAAAATCATTATGTGCCACATACTTCTTACTATGGTAACAAGTTACCCATAAATACCTGAAAGTGGCTATCCAACAAACTAACACAAAATATTTAAAGAGAGTTTGAAAAAGCCCCAAGTTTCATGTCCAAGTTTTATGGGTATTTTTCTTCGATAAAAGAGGGATAAAAATGTATTACACACAAAGAGTTACAAAGTAAGAAGGGTTTAACTTTCTAAAGAGCACTATGCAACCTTGTCATTATTTATTAAGTGGTCTAATATACAAGATAATTTTGGAAATAATTGTGTCTTATCCACAATATTCCAACCGTACATTTGATCAAAAGCCTATTTAGTCAAACAATCAACAACATCATTCCATTCCTTAGGAATGTGAATAAAGATAATAGATTTCAAAGAGCCACATAACCAAAGAATCTATCTAACAACCAAAGCTAAGTGCTAACTAACATCATCTAAATGTCTCTCATTCAACAAAGTCACCACCACCTAACAATCAAATTCACAAATACTCATTCTCCAGCCAAGAACACTATAATGCTCCACAACCACTAGTAAATTTTAGCCTAATTTTCAATGCACATTGGTTGACCAAACGACCATTATTGTTGTCGAACTTTCTTCATCGCTTATTCAACACCTTAAATTGTTATCGAATATTCGACACTTATAGTTGTCGAACTATCGACTAATCCGACGTCGAAATAATCACTTCGATCGTGAAGAATGTTTGACATATCTTTCATCAAGTTTGACCAATGTTGGTCGAAATAATCATATGGTTGGTGTGAATAGCTGACATATCTTTCTTCATTTTCGACCACGTATGATCGAAATATTGATCGATGAATACGTCAATAGTATAGCATTGGCATCAAAATTTAAGGTCGTTTTGTCAAAATATCAACAGTTAATTACGTCGAGAGTATAGCATTATCATCGAACTGTATAGTCTTTGTTGGTCAAAACATCGACAACATATTCAATTTTTAAAAAAAAAATAATATATATTATGAGTCAATTAATATATTATTAATGATATGACCATGATATTATTACCAATATGAATCAATAGGATGACATGAAAGGGGTCACATGGATGGCCTAAGAAGGATGAAGGATGAGGGGTCAATTTATTATTGTAACATGGCTTGAAGCCAATTTGATGTAATAAGCCAATCTATTAATGTAACATGGCTTGAAGTCCTAACGTATGGGGAGTTTAATTAATAAGTTTTAAAATTTAAATATTTGAAAAGAAACGGTCAAGTGTACTTGGAGGGAAATTACAAAAACAAGGATTAGTTACATTGTTAGAGGATCCAACCACTTTGGATCAGCTAGGGGAGTTAGTTTGATTCTATGTAAGCCTTGAGAGGCATGAGAGCAACAAGAGAGTACTATTTAGATTTACATTTGTACAGACTGTGTGGTCAATTATTCAAACTATCATGCCATACATAGTTCCAAATGTCAACATGTTGCAATCACTAGCTCTCTTGTACTAATCATCAAAATATGATCAATCTAATTAGGAACATACTATTATGAAGAAACACTCTTTGTAGCACAATACTTGTAAACAAGACCACTGAAAGATTCAATTTTGAATAACATAAATAACACCACATACAATATATTGTTAGAAAATACTTACATCTATTTATGTCGATGTGTAGGATGGTCAAAGTTTTGTACTTGAATCATTGCCCTCTACTCATAACCCTTCTTAAGATGCTCATCCCAGGCATGGATATCCAAAACCCATTGTTCAAATTATTGCTGACAAAGAAAATGATTGGTAATTTTCTTCCTCTCACTCACCATATATTTTTCACCTCTTGGAAAATGGTTGATGGTGATTGATGAAGAATATTTGAAAATTATGATTGATCCAATTCAGATTAGTGCAACATTTTCAAATCTTCTTCATAATCATCATCAACATGGCCAATTTTGTAAAACTAATTCTACATACACTAAATTCGGGCTCAAATAATGAGCAAGACCACCAAAAATAAAATTACACATGTCAATGACAAAAGAAATCAAGATGAATTACTTTCGAATGACTTCTCTCTATAAATATTTGGGATCCTAAAAGAAATCATAAATATGAATTTTCAAAATTAACTTATTTTCTTCTATTCAATTAGAAAATATATAGAAAATGAAAATGTTAAATTTGCATTGATATTTTATTTGGAAGGAAATAATGAAATATGAATGATGATCCATAAACTTTAATTCTTACTTGTAAATTTCATTGACAAGCCAACAGTTTTGTTGTTTGAATATTTGAATAAAATTCCAAGTATCCCATCTTGGAACCCTACATCTCCAAGGATATTTCAAATTGTACTCAATTTGATGAAAAACATCTTCTTATTAGAAATATTATATACATGTATAAGAAATAGTATCTATTATGTAGCTCAAACAAGTTGCAAGTACTTATTATTACTAAACTTTTACCTTTAAAGTAAAATGAAGGTTGTAGCTATTTTGTTGTTCATATACTCACTAATTTTAGCAAACCTTAATGAATAATTTTTAGGTGAACATGTTATATAAACCAAACTTAACATGAAAAAAGTACTTACCTCCATTTGAAATGGGGTTTTATTTTCTTATTCTATCCCCTCAATTTCCTTCATAGCTTCTTGCAAGTACGCTATATTTGTAAGTCACCATTTAGGTGAGAGAATCAATCAATAAAACAATATTTGCCTGTGAATTACTACATTATTCTGTAGGGTACAGTTACAACACCAGAGAATTCTAATGGTTGAATAAGTGTGACTTTGATCAAGAAAATGGTGTAATAACATTACCTTGAGTTTTTTTTATATATTCATGCATTCACTTTAGTATTTTGATTGTTATTGAAGCCAAACAACTGACTGGTATTTGACTGTTCCAGGGCATTGAGGGCACAATAGAAACAACAACCAAAGAGTTGAATAATAGAAAAGACAACAATCCTCATATGGAAGATGAAATATGACATAATTTATATAAATATATCATGATTATCCCAAGTTCATGTCAATGAAACATACAATCATCATGATGTAACATGATTATCATAAATTAGAACAACACTTGGAAATCAAGGAACAATTGCAGTAACATGTAATGATACACATGCATAAATAAAGGTACAACATTGCACGAATAAGTATCATATATTTCATAGAAAGTAACATGAATATCATAAGGTGTTACTTCATATAGCCTTACAAATGTTGAATTACCACCACCATCATTGATAGAATGTCTATACAAACTGGATATATGGAGCAAATAATGCTGATACAAACAGATGATTAAGGAGCAGTTGGTAGTCTAATTTTTTAACTTCGAAATAACACCAATTCCAAGATATCAAAATAACACATGAATTCATTTCAAGAAAGTAAAAGATACACATAGATGCAATGAAAGCATATGTAAAATATCAGTAATTAATACAATAGAGGGAAAGCAGTAAAAAAAATATTATATGCCTAGTGTTGTACTTTCAAAATTTAATGATTAAAGACAATAAAGATACAATGTTCATTGTCAAGATACAGTTAAAGGAAATAATCAGGAATGAGAAGTGATACAAAAGGAAAATCAGTGTTTCAACATTATACATATGTGTTGCTACAACAAGAAATATATATAGGGCATGAGACAAAACATATTTGAAGGTTATCAAGAACCAAGTAGTCATGTTTACACAAAAGGTAATACATTTTTTAGTTCTATAACAATGGTATGTCTTGTTGAAAAAAGAAAAATCGACATATATATGATGTAGGGTTATAAAAGTAGTGACATGATCTCAAAATAGTCATTGTTATAAACAAGAGCAATTATCGAGTATGACCTAGGAAAAAGGTAATTCCATGAGTATTATAGATACCACAATAGAAGAGTAATGAATAGAATTAAGATGGTATATTCTCATAAGAAATATAGCCATGTAAAGGAGAGTACATCATAAAAAGTTTGGAAAAACACAAAATGGTAAAAGATACAAAAGAAATGGAAGTCACCAGACATGATGAGTACAACAAGGGTTTCTGAGTCTTAGATATAAGTGCAGATACAGGAAGCTTGCAAAATTTTGTCACCAAGATGTATGTCGGCTATGAGTAGGTTTGGCATATCAAAGTGCAAAATATCAACACAAATTTCATATCTTCCAATAAATATCGACATACCTAGATTCGGACTTGTGATAACATATGAGGGTTCTTAATAATGAAGATTTGATTCTAGCAAGTATGCAAGCTATTATTGTTATAACTGAATATTGTATGAAAGGTTTTCCATTTTCTCAAAGGAGTTTTAGAACACAATTAACATAGAAGCATCACATCAAGTGAGACAAAAATATTTTACCACTAAATTTATAAATGCATAAATATGAAGGAGGAGTATTTCCCTACATGGAGCATCTATGGCATGTATTTTTATTAAAACCCTCATAAAAGATAAGGAGACAAAATGTCATGTGAGAAGTGCCCAGTATGGAGAAAATAAGGTCACAACATATAAAAGAAAAGAGAAAGCCATAGGAGAGTTTTTGTGGGAAACCACTACTTCCTCCACATCACATATACAATCCTATGTGATGGAAATGAAAACAATAATAAGATGGTAGTCCAAGAGATAAGAATACGATTCAGAGTAAACATACAATCTTCAAAGAGCATAGAGTTTGCAATAATGGAGCACTCAACTAAACCCGAATGTAGAGCTTCCCTAATGGTGAAGGCTAGAAGCACACAAGAAGTGTCTACAAGCTCAAAGTTTTTGGCCTTTCTTCAAATTCTACCATAGATTAATCATGCAACTCTTGTTTTGTAGATGGGTTTACAGGTAGGGCTATGGAGGCTTTTTCGTAAAGGGATCACCAACAAAAAAAATTTATTTGCAATGATTTTATTGTAAACAGTTTTATTTGCAATAGAATAATTTGGTTTAACAATGGTTACTGAGTAAATATTAACAATATCTTTGAACAATTTATGGCATGTAACAACATAAAATCTTATTCAATGTGATGATTTTCTTTTGAATTATAATGTTTATCTTCAACATTTGACATTGATCAATGATCAAACATCATAGATTCATACGAATCCATGAGAGACACCCAAGACTTTGAATCAACTTGTTTCCATTAAAAATAATGAGATCAATGATGCAAACCTTTTCTTGTGCATGCATGGTTTTTGTGTGGGGTAGCCATTATCCTTCAAGAATGACCTTTGAAAAGATGTTGTTGTAGAGGCTTCATATTGATTAGTTGCACCACTTATACAAGAACTCACAACCTTGGATGTTAAAGTACCACAAGGTCTGCTAAGAAATCTGTTGCAACTCCAACTTATTGATATAATAACCTACATGATAAATCTACTACAACTCCAACTCATTGATATAATAACCTACATTGATATAAAAATGTGCCATTAGCAACTTAATCAACCATATTTGAGATAGATTTAGAATCTAGATTAGAGAATATTTTTAAAACCCTCTTTAGCAACAACTAGAGAAGGATAAGGCTTTGCAAGTGTATACATGATAGTGTAATTAACATTACAAATGGTGGCAGTTCAAAAGTTGTGTTTTGACTACATAGCTTAAAAAAACTCATATTTTCATGGCTATAATAGGGGAAACTCTTGTTCTTATGAAGTAAAAGCATGCGATTCATGGATAACCTATGAAAGACAATCATTTTTAGGACTATGAGTAATACAACAATGCCTTAAAAACTAAAAGAAGATAGCCCAAGTGAATGTAAAAAGAGACTTTCATAGGGGCAGTGATCAAAATCTCCCACGATTACAATTCAACAAGAAGATCAAACTTTGTGAGTTTGACGTTGGTGATTTGGTCCTGCAACACAACGTGAAGAATCTCCAGAGTCGAGAAAAGAAAGGAAAGTTCAAACCCAATTGATTGGGTCCATTTTTTGTTACTGCCAAATTCAGTTCTAGGACATATCAGATTACAACACCCGAGGAAGATCTGCTCCCTGGTCTTGTAAATATTCTACATCTAAAGTGATTTTATGCGTAGGTCAACATTTAGTTCCTATACAATGTTTATTTGAAAAAACTCTTAAACATCAAAGAAAGTCCTGGAAAAATACTATAAAAAAAAAGCCCTGACAAAAGCCTAAATATCAAAAAAGAAAAAAATACTAAACAACATAAAAAAGTTCTTGAAAAAATCATTGTCTTGGTGAAAACTTGGTAAACATGCACCTTGCAAAAAAAAAGAAAAAAAAGAGGGGAGAAATAAAATTTGTCTAGTGGTGAAAACTTGGCAAACAAGCACTCTAGGCAAGTATCATGGTGAAAAATTGTTTCAAGCACTATGGTAGCAGATTTGGATCCATTGTCTTCTCTCGCCCACTGTATATAACCATCATTGTCCTTACTCTTAGTCTAGTTTCCAATCCTTGTTCCGCACGTCATAATAAAGGTCCAAACAAAACTCTTAGCAAACTGAGCTTAACCCCATCACACTAAGCTTTTCCCAGATGCCATGACCGCAAAAGTGCTTAAATCAAAATCAACATCGAGATCGAATATCTCAGTTATTGTTCCTTTCACATCTATTGCCAACAAATATCCATCTCAGTCAATCAATCTTTTCCCTGTAGGACATGTCCTTCCTCAGTCAGCTCAAATCAAATTCATCAATCCTATCTTGTTCATGGAAAGAACTATGGACCAAATGATTGTTTGGTCATGAGGCCTTCTTTTCTGATTTTATCTTTTTGTGTCAATGGAACCTACCTATGATTGCCTCAGTCTTTCATATCTTGGTATATTATGAATGGCAAAATTTTATGCATGTGTCGTTTGTGGTATGATCTATCTATTGATACTTTAAGAAGCATTCTTCTTAGTTTGTAAGTTATGATTATGTGTATCTTACTAGGGGCAATGGGTTAGCACACTTACATCCCTTAAAAGACTTGGGTGTGCCCAGACCTCTCCAATAGGTATATGGAATTGGTTCTGTCATGACTATGAAATCTACATCTATGTTCTTAAAGCTATTAAGCTCATTCGAGAGTTTAGTCCATGCAACGAAGTAATGTCATATGTACTTTTATAACACATGGTGCATACCTCATGTTGCAACATCAAACTAGGGTGTTCTCTTTGATATAAACACAAGTGATCCCACTAAATCATGTAGTCAGGTTTCATTATAGCTTAGTTGCATCATTTTTGTTTCAGACAAGGGTCCTGCTTATTCCCCCTTCCCTCCCCTTCTTTTTTTGTCAAAAGAAAACCTCTCATCTCTCTCCTTGCCTTTAGCCTTACTGTTAAATAGCTCTCCCCCTGGTAAATGGGAAGCTCCTTCCCATCCCCATCCTTCCATCAAGCAGAGACTTCTATCTGGGGATGGACGGCTCCTCCTCTAGTGGAGATGCCTGTCTGGGAATGGGTGGCTCCACTCTAGTGGAGATGCCTATCTATAGACAAGGGGCTCTACTCTAGGTAGAGATGCTTGTCTGGGGATAGGCAGCTCTGCCCCAAGTAGAAACACTTTTCTATAGACAAACAGCTCTACTCCAGGCGGAGATGTTTGTCTACACACAGATGGGTCCACCAGAGGTGGAGACGCCTATCTATAGATAGGCGATTCCGCTCTAGGTGAAGACACATGTTTACCAACAAGTGGCTATGCCCCAAGTGGAGATGTTTGTCTACAAACAGGCAACTCTGCCGCTATTGGGTGTTTCCCTTCGATGGGTAGCTCTACCGCCTATGAACCATCATTTTCACCACGTCAACACCCCCAACACAACCAAACAAAAAAATGATTTTTTGATCTACAAGAATTAAAAAACTTTACCAACTAGAGCCAAAACATTTATGTTTTTTTTTTTTAACTCACCAAATTTCTCCTATCTGTTGCCAATCAGTCGACCCTCCCCTTCATTTTTTTCAAGTCATGCAAAGTCTTTTCCCCTCCCCCTTTTCACAAAAATTGTAACCAAAATTTTTGTTTTGACCTGTTTTCCCAAGGGGCCACCTTCTCCTACTGACTTTTCCTCTATGCGTCTTTTAGGTCTCATTTTTCCTCAGGGGCATCTATATTTTCTTTTCTTTAACATGATGTCATTTTTGACACCACATCAAAGAGGGGCAAAATGTAGACACCTAAATTTTTCCACTTAACATTAAAAAGATTTAATTACCCCAAATAACATTATGGATAATTTTTAATTAATTATATTTATTAAATTCATCTATTTATTTAATTATAAAAATTTATTAACTATAGTATTTAAATTAAATTTAAATTCTACCCCTCCTAATGTAATAAATTTAATTTATTACATGCTTCTCCATATTCCACTTTTAAATAATTTTTTCATCTATTTAATCTTCCACGTGCTTTATTTCTACTAAGCTATGATTAAATTTAATTTAATCCTAAATCTAGCCTAGATACTATCCTATACACATCACTTTCTATCTAATAGGTCTACTTACTAATTAACTAAGGTTAATTAGGTTAATTTTTAGATTCTTACACCCATTAGTCCTAATTATTTTCTCATGTACATGTGTGAATTTTTTTTTTAAAATTGTCTTTAAAAAAATTGCTAAAAATTACCTAAATAAGCCTTCTTACAATTTTTTATGACACTTCTTATCTTATACTTATCCAAAATATGAAAATGAATTTTTTCTTACACACACTTACACGTGTACTCGAAGTGCACATTCACCCTTCACATCCCAAGTTGCTCACACATGTGTGGGTAAGTCTTGGACTTTTCATGGCTTATGTGTCTCCTTGGTGGCACCTATGTGGATTCCACATAGATGCCACCTCACCCTAACCCTCCAATATCGTATAAATAGGACCCTTGCCTCAAGAAAACCATCTCTCATTTTTGCATGTACAAATATAATGCTAGTTTAGGCTTAGAATTTCTTTCTTGCATTTAGAGCTTTTACTAGTTTCAATTGGTAGTTGTTAGAATGCATAGTAGATTTTGAATTTTATTTCATGCTTTAGCTTCATTTGTAGCTTTAGTTTGCACGTCATTTGAGTTTGAGGGTTGCTTCCATAGCTCCTCCTTGAGTATTTCAATTTATTTTACATTGAATAGTGAAATTTATACTTGTGCTGGGAGAGCACACCCACAACTTCTCTAAGAGCTTAAATCAAGCAAATCATAGGTGCAATTGCTTCATGCTCATCTGAGGTGATGTGGAGAATATTGTAGGAATGAGTTTAAACATAGTTTTATTATTGGTTTAAGATCTTTAATATGCACATATATAATTAACATTTGAGTGTTTATGCTTACTCCATATAGGTCATTTTTCACATATACAAGAGGTTAGATGGGTATTAAATGAGGAAGAAGGAGACACAAAGGGAGAGAGGAAGAAAAAGGAGAGATGTAGATAGATTATATATATACATATTAGGATATTAGTTAGACCCTTATAATAGAATGTTGTTGTCATGTCCCCTTCTTAGTGACATGGACTTTTTCCGAGGATTAGCCTATTACGGGCTCTTGTAGGCTAATGGTGTTGCGGAGGGAGCCATTTTTGGTGACTATTTGGAGATTAGATGGCTTTATATGTGGTTGGGGGAATGGCTCTTTATTATGTTTTATTGTTATATTACTTTATCGGGGCCATTTGTTATAATTTGTTGTTGAGTTGCACTTTTTATTAAAAACTAATATTTCATAAAGTGCAAATATTTTAATAGAACATTTGGGATGTTTCTAGAAGTTTTAAGTGACTTCTAGTGGAAGCCAATGGAAAAGAATAAATAGACCTCATGGTCTCTCATTTTGGACATCCAAGTTATTATTGCTATTGCTATTCTCTCTATGAGCATTTGTGGAGCCATTGGGTCTGCAAATTTTCAGCTTGTCATTGGGAACAAAATCTCCCAATTGATTGCATAACTAAGGGAGTGAAATATCTCTTGAAGGGTTGCATTTGTGGAGGTGATATTTCAGTCACTTCACTGGGGCATCATTGAGGCATAAGCCTATTCTGAGGACATCTACATTTCAACGAGGGTTTGTATTGAGGAGCTTCATTACAGGGCATCAATCTTGAAGGAGAAGAGGTATTTGGATGTTGGTCATGATCATCTGCAAGTCTGACATAAGAATCAAAGTTTTCAGGACAGACCTAGGAAGCACATTTTTGTTTGTATCTTCCTCATACCTAGCCGGACTTGCTTGGGACCAAGTGCATTGGATTTCTAGGAGTATGGCGATCAATTTTGGGGTGTTTTGAGTCCTCAAAACACTCACATTTATTTTCTAGAAAAATCACAAGTGTCAGCTGGAGACATTTTTTTTGAGGGAAGAGATAGATTTTCAGTTGGAAGGCATTTGGATGATCAAATTGGTTGCAACATCATCGGCAATTCATCTACTGCACTCAGCCAATTAGGTTCTATCATTCTCAGTCTTATCTTGCATTGTAACTAAGAATATATGTTTCAGCTGAAGGTGAATTTGTAGTTTCGGCACTTGTGCATTTTAGTATTGTAAAAGTCATTGATTGCCAATATTAAATAAGAAGGAAAGGTTTAGTAGTTGTATTGGAAAAGAATTGTAATTGATAAAAAGCTATTGGTTGGAAATGTACTTCTTTGTCATAATTTGATGATATATATATGGCACAATGATCATGGTATCTTTCTACATTTTTTCTTAAGTGAATAGAAGTGGTTGGATGTATGTTTGTTATTCTGAAATTTCATAGCAGCAGTAGCATATATACATTGCATGACAAGTGTTTGACAAAATTCCAAGTAAGAAGTTAAGTGGTTTTAAGGACCTAGCGAGTAGGGGACTTTACAATGGTATCAGAGCGGTTTCCTGCCAGCCTGAAGGGGGTAAGAATTTTTATGCATCCACCAGCAGTTGGCTCTCATAGATACTACACACGCAGGAGGGCTTTGTTGGAAGGTGATCAAGAAGATAGGATACCACACACCATGGGTGAGAGACCTTCACACAACCCACCTAGGGTTCCGAGGGACCAGGATGATGAGGCAAGGAACTTCTTTGCCGGTATGACCGCAGGTCAACAACATATCATTCAGACATTAGAGGCAGGTCAGCAGCAGTTGGCACAGACATTACAGGTATTGGTTGATCGCCTGACTCCACAGGATAGAAGAAATCAAGATCAGGATAACAGGAGTATAGCAAGATCTCAGAGAGCCCAGAGGACATGGTCTTGGACAGCTGATAGACCTACACATCCTACATTTGTTAGAGAGGAGCCACAGGAGGCACCAGTTGCTGAGGCACAGGAGGAATTATTCATAGATGATCTCATGGCTGCGAATGATGAGTGGGATTTGTTACCTCAACATGTTCGGGAGCTCATGACCTTTGAGTGGTTTGTTAATCAAAGGAGAGAGCATTACAAAGCTAGCAGGCAGGACAAGAGGAATAAAGAGCAGAATAATGAGCTTCAGCGTGTTGCTGGTAAACTCACATTACCACCCTTTGATGGCAATGGTAAGATGACTGCCCAGGCTTGGATTCACAAGCTAGACACTTTCCTCACCTTGAGACCTATGATAGAGGTGGAAGCAATTAAGTACACTACTTTACATTTGGAGGGAGTAGCACATGATTAGTGGTCTCACAGGATGGTCACTCTTCAGCATAATCAGGTGACAACATACTAGGACTTTGTGGACAAATTAGTCAAACGGTTTGATAAGAAGGATCTAGAAGTCTTCTTCTGAAATTTGGTGCAGCTGAGATAGATAGGCAGTTTAGAGCATTTCATCAGTGAGTTCCAAAGACTGGTTGTTATGGTACCTAACATTTCAGAGAGGAGATTGATCATACTCTTTACAGAGGGATTATCAGAACCCTTAAAGGGATGGGTTAAGGCATTTGATTCCCCTACACTTCAGGAAGCAATGAGGAAGGCACGTAGCATGGAACTTGCAGCACCATCCAACAAGTTCAATTCCAGAGGAACTTCTTCATTCAGAGACAACAAGGGGTTCAACAGAAATAAGGACAAGGTAAATGATTCAAAGGGAAAAATAGTACTACCCTTGGATAGAGAGACACTGAATGACTTGCGCAGGAAGAAATTGTGTTTTTTCTGCAAGGGTCCTTATGATCTAAATCATGATTGTCCTTTGAGGCCTAAGGGGAAGGCCAACAAGGTCATGTGGGCATACTATGAGGGTTCAGATTCTGATAGTTCCGAACAGCATGGTGATTTTGGTGAGTCAGAGACAGAGATAGAAGCAAAGGCTTTAGAGCCTAAGGATGAGCCAGAGTTACAGATACAGGAGGCTCGTTTGACTAGCATTTAGCAGGAGGGTTCTTTTAGACTCCGTGGAGTCTTGGCTGGTCAGAGGGTCATCACATTACTGGATACAGGTCCCACCCACAATTTCATTGATGCACGATTTGTGGAGAAACATGGGATCATAATCGAGGAGTTCAAGGGCCTTCGGGTCAAGGTTGCTGACGGTTACACTCTCAGATGTGACCGAATGGTTAGAGATCTACCTCTACGCCTGAACAATTATGAGCTCAAGGTGGATTATCATGTGGTCAACATGGGTGACTTGGACATTATGCTTGGGATGAAGTAGCTTCATTCTTTGGGTGAGGTTACCCTTCGATTGAAGGATATGGAGATATGGTTTGAGGTAGATGGTAAAACACATGTGTTGAAAGCTATCAGGAATAGTGACATTAGGGCTATCTCTTTCAAATGGATGGAGAGGCTTGCAAGACATGATGACATTGAGTGGGCAATAGTTTGTACTTTGATGCCTACACAAGAGGAGCAACATAAGTCAGAATACCATCCTGATATACAGAGATTGAGAATTAAGTATGATAAGGTCTTCAATGACATTCCACCAGGCAGGCCACCAGACAGGGGTATTGAGCACATTATAGAGTTAGAGGAGGGTGCCAAACCCATCATGATTACTCCTTATATGCATCCTAAGTGGCTCAAGGATGAGATCAAGAAGACTATCAAGGAGTTACTTGCCATGGGACACATCAGGCCTAGTAAGTCACCCTTTGCTTCTTCTGTAGTTTTGGTGAAGAAGAAGGATGGGTCATTACAGATGTGCATTGACTACAGGATGCTGAATAAGAGGAAAACTAAGAATAGGTATCCTATTCCCCATATCGATGAGTTGATTGATGAGTTGCATGGGGCTTGCTACTTTACGAAGATAGATTTGAGATCAGGATACCATCAGATCAGAGTCATAGAACAAGACATTGAGAAGACTGCCTTCAGATGCCACTGTGGACATTTTGAGTTTGTGGTTATGCCTTTTGGTTTGACCAATGCTCCTACTACTTTTCAGTCCATGATGAACATAGTCTTCCATTCCCAGCTGAGGAAGTTCATTCTAGTGTTCTTTGACGATATTCTGATATATAGCAGGACATAGCAGGAGCACTTAGATCATTTGGAGATAGTGCTTGGTATTTTATAGAGGGAGTCCTTGTATGCCAAGGAGTCCAAATGTGACTTAGGGATGATAGAGCTACTGTACTTGGGCCACATCATTAGTGTAGAGGGAGTACGGATGGATCTTGACAAGATCCGTGCTATCATAGATTGGCCTACTCTAGAGAACCTTACACAGTTGAGGGGGTTCCTTGGATTGTGTGGATTCTACCGTAGGTTTGTCAGTGGATATTCATGTCATGCTGCACCCATGACTAATTTGATGAAAAAGGGAGTATTTGTTTGGACACCTGAGGCACAGGAGTGTTTTATGCGATTTAAGGAGATTCTGACTACATGTCCTGTGTTGGCTTTACCAAATTTCACGAAGCCATTTGAGCTTCAGTGTGATGCTTCAGGAGAGGGCATCAGTGCTATCCTTATGTAGGATAAGCACCCTATTGCATATGAGAGTCAAAAACTTAGAGGGCCAGAGAGAACTTTCAGCATCTATGACAAGGAAATGTTGGCCATTACGCATGCTTTGGCCAAATTCAGATAGTACTTAGTAGGCAGTAAGTTTTGCATCAAGACTAACCACAACACCTTGAGACATTTCCTTGGGCAGAGAGACCTGAATGATAGACAATAGAAGTGGGTGAGTAAGCTACATGCTTATGATTTTGATATCACCTATGTGAGGGGGACACAGAATGTGGTAGTAGATGCTCTATCACGATGACCTCATCTTAATTTCATGGTGCACATATCTGAAAATTGGAGGCGTTTGATCATAGTAGAGTATGCTAGAGATACATGGGCATCAGGTATTGCAGATGGGTCCATTATTGATACCAGGTATAGGGTCTGTGCAAGATCATGAGGGGCCAAAAAGTGGGGATGTGAAAAATATTCACTTTTCACTCGTCCAAAAGTGCATGAAAGTGCTTGTTGACTTTTTAGTAGGCCTGGGTGTCAGTACACCTGGGCAAAGCTGCCACCAAAGCACATACCTAATCGGGTACCCGATAACTGTGGCATATATCCGACACCCGCAAGCCCTATTCTTCATTTCCTAGCACGATTTCTTCAATTTTCTAACCGCATTTTTCTGATACCCGATATATTTTCGGATACCTAATATTGGAAACCCCAAATTCGACTCTGAGCATATTCAGTAAGTAGTTAATTGCATATTTTTATTAATTTATTTCATTTTCATTATAAATGTAGCATTTTTTTTAAAAAAATAGGGTTTTGTATTTATATTTGTAATAATATTTGAAACTTAGATTTGTTTTTTATTTAATCAGGCATGGCTAACAATAATGAAGAAAATAACCCTCCAAATAACAATCCCGAAAACAATCCCCCATATCTAAACCCTAAATCTTTACAAGATTTGATAGAAGAAAATTTGAACACAATACGAGGTTTCCAAAACACGTATCAAAATATACCTACATTAGGTCCCATGCTTGCCACACTAAATACAATTGTTGGAAATATTAACACACTCACGCAACAACATAATGTTGCTCTTCATTGGCGTGATGATATGCACGCCCAATTTGATGATGGGCTTGACCATGATGGGATTGCGGCCCTTAATATAAGTAAGGAAGATATAGCCGCCCTTTTTGTCGATCCTAAAACCGGAATACCAGTTGACCCCAAAAAGCCCAAATTATCAATAAAATGGTGCACAAATGAAGCAATGCGCACAAACTTTTGGGATCGCTGGTGGATAGTTTTTGATAAACCACCACATAGCAATTTGGAGGTCCCATTTTATTTCCTTAAAAAATTGTATGCTGAGTTTGTGCTTGGTCACCATGTTGATTATTGGAGTATGAGGCCCAACATGGGCATAGGCAGAGGAGCTCCTGAGACTAGGCCATCTTCCCAGCATCGAAAGGCCACTACCTTTGTCCCCCCCACTGATGTCACACCCCCTCCTCCAGTGCAGCATCCCAATATCATTTATGAGACTGCTGAACTGACTATTAGGGCCATTCATTTACTGAGTGATCAGTTGATCACATAGACTAGGTCAGTGTTGCCTCCTGTGGATGCTGCTGGCGCATCGACATCTCATCGAAGTTCACATGTATGTGAGCCCCATATGTGCATTATGTGCAGGCATATGTGCCTCAGACCGCTTACTGATTCTGATATATATCAATTTCATGATATTGATGAGGGAGATACAGGAGAGGCTGCTGCAGAGGCTGCAACACCTCATGGAGCATCTACATCTCATGAGAGTGCTCAGGAGGTGCACATAGAGCCATTGACTCCTGTTGATACAGTAAGAGTAAACATTATAAATAAATTTGTCACATGACTTATTTAATTTAAAACTAATTTATTTATTTAGATTAGTTTTAATGATTGCATGCACTTATGTATATATATTTTTTCCATTTATGTTCAGTCGATGACACAGAAGGAGGTGAGACAGGTGGATGAGTCCACACTTTCGACCATTTCATTTGGCCTTGATGACTATACGGTATATTATAAATTATGTACCCATTAGTTTTTTTTTATATCATTTGGTGTACATGCATAAATCTCTATCAATTAGAGCAATAAAATTCATACATTTACTAATATATATTATCATCTTATTGTGTTCTTGCAGGCTACAACCGACATCAGTGGGGGGCGTGAGGGGGTTCCTTCATTAGGTGTCGACAAAGGAAAGGTAGTTAATTGTTTAAGATTAATTATGCATGCATATGTATGCCACTTGTGTGTAGTAATAAATATTTTACTTGGACTTTATTGTATAGGGTGTGGCTATTGATGATGTCCCGACACCGGTTCGATGGTGTAGGGTTACAGGCATCTCAATTCGGAGTGATAGCCTGATTGTATGTAGACTTTTACATATTGTTATTTTTATTTTGTAACTAGGGTTGCTATGATGAAGTACATTGATATATAATTGACAATCTTTTTACTCTCATAGGTTACTCCGACTGTGAGGGAGGTCCCATGAGAATCTTTTGTTTCTTTGTTGACCCAGCCCACTATTCCAGAGGAGGGATCACCAGATGTAAGTTTTAATTTTAGTTCAATCAATTTGTAATTTTATTATGCTATCATCCTATTTTGTAGATTTATTACTCTATGTTGCACTAGTCTACTAATCTCATTATTGCAAATATATATTTATAGGTCAGAGTTGGTATTGTTGGCATGGTCCCTTCGCTACCCAGGACTTATGCTAGGACACTTGATCGTGGTAGGTGATCGAGAGACCAAGTACAAATTTATTTGTATTCGGTTATAATTTTAATTAAATTAGTGTTTGAAAATTATGAGTTATATATATATATGTACAAATCATATAAAGTAAGCAATCTAACTTTGGTTTGAACTCATTTTTTATGCAGGATCAATCAGAGCCCAACACTCCTTCAAAGAGGCTACATTTTGATGATCCCCCTACAGCATAGGATGCAGTTTTAGTTTTGTGGTCATTTAGAGATGACACTTGGCACATTTTGAGATGGCATATATGCCACATTGTACACCTTAAAACATTGATTTTGTAGACATTTTGAAATGGCATGTGCCATATTTGTATATGGACATACTTTTGATACATTTGATACATATATAGAACATATTCATTTATATGTTATATTTGTGTCATCTTTTGTATATACATATTTATTATTCATGTTTATGGAATTGAATGGTGAAGTTATATCTTGACTATGATTATCATTATATCTTGTTGAAGTTACATTTATTTTTCTTTACTCTGGAATACCATGTTCATGGAGCTTATTATGTTTGAGGTTTAACTTCTTGTTGGTGAACAGATTTGTCTTCGAAAGAAACGATTCCAAAATGACCCTTAAAGCCCAAACAAAAAGACTTAACCAACACCAACAGTTGGGTCACTTCACTATTGAGAAGCGTAAGCGCCCTTTGAATTATCCGGGTACAGCTCCCCGTGCAGGATTTACAATGAATCAACTAAACTATAAATGATAATGCTTTTAACCTAAAAGCAATAAAGGCTTACAAACATCTATTCATAAACACGAGATAGATGCAAAGGGACTAATTTACTAAAAAGAAAAGGACAGTAAACACTACAAATTTCATTTGCCTAAACAATGCATTACAGAAAGAAACTAAGAGACAAAGACGAAGGGTTCTTTCCAAATACATGAAAAACTATAGCATAAAGTCCACAGATGATCGTGCTAATGATCAGACATAACAGATATGCATTCAAAAGAAACCAATATCATTCAAAGATGAAAATCAATCAGAAAGTGAGCATCTAAAATCAAAGTTTTAATATGCTGACATATCCTTCTTTAAACACAGCAAAACAACAAAGATTCTGATGTTCCTGTACATTAATCATTATCTGAAAATAAAATCCCTCTTTCCTTGCATTACAATAAAAATCCTAATCTATCCCTCCCCTGGCACAAAGTCTCTCGGGTCAGGCGGAATCCGGAACCCCCAAAATCTCCTCTACGAGCCTTACTTATTTTCCCCTTTCGGTTAGTTTCTTTCCTGTTATAATAACTAATTCTTGAGGATGTGTCTATCCACATCTTCTTTCTCGAATACATTAAAGTATCTTTTTGTGAGTGCCTTAGTAATATTTTGTTATGAAAGTCCATGTTACTTGGTGCTCTACATCTTTCAAAATGGATCTATTCCTATAGAATAGTGCCATCTAGATCTTATTGCAAGACAAGTGTTAATGCCTCTATGTTTTGATTGGACGCTTGGTGCTATAACTAGAGTGTGTCATTTCTGGCTCTCCACAAACATACCGCTTCATGCAAGTGACACCAAGAAACATTTTGTCGAAGCCATCATACATATGTATTTTGGGATTCAATTGCGAGCACGTCCTCCTCAATTTTCCCACCCTGTGAACCTGAAGCCAACATCTCTGAATCATGACTGATGTCAACACAAAGAACTACATTATCATGCGTCATGAAGGCATCATCAGCTTGGTATTGAAAATCACTCTTAAGTTTCCCACTGATATATTCCCAGACCTCTATGAATCCAACAACCGAGCATGAAACAAGGTTCTGTCCATCAAGGAAGATGTCGGGTCCCTCCTTGACATTTGGTGTTGGGGCATTCTCAGGAAATGATAATGTCTTAATATTGAAATTGTGTTATAGATTATCATGTTCTCGAATTGCCCATACTGTCGATGTGCAAAACCAATTATCATTGTCATCAACCAGTCTAACTTGACAAAGCTTTGGAAACTTCATTTTTGGATACCTTTTACTAGTTCTACTACTCCTATCTGCAAATTCCATATGTCGTGCTCTGCTTGCAGGCATTATGTTGAATAGTTTACATATATTGTCTATGCTTCCAAGTCACAATTTTTATGGGACCCCGATAGTTAAAATTATAAACTGACCCCAAGGATGATGGCCATGTCCTTGGATAGACAGTGGCATTGATAGCCTCTCCAACCATTTTAGTCTACCTTCATAACCATACCAAATAGGACAATGTCTGCTCAGAAAAAATTTCTACTTGATCCACGAGCCCTAGAAGATCGCTGGCCCAATCGTGCTTAGTACACCTTGCCCGGTCACTTGGGTCAAGCATGGTCGCGAGCATTTCAGTGACTTTGTGGGCAAAATGGGGTTGTCATTGGCATTTACCCAGCCAACCAGAGCTGATGGAGCAGACAGTTCGATGCCAGGTCAGACGGTTTGAAAGATACGCTGCTAAGCCACTTTCAACTGACCCTGACTGCAAGTTTTGGCATTGGACTGAGATCACCTTGCCAAATGCAAACGAAGTCGAATAGCCCAAAGCTGAGAAAGGTTATTATAGACCTCAAAAACATGATCTCGTAGCACCTAACATTTTGTTGATAACTCTCACGAGGTCCAAGATACGAGCCCCAGAAGATCGCGGCCCCAATCATGCTTAGTGCACCTTGGGGTCACCTTGGGTCGAGCGTGGTTGCGAGCGTTCCGGTGACTCTGTGGGCAGAAAGGGGTTGTCACTGGCATTTACCCAACCAACCAAAGCCAATGGAGTAGACGATTCGATGCCAGGTTAGACGGTTTGAAAGATACGCTGCTGAGCCACTTTCAATTGACCCTGATTGCAAGTTTTGGTATTGACTGAGATCGCCTTGCCCAAATGCAAACGAAGTCGAATAGCCCCAAAAATGAGTGAGGTTATGTAGAACCTCGAAAACATGATCCTGTAAACACCTAACATTTTGTCGATACCTCTTACGAGGTCCAAGATACGAGCCCCCAGAAGATCGTTGCCCAATCGTGCTTAGTGCACCTTAGGGTCACTTGGGTCGAGTGTGGTCGCGAGCGTTCCGGTGACTCTGTGGGAAGAACAAGGTTGTCATTGGTGTTTACTCGGCCAACCAGAGCCAATGGAGTAGATGATTTGATGCCAGGTTAGACGGTTTGATAGATACGATGTTGAGCCACTTTTAACTAACCCTCACTGCAAGTTTTGGCATCGACTGAGATCGCCTTGCCAAATGCAAAATGAAGTCGAATCGCCCAAATTGAGAGAGGTTATTGTAGACCTTGAAAACATGATCTCGTAGCACCTAACAGTTTTGTCGATACCTCTCACGAGGTCCAAGATACGAGCCCCAGAAGATCACTTGCCCAATCGTGCTTAGTGCACCTTGGGGTCACTTGGGTCGAGCGTGGTTGTGAGTGTTACGGTGACTCTGTGGGCAGAATAGGGTTGTCACTAGCATTTACCCAGCTAACTGGAGCCGATGGAGAAGATGGTTCGATGCCAGGTCAGATGATTTGAAAGATACGTTGTTGAGCCACTTTCAACTGACCCTGACTGCAAGTTTTGGCATCTACTGAGATCGCCTTGCCAAATGCAAATGAAGTCGAATTGCCCAAAATTGAGAGAGGTTATTGTAGACCTTGAAAACATGATCTTGTAGCACTTGATATTTTTTCAATAGCCTCTCATGAGGTCTGAGATACGAGTCTTAGAAGAAATCGCTGCCCCAATCATGCTAAGTGCACCTTGGGGTCACTTGGGTTGAATGTGGTCGTGAGTGTTCCGGTGACTCTATGGGTAGAATGAGGTTTTCACTAGTGTTTACCCAGGCAACCAAAGCTAATGGAGCAGATGATTCGATGCCAGGTTAGACGGTTTGAAAGATACGATGTTGGAGCCACTTTCAACTGACCCTCACTGCAAGTTTTGGCATCGACTGAGATCGCCTTGCCAAATGCAAAGGAAGTCGAATCACCCCAAAATTGAGAGAGGTTATTGTAGACCTCAAAAACATGATCTTGTAACACCTGACAGTTTGTTGATACCTCTCATAAAGTCCAAGATATGAGCCCCAGAAGATCGCTGCCCAATCGTGCTAAGTGCACCTTGGGGGTCACTTGGGTCGAGTGTGGTCGCGAGCATTTTCGGTGACTCTGTGGGGTAGAATGAGGTTGTCACTAGTGTTTACCCCAGCCAACCAGAGCCAATGGAGTAGATGATTCGATGCTAGGTCAGACGGTTTGAAAGATACGCTGCTGAGCCACTTTCAATTGACCCTGACTGCAAGTTTTGGCATCGATTGAGATTCGCCTTGCCAAATGCAAATGAAGTTGAATTGCCCAAAGATGAGAGAGGTTATTGTAGACCTCAAAAAACATGATCCTGTAGCACCTAACAGTTTGTTGATAGCTCTCACGAGGTCTGAGATACGAGCCCCAGAAGATTGCGGCCCAATCGTGCTTAGTGCACCTTGGGGTCACTTGGGTCGAGCGTGGTCGCGAGGCATTTTCAGTGACTCTGTGGGGCAGAATGGGATTGTCACTGATGTTTACCCAAAAAAATAGAGTCGATGGAGCAAATGGTTCAATTCCAGGTCAGACGGTTTGAAAGATACGCTGCTGAGCCACTTTAAACTGACCCTGACTGCAAGTTTTGGCATCGATTGAGATCGCCTTGCCAAATGTAAAGGAAGTCGAATCACCCAAAATTGAGAGAGGTTATTGTAGACCTCAAAAAAATGATCCCGTAGCACCTGACAGTTTGTCAATAGCTCTCATGAGGTCTGAGATATGAGTCCCAGAAGATCGCTGCCTAATCGTGCTTAGTGCACCTTGGGGTCACTTGGGGTCGAGTGTGGTCGTGAGCGTTCCGGTGACTCTGTGGGTAGAATGGGGTTGTCATTGGCATTTTACCCCGGCCAACCAGAGTCGATGGAGTAGATGGTTTGGATGCCAGGTCAGAGGGTTTGAAAGATACGCTGCTGAGCCACTTTTTAACTGACCCTCACTGCAAGTTTTGGCATCGGACTGAGATCGCTTTGCCAAATGCAAACGAAGTTGAATCACCCAAAACTGAGAGAGGTTATTGTAGACCCTCAAAACATGATCTTGTAACACTTGACAATTTGTCGATACCTCTCATGAGGTCCCAAGATATGAGCCCCAGAAGATTGCTACCCAATCAATGCTTAGTGCACCTTGGGGTCACTTGGGTCAAGCGTGGTCGCGAGCGTTCTGGTGGACTCTGTGGGCAGAATGGGGTTGTCACTAGCATTTACCCAACCAACCAGAGCTGATGGAGCAGATGATTCAATGCCAGGTCAGACGGTTTGGAAAGATACGCTGCTAAGCCACTTTCAACTGACCTTGACTGCAAGTTTTGGCATCGACTGAGATAGCCTTGCCAAATGCAAAACAAAGTCAAATCGCCCAAAAATGAGAGAGGTTATTGTAGACCTTGAAAACATGATCTTGTAAACACCTAAAAATTTGTCAATACCTCTCATGAGATCCAAGATACGAACCCCAGAAGATCGCTGCCCAAATCGTGCTTAGTGCACCTTGGGGTCACTTGGGTCAAGTGTGGGTCACAAGCGTTCTGATGACTCTGTGGGAAGAATGGGGGTTGTCACTAGCATTTACCTAGCCAACCAGAGCTGATGGAGCAAAAAAATTTGATGCCAGGTCAGACAGTTTGAAAGATACGCTGCCAAGCCACCCAAGCACTTTTAACTAACCCTCACTGCAAGTTTTGGCATCGACTGAGATCGCCTTGCCAAATGCAAATGAAGTTGAATCACCCAAAACTGAGAGAGGTTATTGTAGACCTCAAAAACATGATCTTGTAGCACCTAACAGTTTGTTGATATCTCTCATGAGGTCTGAGATACGAGCCCCAGAAGATCACTACCCAATCATGCTTAGTGCACCATGGGGTCACTTGGGTCGAGCGTGGTCGCGAGCATTCTGGTGACTCTGTGGGAAGAACGGGGTTGTCACTAGTGTTTACCCAGCCAACCAGAGCTGATGGAGTAGATGATTCGATGCCAGGTTAAATGGTTTGAAAGATACGCTGCTGAGCCACTTTCAACTGACCCTGACTGCAAGTTTTGGCATCGATTGAGATCGCCTTGCCAAATGCAAAGGAAGTCGAATCGCCCAAAATTGAGAGAGGTTATTGTAGACCTCAAAAACATGATCCTATAACACCTAATAGTTTGTCGATAGCTCTCACGAGGTCCAAGATATGATCCCCAGAAGATCGCTACCCAATTGTGCTTAGTGCACCTTGGGTCACTTGGGTCGAGTGTGGTCGCGAGCGTTCCGGTGACTCTGTGGGTAGAACGGGGTTTTCACTAGCATTTACCCAACCAACCAGAGCTGATGGAGAAGATGATTCAATGCCAGGTCAGACGGTTTGAAAGATACGCTGCTGAGCCACTTTCAATTGACCCTCACTGCAAGTTTTGGCATCGACTGAGATCGCCTTGCCAAATGCAAATGAAGTCGAATCACCCAAAGCTGAGAGAATTTATTGTAGACCTCAAAAAAATGATCCTGTAACACCTGACAGTTTGTCAATACCTCTCACGAGGTCCAAGATACGAGCCCCAGAAGATCGCAGCCCAATCGTGCTTAGTGCACCTTGGGGTCACTTGGGTCGAGCGTGGTTGCGAGCGTTCCGATGACTCTTTGGGTAGAATGGGGTTGTCATTGGTGTTTACCCAGCCAACCGGAGCTGATGGAGTAGATGGTTCAATGCCAGGTCAGACGGTTTGAAAGATACGCTGCTGAGCCACTTTCAACTGACCCTCACTACAAGTTTTGGCATCGACTGAGATCGCCTTGCCAAATGCAAACGAAGTCGAATCACCCAAAACTGAGAGAGGTTATTGTAGACCTCGAAAACATGATCCTGTAGCACCTAACATTTTTTCAATACCTCTCATGAGGTCTGAGATACGAGCCGCTTTCAACTGACTCTTAGTGGTATGTTTGAAATTTGAATTGTGAAATTAATCATGATTAAACTTGTTAAATTTGAACTGTGGAGCTTATTATGTTTGAGGTTTAAATTTTATAGATTTTTTGAAATGATAAAAAATAATATCCTTAAAGCATTACAAACAACAATCAAACATGTAAGAATTCAAACCATGCAAATGACATAAGTATATGACATGTAATATCTCTTCTTGGCACTATTGGCCACCCATACATGATTTTGGTCATAAGTCCTTATGAAGAGTTTAAGGACATTTAACTTTTAAATCAAATTGATTGTTACAAATTGCCATTATAGCCTTCAAAAGATCTCAATTAACCATTAAGGATCCTTTTGTCCTTCTATCTCTGATTGGATCCATGGTGACCGTAAGCGTCTTCATAGGTGCTCCTGCACAAGTTACATTCCACATACAAAACCAAGTTTATTGACTCAAAATACAATCTAAGAAAGGTCAAATTAATGTATTGAAATTAAGCTTAATGAACTTAGAAAATAATGCACTAAGTTAACTTATTACCTAGTCAAGTGTTCCTGAAGGGTCATCTCTTTGCTTCAGGGTCTCCAATAGTGCTTCATGATCAGCAGTAGTAATAGTCCAAAGTTATTTTGTCGTTGGTCTTCCATGATGCTTTGACAACTTGACATTTGTTTCTATAACAAGGTGTGAATACATCAAAATAGTTTTGTGCTTCTCATAGTCTTCAAATGCGGGAACTCCATTCTTTCTAATCATGTATGTTCGCAACCATGTTCCCGCAACAACAACTGAACCAATAGGATATGTGAACCCATCACCATCTGTCATCAGTTGTAGAAGCTTCTATTTACCTTGTACACAATGTGCTAACTAATAATCTGACCTCTCATCATTCCCCTATGGTGCAACCAATGCAAAAACATCTCCTGGCTTCAAAAGATTTGAAAGATGGTCATAGTCAACTGAAGTGTCCATGTCATCATTTCTTATAGAGAGTGTCAAAGATAAAGGATTCAGATACTGTGGAACCCATGTATCCACCCACTCACTTGACTTGCAATGATCCCAATCATATTGAAAACACATGGGGCAAAAACAAGCCAACTCTCGTGTCCAAATGGTCCATGTACTATTATTGGAGCTTCGGAATGAATGCATTTTTGAAGAGTCTTTCACTGTTTGACAATCCAATCTATCTCCTATAGTTCCCCTCCTCAACCAACCAAAAGAATCTACGCACTGTAGAATCAAGAGTGCCCCCCCTGTGACAATGCTAAAGTACACCAATCAAAAATAGAATGAGCATCAAGAAGTACAGCACCTGAAATCCTCAATTGCTCCTTAACTAGAGCTCTCTTCACACACGCACCTGCTCCGTCATGCTCCCCTTTCCCATGCCGTGACTCAAAAAAACTCCAAATATGAGGTACACCTCTCTCCACATGCATTCTACACAACCAATAAAACATTCTAGCATTCTTAAATTGACCGGTGCAATTATCCGACCAAATGAGATGCCTATCCATATCAATACCATTTTCCTGCAAGAAGTCAAAATAGTTCTGGAAACAATGTTGAACAAAATCATGAGAGTGAGACCTGTCGTTGCTCATATAAAAATGGTACTCTCTGATTATCTTTCACTCATCTTTTGTGCTATTAGGGGAATGTCTATATGTGATGTGTACAAAAATAGCAACCTGAATCAAATTGTAATATTGAGATTAAGTCTCATTTTGGGGCTGCAATGTATAGTTCTCCGCAGAGTCTACAATGGATATAATAGTTCCAATGGGGAAAGTGTCCTTACATGTCCTAAATTGTTGATCCAACCATTGAGACCTGTGACTATGCCTTGCATACTTGTAAAAAAGATTTGTCTTGAAATCTGAGATAAAATCAGCAACATTGTATTCATTTGAAACTAACTCACATCTAGAGCCTTCACCTCCACTCTTCAATGTATATTTCACTGTTTCATATACCTTTTTTTGGAGGAGTGTCTTTCCAAAATTGTGTTCCAAACCCTCATGAAAACATGTTCTAAACTTGGACAAGCCACCACATTCTGAGCACTTGGCATTTAAGCAATCTTTTTTATAAAATAAACAACCATCATCTCTTTGACATAAAAATTGATCTAGCAAGTCTCTTGATGATTTGGGAAGACCACTTGCATCACAATCCTCTAGCATTTCATTAGCATGCAAAGTAGAACAAATGGACCGTAATAATTCATGATGCATTGAAAACTCAACATGATATTTGCAACCACATGTATTTCAAATCTTAAGGGGTACATAATAAAATGGCTTCACGGATTCAAAAGACCTTTGTGATATTTTCAATGTTGGATGTGTCTCACAAATTTTTTTGTACAACATTGTTTGACTTACCTCCATATAATGTTTAGGATGTGGAGTGCGGTCTCAATTGCCAACTCTCAACTTCAAGACATCCTTCACATTTGGTGACACTCTTGAGTTAGCATCCCAAAATTGTTGAATTTCATCCTTGACAACATCTGTTAGCTTCTTATCGAAACATGGAAGTCTCCCACCATAAGCCCATGTATCAATTTGAAGGGGATCATCAAGTCCTTCTCTTCTTGCAAGTGCTCTACCGAAAGTTTTACGGTCTATATTAAAGTCAACACAAGTTTGTCTCATCAAACGAGCCTTTCTCAACTGATGACTTACTAAGGAGGTTGTAATAAACCTCCGAGCAACTCTCTTGTCTTTTTCTCTGCTAGTCTTCCCAATGCTATTGAGAGCATTGAAAAGATTCTTCACAACAATGACATTTATCTCCATTTTCTTGTTCACACGAATCTTCAATTTCACAAGCACAGGTCTCATCTTTTGCATCTTTAACAACTGCACAAAAATTTGACATTTCTCAACCAATGTCTTGTTTCAAAAAAATTGATCATAAAGTCTTGAAGCCCACAACCTAACGGTTCTATGTGACCTCTTTCCTTCCCAATTATTCATAATGTTCTCCTCAATTTCAATTAACCATTTAGGTGTTCTTGAAAGCCCCAAATTTGAAGATTGATTATCTTTATTGCAAGGGACTTCATTTCGCATATAATTTGGAGATGTATAACATTCATGTGGTTCTTGTGCAACATTTTCATTCCCAAAGTCTACATTTTCAATCTCCATCTGTGCATTTTCAAATTGAACATCCTCTTCACTTACAACTACATTTACGGGGTCACCTTGATTAATGTTTAACATACCTTCTCTCCTTCTTTGGTGAGTTTCCTTATCTTTTTCCCTATATGCCTGAATTTCGTCATCTGTCAACTTCCTCTTGCGTTTAGCCTTTCGACGATTGGTGCTTCCCATGGTGAGACCACAAGTCGACAAAAATCAAACAATGGGCCCCAAATCACATTTTTTGTTAAGCGACGTGTGAAAAAAGTATAAAATCCTGTGATTGTCTGCTCTATGGGGACAGGGAATATTTTGGTCAAATATTGCCTAGGAAAAAATCGGGTACCCGAAAATATTGGGTACCCGATATTCTCCTGCCAATGAAAAACGGGTAGGAGCAATAAAAACAATTGAACTTTTACATATATTTATGTATATAATATATCTATAAAAAAGAGGCATATGATATATATAATGTATATTATATATGTACTAATGTATTATAATAGACTAATGTATATATATATTAATGTATTAAATATACTATATATATAATATATTATATATATACTAATGTATAATATATACTAACATGTATATATATATATATATATATATATATATATATATATATACATATATACATATACTAATGTATACTAATATATTATATATAATATTACAAATTAAGGAGAAACTCTTGCAGAAATATGGAAATTATAATCTTCCTCCTAGAGCATACATTAATGAAGTTCTTCATGCCTTAGCAGAGGAAGCAGCTGATTGTTCAAGCTTACGGTACTACATACAGAAATGCAATATGTATTTTTGGCCTAAATTTTTTTCTCATTTCTTTTAGGTCTTTAAAGGTTGTCGGCTAAATCTTTGTATTAAATGTGCCTTTTATAGGTGTCGTAAACCCTAGCTATGCAGCAATGGAGGCTTTGAAGAATAGTTTCACTAGAGGCAGAGAGAGACTCCCTAAGGGTCCATTGGAATGCTCAAGTGTGTCTTAAGCAGTCCTAGGATCCTAATACCACTTAAGACACACTTGAGCATTCTAATGTGTCAAAAGGGGTTTTGGGGACTCCCTAGGGGTACTAGTACACCTTATCATGCATTAGGACACCTAGAGAGTCCCCATGAACCCTTAAGACACATTGGAATGCTCAAGTGTGTCTTAAGGGGTTGTAGGACCCCTTAGGACACACTTGAGCATTCTAATGCGTCAAAAGGGGTCATGGAGACTCCCTAGGGGTCATAGTATGCCTTATCATGCCTTAGGACCCCTAGAGAGTCCCCATGATCACTTTAGACACATTGGAATGCTCAAGTGTGTCTTAAGGGGTCGTAGGACCCCTTAAGACACACTTGAGCATTCTAATGTGTCAAAAGGGGTCATGGGGACTCCCTAGGGGTCATAGTACACCTTATCTGACACATTAAAATTCTCAAGTGTGTCTTAAGGGTATTAGGACCCCTTAAGACACACTTGAGCATTTGAATGTGTCAAAAGAGGTCATGGGAACTCCCTAGGTGTCTTTGTATGCCTTATCATGCTCTAGGATGCCTAGGGAGTCCCATGACCCCTTTTGACGCATTAGAATGCTCAAGTGTGTCTTATGGGGTCCTAATACCCCTTAAGACACACTTGAGCATTCCAATGTGTCAAAAAGGGTCATGGGGACTCCTTAGGGGTTCTAGTACTCCTTATCATGCATTAGGACACCTAGGGAGTTCCCATGACATTCCCATGACCCCTTTTGACACATTCAAATGCTCAAGTGTGTCTTAAGGGGTCGTAGGACCCCTTAAGACACACTGGAGCATTTCAATGTGTCAAAAGGGGTCATCGGGACTCCCCTAGGGTTCTTAGTACACCTTATCACGCGTTAGGACCCCTAGGGAGTCCCCATGACCCCTTTTGATGCATTGGAATGCTCAAGTGTGTCTTAAGGGGTCCTAAGACCCCTTAAGACACACTTGAGCATTCCAATGCATCAAAAGGGGTCATGGGACTCCCTAGGGGTCCTAGTATGCCTTATCACATATTAGGACACGTAGAGAGTTCCCATCACCCCTTTTGACACATTAGAATGCTCAAGTGTGTCTTAAGGGGTCCTAGTACACCTTATCTGACATTGAGACTCTTAGGGTAGGACCCCTTAAGACACACTGGAGTGTTCCAATGTGTCAAAAGGGGTCATCGTGACTCTCTAGGGTCCTAATGCATGATAATACATACTACGACCCCTAGGGAGTCTCGATGACCCCTCTTGACACATTGGAATGCTCAAGTGTGTCTTAAGGGGTCGTAGGACCCCTTAAGACACACTTGAGCATTTCAATGTGTCAAAAAGGTTCATGGGGACTCCCTAGGTGTCCTAATGAACATTAAGACACCTAGGGGAGTCCCCATGACCCCTTTTGACACATTGGAATGCTCAAGTGTGTTTTAAGGGGTCCTAATACCCCTTAAGACACACTTGAGAATTCCAATGTGTCAAAAGGGGTCATGGGAACTCCTAGGGGTCCTAGTATGCATTATCATGTATTAGGACACGTAGGGAGTTCCCATGACCCTTTTTGACACATTAGAATGCTCAAATGTGTCTTAAGGGGTCATGGAG
Organism: Chamaecyparis obtusa; assembly: GCA_027943335.1. Classification (NCBI taxonomy): domain Eukaryota; kingdom Viridiplantae; phylum Streptophyta; class Pinopsida; order Cupressales; family Cupressaceae; genus Chamaecyparis; species Chamaecyparis obtusa. The sequence continues at coordinate 683,490 of BSBK01001708.1, forward strand.
AATCTCTAGGGGTCGTAAGGTGTGATAAGGTGTACTAGGACCCCTAGGGAGTCCCCATGACCCCTTTTGACACATTGGAATGCTCGAGTGTGTCTTAAGGGGTCCTACGACCCCTTAAGACACCATTGAGCATTCCAATGTGTCAAAAGGGGTCATGGGGACTCCCTAGGGGTCCTAAGGCATGATAAGGCATACTAGGAACCCTAGGGAGTCCCCATGACCCCTTAAGAGACATTGGAACACTTTAGTATTCCAATGTGTCTTAAGGGGTCATGGGACTCCCTAGGGGTCCTAACGTGTGATAAGGCATACTAAGACACCTAGGGAGTCCCCATGACCTTTTTTGACACATTGGAACACTTAAGTGTGTCTTAAGGGGTCCTAATACCCCTTAAGACACACTTGAGTGTTCCAATGTGTCAAAGGGGGTCATGGGGACTCCCTAGGAGTCCTAAGACATACTAGGACCCCTAGAGAGTCCCCATGACCCCTTAAGACACATTGGAATGCTCAAGTGTGTCTTAAGGGGTCCTCTGACCTCTTAAAGACACACATGAGAATTCTAATGTGTCTTAAGGGGTCATGGGGACTCTATAGAGGTCCTAACACATGATAAGGCTTACTAGGACCTCTAGGGAGTCCCCATGACCCCTTTTGACACATTGGAATGCTCAAGTGTGTCTTAAGGGGTCCTATAACCCTTAAGACACACTTGAGCATTCCAATGTGTCTTAAGGGGTCATGGGGACTCTCTAGGGGTCCTAACATGTGATAAGGCATACTAGGACCCCTAGGGAGTCCCCATGACCCCTTAAGACACACTTGAGCATTCCAATGTGTCTTAAGGGTTCATGGAGACTCTCTAGGGGTCCTAACGTGTGATAAGGTGTATTAGGACCCCTTAAGATATACTTGAGCATTCCAATGTGTCAAAAGGGGTCCTAGGGACTCCTTAGGGGTCCTAAGGCATGATAGGCATATTAAGACCCCCTAGGGAGTCCCCATAACCCCTTTGACACATTGGAATGCTCAAGTGTGTCTTAAGGGGTCCTATGACCCCTTAAGACACACTTGAGCATTCCAATGTGTCTTAAGGGGTCATGGGGACTCTCTAGGGGTCCTAACGTGTGATAAGGTGTACTAGGACCCCTAAGGAGTCCCCATGACCCCTTAAGACACATTGGAATGCTCAAGTGTGTCTTAAGGGGTCGTACGACCCCTTAAGACACACTTGAGCATTCCAATGTGTCTTAAGGGTTCATGGAGACTCTCTAGGGGTCCTAACGTGTGATAAGGCATATTAGGACCCCTTAAGACATACTTGAGCATTCTAATGTGTCAAAAGGGGTCCTAGGGACTCCTTAGGGGTCCTAAGGCATGATAAGGTGTATTAAGACCCCTAGGGAGTCCCCATAACCCCTTTTGACACATTGGAATGCTCAAGTGTGTCTTAAGGGGTCCTATGACCCCTTAAGACACACTTGAGCATTCCAATGTGTCTTAAGGGATCATGGGGACTCTCTAGGGTTCCTAACACATGATAAGGCATACTAGGACCCTTAGGGAGTCCCCATGACCCCTTAAGACACATTGGAATGCTCAAGTGTGTCTTAAGGGGTTGTATGACCCCTTGACACACTTGAGCATTCCAATGTGTCTTAAGGGGTCGTACGACCCCTTGACACACTTGAGCATTCCAATGTGTCTTAAGGGGTCGTACGACCCTTGACACACTTGAGCATTCCAATGTGTCTTAAAGGTTCATGCGAGACTCTCTAGGGGTCCTAACGTGTGATAAGGAGTATTAAGACCTCTTAAGACATACTTGAGACATTCCAATGTGTCAAAAGGGGTCCTAGGGACTCCTTAGAGGTTCTAAGGCGTATTAAGACCCCTAGGGAGTCCCCCATAACCCCTTTTAACACATTGGAATGCTCAAGTGTGTCTTAAGGGGTCCTAATACCCCTTAAGACACACTTGAGTATTCCAATGTGTCTTAAGGGGTCGTGGGGACTCTGTAGGTGTCCTAAGGTGTGATAATGCATACTAGGACCTCTAAGGAGTCCCCATGACCCCTTTTGACACATTTGAATGCCCAAGTGTGTCTTAAGGGGTCCTACAACCCCTTAAGACACACTTGAGCATTCCAATGTGTCAAAAGGGGTCATGGGGACTCCCTAGGGGTCCTAGTACGTCTTATCATGCGTTAGGACCCCTAGAGAGTCTCCATGACCCCTTTTGACACATTAGAATGCTCAAGTGTGTCTTAAAGGGTATTAGGACCCCTTAAGACACACTTGAGTGCTCCAATGTGTCAAAAGGGGTCATGAGGACTCCCTAGGGGTCCTAGTATGCCTTATCATGCATTAAGACCCCTAGAGAGTCCCAATGACCCCTTTTGACATATTGGAATGCTCAAGTGTGTCTTAAGGGGTCCTAGGTGTCAAAAGGGGTCATTGGGACTCCTTAATGGTCCTAGTATGCCTTATCATGCCTTAAGACCCCTAGGGAGTCCCCATGACCCCTTTTGACACATTGGAACACTCAAGTGTGTCTTAAGAGGTCCTAAGACCCCTTAAGACACACTTGAACATTACAATGTATCGAAAGGAGTCATGGGGACTCCTTACGGGTCTTAGTAAGCCTTATCATGCGTTAGGACCCCTAGAGAGTCCCCATGACCCCTTTTGACACATTGGAACCCTCAAGTGTGTCCTAAGGGGTCATAGGACCCCTTAGGACACGCTTGAGGGTTCCAATGTGTCAAAAGGGGTCATGGGGACTCTCTAGGGGGTCCTAGTACACCTTGTCACATGTTAAGACCCCTAAAGAGTCCCCATGACCACTTTTGATGCATTGGAATGCTCAAGTCTATCTTAAGGGGTCATAGGACCCCTTAAGATAGACTTGAGCATTCCAATGCTTCAAAAGGGGTCATGGGGACTCCCTAGGGGTCCTAGTACGCCTTATCATGCTCAAGTGTGTCTTAAGGGTCCTCTGGCATGTCCTAATGCATTCTAAAAGGTCATCATTCCATCGAAGTTGCATTTGAAACCCTAATGACCCCTTAACGGGCCTGCCGACCCCAATTTGACATGTGGTGTCCCGAGACCACCCCATGGACCCCTTTCGAGTTCTACTAGGAAAAAGTCATCCAAATTTGGTACGTAGGTCCTCTGACATGTCCTAATGCATTAAAAAGGGTCCCCATTCCATCAAAGTTGCATTTGGAACCCTAATGACCCCTTAACAGGTTTGTTGATCTGATTCGACATGTGGTGTCTCGAGAGCACCCCATGGACCCCTTTTGACTTATACTAGGCAAAAGTCTTGCAAATTTGGTATGTAGGTCCTCTGACATATCCTAATGGGTTCCAAAGGGTCACCATTCCATGGAAGTTGCATTTGGACCCTAATGACTCCTTAACAGGCCTACCGACCTTGATTTGACATGTGGTGTTCTGAGAGCACCCCATGGACCCCTTTTGAGTTCTACTAGGTAAAAGTCATCCAAATTTGGTACGTAGGTCCTCTGACATGTCCTAATGCATTGCAAAGGGTCCCTGTTCCATCAAAGTTGCATTTGAAACCCTAATAACCCCTTAACAGGCCTAATGACCCCGATTTGACATGTGGTCTCCCGAGAGCACCCCATGGACCCCTTTTGAGTTCTACTAGGAAAAAGTCATCTGAATCATGGAATTAGGTCCTTTGACATTTCCTAATGTGTTTCAAAGGGTCACCATTCCATCAAAGTTTCATTTCAAATGCTATTGACCCCTTAACAGGCCTATCGCCCCGTTTCGACATGTAGTCTCCCGAGAGCACCCCATTAACCCCTTTTGAGTTCTTCTAGGAAAAAGTCATCCAAATTTGGTAAATAAGTCTTATGAAATGTTCTAATGTGTTACAATGGGTCACTATTCCATCAAAGTTGCATTTCAAACCCTATTGACCCCTTAATAGGCCTAACGACCCTGTTTCGACATGTGGTCTCCCGAGAGCACCCATCGACCCCTTACAAGATCTAGTAGGAAAAAGTCATCCAAATTTGGTACATAGGTCCTATGACATATCCTAATGTGTTCCAAAGGGTCACTATTCCATCAAAGTTTCATTTGGATGACACCTTAACAGGCCGACCCCGATTCGACATGTGGTCTCCCGAGAGTACCCCATGGACCCCTTTCGAGTTCTACTAGGGAAACGTCATCCAAATTTGGTACGTAGGTCCTTTGACATGTCCTAATGCATTTCAAAGGGTCATTTTTCCATCAAAGTTGCATTTGGAACCCTAATGACCCCTTAACAGGCGTACTGACCTCGATTCGACATGAGGTCTCCCAAGAGCACCCCATGGACCCCTTTCGAGTTATACTAGGAAAAATTAGTCCAAATTTGGTACATAGCTCCTATGACATGTCGTAATGCATTCTAAATGGTCACCGTTCCATCAAAGTTGCATTTGGAACCCTAATGACTCTTTAATAGGCCTACCGACCCCGTTTCGACATGTGGTCTCCCGAGAGCACCCCATAGACCACTTTCGAGTTATCCTTGGAAAAAGCCATCCAAATTTGGTACATAGGTCTTCTAACATGTTCTAATGCATTCCAAAGGGTCACCATTCCATCAAAGTTGCATTTCGAACCCTAATGACCCCTTAATAGGCCTACCGACCCCGATTCGACATGAGGTCTTCCAAGAGCACCCCATGGACCCCTTTCAAGTTCTACTAGAGAAAAGTCATCCAAATTTTGTACATAGGTCCTATGATATGTCCTAATGTGTTCCAAAGGCTCACCATTCCATTGAAGTTTCATTTGGAACCCTAATGACCCCATAACAGGCCTACCGACCTTGATTCGACATGAGGTTTCTCGAGAGCACCCCGTGGACCCCTTTCAAGTTCTACTAGGAAAAAATCATCCAAATTTGGTATGTAGGTCCTATGACATATCCTAATACATTCCAAAGGGTCACTATTCTATAGAAGTTTCATTTCGAACCCTAATGACCCTTTAATAGGCCAATCCACCCCGATTCGGCATGTGGTCTCCCGAGAGCACCCCATGGACCCCTTTCGAGTTTTACTAGGCAAAAGTCATCCAAATTTGGTACGTAGTTCCTATGACATGTTCTAATGCATTCCAAAGGGTCACCATTCCATCGAAGTTGCATTTGTAACCCCAATGACCCCTTAATAGGCCTACCGACCCCGATTCGACATGAGGTCTCCCGAGAGCAACCCATGGACCCCTTTCGAGTTATTTTGAGAAAAAGTCATATGAATCATGGAATTAGGTCTCCTTACATGTCCTAATGCATTCCAAAGGGTCACTGTTCCATCGAAGTTTCATTTCAAACCCTAATGCCCCCTTAACAGGACTACCAACCCCGATTCGACATGAGGTCTCTCGAGAGCACCCCATGGACCCCTTTCGAGTTCCAATAGGAAAAAGTCATCTAAATTTGGTACGTAGGTCCTATGACATGTCCTAATGCATTCCAAAGGGTCACCATTCCATAAAAATTTTATTTGGAACCCTAATGACCCCTTAATAGGCCTACCGAACCCATTTCGACATGTGGTCTCCCGAGAGCACAACATGGACCCCTTTTGAGTTTTACTAGGCAAAATTCATCCAAATTTGGTACATAGGTCCTATGACATATCCTAATGTGTTCCAAAGGGTGACCATTCCATCAAAGTTTCATTTGGAACCCTAATGACCTCTTAACAGGCAGGTACCGACCCTGATTCGACATGTGGTCTCCCAAGAGCACCCCATGGACCCCTTTCGAGTTCTACTAGGCAAAATTTATCCAAATTTGGTACGTAGGTCATCTGATATGTCCTAATGCGTTCCAAAGGATCACCGTTCATCGAAAGTTTCATTTGGAACCCCGATGACCCCTTAAGTCACCTATCGACCCTGAATCGCACAATGGTCTCCCAAGAGCACCCCATGGACCCTTTTCGAGTTTGACTAATCAAAATTTATTTAAATTATGGAGTTAGGTCCTCTGACATGTCCTAATGCGTTCGAAATGGTCACCGTGCATCAAAGGTTGTCTCACGAGCCCTAATGACCCCTTAAGATGCCTAGCGACACTGATTGGACATGTGGTCTCCTGAGAGCACCCCATGGACCCTTTTCGAGTTGGATTAGGAAAAAGTCATTAAAATTTGGTACATTGGTACTCGGACATGCTCTACTGCCTTCCAAATGGTCACTGTACATCCGAAGTTGCCTCACAAACCCTAATTACCCCTTAAGATGTCTAGCGACCCCGATTCGACCTGTTGTCTCATGAGAGGATCTGTTATAACTTAAATTAAATATTAAAATAATATATAAAATATTTGAAAAAATACAATATTTAATAGACTAAATATATAATATATATATTATAAGATATATTAGATATTACATTTAATATATATTATCAAATATACAATATATTAATGTCCTATTCATTTTATATATTATATATATTAGACATTATATTATATTTTATTATATTATGTACACAACAATATTTAATATATAATTTATAATATATACATATATATATTATGTAACATTTATATTATAATATAAAAATATTGCATTTAATATAAATCTGAACAGACTATATACTTAGGCCGTTTAAATTAATATTATCTAATATATAATATAAATAAATAATATATATACTATATACTATATAATATAAAATATAAAACCTAAATATAAAATATATAAATTATTCATTGTCAAGGTGAAAGAAAAAAACATCAAAATTAAAGGGAAATAAAAAAAGAGTGGGAGGGGGAAACTTTTCAAATTTGAAATTAAAGCAAAATCGGGTAATAGCTTTGGAAACCAAAGCTCCATGGTCAACGCTGAAGGTGTGCAAAAAATGTGTTTTTTCTCTATTTTTCTTATGTCAACACTTCGACCATTAGGTTGACGACTTTTTTTCCACCCGATTTTGATAAAATGAAAAAGGTTTCTTTGGATGATTGTCAGCTTTCCATCGATATAAGTGCTGTCAGATTTTGAATTCGTTAAGTATTTATTAGTTATTTTCTAGTTCACTTACGTCTAAAGTCCTAATTGACATACTGATGGAAAAATAGCTATAACTTTCAAACCGTATAACATTTTTGAAATCCGAAAGATGCGTCACATTCTATGCTTCATCTAGTATAAGAAAAAATTAAAAAAAATTGAATTATGATAAGTTTTCAATGCGTTAAGGTGGTCAGACACGAGATTTTTTAAATTCTGAAAGCACTGTAGCAAAAAAATCATAATTAATTATCTGTTTGGAATAAAAATACCAAAAAATATGTGTCACATCCGGGCATGAGTCAACTACTTATATATAGAATATTATAAAAAAATATTATCATTTGCTTTTGATTAGGGTGGTCTGACATACATGTACTTCTTATTTTTTTCTGAAATATTTGTAGTGCTGCATTGCAATCTATACTTTTTACCAATCATATTAATTTTTTTTTCAGAAAAGGCTTAGTAGTTTAGAAACTACATTCAATTTCCTACAAATTATATTCTTACAACTTTTTGATATTAGGTTGATAACTAGTTCATTTTTTCACGCCAAGTTGACTAATCTTGATTGTCTGATTTTTCATTGCCACTTAAGGGCATAGTTTGGCCCCTCATGATCCTGCACATACCTGGGGACTCTCTAGGTGCCCTAATGCATGATAAGGTGTACTAGTACCCCTAGGGAGTCCCCAGAACCCCTTTTGACACATTAGAATGCTCAAGTGTGTCTTAAGTGGTATTAGGATCCCTTAAGACACACTTGAGCATTCTAATGTGTTAAAAGGGGTCATGGGGACTCCCTAGGGGTCCTAGTATGCCTTATCACATGTTAGGACCCCTGGAGAGTCTCCATGACCCCTTTTGACACATTGGTATGTTCAAGTGTGTCTTAAGGGGTATTAGGACCCCTTAAGACACACTTGAGCATTCTAATGCGTCAAAAGGGGTCATGGGGACTCCCTGGATGTCCTAATGCGTGATAAGGTGCATTAGGACACCTAGGGAGTCCCCATGAACCCTTTTGATGCATTATAATGCTCAAGTGTGTCTTAAGGGGTCCTAATACCCCTTAAGACACACTTGAACATTCTAATGTGTCAAACGGGGTCATGGGGACTGCCTAGGGGTCCTAGTATGCCTTATCATGCATTAGAACACCTAGGGTGTTCCCATGATCCCTTTTGACACATTGGAATGCTCAATTGTGTCTTAAGGGGTCCTAAGACCCCTTAAGACACACTACAGCATTGTAATGTGTCAAAAGGGTTCATGGGGACTCTCTATGGATTCTAACGTGTGATAAGGCGTACTGGGACCCCTAGGGAGTCCCAATGACCCCTTTTGACACATTGGAATGCTCAAGTGTGTCTTAAGGGGTTGTAGGACCCTTTAAGACACACTTGAGCATTCCAATGTGTCAAAAGGGGTCATGAGGACTCTCTAGGGGTTCTAACGCGTGATAAGGCATACTAGGACCCCTAGGGAGTCCCAATGACCCCTTTTGACACATTGGAATGCTCAAGTGTGTCTTAAGGGGTCATAGGACCCTTTAAGACACACTTGAGCATTCCAATGTGTCAAAAGGGGTCATGAGGACTCTCTAGGGGTCCTAATGCATGATAAGGCATACTAGGACCCCTAGGGAGTCCCAATGACCCCTTTTGACACATTGGAACATTCAAGTGTGTCTTAAGGGGTCGTAGGACCCCTTAAGACACACTTGAGTGTTCCAATATGTCATAAGGGGTCATGGGGACTCCCTATGGATCTTAACGCATGATAAGGCATACTAGGACCCCTAGGGAGTCCCCATGACCACTTTTGACACATTGGAATGCTCAAGTGTGTCTTAAGGGGTCCTATGACCCCTTAAGACACACTTGAGCATTCCAATGTGTCAAAAGTGGTCATGGGGACTCCCTAGGGGTCCTAATGCGTGATAAGACATAATAGAACCCCTAGGGAGTCCCAATGACCCCTTTTGACACGTTGGAATGTTCAAGTGTGTTTGAAGGGGTCCTAAGACCTCTTAAGACACATTTGAGCATTCCAATGTGTCATAAGGGGTCATGGGGACTCCCTAGGGGTCCTAACGTGTGATATCTCAATCCCAATCCCTAGGGGTAATAATGTGCCCGCAATCCCTGCCATATTTTATAGTACTGATGAGAAGTAATGGCGAAAGTCTAAGACAGAGGTGGTGCCGACATTGAAGCGGTAAGACATTCTTCATAAAATCATGGGGGGTGGGGGGGGGGGGGGGCACCATCAAAACGGAAAGGCTTTCCTCATAATGTCATGTCGCCATTGATCTCTTCTTTAAATTTATTAATGCGGTCAGTTCTACGGCACGTGCATCATTTCTAGTACAACTGCTCATTTTACCAAACCCTTCCCTGCTCTCCATAATCTTCGACTGGTTCAAAGATCCATTCAGTTGTTCTTGTTTAACCTCCCAATGACTTTGTTCAACTACCAGATTATCAATAGGCGTGGTACAATTGTCTGGCACGACTAGAATCTATTTCGAGAACCTTTACAATTTAGCATTTCGATTGAAAAAGCAGGGAAAGATACCATTTCATAGCCACAAGTGGTGGAAACAAAGTGATTCTCTTGCCCTCTGCTTCTATAATCCACCTCCAGTGAACTATTCTTCAAAGCCTCCATTTCTGTGTAGCTAGGGTTTTTGGCACCTGTAAAAGGCACTACTATGCCATTGTAGGGACTCATGCTCGTGCTCTGAATCATATTAAATAATATTTGAAATGTAAAATGTATATTATATAATATTTAATATATAATATATAATATTATATATAATATATGATCTAATATATAGTTTTTAATATTAATATATATTAAATAATATTAAATATAACATTTAATATATAATTCATATTATATAATATTTAATATATAACTAATAACTATCAAATATATAACTATCAATTATATAACTATAATTGATAAAGTGGAACCAAATTTTGAAATTAGAAATTAGAGAAAGTGGAGGCAAAGCAAAAATTTGAAATTTTGCCGCTAGATTCGGGTACCCGAAAATATCGGGTACCCGATTAGGCTCGGTATTGGTCTGTGCACCAAGCCTACTTGGTCAACTCTTCAAGTGTCACAAAAATGTGTTTTTCTTCTGTTTCTCTCAGTTCCAGACTTCGACCATGTAGCTGACGACTTTTTTTTCACCCGAATTTGATAAAACGAAAAGGGTATCTTAAGGAGATTATCAGCTTTCTATCGATATAATTGCTGTCAAATTTTTAGTTCGTTAAGTAATTATTAGTTATTTTCTAATCAAGCTACCTCTAAAGTGCTGATTTAGATACTGATTGAAAAATGACTATATCTTTCAAACGGTATGTTAAAATGGAAAATAAATTCGAGCTAGGAACAAATTAATCCAATTGAGTAAGGAAAAAGGAAGATTGTCATGAATCAAGCTAATCCTTAGAGCATACACCAAAATGAAACAACAAAGGAGACAAGAAGTTTTTGAAGGGGGAAAAGCATAAAAAAACCCCCGTGACTTATGAATGGGCAAAATAGCCAAAGAGAGAGAGAGAGAGAGAGAGAGAGAGAGAGAGAGAGAGAGAGAGAGAGAGAGAGAGAGAGAGAGAGAGAGAGCTTTAGCTCATACAAAATTGAAGAATGAAAGAGAGAATAGAGAAGAAGTGTTGTATAAGAAGAGAGGAGAAATATCTCTATATGTAGAGATAAGAGAAGGAGTTCAAAATGTAACTCCCATGAGAATGAATGCCACCATTCATAAGTGTGTGAGGCCAAGTGTGAGATTCCTCATAAGGAGGAAGAAACTAATTTACAAATTACAATAAATATTTGTCCTCACATATTCTACTAGAGGACAAAATAGAATGAAGGAGAAAGAAGACACAAAGAAATATATTAGGATACCTTGGCTTATATCCTAATATATTAGAACAAGAAAAGAAGAAAAAGGTCTAACCTTGGTTTATAAATACACCAAGGAAAGATTACAACTTCTAACACCCCCCTTTAATATTTACTTGGGGTAATTACATTAATATGTATTAAACCCAAATGTTTAGAATAAATTTGAGATGTTTCTTTGGAAAGAGTCTTCACTAGGATGTCTTTGGCTTGATTATCTTGCAGTTCTTCAACTTGTGCTTTGGAGCTGGGATGGTACATAGGGGCTTGAATAGCATGTTGAAGAGAGCCCAAATTTTTAAGAGACCATTGAGATGCTCGAGATGCATTTATGTAGTTTGTATATTCAAGTCCATTTAAAACTAGAGGTGGAGCATAATCAGAACTTGAGCCTGCAAAAAGGCAAGAAACACTAGTAGAGTGCCCATCATTGGGATCACCTAGTGTTGAATCAGTAACATTTTGGAAAAAATCATATTGAGAATCATAGGCATAAACCAGATTTGTAACATTTTCATGAGTTATAGATTCAGAAATACAATCATTAGTTGTATAAGATAAATCTGTAGTGTATTCATCAAAATATGAAGCATTAATAGGAGAGTTAATATAAGCATCATTATTATCAATCATAGAACTACCATAAAAAAATGTCATCTTGAGTAATAGACATGTCTTGCAAAGTATTATTAAGAAATGTAGATATAATTTCATCTTCTTGGTCAAACATATCATCAGCAAGAGTGTAAAACAGATTATTATCATCACAACTAGGAGAAACCAGATTATTAGGAGTATCATTACTATGTTCATCATTATCATAAGGACGAGCAAGAAGAGAAATATGGTTAAGAGCAGAAAACACATCATGTAATTTATCATTTTGAACAAAAATAATACTAGTTCTTTCAACTTGACAACAATTATTAGCTAAAGGGATATGCATAGAATCGGGTTGGAAAGAATCAAAGACTTCCTTGTGGTATTGGACATGTTGAGATGTATTACGATCAATAATCCATTTAGGTGGTCTAGAAGAATTAAAACAGACAGTAAAAGTAGAACGAGATTGATTTCCATTAGAGTAATTTTGAGAATTTCGTAGATCTTCTTTTTGTTTCTTAAAACAATTATGAATTAAATGACCATTTTTACCACAATAAGTGCAATAAGGCCTATTTGAAGGGTTATTATTATTGTTATTATTATTATGATTGTTATTGTAATTATTATTATTATGAGGTCTTTGATGATTTTGATTATAGTTAGAATTGTTTGATCTCTGATTATTTTGATTGTTATTTGAATTATTACTAGCTCTATTATTATGAGATTGAGAAACATAAGCATGTTCATGAGATTTCAATATACCAAATTGGATTAGTTTAGCCTCCTCTTGATGCAACATATTTTGAAAAATAACATAAGTTAATTGAGTTGCTAAAGAAGGAATAGCTAACTAAGAATAGATATTTGTAATAAATTGCTGAAACTGCCTAGGTAAACATTTACGAATTATAATATGAATTATCCTTAAAACAGAAAGAGGAACTTGTAATCCAGTGAGTAAATTTTTAATTGAATCAAACTTGAGCAAGAAATCATCAACAGAATTAAAATCTGTATACCTGAGATCTTCAAGCTGGTCTTGAAGTTGGATTTTACGGGTCTCATCTGCACTGTCATAGGTGTTTTTCAGAATGTCCCAAGCCTAATGGGCTTCTGTACAGGAGGAAATAAGGACATACAGTTCGGGACTTAAGGATATGCCAATTAAACCAAGTGCTTCATCATTCTTAGCTTGCCAAGCATCTTGGTCAGCTTGAGAGGCAGTGGTAGCGGGTTTAGTGCTGGCATTAGTGGCAATGTCTAACAGGTGGCGGAATCTGAATATCCAGATCATGTGGGTTTTCCAGGCATGATAGTTGGTGCTAGTCAGTTTGATCTCAGGCATTATGGTAGAAATGATAAAACTAAAATAGTACCAAAAAAAAAAAACCCCCCTATTTGAAAGGAGTATGAAAATAAATTAGATAAGAATTAAATAATAATAAACAGATTCCTAATTCAAATAATAAAAGAATCAATTAATATGAAAAATCAAATGTAAAAAAAAATTAATTTATTTAAAAAAAACTTAATATTGATTAAATCTATGTCTTTAATAAATCTAAATGACAAATATTGATTAAAAAAGGTATTGAATAAATCTAAATCTTTAAAAAACCAAATTTAATGACAAATTCACAAATATATTTAAAAACATTAATAATTAAAAAAAATCTTAAAACTTTCTAATTAATATTCTAATTAAAAAAAACTTTATTATTTATTTTTTCATATAAAACAAAACACCTAGTTTTTAATATAAAAAATTTAAAAGGATAATTTGAAAACTTAAATGAAGAAAGTTCAAATTAAAGCAACCTTTTTTTTAAAAAGCTTTCTATTTCATAGAGGATATACGTTCAACTTTAATGTTCTGCAATGATATACTATTAACGTTTATGCAATGTTAATAACGCTAAAACGTTATGCAAAGATAAAAAGAAACGTTAGTAATTTATGTTTGCAATTTGGTGTTATAGTTTTACATATGTTGAAAAACTTCTATTAAATGAGTTGTAGAGACAATTATATTCAAGATTTATGCACGGAGAATAACAGAATATAGAATTAAACTGAGACTGGTTGTTTGCTGCAAAACGAATTCGATATAAATAGAGTAAAAAAATAAATAAAGATAAGCCGTTAGTAAGATATATGGAAACTTTCAGTTTATATTCATTAGCAATTCCCTCAAACTACAGAGATATATGGAAAAAGACACAGCACCTTCAGATATGAGAAAGTATATTATCTGCAAATAGCAATGATTAAAAAAAACGTCTATGCAATGATTAAAAAATGTCTGCAATGAAATAATTATATTACCGTTAAAAATGTCTGCAATGAAATAATAATATTAACGTTAAAAATGTTCTGAATGATATAAAAAATGTTCTGTAATATAACGTTATTAGACGTTATGCAGTAAAAATGTTATGCAAAAAAGTCTGCAATAATTAATGTTAACGTTATGAACGTTATCGAGAGGTGAAATAGAATATTGTCATGCTAATTTTAAAACCGTAAAAGAAAGTAACAGATCAAGAATTATAAGCAATCATAGGACAATTTTATTGAAAAGACATTGTAAAGTAGCACTTGCAGAATATTGCAACTTCCACACAATGAACAGATAAATGCCCAATTTCTATCACAACACTACAATAATGCAGCCATGGAAATATAATAGATAAAGAACAAAGAACAAAGTGAGAGCTATAAAATAATTAAAAATATGAAATGCAACTCTATAGAAAACATTCAAATGACAAAAAGTTGGGAACCCCTTGTAAAATACCGCAGAGCGATATTAGCCCAACAGATTGTCTTGAGTATACTACCGTTCTTGCTATGCAATGATAATAATGTTAAGAATGTTATTATACTATCAAAACGTTAATGCAAACTAAAAACTAACATGCAGAGGCCTATTAATATTAAAGAGGGCAGTGAGATCAAATCTTCAAACAACCCTATTAACCTCCTCTAAACTAGATTCACATGCAGAGAATGAAAGAGAAACTAAAAAATAGTGTAAGCATGCAAAAAAAAAATGCTACCAGATCAAAATACAAAAAAAAGTTGTATTGCAGAGAGCTAAAAAACTTTTAACGCCTAATGAATAATCAAGAGCATGCAGATCGAACGCCAATACTTGATTAGCATGCAGATCGAACACAAGGTATAGTTATGAATTTTAATAACAGGCGTTCACTGAAATAATAGCATGCAGATTTTTATGTTTCTCTGGAATGCAATGAAATCTACAATCTAATATAAGTACGAATAAAACTTAGGAGAAATAACAGAGACAAAAGTTAGATTCAAAAAAGAAGATGCAACTGTAATCAAAACAAAATCTGTAAAAGTACTTCAGAGTCACTACCGTAAAAAAATACCGAGTGAACAATATGATGAAACCCTTTATGAATTTGCAAAAAAGTGAAACAATCCCAACCCTAGTAAATTTTATTGAAACTCTGGATTGAAAAATAGTGGTTTTAAAAAACGCTATCCCTCACATGCAAAGAACGACATGCAAGGAAGAAAACCTGTAAAAAAATGTTAAGTAATGATGAAGAAAAAATGCTAAGAATTAACGTTTCTGCAGAAATGATAAAATCAAGGAGGACTAAATTAGAAATAATGCATGCAAAGGAAAGCTTTGCATGCAACAAATATAATAAATTAAAATAAAACAAAAACTAAGAAACAAAGATATTAGATTTGAAATAAAATTAAAACAATGAAATTAAATTTGACTAGAAGAATTAAGATAGAAAAATAAGAAAAGAAATATTGCAATTTCTACAAATTATAATAATTTTTAACACTCCTTTTTAAGAATTAAAAATAAAATTAATATAATAAAATATTTATATTAAAAAAAAGGTTTTGAATATGAATGAATGGATATTTGAGACCAAATTAAATTCTACTATTTAATCTAAATTATATACAAATTAAAATCTAGGAGCAATATTAAAAAAAAATTATAATTATTTTAAAAGCTAGGGCTAAATGAATTTTTTTATTAACTCTTTGGTGGCACACTTTCCAAAGAGGGAAATAAAAATGAACTAAACAACTCTCTCAAATTAAAAAAGATGAGTCTCCGAATTGGAGTGCTCTGAGATATGATAATCGCTTAAACCTATGAACTCAAAAATGGATTAAACCTGCTCTGATACCATGTTAAAATGGAAAATAAATTCGAGCTAAGAATACATTAATCCAATTGAGTAAGGAAAAAGGAAGATTATCATGAATCAAGCTAATCCTTAGAGCATACACCAAAATGAAACAACAAAGGAGACAAGAGGTTTTTGAAGGGGGAAAAGCATAAAAAAACCCCCGTGACTTATGAATGGGCAAAATAGCCAAAAAGAGAGAGAGAGAGAGCTTTAGCTCATACAAAATTGAAGAATGAAAGAGAGAATAGAGAAGAAGTGTTGTATAAGAAGAGAGGAGAAATATCTCTATATGTAGAGATAAGAGAAGGAGTTCAAAATGTAACTCCCATGAGAATGAATGCCACCATTCATAAGTGTGTGAGGCCAAGTGTGAGATTCCTCATAAGGAGGAATAAACTAATTTACAAATTACAATAAATATTTGTCCTCACATATTCTACTAGAGGACAAAATAGAATGAAGGAGAAAGAAGACACAAAGAAATATATTAGGATACCTTGGCTTATATCCTAATATATTAGAACAAGAAAAGAAGAAAAAGGTCTAACCTTGGTTTATAAATACACCAAGGAAAGATTACAACTTCTAACATGGTATAACATTTTTGAAATCCGAAAGATGCATCACATTCTATGCTTCATCTAGTATAAGAAAAAATTAAAAAAAATTGAATTATGATAAGTTTTCAATGAGTTAAGGTGGTCAGACACGAGATTTTTTAAATTCTAAAAGTGATGTAGCAAAAAAATCATAATTAATTATCTGTTTGGAATAAAAATATCAAAAAATATGCGTCACATCTGGGCATGAGTCAGCTACTTATATATAGAATATTATAAAAAAATATTATCATTTGCTTTTGATTAGGGTGGTTAAACATACACGTACTTCTTATTTTTTTGTTGAAATGTTTGTAGTGCTGCATTGCAATCTATACTTTTTACCAATCATATTAATTTTTTTTTCAGAAAAGGCTTAGTAGTTTAGAAACTACATTCAATTTCCTACAAATTATATTCTTACAACTTTTTGATATTAGGTTGATAACTAGTTCATTTTTTCACGCCAAGTTGACTAATCCTGATTGTCTGATTTTTCATTGCCACTTAAGGGCATAGTTTGGCCCCTCATGATCCTGCACATACCCTACACACTTGTGAATGAGTTGATCATTTACAAGAACAAGATTTTCTTAGTCCCAGGATCGAAGGTGAAGAGCATCATCATGAGGGCTCTCCATGATTCACCTACATCAGGTCATCCAAGATACTTTAAAACATATAGGCAGGTATGGGAGCACTTTACTTGGAAAGGGCTTAAGTCAGATGTGCTTCAATATGTGCGTGAGTGCCCTGTTTGTCAGCAGAACAAACAAGAGCACACTTTTCCGACAGGACTCCTACAGCCACTTCCAATTCCTAATAGGAAGTGGGAATGCATATCTATGGATTTCATTATGGGCTTGCCTAAGACCCAAGGGCAAGATTGCATATATGTGGTGGTTGATAGATTGACAAAGTATGCACACTTCTTTCCGATTACACTACTCATACAACTACACAGGTGGCAGAGGTGTTTTTAGGGAGATTTTTAGATTACATGGATTGCCTCGAAGCATTGTGAGTGACAGGGATAGCCATTTCTTGAGTCATTTTTGGCAAGAGGTGTTCCGTCTATGTGGCACTGAGCTCACACCTAGCACTAGTTACCACCCGCAGACTGATGGGCAGACTGAGATTGTTAATAAATGGGTGGAAGGATACTTGAGGAACTATGTGGCGGCACAACAGAAGGCATGGGTTAGATGGATCTACTTATGTGAGTATTGTTACAATACCATATATCACATGACTATTTAGATGACACCATTCATGGCATTATATGGTTATGAGGCACCTAGTTTCTTGGATTTGTTTTTAAGTGACAGTAGAGTACCTAGTGTAGGGGAACTATTACAGGAGAGCAAGGATATTGTTGAGGTTCTCAGAGATAACATCGCTAGAGCTCAGAACTAGCAAAAGCAGTATGCAGATCAGAAGAGGACTAAGTGGACTTTTGAGGTTGATGATATGGTGTACCTTATGCTGCAACCTTACAGACAATCTACTCTTAGAAGGAGTGGGGTAGAGAAGCTCAAGCCACGATACTATGGTCCTTTCAGGATTATCAAGCATGTTGGAGAGGTGGCTTATGAGCTAGAGCTTCCAACGGATAGTAGAATTCATAATGTCTTTCATGTATCATGCCTCAAGAAGGTGTTGGGACAACATGTTGTGCCTTCAGTAGTTTTACCTCCCTTGGATGATGAGGGGAAATTGATTCTTGTGCTAGAATCCATTCTTGATTGCAGGGAGAGGTAGCTCCGTAGGAGAACCATCAAAGAGTATTTGGTGAAGTGGAAGGACTTGCTTGTGGAGGATGCTACTTGGGAGGATGAGACTATTTTGCAGCATCTAGTTTTGAGATTGCTTGGGGACAAGCAATTTCAGGAGGGGCGGACTGTCATGTCCCCTTCTTAGTGACATGGACTTTTTCTGAGGATTAGCCTATTACGGGCTCTCGTAGGCTAATGGTGTTGTGGAGGGAGCCATTTTTGGTGACTATTTGGAGATTAGATGGCTTTATATGTGGTTGGGGGAATGGCTCTTTATTATGTTTTATTGTTATATTACTTTATCGGGGCCATTTGTTATAATTTGTTGTTGAGTTGCACTTTTTATTAAAAACTAATATTTCATAAAGTGCAAATATTTTAATAGAACATTTGGGATGTTTCTAGAAGTTTTAAGTACTTCTAGTGGAAGCCAATGGAAAAGAATAAATAGACCTCATGGTCTCTCATTTTGGACATCCAAGTTATTATTGCTATTGCTATTCTCTCTATGAGCATTTGTGGAGCCATTGGGTCTACAGATTTTCAGCTTGTCATTGGGAACAAAATCTCCCAATTGATTGCATAACTATAGGAGTGAAATATCTCTTGAAGGGTTGCATTTTTCAAGGTGATATTTCAGTCACTTCACTAGGGCATCATTGAGGCATAAGCCTATTTTGAGGACATCTACATTTCAGCGAGGGTTTGTACTGAGGAGCTTCATTACAGGGCATCAATCTTGAAGGAGAAGAGGTATTTGGATGCTGGTCATGATCATCTGCAAGTCTGACATAAGAATCAAAGTTTTCAGGACAGACCTAGGAAGCACATTTTTGTTTGTATCTTCCTCATACCTAGCTGGATTTTCTTGGGACCAAGTGCATTGGATTTCTAGGAGTATGGCGATCAAGTTTGGGGTGTTTTGAGCCCTCAAAATACTCACATTTATTTTCTAGAAAAATCGCAAGTGTCAGCTGGAGACATTTTTTTTGAGGGAAGAGATAGATTTTTAGTTAGAAGGCATTTGGATGATCAAATTAGTTGCAACATCATCAACAATTCATCTACTGCACTCAGCCAATCAGGTTCTATCATTCTCGGTTTTATCTTGCATTGTAACTAAGAATATATGTTTCAGCTGAAGGTGAATTTGTAGTTTCAGCACTTGTGCATTTTAGTATTGTAAAAGTCATTGATTGCCAATATTAAATAAGAAGGAAAGATTTAGTAGTTGTATTGGAAAAGAATTGTAATTGATAAAAAGCTATTGGTTGGAAATGTACTTCTTTGTCATAATTTGATGATATATATATGGCACAATGATCATGGTATCTTTCTACATTTTTTCTTAAGTGAATAGAAGTGGTTGGATGTATGTTTGTTATTCTGAAATTTCATAGCAGCAACATATATACATTGTATGACAAGTGTTTGACAAAATTTCAAGTAAGAAGTTAAGTGGTTTTAAGGACCTAGCGAGTAGGGGACTTTACAGTTGCATATTTAACATTTGGTGTATGCTATATATGGCACACACCATATGTAGAGAATTTTCTACATACAGTGTGCGCCTTTTTAACTACTCTAGAAAACACCAAGCCTAAGGCTTAGATAATTCAAACAGGCCTAAGATGTGTTTTCCAACAAATATAGAAAATATTCACATTTATCCCCATCAAATTTGCACGTGGTTCAACAATAACAAAATCATAAAAGGTGTTATAGATCTCTCTGTTATATATCTATCCATATAATTCCTTTTGAATTTTGATAATGTTAAACTAATTTATTTTGTAAGTATGTCTAGTTTTTGTCAAAAACTAACAAGTATTATTTTGGGCATAGATTTTGGCTCATTCATAAAATTTTGAAGCAAGTTAGTTTTTTAGAAACTAGACTCCATCTACACAGTTAAAAAAAAGTTTTGATTTTTTATTAGTTTTTAATGATTTCTAGGGGAATACTCAAATTTCATATTTTCAAGATGTGTCCACTTCAAAAATTCAATAAAAATATACATTCATCAAAAAATTAACAAAAACATTTAGGACAAACAATGTGGTGTTGGCTAACTTCTTACTAGAGGAATTAAAAAAACTCAAAAAAAGTTGACATTTTAGGGGGAGCACACCAGACGTTATGTTATATTTTTTCACATAAAATAGAACCACTTTTTGTGCTCCCCCTTTTTGAGGGTTTTAATCTCCATCATTTTCAAAATAAATTAGTAATTTAGAAACTAGCTTTGAAGTACTAGACAACTCTTGTTCTTGTCACATCTTCAAAATTTGAGTCAAAGTATCTTCAATATCTAGTCAAAGTTTAGAGTTTGCTAATTTCATAAAAAAAAGTGGCATCTTATACCCCCTTTTTAGTCCCCCATCTTTGTGCACTTACCCAAGTGTGGATCCTGAAGATTGTTGTTATTTGTAATCGATTCAATTTCCCCCTTTGAAGAGGTGATCCTTCTACTGGATTGAGGAGTGTCATGTAGATCATGAGGAATAGATGCATACATCCTTTGTAGAAGAAAAATATGGAGGGTTGTTGGATTCTTCCTCCTTGTAGAGTTTTGAAAATGATCATTGATGAAATCTTCATCATGATGGTATTAGCGGAATAGGATGTGATAGCTCTAGAGTTGTTTAGTTTATTTTTTCAATTTATAAAGGTCTTCATACAAATAATTACATGGAGACTCTTGCCACTTTGTATGTTGTGGAGCATTATAGTGTTCGTGGCTGGAGAATGAGTATTTGTGAATTTGATTGTTAGGTGGTGGTGACTTTGTTGAATGAGATACATTTAGATTATGTTAGTTAGCACTTAGCTTTGGTTGTTAGATGGATTCTTTGGCTATGTGACTCTTTGAAATCTATTATCTTTACTCACATTCCTAAGGAATGGAATGGCATTGTTGATTGTCTGACTAAATAGGCCTTTGATCTAATGTACGGTTGGAATATTGTGGATAAGACACAATTATCTCCAAAATTATCTTGTATATTAGACCACTTAATAAATAATGATAAGGTTGCATAGTTCTCTTTAGAAAGTTAAACCCTTCTTACTTTGTAATTCTTTGTGTGTAATACATTTTTATCCCTCTTTTATCGAAGAAAAATACCCATAAAACTTGGACATGAAACATTTGTCTGTTTCAAACTCTCTTTAAATATTTTACGTGTTAATTTGTTGGATAGCCACTTTCGGTTATTTCTAGGTAACTTGTTATCGTAGCAAGAAGTATGTGGCACATAATGATTTTATCCGCAAACAACATGAACTGATTCATTCAACATGTGAGTATCCTTTACATATTATAAAAGCTCGATTAGATGTTTCGTTGAAGATAAGAGACAATTCCAGACATAGTTGCTAAAATCAAAGGGTAAATGGTTGGAACGTACAATTGCACTATCATTTTCTTCTTGGGCAATTTTATTGTTGAATAATTTATTCCTCAAATTTTTATCAACTAGCTATGTGAAATGTCCTTCACTTTGCATTCTCATACTCTCTCATCATGATGATGGATCATGAAGGTTGATGCTAAGAAAGTCTGATGCTAAAAAATTAACACACAATCTTACCCAAAAGTATGTCACTAAAATGTCCTTCACTTGTCCATTCTGATTCAAAATGCAGTGCACTATCTGAAATGGTAATGGACCTAGTATTGGTAAGTGATGCGGCCCTTTACGGATTCCCAAAAACAAAAAAAAAGATTTTCTGAAAAATCTGACAATGTGTATAATAATCTGACTTCTAGGAGGGGTCATAATCACTATGACTTTAGGTACATATTTTACAACTTTAAGTATTTTATAACTTTCATTTTCACCAAATGTTGCTCTCATTGTTTTAAAAATGACATTGCTAGGGGAGAGGGACTAGTAGTTGTGCAGGGTCCAATAGTCGATCACCCATTTGTGAATATATTATCCAATCTTACCACACATTTTTACTATATATTGTAATTAAATCATCCACATGTAAATCAAAAAATTTCACAAATGCTTCCTGAATGTTTTTAGAAGTGCGTGCTACAAAACAAAAACAGGATAGGTAAATGATCAAAAACGAAAAACGAAAAACGAAAAAAGAAAAAAGAGAGAGATAAGTGAGAAGATTTTAAAAGCCAAGCATCGCCATTTGAATTAAAGTTTTTTGATATTGATGCGGAATAATGATGTGTGGAAAACTTTCTTGGTTTCAGAGAATAATGTGGAGTCATTTTCGGATCAGTAATTGATAATGACTGTCATGTGGTAACAAAGTTGGGAACCAAAAAAAAAATCATTTCGCATCATGGCAAATAAAGTAAAAGCGGTTCTCAGTTCAAACTAACAGAATATATGTGCTCATTAGATTTATACGAGAAAGAAAATAATAACGTACGATGAGAATGACATGCATACCGTTATTTCACAGTGGAAAAATGTAGCAAAGTAATATACAAATTACAATAATTAAATAGAACAAAATTAGTAATGGCATTTAGTGTGCAATTTGGAAGATAGGTTAAAGGTCAAAAAAAAATTTCATTTACTATTGTCTTATATGAGGACAATAGGTAGGCCATTTTACCGAATAATGTTGTTAATGTAAAAAAAGGTTGAGTTTTGAAGTGATTCTTTCATTAGTTCCAACATTAGAGTTTGCAAAGATAATCTTGTAAGAAAATAATGATTCAACAAGAATCTTTACAAGATTCACTTAGTACAAACAACACAAAGACAAGATGATTCAAGTGATAAACAAATAAAGATTGGGATTTCTACATTATTATCATTCTTTAAGACATACATTTTAAGTGCATCAATTGAATTGCAAAACTTAAACTTGGAGATGAGTAAGCATAGACCACTTTTTTTACTTTTAATGTTGTGCATCATATCTATAGTACTGTATAAAACTTTAAAATATGCAAAATTCTTAAACTTTTGAAAAATTAAACTATAAGTTTATATTATAGAAAATATTATATAATACTAAATGCAACTATATCATAAATAATTTAATGTATATTATCTCATAATTAAGTTGGGAGACTTTCGTAAGTCGAGAAGCTTGCTACAATAGAAGCAAATTTCAATGTCAACATTTGGCCTTTAAAAAAAATTGACTGTCATTTGCATGTCTTATAAAATGAGTTGACTAAATAATGGATAGGGTGGATCTCTTTCTATCTTTATCACTCGATCTATCTCTATCTCTTTATATCTCTTTTTATCTTTATCTCTTGATCTATCTCTCTCTCTAAATCTCTTTCTATCTTTATCTCTCGACTGATCTCTATCTCGCGCCATCTCTATCTTCCTCTCTCCCCACCATATCTAGACACATCTCCCTCTCTCTATCCATCAACTCTTCCCATCACCCCCTTCCTATACCTTTAAACCTCTACATCTCCATATTTCTTCCCCCATCTCTCCCTCTATCTCTCTCTATAAATTATTGATACATTAATCAAATAATAGATATATTATTTTAAAAATTCTATAAATTAATTAGAGATAAATTAATCTTGAATATAATATATATCTTTCACTTATTTACTATCAATAATAATGGTAATTATTATTTGGGGATTTCTTTCTCATTACCTGC
Source organism: Chamaecyparis obtusa (assembly GCA_027943335.1). Classification (NCBI taxonomy): domain Eukaryota; kingdom Viridiplantae; phylum Streptophyta; class Pinopsida; order Cupressales; family Cupressaceae; genus Chamaecyparis; species Chamaecyparis obtusa. The sequence goes on from BSBK01001708.1 coordinate 707,270, forward strand.
TTACGATTAAAAAGGAAGTTGTGTTTAACACTAGGCGCCAGTGGGAAAATATATGGTCGCATCAATTTATAATATAATGTTTTTTTTTAAAAGTACACTAACATTAACATAAAAGTATGTAAATAATTAACATTCCACATAATAAAAATTTGACTTAGGAAAAAGCTCATAAATTACTCAAAATTGTCATCTATATGATTTACTATTTTTTTTAAAATTAAACAACTTGTCATCCAATATTACTTACTATTTTTTTCAACAATTTATATTATACACTTTTAAATACTATTACCATTATCAATTGCTTGTAAAATTGTGGGGTTCTTCTAGATGTATACAATAAATTCTAGCTACAATAGCATGTATGGATGCTCGTAAACATAGATAAGATTGGTATGTTGTGGTTTGTCCATTAGTGTGTAATGGGTACATCAAAGAGGCATGGAAAGTCAATTAGGAAAGTATTTGATCAATATTTTTCATAAGTTTATGTAACTTACATGAGGTTAATTGGTAGACCATTTAGAAAATGATGTTTGTTAAGAAAATGTCCCAATAGAGAAGTGATAGTTTGAAATCAACTTTGTAGCCACGTATATGATTTCAAAAAATATTGAAAAATCATTTCAATCAAGAAGATAATCAAGATCCTTTACAAACAATTGCATGTTAGAGAGATGGGAGGTCAATAAGGAAAAAATGGTCAATTTTTTTCATATATTTGATTAGTTCATGAGATCAATTAGTAGGTCATTTATCAAATGATGCTTTTGCAACAAAGGTATCAATTTGGAGAAGTGAAAGCTTCAAAGAAACCATGAATACACTTACAAAGATCAAAATATGACTTAAAAAAAATGAATCAAGAAGATAATAAGGCTCTACTAATAATTGGGTCATGTTATGTTTGCAATAAGTAGAGAGGGAGGCATACAAATAAGAGGGGGGAGATATGGAGGGAGATCAAGACAGAGAGGAATAAGGATATGGGCATAGACATGACAATAGAGCTTGAAATTGGAGAGAGAGAGAGAGAGAGAGAGAGAGAGAGAGAGAGAGAGAGAGAGAGAGAGAGAGAGAGAGAGAGAGAGAGAGAGAGAGATTGGTTCAGTGAATGAGTATGAATGGAAATAAATAAAGGTATGGAATTAGGATTTGACATTGTTGACAAGCAAATGGATGAAGTAGGAATGACACAAAAAATAGTGATGGATATAATAGGTGGATGGGTAGATCAAATAAGAATGTATGAATAACACTATAGATATTATCTATGGAAATGGTAAGAACAATGGTGTAAGAGATTGAAGAGACAAATACATTACGTAAACAAAAATACAAAAAAAAAATAGCACTAATAGTGTTTAGATATCTAACTGCTACAACTTATTGATGAACATGTTATGAATCATATTAGGTAACAAGAGAGAGGGGGAGCAGTAAGGATAATAAAAGGGTGAACCCACAATAGTGGGTTACACTTTTTTGCCTAAATGGACATTGAACTCTACATTTTAAAAAAAAACTTTCAGATTCGAATGCATATTGTCGTTAAACCATTTGGTATCGGAAGATAAAGTAAATTAGAGTCTTTTAGAATTTTATTTCTAGATTCCAAATATAATTTTTATTTTTCTTTTTGAATTGATTCGAATGATTTTTTCTTTCTCCCATGAAAACTCGTATGTTGTTGGAAACATCATTTTCAAATAGTTACATTATTTTCATAAAGCATAACTTTTTTTCTAAAATAGATATCAATGTTCTTGATTTGAATTTAGTTTTGTAAGATCCATATGGAGGGCATGCAATTGGTTTGATCAAATTATCATTATTATTGCATATTTTATTAATGTTTGATGTTGAATAAACCGTAATTTTGACATCCCTTGACTACATAGCTTATAACTTGTGTATTTGTCCAAATTTTTTTTTAGTTTTTTTTTTTATAGAAAGAGAACTTCAATACCTAGGGCATAGATATTTTTAAGAATTGTTTTTCTCTCATTTACCATTTTTCCATGAGCGCCAAACATAGAGGCAGACATATGGTGAAATATCATGTTTAGTAAAACTAAAATTGCAAAGTCATAATAAACTTAATATATATTAACATTATAATCATTGGAAATATTTTTATTCGTAGCACCTTACCATATAGATAGGTTTTTCAAATGGATTCTTTTGATCTTCCAAAAGATAAAGTCAAAGTGATTTTTTGTCAGCATTTTAATAGGTGCGAAGGAGACTCCATTGTAGGTATGAATGAGGCGTATAGATGTTATATCAATGTTTTTCTCATCTAAGAAGCTTTGAGATAACCATTTGTAATTAATTACTTCAAATGGAACCTCTCAAGGCTTAAATCATCATATTTTATTAAAAATGTGTTATTTTAGCAAAAATCAGCATGTCTAAAAAAGTGTAACCCACTATCGTGGGTTCACCCAAGATGGAGATGGAGAGAGAGAGAGAGAGAGAGAGAGATTTAAATAAGATAAAAACTAACAAAATTGGACATTTTAATAAATATTTTTTTAAGATTTAATATTTGTAATAAAATCAAACTATATATCAATTACATAATAAAAATGATGAAGTAACTTTTCAAAAAGTATACACTTTAACCAAATTCATTGACACATAGTATGTGTCTTGGGAACTAATTCCATGAGACACCACCTCATTCTTTTTTCATATGGTTAAACAATTTATGAGTGTCCACCAATCTTATACCTTTGTATATATGAAAACAAGCTTAATTTTCACAAGTTACTATTATTTTATCATTTACAATTGTAATTACTTCACTTTATTACCATTACAGATACATGTTAAAAAAAAAATGTATACCACAACAATATTCACATTTAATATGATATATATATATATATATATATATACACATACATACATACATACATACATACATACATAATACTTGATATATTTTACATATTCACTATGTTAATGTATTTATTTAATTTACACTTAGGATTTTAATCCTAATTAGTCATCGTCCATTCACGTTTGCCACTTGTCTACACAATTTGTCATCCTTAAGGAGTCTACTAGAGATGTGACAATTTCATTTTGACACATCATTCTAGTTTCTTGGGCGGTTTTGCCTCCACTCTAGTTCATCCCTCCTTTCATGGTTGGACTCGGTTGCATTCTATGCCTATGTGTACTCATCTTCTCCATTGAATCTATGTTCAACTTTATTCATTCTATTTTTGTGCTTCATTTTTATCTCTGAGATCTTGGCGGTTCTTTCATGGTATAGAGAAAGTTTAGATAATGTGAAGCCGATTCAAAAGGCTCTATGCCCTAGTCACAGTGTTTGCAGGTAGTCGGCGTCTTGCATCAATATCTGGTTGCATCCTGGAATTAGATCGAGGAGGAGATGAAGTATTCCCATTGTCTCCTAGGTTCCCTGGCGTCCATCATCATCACAACCTATGTGCTCAGTTTGCGGCTCTCCTCAGCTCATGTGCAGTTCTCCCCGGCCTATGTGCAAAGATGTCATTTGGGGTTTGAAATATAGAAGAAAGATAAGTGGTTGTGGAGCTTAGTGTAATGGTTATGGAGGTGGATCTCATTGTAATTTACCCATTTGGTTGTTGGAATTAACCTGGAATAGGAAATTGGGAATTGGTGAATTGGCATAAGTTAACTCTCATTGTGGTCCAAAATGAGAATCCATCTAATTCCTCTTAGAACCTGGAATTAGACGAATGCTCATTTTGGACCAAAATGAGAATTAACATGTGCCAATTCACCAATTCCCATTTTCCTATTCCAAGTTAATTCTAGCAACCAAGCGGGCCCTAAGGGTTTTTAAAAATGCCACCCATGTAGGCTGAGCATAAGTTTTTTTAGAAAAAAATTTTTAAAAAAAAGGTTTTAAATCAAAAAGGAAAAGTTGCCAAGAATATCAATTTTTATTAATTCTTTTATGTCACTATTAATTTGAAAAAGCACTTTTGAGATCATGACATAAGAAAGTAGGGGGGTGATATCATGGAGGGGGTGCACTTCTTTGAAAGTTTAACCCTTGGTTCTTTCTTATCCTAGGGGCCTTAACTTTGGCCTTCTTTTTTTACTTTTGGCAAATTAACTTTTTGGTGGAGATAAGAAAAGACTTAGCATCAAAAAAATATTATGAAGGTGGGTAATTTTGTAAAGAAGCAAAAATTTATTTGCTCATAACTTTTTTTCCTTAACTCGAAATTGAGTTTTATATTTTGTAAAAGTGCATATTTTTCATCGTGAATTTAACATACACACTCTCGCACTATCACTATAAAGTGTTAATTTGAGCATTTTTTTGTGGGTTCGGTTACAACTAGGACACCTTCTATAAAGTGTCAAAAATAAGGGGGAAAGATAATCAAGGGGGTCTTGTGTCTTTTCTATTTTTCACACTTCCTCATGAAGCTCTCTTCTTTTCTTCATTTTGCAAGAAACAATCTAATTTAGCAGCATAGATCCTAATGTAACTATAAAACCTCTAACATCTTTTAATTGTCATGATTGGAAGTTGAAAATCATTCTTGTACAAAAGAATAAATTCTTATATAGGGTAGCAATGGGAATAGAAAAAGAACCTAATATAGCTAAGGACAAAGAAAAGTTTTTCAATAAGTGTGACCAAGAATTTGGCTTTCTACGCTTAAATTTATCTCCTAAATTAGTATTTCATGTTGAGAACTTGAAAACACCCAACCAAGTTTGGGAAGCCCTCAAAAACCCATTTGGAACAATTGATGAACTTAAAAGTCATGAGTTAGAAAATCAATTCCTAGGTCTTCGGCCTTCTAGTTTTTCAACTTTAGAGAACTTCTTCATTGAATTTAAATATTTGAAGTTGCAATTAAAAGAATATGGAATTGACAAGAAAGAGGATCAATTAATTATTTCTATACTTTCCAAACTAGGTTATGAGTTTTTTTTGTTTGTCTCTACTTTCTATTCTACTAAAAGAGCCCTTGGTGCCTCATGGTCTATGGCCTCACTTGATAACTTTATTTATAATCTTACAAGGGAACAAGAAAAGTTAATTCAAAAGGGTACTTTGAAATCTACAAAGGCACAAGCTTTAACTACAGAAAATGAAAAGCATCAAAATACTAAAGGAGATAAAAATAACACTAAAAGGGGCAAAGAAGGGAAGCAAGAAGACAAAATTGATAACTTCAAAAATGATAACTCATCTCAAAAAAACAAATTAGTTATTGAGAGAGTTAAATGTTCCTTTTGTAACAAAACTGGTCATGAAGAACATTAATGCATGAAAAAATAAATTAAGCACCTTACTTTTCTACTCAAAAAGAATAATATTGAGGTAACTGATTATGTCAAAGAATCTTCTTCAAATTAATAAATTACTAAGGAAAAAGAAAAATTGAAAGGTAGGGTATTATTTTCTTAAGTGATTAATGATTATGGTGCTACACACCATATGGGCTCTCAACTTGATTCCAATCCTCATGATTAAGATGATTTAGCAGATGACAGTCATATTCAGGTAGATTCATCAACAATATCATCATCCTTTGGGGGGGCCTTGTAGGCTTCTTCTCTTCTTATCTCTTTTTTGGAGGATTTTATTTTCCCACTAGGCTTTTTAATCTTTCTCCATTTATGAGAGATTTCATTGTACATGGTGTAATCGCCTGAAAATGGACAAGATTAAATCGAGTGAGCAACCAAGGAAAAATCAAAGCAATAAAATCAAATCAAGCTAAAATCAAAGCAAAATTGCAATCAAGCCATAATCCAAATTTAATTGAAAATCAAAAGCCAATAAATCAATTTAAATCTAATAAATCAATAAATTGTGCAATTAATTTGATTAATTGTATAGTTCAATTTAAATCAAATCAACCCATTTAAAGGGTACACATGGCTAAATAAATTAAATAAATTTAATTATTAAATCCCTATTTTCCTTCAACCACCAAATGGGAGAAAATGCATCAACCAATGGGAAATGAGGATTGAACTCACATGGATCAAGCTCAAAATGAATCTCAATCACACATAAGGTGAGAGCATCTTGGCCACCCATTTTGTCTCTTTGTCCCAAGCTTTGAGGACAATCAATTTAAATTTCTCCAATGGCGGAACCATGGACTAAACCTCAATCCAACCATGATCAACTCAACTCCACCCCCTACCCTTGCCAAGATCTATAAAAGAAAGGTTTAAATCAATCAATTATCATCCACAAATCTGATAATGGCATCAAACCTCTTACAATTTAAAGCTAGAAAGGAAAATTTAGTACTAATTAAGGCTTAATTCACTTTAGAATTGAACTTTTAGTTTTTTTATCATTCAATTGTCATTTTAGAGTTGTCACTAATGGAAGCTTGCTGAGAGCTTTGCATTAGAAAATCTAAATAGAGGTTCATAGAGTGCTTAATTGTCATTTATTTGCTTAAATAACTTACTCTTTGTGGTCATTTAGTTATTATTTTCATTTATTTACAATACTAACCAAGTATGAAGGTGCTTTCCATAGCACACAAAATGGCACCCACTGTGGGATATGAGAGACCATATTGTTGATGCCGGCATGATCGACAATTATGCTCAGTGGTTCATTCAGAACCCTTTTCCTAGATTTACCAATCCAGTCAAGCTAGTGCCCAGGATCGAGGAGGAGTTAGATGATGACGGTGGGGATGGCGTAGGTGGTAGGAGACAGGGTCATTGAGGACGACGGGGTGGTCAAGCGAGACAAGGAGAGAGATTTGTTATCCATATTATTGTTGTTGCTCTTGTTCCTGTCAAAGGCAGTGTGCAAATGAGGGGTAGGAGGGTGAGGGTGAGGGGTGGTCCATTCAGAGCACTCCATCAGGTTGGGGTTGACAAAATGGCCAGATAGGGTCAGCACAGAGTGAGATTGTACATGCAGGTTGGTGCAGAGGTTGTGGCTGATGTTGATGCATAGGTGGCACAAATTATTTTGTATTAGGCATAGGGACCGCCATCACCTCCTCCTCCATAGGGTCCTTTTCCTTCACAGATTCCTTCTTCTTCTTCTATGCCATCTTCTTCTTCTCAGCTTCCATCTTCTTCCATGGCTCCACCACAAGCTCCCCCTACTCAGGCTCCTTCAGTAGAGGCTCCAGCATCGGTTTTTGATGTTCATTCTTTACAGTTTGAGGTTTCAGAGATTAGGCAGCAGGTTACTTAGATGTACAACATGATGTAGACTTTCATGGTTGCGATGAGTCAGCACAAGCTACAGGTGAGCTCGAGTCAAGGTCTAAATATAGGTCATGGTCATGATGGTGCCAGTAGTTCTGGCAGTTGATGTTGTATGTTTTGAGCCATTCTTTTGTATATTATGATGATAATTTTTGATATCGAGACATTGGAATCGTGTTCTTTTATTTGATGATGTTTACTTATGATCGATACTTGTTATATTTGATAGACTTTGATTCACATATTTTCTTATGGAATTTTACATTTACCATGGACTCTGATATTCGTTGATATATTTACTTTATATGATGTCATCATGTGTTGGACTTCTTTTACATGTGCTTTATATGATATGCAGATCTATATGATTCTATCTCTACATGTTTTATTTTTATGCTTTTCAGATGCATTTTATGACATGAATGCTTATGTTTATGTTCATATTGATGCAAAAAAGTTATCTCATTTATGACATAGAGTAGATGGATGTATGTGATACATGATTTAATGTTTATGATATATGATGATGTTATTTAATGGTTTAATGATTAATGCTATGTGATGATTTTGTGGATGTAAATTATATGACATTATGGATAATGCAATGTAATGCGATGGATGCAAAATGGGGTGTAAATGTTGTATACACCTAAAAATGGTCACCTAGACTATTAGCCCCTTGCTAGCATTTTTGCTAAAATCATCAATTGCTTGCTCTTGATCAAATCCTAGCTCTATCATTTATTCGATTATTTTCTATGGGCTAACCATCTTATCCTAAGTCTTTATTTATTTAAAAAGAATATTTCCTCCCCTTTTAATAAATAAAAAGCCCCCACTTTTCCTCTTATCCTAAGTTGCACAAATAAAGCATTATTCTTATTTTATAAAAAGGGAAAAAGCACTTTTTGTCTCATATGGACACAAAAGTCAACTCTTATTTTCTCATTGGAGGATATTTGTCCACATGGATTGATCCCTCTTCAAGCTCCACCATTGATTAAATCTTTTGCCTCTTAATCTCCATGGTCCATTCCTTCTCATTTCCTTTAAAAGGAGAGCTCTCTTCTTCATTCTAGATCCTCAACTTTTTATGCTAACTTTATGCTGCAGGATTTCTAGGTCACTTTGGAGCTTTTTGAAGATTTGGAGCATTTGGAGCATTCTTAGCATCTACATCTCATTCTTGCATTCTTAGCTTAGCTTCATATTTATGCTTTCTTAGATTAACTTCATTTCTATGCTCTAGATTAGCTCACATAGATTAATTAGCTTGAGTTGTAACACTTGCATATTTCCTTTCATAGCTTAGCTTGCATTTCCATTTCTAGCATAGCATTGCATTGCATTTTCATTCTTGATTCTTGAGGATATTGACATTCTTGCCCTTGTCTTCATTGAATCTCCCATTGCATGGTTTACTAGCAAGGTTATAGGCTAAATAGCTCTAGCTAAGAGCATTCTTAAAAACCCTTGCACTCCATGCCTAGGGAGCTATGGATCGATTTGTGAGGGCTCATTCTTGAGTTTCCTTGCATGTAATGATTCATAGAAGTGTGACACATTTATAGCACACATTTTTGGCGCCCACCGTGGGGCAGAGTAGATAGGCTTTGCCCTTTAGTTTCTTGCATTTTTGTCATTTTTCGGATTATTTTTCAAAAATTTTGCAGGTTCTAGTTCTCTGTCTTAGAGTATCACGCGATACTTCTCAGGTATATCACGCGATATACCTTACTATACGCGTGCGACACTTCGCGCTAGAGAAGAATCGCATGACAGTATTGAGGTATATCGCCTGGTGTCGTGCGAAGTATCGCCCGCCTATTGTGCAGTATATCGCCTGGACTGAGGTATATCGCCCGGCTATAGGAAACTGTGTCGTGCGATACTGGTGAAGTCTGAGGTATATTGCCTAAACCTGATAGAGAGCTATTTTTGGGCTATTTTATCTATCTTGCAAGTTTAAGTGTGATATATCGTTGGGAAGGTCTTTCCGAGCCTAATCCAACCATGATGGTTTCATTTTCAGATTTTATCATTTGATTAGTTATTTTTGTAGATTATCTAATTTTTTTTCATGTACTAATCATTGTTAGATTTTGGATTTTGATTCTCCTAACTCTTGTTGGTCTAACAAGTTGTGGTTGTAGGTGCTTCTTGCTTGAAATTTGCTAAAATCGCATGTCAAAGAGGGCTACTAATGGTTTTTGCAGGGCTGCCCTAAGCATAAAAACCAAATCAAGTGCTTGTTTAATTGCTTTCTTTATTAAGTGCGGCATATACTAGTTGTTTCCTTTCATAGGCACTTAATACCTTGTTGTAAAAATTTTGAGGTGGTAGGAGAGTATGCTCTTCACCCTTATGGTGAAACAGAAATCTTGACCCATCTTGGGATTTTGAAAGCAAGGGGGTAATTGAATCTTTATTTGGTGTGTTTGGGAGAGATTCTTGAGATAGGGGAGTATGCTCTTCACCCTTGTGGTGAACCAAAAACCTTGAACCTCAAGAGTTAATCCACTTTTTGTTTAGTATAAGGATCCTTTAGCGGGCCTGCTTTTGAGCAATCAAGAGGAACGACCCAAGTGGGGACAACCTTGTCATCATTTTTCTTGGTGGTGAGTGATTCCAACTCACTATAATCTCAAGGCTATCGAGGACACAAAACCTTGGTAGACATAACACTTGTCTTCGCTTGATGTTAGTAGCTCATGGGATTGTGACCATGGGGAAAGCATTGAGCAAGAATGCTTAAGGTACTCTTGAGGCCGCGAGGTCCTAGTCGTTTATGAGGAGCAAGAGGGGTGTTATGAATGGAAGCCCTTACTACAAACCATTAGATAGAGGCCACCTTCTTTTAGCCACTTAGCTTCTTGGTGCAAGGATTGATCCAAGTGGACTTACCCGGATCACCCCAAGACACTCACCATATGTGTTCCTTTGGTTGTGTTTTTGACACTTCCATGACAACGCCAATATCTCTTGTGGGCAACCACTTGGTGTGAGGCAAGGGAGCATCAAGTTGTGGGCCATGTTGCTAAGTAATGAGCCTTGTCCTTCTAGGTAGTAATTGCTTGAATTGTCTTCGATTGTGCTATACCAGTGTAAACGTTCTCAACATTCAAACAAACGGTAGCATTCATAAGGTTCTCTATTTTGATATCACAAGTGTTTGTCTTGGCAAGGTTGCTTTTGCCCTTGTTCCAAGTGTTTTATGACATGTTTGATCACCTACTATTTGCAAACTTGTCTTTTATCTGCTGTTACTGCTTGTCAAACTGAGAAATTGCACTATCCAACCTTTGAACTTGATCAAAATGCTTCAAAACTGAGATTTTTATGTTCACTGGTCAAAGTATCACCCAGAATCTTTCTGTTGTCCTGTCATTGCTGCAATCTGAAGTTGCTAAACTTGCACTTTAACCTATCATAGAGTGTCTTTTTTTGTTCTTACCTAAAACTGGTTTGTTACCTACATGCTTAGATTTGTTTTAGACTAAAACAAATGAGCTAAAACTATTGGATTTGAGTTTAACGAATGCTACTCTTGATCACTTGTCGCATCATGGTTACCTCTCTAGCTACTTGCTTATTGAGCTTCTTGCTCGCTGCTCGGCTTCAGTCAATTGATTACTGTAAGTGCTTGAGCACTTTTGACGAGCCATCTCTCTATTGTTCTACTTTGACAAGTGATCTTTATTAGCTTTTGCTTATCTCAATATCTGAGAAACTTTGTCTCATTCTATTAGTCAACCAACATCTCTTTTCATGCCGGTTACAACTCGGTCTCAATTTGAGCAGGAGAGTCATCCTCCGTTCAATTATACACAGTTACCTTCTCCCACTAGATGCTCACGAGTGCCCATTAGCAACAACAATTCTAGTTCTGACCAATCTGAGAATTCTAAGGCTACACCGTGGTACAAAGGAGGTTTCCTCTTTTTCGCATTCAAGACCCCCAAAAACACAGACAGTGTCTCACTCACTTTGACTGAACAAGAAAAATTTCAATGTTTGCAAGAACATTTTGAGCATAAAGATAACCAAGTGCGCTTAGACAAAGAACACAATCAACAAAGGATGGATGCTGCTAGGCACATGGCTTATAGAGGGACATTTCATGAGCAACCTGAGACTAGTAACTATGAGCATAGACCTCTTTTTAATGGCAACAATGGCAACAACATGCCACCAAGATCTCCTCCAAGGACCACTTTTGGTATGCCTTCTTCACCTCCTAGACCTCCTCCCTCTCAACATGAGGCAGAGGCTGATGATGAGATTTCTAGTGAGGATCTTATGAGATTTGAACAAGATGTGGTCTCCCAACGCATGATGCATAAGCTTTTAGAGCGTAATGGTGATCAATATTTTCAATATATGACTTCAAGAGGATACAAGCTTCCTCCCGGCTATGATGTCAGACAAATTGTCCAACAAAGAGTACCAATTGAATTGGAAGTCCTTCAGGAAGAACTACGTTGGAAAAATCAACACCTTACCCAAATGGCATTAGAAAGAGAGCCTCCAAAGGTCTCTTTTGTAGAATCAATTTGTGCTCTTCCTTTTGATAAAAGTCTATACATGGCCCCGTTTCCTAAGGATATTGAGGTTCCCAAATATGACAAGTATGATGGAAATGGTGACCCCCATGACCATGTGCGTCACTTTTACACTCTTAGCATGGACTTTCTTCATGAAGACACATTTTTGCTATGATTATTCCCTCAAAGCTTAAGAGGACAAGCTTTAGAATGGTTTGCAAAGTTGACACCTCCTTTGAAGACTTTTGATGAGTTGGCTATGTGCTTCACACAACATTATTCTTACAACATCCAACAACCTGTTACCATGATAGATCTCAGTAATTTAAGACAACATCAAGGTGAGCCATTTGCAACTTACTTACAATGTTGGAGGTCATTGTATTCTAGATATCCTCGTCCGCTACCTGAAAAAGAAAAGATTGACATTTTCGTCAACACACTTGTGCCTGAGTTGTATTATGATCTAAGGAAACAACTGTTCTCCTCTTTCAATGACATGGTTGAAAGTGCATATTGGATTGAGGATGTAGCTATAAGAAAAGGGGATATTTTTATTAATAAAGATGCTAAAGGCAATGGCAAAGACAAGAACAAACCTTGGAATAAAAACAAGTATGTTGTTAATGATGGGGTTGTTGATGCTCCTAAAGTTAAAGAGCCCGCTTTCAATCTCTCCAACTCTATCTATGTAGCAAAACAACAAGAAGCTGGCAACGCTCACAATGCTCCTAAACCTCAATATGTAGATAAGCCTAAGAAGTCATTTCGAAAGCGAGTCTATACCAAGTTGGCAAAACCTTACGATGTGATCCTTAAGACTTTGGTTGACAATGGATATCTTACGCTTCCTGATAAACCTGGTAACTGGCATCCAATAAATAAGCCGAATTGGTGGAGAGAGGATCATTATTGCCATTATCACAGAAATAAGGGACATCTGACAAATAATTGTTTTAGGCTTAAGGATGATATTCAGGATCTTATTGAGAACGGCACAATCTCCACTGATGGCTTAACTAAAAATTCTGATCACACAACTTTCAAAGATCCTCTACCTAAGCATGATAAGGGGGAAACCTCTCAAACACATAAGAAGAATCATGATGCTAAGATCCACTATACATATACTTCTGATACGCCTGTGATCAACATGGTAGAGCCCGTTGAGAGTGTTTTAATGATGAGGTCTCAAGATGATAATAAAGCCAATCATGGTATGCCAAAGTTGGTCTTGCAAACACATGGTAGTTCATCTTCCCGAAGTGAGACACTAAATGCTGTTACTAGGGGGCAAGCCAAGGTTATCCTTAAAACTGCGCAAGATCCCAAACAAGCTTTGCCTTCCAAACATGTGGCTCCTTCAGCCACCCCTAGCTATGATCTTGTCCAACATTTGCAAAAGACACCAGCTTAGATATCTATCCTTGAGTTGCTTCGGTTATCCCCTTCACATAGAGAGATTCTTGATGAGGCTCTACGTACAACATGTGTTCCCAATGACATTGATCCGAATCAATTTCAGGCTATGGTCAACCACATTTCATCTCCGCTATCTCTCTCCTTTTCTGCAGAAGATGACATATCTATTGCTCACCCTCATAATCTAGCTTTACACATTGAAGTTCTAGTCTACAATACCCAAGTCCACCGAGTCCTGATAGACAATGGTGCAGGGTTAAATATTGTTTCTTTCAATGTCATACAACAATTGGGTTTGTCAAAATTCGCTGTGGATTCTAAAAAGAAGATTACTATAAAAGCTTACGATGACGTGGAAAGATCTTCCAAAGGTCTTGTCACGCTGCCTGTCTGAGTGGGCCCTGTCATGAAAGATATTAGCTTCCAAGTATTGGACATCCCACTCGCATATAACATTCTTTTGGGTCATCCTTGGATCCATGACATGTAGGCTGTTCCTTCCACTTATCATCAGTGCGTCAAATTTCCGTACAATGGCACTGAAGTTGTGATTCCTGGAGACCATACTATTGCTATTAATGCTCTTGCTACTGCTAAAAAATTTGTTCCTCACAATGAACCTTTTGTTGATCCTAGTACGTCTCTAGTTGCTGATGAGAAAACACTTAAGATGATGAGCCTTGGTATGGGTGAATATACGCTGGATTCCTTTTCTTCTATACATGTTTCTCCTAGGTCATATGGGAGACCTTCTGATCACATGAAGCCTTCCACTTCTGCTATGATGATCTTTGATACTTTTGTTCCTTCATCCGTTCCTTTAGAAGTAGAAAGAGAAGAACAAGCTATTCAAGAGTGGATCTATAGAGATAATTCCAGAAATGCTCCCATGCTCAGTAATTTAGACACAGATACAGATGAGTCACCACTGCACACTATGGTTCAAATGGGAGATGATCTTCCTTCTACCTCACTTCTTTGGGGAGAAGAGTGTATATCTACTGATGCTATGGCTAAGGCCTCTATGTCTAGAGCCTATGTGCCTAAAGAATCATTGCACTATGATAGACAATGTCGCAACATTGCACGGTTACTACAAAGAGGTGATCTATCACATAACGACATGAGTATCTCTACTTCTCGGCATCTTAAGACTCTCCCAGAAGGTTCTTCCATGACAGATATGGATGTTGATGTAGTTCATACCTCTCGTAACCCACCCGATGTAATCGATGAGTCTTGTGCAGGGTCTGATGAGTTTGTTCCCCGTATTGCCTTAGTAGACTACGTTGGTCCTTCTATGATGAATCTAGATCTAGCTACTTTTGGAGCTTACCCTATAGGCTCCACCTCTCTTGTCACCAGAGATGATATCCTTCACATAAATACTATTGAACCAGTCACTTCATTTCATCTCGCATCAACACCTGTTACTTCTTCCACCAGCGAACTAGCAACAAAAAAGATTGAATCAACAATCAAGTATCACAGTCATCATGTCAAAAGAAAAGAGCAATGGTCAGATGGTGAAAACTACATTGTGGCAGTATCCGCACCTAAGAAAAGTAAAAATAAAAATCTGCTCAAAAATAATGAGTCTCAAATAAAAGATGACAAGTTGATTCTCTACAAAAAAATGGTGCACTACTTCAAGCATGATCTCATATCTGTTATACTTCAGCCCATTCCTAGAGCTGAGAATAAAATTGCTAATGCCTTGGTTACTTCGGCATCCATTTTACAAATGAAAAAGCATAAATTTTGCTTCAAGTTCCTAGTGGATGAATTACGCTATCCTACTCACAAATCTTACAATCCTACCATCTTTTCATATCTTCCACCTCATATTCCTCCTGAAAATCCACCACGCCATTCTTTCCGCCATCCCTTACACTTTGCCTTTGTCTCTGGTGACTTGTATAGGAAGGGTCTAGACGGAACTCTCCTTAAGTGTCTAGAAATAGAGGAGTTAGAAAAAGTGCTAGCTGAAATCCACGATGGCATATGTGGATCACATTCTAATGATCCTTCGCTAGCTCAGACATTGCTTAGGGCTGGTTATTATTGGTCGAACTGGTTGAGACCTCGTATCATCATAGTTGCAGCATTTGGGCCTGGGGCCTATCAGTTCTCTACATCAAAGGAAGCAGATTCTTGATGCTCGTTTCTGTCTAGGGCATCCTTTGCACATATTTTATGATCCTGAAAAAACTCCAAAAAAATTCATATATGATGCTGAAAAAATCCTAAAAAGCATAAAAAGTACTGAAAAAATGAGCATCCTAGTGAAAACCTAGCAATAGGCGCTTTGATGTCTCACCAAAAAAATTAAAAAATTAAAAAAATTAAAAAAAATTTGAAAAAGTGCCTTGGTAGCAAAAATACAAATTTTTTTATAAAAAGTCATGAAAAAATTGCAATAAATCTATCAAGTGGTGAAAACCTAGAAATAGGCACTGCTTGAGACCCTCTGCACCTATGTCTATCAGTCTTGCATGGCGCTCATTCGCTCCACTTCTCGCTTTGCCTCTCCTAGCTTGGAATTGACTCTTGTCTTAGTCTAGGGGGCATACGTTGTTTTAAGCTTATCTTGAGTCTCTTTGTGCATCTGGGTTTCTTAGACACCTCACAAATGGTGTTTTTCAACAACACCCCAATTGTGTTTTTCAACACTACCCTAGAGTCGAGTGTTTCTCAACACTTATCAGATGTCTTACCCTACAGTCTAGTATGATATGATATTTCTCATTTGCAGATGCAATGATCAAAGTTTGACTCTATGACCTACACACACGCACGTAAACATTTGACTTGCTGAGATTTGTTTGATTTTATTTCTTTGCGTGCTGTCTATGAGGATTTCTTTGATGAGTGTTCTCCCCCTACGATCATTTTTGATGATGCATAGCTAGAAGACTGAGGGAATGAGAACATGTTTTATTGCTTTTTCTGCTTGTGGGTATATTTTGTTGGTCCTAACTGTCATGAGTATTTATGCTGGTCTTACTTGACACTTTGGACCTACAAGGTATTATCCTTGACTGTTTCGCAAGTGCATGCTTATAGCCATCCTGACTTTCTTGTGTCTCGATGCGAGCATAATCTTTCTATATCAAACTTAGGTAATCTCACTGCACTAGTCATCTTGACCTGCATGTCTTTGATGCCTAGGTGGGATTTCCACATTTCTATCTGATATAGATCATATTTAGATCCACATAGTTATGCTAGTGTGTATTGTATGATCTTGCGATGCTACCAATAACGCTCAATGATGAATATTAGATGTCTATTAGCATTGTAACCTTGCAAGTAAACCACTTTTCATGTAGCTTGCATTCTTAAGTTCATGTTAGTTAGTTTTGCATCTTGCATATGGAGAGAGCTCTCCCTTTATCTTTCATGGACTTGTTAATCAACTGTGCTCACCTTTCACTTCTTCTCGATCATGTCGTTCACTTCTTGTCTTTCATATCCCATCATTTTCCTTTCATTTCGGGATCGAAACCGAAATCCGAGTTCACCCAAATTATCTTTCTTCTTCTTCCATGCAGTTGGCTAACCTTTTGAGGCCTGATCCTTCAATCTTCACTGGGGCATTCTTCACCTCTTCATCCCCATCTCTTTCAAACTTCCAGTCTTTCATTCACTTTCAAATTTGAAGTTCAAATTCTCCCCCTCCGTGGTGTTTACGGGTTGAGGGACCAATAGGTTCATGCCCCGTGTCCCATGTGTGGGGCATATCTTCACTGCTTGATGGTTATTCTGTTCTCTTTCTTCGATTATGATTTCTAGTGATTTGATCATGTTGCTCTTGCTTCTGCATTCCCTCTACCTGGATTTCACTTTCGATCCTGAGGGGGCAGACACATCATATCTTATTGGCTATCTCTTTCCTAAGTGTTCAGTACTGTCACTACCAGGCTGACCATGAAAGATTTTCTATTTTTCTGCACTTCATCCTTTGGAGTCAAAATGATATTGCTTGCCTTCTTGGCTATCTCTTACTTTCTTGGCTGATCTGAGTTGCTTTGTGATCCCCAATTGATCTCACATTTCAACTTCATTCTTTGAATACATGTGTTCCCAAATCGATCACACATTAGTCAAAGAGGGGCAAATGTATACACCTAAAAATAGTCACCTAGACTATTAGCCCCTTGCTAGCATTTTTGCTAAAATCATCAATTGCTTGCTCTTGATCAAATCCTAGCTCTATCATTTATTCGATTATTTTCTATGGGCTAACCATCTTATCCTAAGTCTTTATTTATTTAAAAGGAATATTTCCTCCCCTTTTAATAAATAAAAAGCCCCCACTTTTCCTCTTATCCTAAGTTGCACAAATAAAGCATTATTCTTATTTTATAAAAAGGGAAAAAGCACTTTTTGTCTCATATGGACACAAAAGTCAACTCTTATTTTCTCATTGGAGGATATTTGTCCACATGGATTGATCCCTCTTCAAGCTCCACCATTGATTAAATCTTTTGCCTCTTAATCTCCATGGTCCATTCCTTCTCATTTCCTTTAAAAGGAGAGCTCTCTTCTTCATTCTAGATCCTCAACTTTTTATGCTAACTTTATGCTGCAGGATTTCTAGGTCACTTTGGAGCTTTTTGAAGATTTGGAGCATTTGGAGCATTCTTAGCATCTACATCTCATTCTTGCATTCTTAGCTTAGCTTCATATTTATGCTTTCTTAGATTAACTTCATTTCTATGCTCTAGATTAGCTCACATAGATTAATTAGCTTGAGTTGTAACACTTGCATATTTCCTTTCATAGCTTAGCTTGCATTTCCATTTCTAGCATAGCATTGCATTGCATTTTCATTCTTGATTCTTGAGGATATTGACATTCTTGCCCTTGTCTTCATTGAATCTCCCATTGCATGGTTTACTAGCAAGGTTATAGGCTAAATAGCTCTAGCTGAGAGCATTCTTAAAAACCCTTGCACTCCATGCCTAGGGAGCTATGGATCGATTTGTGAGGGCTCATTCTTGAGTTTCCTTGCATGTAATGATTCATAGAAGTGTGACACATTTATAGCACACAAATGTAATGGATGTACTTATATGATGTAATGCATGGATTTTGATGATTTAATGACTAATGATGAATGTTATGATAGATGATATAAATGATATATGGATTAATGATGATCTAGATGTAAATGTAATGACCTAATACACTTATTATTTTAATGTAATTTAATGTTTAAATGTAATGAACCTTGATGAATGCACCTATATAAAAAAAAATGCAATGTACTAATGAGATGACTTTAAATGTGATGTTTAGAATGAATTTTATGCAATGCAAATAATAATGTTCTAATGATGAATTTGAAATGATGTAATTAATATAGCTAAATAATGAGAATTTAAAATGAATGCAAACTAATGCAATGCAATCTTAAATGAACTTAATGATATGATGATTGATAATGAATGTGACTAAATGGAACGACCTAAAATGAATGCAAACTTATGCAAATAAAATTTAATGAACTATAATGGTATGGACTATAATGATAATGCAATGATTTGATTTAAAATGAATGCAACCTAATGTGATGAAATGAACTAAGGTTAATTTCCTACATGGATGAAAGATTACAAAGAATGAGATGAATCTAAATGTAACCTGATTTAAAAATACAATTGATCTAATGCAAGGCACCTTTTTTCTTTTTCTTTTTTATTTCCAACACACTCTATCACATATAGTTTTTGTTGAATGTTTGATTTTTTAGTTTTTATTAGCTCCGCCCCCTTTTTCTTTTCTCTTTTGCAAATCTATTTTCAAGCTAAGAAAAACAAACAACTTAAATACATTTAATCTAGGATGGATGCAACTAGCTGTCACTATTCACAAATTTAGGATCTTATATTCATCATTGAGCAGTTTTGAAACCTGAAATTAGTACAACCATCACTGATTCAACCATGATGATATGAATACATCTTTTCCCTTCCATGTTGTCTTCCCATTCTCGACACAACTATCACTGATTGAGATCAATCATGAGAATATGAATACTGATTTCGTCAGATTCTATGTTGCAAGTGGATTTTGGCATTATGATATTTAACATCAAAATATCCAAGGTATCATGTTGTGTAAACAAACAAAGATCTCAGTTTTGTCATATGTACATGTCCTTGATGATTCTTTGATGATCATGTCATTAGACAAATAACACATACTTTAAAACTTTGACCTTAAAACACTTATTCAGAAACCAATAAAATATCATGCTTTCATCATAGCTTGTCTAGTTTTAAAACTTTCATCAATTTTCTAGGAAGACATGACTTCATCAATAAAGTAATCATTTAAAAATTTTGCACTGTTTTTGAAATCCATATTTAAAGTATAGCTCCATCCATTTCATACTTTTAATCCCGATAAATATAAGGTCTATGTGAGATCTTGGATCAAAATTTTGCAATCGTTCGATTGATGTTTGGATTAGGATGTGATTGTGTAAGTGTTTTACTTGTGTTTTGATAAATTGATTTGGTGTCTGATTGATGTTTTCTTTGATGAATCCTTCCTCATTCAGAATAGATTTACCCCTTTAGTTGTACATTTCTGCATTTGACAGGCTGGTTTAGTAAATTAGCATAGGCAATAGCATCTGCAAGACTGCAACATTGATCCTGTTCAAAAAGCAAAGTTCAAACTTGTTACTTTAAACTCAATTCTAGAGTCTAGACTATAGTATGTAGGATAATATGAAAGATATAGAGATGATTGAAACTGAAAGTACTTTCACATACTATGATTCAAGATGATTCTGTAAGTTTCTTTAGTATGCTCCATTCTTCTTCAGTTGAAAGGGCAAAATTTTTTATGGTATGGTAAATGACCTGCATTCTCGTCAGAATTCCATACTTGGAAGAGCGAGTTTTAAGAAATGTTCCTTCCATTAGTGCATGCAAATTTGTGAATGTTTTGATGCACTTTGCAATGCCTTCATGAGTTTTGCCTTGAGGAAGGTTGCCTAAATCAGAGGTTATTGTGTCCTCCAACTTTTGTTTGTAAGCTTCTCTTCCAACGAAACCCATTGTTGACAAATCAGGTCCAAGACTCGGTAAACCAAGAGATATCAATTTGGCTGTTTTATTGTTCATCTTGGCGAGCTTTGGCCCAAATAAAGCAAGAACTTCTTATGCTTCTGTTAGTTTCTGACATTTATGAAATACAGAGGTCGCCTTTATTATTGAACCAACGCGGTCCTGAATTCCCTTGCTTGCCAATTGCTTGTCAGCAGTGCTGTTGATTTCTTGCATAATCTGCTTTGCAGTTTTCTGTCTCTGACCAAAACTTTTGTTCTCCTCAAGTTGCTCTTTCAACTTCTCAAAAACATCTGTAAGAGATTCATAGAGTTCAAACCAATCACACAACCTATCAGCAGAAGACTTTATTTGCCCCCAGAAGTAATTTTTTATTTGTTGTACTGTATTATTTACATGGTCATTCAAGAAGTTTTCATAATTTTTAATAGTATTATTTTCCTTCTTTAGGTCTTCTTTCATTTCTGAGTACTGGTGTTCACTATGTTTTCTTATTTGCTCTGCTTTCTCTTCCCAGTCTTTTGCTTTCTCTTCCCAGTCTTTTGTTTTTACCCTCTCATTTTCCAATTCTTTCTTTAACTCATTGTTTACCTGTGCAGCATTCTCCAAGTTTTTGTATAAATTTACTGAAGAGGCTTTTTCATCCTAAAGTTTTTTATCCCTTTTTTCCAATTCTTTCTTTAACTCATTGTTTACCTGTGCAACATTCTCCAAGTTTTTGTATAAATTTAATAAAGAGGCTTTTTCATCCTGAAGTTTTTAATCCTTTTTTTCCAATTTTTCCCTCAAAGTTTTCAGTTCTGCGTCCATATGTTCTTGCTGTTCAATTGCTTCTTTAGAGCCAGAGGATGAATTTTTTATCCTTTTCTCTAATTCTTTGCACCTGTTTATTACTGCTTTCTCACTTGCCTTTACATTTGCCAAGTCTACCTTTAACTTATCTATTGTGCCCTGAAGCTTTCCTTTCTCTCTCTCCAACTTCATCATTGAACTGTAGACCACTTGGTTGGTCATTTTGGACACATTTATCTTGTCCACATTTTAAATTTTGGATAAATCCATTTGGAGGGTGCTAACTTGAAATTCAGATGGATCTAACTGACTCTCTGGTGGATTGTTATCTCTAGCTGGGGGCATAACAACCATGAATTCCATCATATCTTTATTCGGGTCATATGTGGTTAATAACTTGTTGGATGTAGGTTCTGCATCACGAGCTGCAGCAATGGCTTCCATCTTCATTGTCTTACTATTTTGTCTATTCTTATTTTTTGATTTTTCATAGTTAGTTACAAATTCATTGTAATGAAAATCAGGATTTTGTGAGAGAATTGAATGTTTGAATGGTAAAATAGCACTTGCACTGATGTACGAGCTTCCACTAATACCATGAGGATTACCAACACCTAGACCCATTACAAGTGGGGTTTGTGGACTATTCTGAGGGTTTTGTCCTAAAGGATGGGCACTTGTTGGACTCATAGTCACCATTGGCACTGTTGTACTAGTACTACTACTAATACTTGTCATAACCTTTTGCTTATTACACTTTCTTGACCTTTGGGACCAACCTTTCTTGCATCTACATATTGATATAATATCCTTTTCGGACCACTACTTTTAGTTGTACAAATGATATTGCCAGCTGTGGGAGTGACAATTGATTCAGATAGAATCTGAGTGCTTGGAACAGCTGGAAGTGGAACTCTATTTGAAGCAGAAATAGATGGAATTAACTGAGTTGAAACCAATGTGAATGGAATTGACTGAGTTGATGATTGATCTCCATGCCCAAGGCCTAGTTTCTGACCATGTTTTGGTGCTATAGCTGGTGGTTCAGGTGCATACCAAACCCCTTCTCCACTGGGACCCAGACCACCAGAACCTTGGTAGCCCATTTTTTCTAGAATTTCTGCCCCTTTGCTATATAGAAGTTTGGTGGATGCATCAACTCCTCTCTTAATTACTGTACTGGATGAGGGATTCAAAGAATCCTGGTCATCGTAATCATCATCATTATCATTGTGATATGCTTCAGCTGGATGCTCCTTATTCCACAATTCATTAAACATTGTATCCTCTTCCACCTCATTAAGATCTGCAGAGGTCTTTGGCTCACCGAGATTCTTCCTCATTTCCCAAAATTCAAAAATTTTGGTTCGACTCCATCTAGCATCTATACATTCATTCATTAGCTCTTTTGGAATACGTTTTGTAGATGGTTTATCAGCTTTCTTGTAGAAATTGGATGATGTCATGGCCTGTACTTTTCCTTTCTGTTTGTGCAATGCCATTATTTGTGATGACAATTCCTGTATTGACATATTATTTTCAGCAGCATATTTCTCCATCTTTTTTTTGACCTCCTCCTAGGAGTCCATGTTTTTAAAATTTTCAATCAAAGGCATACTTTCATGTTGATATTTGCTTGCAGAGTTCCCATTGTCTTTAAGCCTTGCTCCAATTATGTTCAGTGGATCATACTGCCAGTGACTGTCAACATCAAATCAAAAAATTGAAAAAAAGGCTTCTGCTACTTTGAATCCTCTTCTCTCAAATGCGAACCCTTCAAAGTAGA
Source organism: Chamaecyparis obtusa (assembly GCA_027943335.1). Classification (NCBI taxonomy): domain Eukaryota; kingdom Viridiplantae; phylum Streptophyta; class Pinopsida; order Cupressales; family Cupressaceae; genus Chamaecyparis; species Chamaecyparis obtusa. The sequence continues at coordinate 730,120 of BSBK01001708.1, forward strand.
ATGGCAAGGAGGAAAATATCATTTTCTTTTACTGACCATTAAAGAGTACATCTGTGCTCTCCCTTTGTCGTACATATTCCAATGCAAATACCCTCTCTGTTACATGTATTGGAAGTTTGTAGGGTTCTACCCATGAACCGTAAAACCTTAACACAGTGTACTCTTCCATTAAGTACCAGTCAGCCAATTGTAGTTGACTTCCGAGTTGAATGCAATTTCTACAAGTAATAGGCAATCTAGGCATTGGAGTTCCTATAATTTTATGGTACATTGGTGCCAAAAAGAAGTCTACAAAATTTTTGTAGTTCATTCTGTTATCAATCATCCTTATCTAAGGTGTCCACTCATATATTGGATTTTGGCCTTCAGTCAGACTGCAAAGCTTGTTTGCCTGAAATAATGCATGATGCCTTGCTATGAGAAGATAGCACAAGTAGGTTGTGAATCTAAATGTCTTCTCTGAACCTCTTTGAATCATTAGTAATTGATCTTGCATGCAACGAACAATGTGCTCAATAAAATAATATTTTACTAGTTCTCTTTCAAAATGAATATGATAAAGCATTTCAAGAATGCTGGCACCCACTTGTTTGTTACTATCCAATCCCAAACAAAATGCTAGCAAGGAAATACTGTCCTATGCCCATGGCACAAAAATTTCATAATCATAAGGAGGCCTATGATCTGAACTCAGACTACAACCACTTGTTATTCCTCTGATATAAGAATCTCTCTGTTTTGCATCTAATTTTTCATAATCCTCTGCCAGCTTTCCCAAGTCAATGTGTACGTTTGAGTGTTGTTGAAACCCTAGGTTCAACAGAGTAGCAAATTCACTCTCAGTTATGGACAAAATTTCCTCCTGAGTATTTTTATTCACAATTTCTTTTCTATTTTCATCATAATTTTCAGCGCAGAGCATAACAATTTCTGGGCAAGGGAATACTTGAGGTAATGCCATGTGTGCCGACCCAGCTTCCCACGGTGCAATTTTATTTGCAGTTGCATTTACCCTAGGGTTAAATGAATAAAATTTTGAAGCCTTATTTGGATGGTTCCACTTGTTTTCAAGTGCAAATCTAATCTCCATTATACGCTTATTTCCATGAATAATAGGATCATGTATATCATGGAATAAATCACTGAAACCTAGTGTTTTAAGCATATTGTGGAATTCTATTATTTTGCCCATCGTGTTATTCTTGGTATTTGTAGCTAAAAGCCTACAGGGGTGATTCAAAATTAAAACCTAACAGACTAATTTTTTTTTATATAATATAAATAGTAAAGTTGTAAATCAAGAGACTTGAAAAATTTAAAATGCAGGACGTAGATTTTTAGGATTTTAGTAGTTACACTTACCCGTTGACGTTCACGTTGCCCTTAGTTTTGATTTTTGCAGAGAGCTGAGAGACTTTGTAGTTTGTTGCTTTCCTCGGACCTCAATCCTCAACCTAGAAATTAAGAATCCGTAAGTTTGTTGCGCTGTAAGTTTGTAAATTGTAAGTGGAATGTGATTATGTCAATGTGTTAACTGAGCAGTGACACGTGTCATGATTCCGGGATGCGTTTTAAAAGATAGGGTGTCTTTTTACTTTCGGCCTGAAACTCAACTTCAGTCGTTGATCTATAAACATCCAACGGCAACGGTGAATGGTGTGGTACTGGTGGCCCTGTGGGTTGTGGGTCCCATTAACTAGGCTAGTTAGGATGACTCACATCAAGAGTCAGACGTGTCAGTGTCACGTCATCACCAAATTGAAATGAAATTGTTATTTGTTGGTCGACCGAGGAGTTTAGTGACACGTGTAATGATTCTGGGACACGTTTGAAAAGATAGGGTTTCTTTTTCCTTTCAACCCGAAACTCAACTTTGGTCGTTGATCTATAAACATCCAACGGCAATGGTGAATGGTGTGGTGGCCACGTGGACCATGGGTCCCATTAACTAATCTAGTCAGGATGACTCACATCACGAGTCAGACGTGTCAGTGTCACGTCATCACCAAATTGAAATGATATTATTATTTTTTGTCGACTGAGGAGTTTAGTGACACATGTAATGATTCTGGGATGCGTTTGAAAAGATAGGGTTTCTTTTTCCTTTCAGCCCGAAACTCAACTTTGGTCATTGATCTATAAACATCCAATGACAATGGTGAACGGTGTGGTGGCCGCGTGGATCGTGGGTCCCATTAACTAATCTAGTTAGGATGACTCACATCATGAGTCAGACGTGTCAGTGTCACATCATCACCAAATTGAAATGACATTGTTATTTGTTGGTCGACCGAGGAGTTTAGTGACACGTGTAATGGTTCTGGGATGCGTTTGAAAAGATAGGGTTTCTTTTTCCTTTTAGCCCGAAACTCAACTTTGGTCGTTGATCTATAAACATCCAACGATAATGGTGAACGGTGTGGTGGCCGCGTGGACCGTGGGTCCCATTAACTAATCTAGTCAAGATGACTCACATCACGAGTCAGACGTGTCAGTCTCACGTCATCACCAAATTGAAACGACATTGTTCAATGTCATTTGTTGGTAGACCGATGACCGTGCGAGGTGTTAAGTGACACGTTTCATGATTTCGAGACGCGTTTGAAAAGATGGGGTTTCTTTTCCCTTTTGGCCCGAAACTCAACTTCGGTCGTTGATGTATAATAATCCAACGTCAACAATGAATGGTATTGGTGTACTATTTTTTGTAAGTTGAAATATATTTCATATTTTATGATGTTACAAATTATAAATATAAGATATAAGTTTTTTTCATTTATATATGTTTAAATTATACTATGTTAGTTTACCATAATAAGAGTTAAAAAAATTACATGTGAAAAGTAATGTTCAAATTCTATATTATAATTTGTGAATATTTTTTAATGGAGAGTAATTATTTAAGTATTTAAACATCAATCTCATTTGTAGAGATATGATTGTACTTCAGACTATGTAATAAATTAAATGTGGGAGACACCATTTAAAAATTTTTATTAAACTACAGTTTCAATTAGTGAAGTTTAATTGTAATAGATATCTGAAGGAGGATATTTGTCGGTTATTTTATATATATTAAAATAAATATAGATAAGCTAGTCTACAGATAACTGATAAAGCATTGAAGCAAGTAATTAAAATATTGTAATCATGGTTATAGAGAAGTATAAAATATTAAAAACCATTTTTGCAATCACGGTTATTGAGAAGAAATATTGCAATCACGGTTACACAAAGCACAAATTGAAATGAGGTAAAGCTTGCAAAATTTCCATTGTATTTTTCATAAAATTATATTTACATTCTCGACTTCATACTATGTCTATAAACAAAAAGAAACATACTCGACTTGATACTATGTCTATAAACAAAAAAAAAAAACTGTAAACGACTACAGTACCAGTACCAGTAGAAGGTAAGCTTTTAATATTTATATAAAAAAAAAATTATAAAGAAAAATCAATTGCGCCCTTCTGTGTAGAATCCTGCAGAGAGGATTAGCTGCATGAATTCGTCGAGCCACACAAATTGCCCCACCCGAGTCTCCTCTGTGTCAAGCTCAAACCAATTACAAAGAAAACCCCTGGCAATCAGCGCCCATTTCCTATGGCACTTCAATTGCCCAGCAGTTAGGCACAAAAGAAAAGGTTGCATGGCCACATTCTGGCCTGGGAGGAGAAGCTTGTGTATTTGACTTGCCCTAGGGATCCCCACCCCTAATTCAGTAAAGATGACAACTTTAACGTCATCCCCCAAGTATTCCCCTTTGAATACCCTCCTCAGCAGCATCACCATGTCAACCTTCGGTCCTCCAAGGTCCAGAAGGGAAGCCAAAAAATGAGACGTAATGTCCGTGGCTACCCGGTACCTATCTTCATTGTTAAGAAACTCTCAGCCCAACACCATTTTGACAGCCTCTGTAATGAAAGGCCCACCATCCTTACAAATTGATGCTAAAAATTCATCAGAAAAGGAACCTAGAAAGGCCTTCTGGGCCTCCTCAGAAGTGTATCTAAGACAAATGGGAGTGTCCATCTTAGATTACTTGCAGATTGTAAAACTTAAAATAGTAAAACTAGAAAATTTAAAAACAAATTACTTGCAGAATGCATCACTACAGACCCTAAACAAACAATCAATCAATGTTGATGAATAATGAAGCTAGATCGTCTATAAATAGCCCTTGAATCCTTGATCGTTACTTACCAATCAATTATTTCTATCTTAATGGCATTAAATACATTGTCCTCGATATGCCTCTAAATCTTGCACGAAAATCGTTTCCCTAAATACATGTGTGTGAGAATTGAAAATTTTGTCCTTAATCTTTCACATCTGGCAGTAAATCTTTTCTATCGATAAAAAATTGTCAGAAATCGGCTGTACAATTTGGGAAGTGGTGTGTGGTAGCCAAAGAATGTCGTGGTCACTGACATGACATTTAATTCTTTCCCAGTTAAGTGCTTTTAATACTCTGCAGACAACTTACCTTGATACGATCATACATGTCAACATTCTGGTTAAGTGCTTTTAATACTCTGCACACAACTTACCTTGATACGTGTCAACATTCCGGTGACTACCTCGACAATTCTTCTTCCTTCAAGAAATGTTGGCCGAAATTAAACCTCAGCCATTGATCTTGGATCATTAGATGGTTTGAGTTCTCAAATAATACATTTAACATAATTACAGTGGTAGTGGCAAAGATTATGGTAGTGGCAAATAATACATTATGCTTCCATAATATAAGGTCAAACAACCACATCTTTAAACCATCACTTGCCAGTTGCCAATAATTTATGTATGTTAGGTATGCTAGGTTAGGCTACTTATTTCCCATCTTTTGAATGATTAGGCTACTTATGCCAATAATTTATTTATTTTTCCATAATTAATGAACGATTAGCCAATACAATTATTTTTTCACCCTTCAAAAGAAAAGTATTCGCCTCAAATATTAAAATTTTTTACTTGAAAAGAAAATTATTCACCTCAAATATTATAATTTTTTACTTGAAAAGAAAATTATTCGCCTCAAATATTATAATTTTTTACTTGAAAAGAAAATTATTCGCCTCAAATATTATAATTTTTTACTTGAAAAGAAAATTATTCGCTAGCAATTTATGAAAATTTCAATCCGGGGGGAAAAAATTGCCAATACAAACTATGAAAAATCGTGGATTTGAAAAAAAAAAATCGCCTATATTAAAACAAATTACCCCCTAAAATAATGTACAATTCGCCAAGACTTTACACTTTTTCCTAAAAGGGGGTTTCTTAAAGTTATCCCTGTACTTGGGCCACATCATTAGTGCAGAGGGAGTATGGATGGATCCTGACAAGATTTGTGCTATCATAGATTGGCCTACTCCAGAGAACCTTACATAGTTGAGGGGGTTCCTTGGATTGTGTGGATTCTACCGCAGGTTTGTCAGTGGATATTCACGTCATGCTGCACCCATGACTAATTTGATGAAAAAGGGAGCATTTGTTTGGACACCTGAGGCACAGGAGTGTTTTATGCGATTTAAGGAGATTCTGACTACATGTCCTGTGTTGGCTTTACCAGATTTCACGAAGCCATTTGAGCTTCAGTGTGATGCTTTAGGAGAGGGCATCGGTGTTGTCCTTATGTAGGATAAGCACCCTATTGCATACGAGAGTTAAAAACTTAGAGGGCCAGAGAGAACTTTCAACATCTATGACAAGGATATGTTGGCCATTATGCATGCTTTGGCCAAATTCAGATAGTACTTAGTGGGCAGTAAGTTTTGCATCAAGACTGACCACAATAGCTTGAGACATTTCCTTGGGTAGAGAGACCTGAATGATAGACAACAGAAGTGGGTGAGTGAGCTACAGGCTTATGATTTTGATATCACCTATGTGAGGGGGACACAGAATGTGGTAGCAAATGCTCTATCACGATGACCTCATCTTAATTCCATGGTGCACATATCTGAGGATTGGAGGCATTTGATCATAGTAGAGTATGCTAGAGATACATGGGTATCAGGTATTGCAGATGGGTCCATTATTGATACCAGGTACACACTTGTGAATGAGTTGATCATTTACAAGAACAAGATTTTCTTAGTCCCAGGATCGAAGGTGAAGAGCATCATCATGAGGGCTCTCCATGATTCACCTACATCAGGTCATCCAGGATACTTTAAAACATACAGGCAGGTACGAGAGTGCTTTACTTGGAAAGGGCTTAAGTTAGATGTGCTTCAGTATGTGTGTGAGTGCCCTGTTTGTCAGCAGAACAAACAAGAGCACACTTTTCCAGTAGGACTCCTATAGCCACTTCTAATTCCTAATAGGAAGTGGGAATGCATATCTATGGATTTCACTACAGGCTTGCCTAAGACCCAAGGGCGGGATTGCATATATGTGGTGGTTGATAGATTGACAAAGTATGCACACTTCTTTTTGATTACCACTACTCATACAGCTACACAGGTGGCAGAGGTGTTTTTCAGGGAGATTTTTAGATTACATGGATTGCCTTGAAGCATTGTGAGTGACAGGGATAGTCATTTCTTGAGTCATTTTTGGCAAGAGGTGTTTTGTTTATGTGGCACTGAGCTCACACCTAGCACTAGTTACCACCCGCAGACTGAGATTGTTAATAAATGGGTGGAAGGATACTTGAGGAACTATGTGGCGGTGCAGCAGAAGGCATGGGTTAGATGGATCTACTTATGTGAGTATTGTTACAATACCATATATCACATGACTATTTAGATGACACCATTCATGGCATTATATGGTTATGAGGCATCTAGTTTCTTGGATTTGTTTTTGGGTGACAGTAGAGTACCTAGTGCAGGGGAACTATTACAGGAGAGCAAGGATATTGTTGAGGTTCTCAGAGATAACATCGCCAGAGCTCAGAACCAGCAAAAGTAGTATGCAGATCAGAAGAGGACTGAGCGGAATTTTGAGGTTGATGATATGGTGTACCTTATGCTGCAACCTTATAGACAGTCTACTCTTAGAAGGAGTGGGGTAGAGAAGCTCAAGCCACGATACTATGGTCCTTTCAAGATTATCGAGCATGTTGGAGAGGTGGCTTATGAGCTAGAGCTTCCAGCGGATAGTAGAATCCATAATGTCTTTCATGTATCATGCCTCAAGAAGGTGTTGGGACAACATGTTGTGCCTTTAGCAGTTTTACCTCCCTTGGATGATGAGGGGAAATTGATTCTTGTGCTGGAATCCATTCTTGATTGCAAGGAGAGGCAGCTCCGCAGGAGAACCATCAGAGAGTATTTGGTGAAGTGGAAGGACTTGCCTGTGGAGGATGCTACTTGGGAGGATGAGACTATTTTGCAGCATCTAGTTTTGAGATTTCTTGGGGACAAGCAATTTTAGGAGGGGCGGACTGTCATGTCCCCTTCTTAGTGACATGGACTTTTTCTGAGGATTAGCCTATTACGGGCTCTCGTAGGCTAATGGTGTTGCGGAGGGAGCCATTTTTGGCGACTATTTGGAGATTAGATGGCTTTATATGTGGTTGGGGGAATGGCTCTTTATTATGTTTTATTGTTATATTACTTTATCGGGGCCATTTGTTATAATTTGTTGTTGAGTTGCACTTTTTATTAAAAAGTAATATTTCATAAAGTGCAAATATTTTAATGAACATTTGGGATGTTTCTAGAAGTTTTAAGTACTTCTAGTGGAAGCCAATGGAAAAGAATAAATAGACCTCATGGTCTCTCATTTTGGACATCCAAGTTATTATTGCTATTGCTATTCTCTCTATGAGCATTTGTGGAGCCATTGGGTCTGCAGATTTTTAGCTTGTCATTGGGAATGGAATCTCCCAATTGATTGCATAACTGCGGGAGTTAAATATCTCTTGAAGGGTTGCATTTTTGAAGGTGATATTTCAGTCACTTCACTAGGGCATCATTGAGGCATAAGCCTATTCTGAGGACATCTACATTTCACCAAGGGTTTGTACTGAGGAGCTTCATTACAGGGCATCAATCTTGAAGGAGAAGAGGTATTTGGATGCTGGTCATGATCATCTGCAAGTCTAACATAAGAATCAAAGTTTTCAGGACAGACCTAGGAAGCACATTTTTGTTCGTATCTTCCTCATACCTGGCCGGATTTGCTTGGGACCAAGTGCATTGGATTTCTAGGAGTATGGTGATCAAGTTTGGGGTGTTTTGAGCCCTCAAAACACTCACATTTATTTTCTAGAAAAATCGCAAGTGTCAGCTGGAGACATTTTTTTTGAGGGAAGAGATAGATTTTTAGTTGGAAGGCATTTGGATGATCAAATTAGTTGCAACATCATCAGAAATTTATCTACTGCACTCAGTCAATTAGGTTCTATCATTCTCGGTCTTATCTTGCATTGTAACTAAGAATATATGTTTTAGCTGAAGGTGAATTTGTAGTTTCAGCACTTGTGCATTTTAGTATTGTAAAAGTCATTGATTGCCAATATTAAATAAGAAGGAAAGGTTTAGTAGTTGTATTGGAAAAGAATTGTAATTGATAAAAAGCTATTGGCTGGAAATGTACTTCTTTGTCATAATTTGATGATATATATATATATATATATATATGGCACAATGATCATGGTATCTTTCTACATTTTTTCTTAAGTGAATAGAAGTGGTTGGATGTATGTTTTTTATTCTAAAATTTCATAGCAGCAACATATATACATTGCATGACAAGTGTTTGACAAAATTCCAAGTAAGAAGTTAAGTGGTTTTAAGGACCTAGCGAGTAGGGGACTTTACAGTTGCATATTTAACATTTGGTGTACGCTATATATGGCACACACCATATGTAGAGAATTTTCTACATACAGTGTGCGCCTTTTTAACTACTCTAGAAAACACCAAGCCTAAGGCTTAGATAATTCAAACAGGCCTAAGATGTGTTTTCCAACAAATATAGAAAATATTCACATTTATCCCCATCAGATTTGCATGTGGTTCAACAATAACAAAATCATAAAAGGTGTTATAGATCTCTCTGTTATATATCTATCCATATAATTCCTTTTGAATTTTGATAATGTTAAACTAATTTATTTTGTAAGTATGTCTAGTTTTTGTCAAAAACTAACAAGTATTATTTTGGGCATAGATTTTGGCTCATTCATAAAATTTTGAAGCAAGTTACTTTTTTAGAAACTAGACTCCATCTACACACTTAAAAAAAAGTTTTGATTTTTTTATTAGTTTTTAATGATTTCTAGGGGAATACTCAAATTTCATATTTTCAAGATGTGTCCACTTCAAAAATTCATTAAAAATATACATTCATCAAAAAATTAGCAAAAACATTCAGGACAAACAATGTGGTGTTGGCTAACTTCTTACTAGAGGAAATAAAAAAACTCAAAAAAAGTTAACATTTTAGGGGGAGCACACCAGACGTTATGTTATATTTTTTCACATAAAATAGAACCACTTTTTGTGCTCCCCCTTTTTGAGGGTTTTAATCTCCATCATTTTCAAAATAAATTAGTAATTTAGAAACTAGCTTTGAAGTACTAGACAACTCTTGTTCTTGTCACATCTTCAAAATTTGAGTCAAAGTATCTTCAATATCTAGTCAAAGTTTAGAGTTTGCTAATTTCATAAAAAAAAGTGGCATCTTATACCCCCTTTTTAGTCCCCCATCTTTGTGCACTTACCCAAGTGTGGATCCTAAAGATTGTTGTTATTTGTAATCGATTCAATTTCCCCCTTTGAAGAGGTGATCCTTCTATTGGATTGAGGAGTGTCATGTAGATCATGAGGAATAGATGCATACATCCTTTGTAGAAGAAAAATATGGAGGGTTGTTGGATTCTTCCTCCTTGTAGAGTTTTGAAAATGATCATTGATGAAATCTTCATCATGATGGTATTAGCGGAATAGGATGTGATAGCTCTAGAGTTGTTTAGTTTATTTTTTCAATTTATAAAGGTCTTCATACAAATAATTACATGGAGACTCTTGCCACTTTGATTGTTAGGTGGTGGTGACTTTGTTGAATGAGATACATTTAGATTATGTTAGTTAGCACTTAGCTTTGGTTGTTAGATGGATTCTTTGGCTATGTGACTCTTTGAAATCTATTATCTTTACTCACATTCCTAAGGAATGGAATGACATTGTTGATTGTCTGACTAAATAGGCCTTTGATCTAATGTACGGTTGGAATATTGTGGATAAGACACAATTATCTCCAAAATTATCTTGTATATTAGACCACTTAATAAATAATGATAAGGTTGCATAGTTCTCTTTAGAAAGTTAAACCCTTCTTACTTTGTAATTCTTTGTGTGTAATACATTTTTATCCCTCTTTTATCGAAGAAAAATACCCATAAAACTTGGACATGAAACATGTGTTTGTTTCAAACTCTCTTTAAATATTTTACGTGTTAATTTGTTGGATAGCCACTTTCGGTTATTTCTAGGTAACTTGTTACCGTAGCAAGAAGTATGTGGCACATAATGATTTTATCCGCGAACAACATGAACTGATTCATTCAACATGTGAGTATCCTTTACATATTATAAAAGCTCAATTAGATGTTTTGTTGAAGATAAGAGACAATTCCAGACATAGTTGCTAAAATCAAAGGGTAAATGGTTGGAACGTACAATTGCACTGTCATTTTCTTCTTGGGCAATTTTATTGTCGAATAATTTCTTCCTCAAATTTTTATCAACTAGCTATGTGAAATGTCCTTCACTTTGCATTCTCATACTCTCTCATCATGATGATGGATCATGAAGGTTGATGCTAAGAAAGTTTGATGCTAAAAAATTAACACAATCTTACCCAAAAGTATGTCACTAAAATGTCCTTCACTTGTCCATTCTGATTCAAAATGCAATGCACTATCTGAAATGGTAATGGACCTAGTATTGGTAAGTGATGCGGCCCTTTACGGATTCCCAAAAATAAAACAAAAAAGATTTTCTGAAAAATCTGACAGTGTGTATAATAATTTGACTTCTAGGAGGGGTCATAATCACTATGACTTCGGGTACATATTTTATAACTTTCATTTTCACCAAATGTTGCTCTCATTGTTTTAAAAATGACATTACTAGGGGAGAGGGACTAGTAGTTGTGCAGGGTCCAATAGTCGATCACCCATTTGTGAATATATTATCCAATCTTACCACACATTTTTACTATATATTGTAATTAAATCATCCACATGTAAATCAAAAAATTTCCAAATGTTGATAAAAAATGGACCAACACTTGATAAAAAATTTGACACAAAGCAATGCTATATCTAGATGATATTATGTCTACAATGCTGAAATCTTATGGACATAAAATTGATAACCATCAACAAAACCTCATCTACAAATTGTTTTAAGCTAAAATTTGAACAAGACAATTTTGTAAGTTAATTAACCACAATAAAAAAGTGATTATACAATAATATCTTTAATCTTTTGAAAAAACCATGATACCTATACCTACTACAAGTCTTTCACATACTATTTCATTTTTAAATTAACTCTCAAGAAGAGATACTTTTCATTCACAAAACTTCCATAGAATTTTGTATGAATAAAACTTTAATAATATTATTCAAATTTTCATTAAAAATTCTATTATTTTTTTTTAAATTCCTAAAAAAAATTAAAATCTAATATTTATTGTTGTAAAAAAATTATTATAATTTTGTAACTAATACTAAAATTCTATATCTATCAAAATAAAATATAACATTTTACTTATTATACTACCACATTTTTATTATCTTATATTTATTTTAATTTCAATCAATGTGCATTAACTGAAATGCTCTTCCATCAGATATCACAATATCACCCTTAAAACATTTAAACTTTATAATACTGTAAATAACACAACACATCAATTTAATTTTAAACCGCATTTTTAGAAGAAACTGATGATAAAGCATCCATGCCACCCGTGGATTGAAAAGTAATTGCCCACGAAAAAACGAAAAAAATAAATTCTTTTCTTTGACACTTCAAAAGCTCAGAAATGGAATGATAAACATACTTGTTGATATTTGTCGAGTTTGTCACATCTGCTTTTTCAATGTATGTATTTCCTTCCACTTATAAATAAAGTTCAGTAGTTTGCCCTTTGTTCGAAAAAACAGGATAGGTAAATGATAAAAAACGAAAAAAGAAAAAAGAGAGAGATAAGTGAGAAGATTTTAAAAGCCAAGCATCGCCATTTGAATTAAAGTTTTTTTGATATTGATGCGGAATAATGATGTGTGGAAAACTTTCTTGGTTTCAGAGAATAATCTGGAGTCATTTTCGGATCGTTAATTGATAATGACTGTCATGTGGTAAGAATGTTGGGAACCAAAAAAAATCATTTCGCATCATGGCAAATAAAGTAAAAGCGGTTCTCAGTTCAAACTAACAGAATATATGTGCTCATTAGATTTATACGAGGAAGAAAATAATAACGTACGATGAGAATGACATGCATACCGTTATTTCACAGTGGAAAAATGTAGCAAAGTAATATACAAATTACAATAATTAAATAGAACAAAATTAGTAATGGCATTTAGTGTGCAATTAGTATTTGGAGGATAGGTTAAAGGTTATTGTTTTTTTTTTCATATACTATCCTCTTATCTGAGGACAATAGGTAGGTCATTTTATCGAATAATGTTGTTAATGCAAAAAAAGGTTGAGTTTTGAAGTGATTCTTTCATTAGTTCTAATATTAGAGTTTACAAAGATAATCTTGTAAGAAAATGATGATTCAACAAGAATCTTTACAAGATTCACTTAGTACAAACAACACAAAGACAAGATGATTCAAGAGATAAACAAATAAAGATTGGGATTTCTACATTATTATCATTCTTTAAGACTTACATTTTAAGTGCATCAATTGAATTGCAAAACTTAAACTTGGAGATGAGTAAGCATAGACCATTTTTTTACTTTTAATGTTGTGCATCATATCTATAGTATTGTATAAAACTTTAAAATATGCAAAATTTTTAAACTTTTGAAAAATTAAACTATAAGTTTATATTATAGAAAATATTATATAATACTAAATGCAACTATAAATAATTTAATGTATATTATCTCATAATTAAGTTGGGAGACTTTCGTAAGTCGAGAAGCTTTCTACAATAGAAGCAAATTTTAATGTCAAAATTTGGCCTTTAAAAAAAATTGACTGTCATTTGCATGTCTTATAAAATGAGTTGACTGAATAATGGATAGGGTGGATCTATTTCTATCTTTATCGCTCGATCTATCTCTATCTCTCTATATCTCTTTTTATCTTTATCTCTTGTTCTATCTCTATCTCTCTAGATCTCTTTCTATCTTTATCTCTCGATCTATATCTATCTCTCTATCTATTTTTCTCCCATCCTCCCACTCTATATTCATCGCCATCTCTATCTTCCTCTCTCCCCACCATATCTAGACACATCTCCCTCTCTCTATCCATCATTTCTTCCCATCACCCCCTTCCTATACCTTTAAACCTCTACATCTCCATATTTCTTCCCCCATCTCTCCCTCTATCTCTCTCTATAAATTATTGATACATTAATCAAATAATAGATATGTTATTTTAAAAGTTCTATAAATTAATTAGAGTTAAATTAATCTTGAATATAATATATATCTTTCACTTATTTACTATCAATAATAATGGTAATTATTATTTGGGGATTTCTTTCTCATTACCTACTTACGATTAAAAAGGAAGTTGTGTTTAACACTAGGCACCAGTGGGAAAATATATGGTCACATCAATTTATAATATAATGTTTTTTTTTTAAAGTACACTAACATTAACATAAAAGTATGTAAATAATAAACATTCCACATAATAAAAATTTGACTTAGGAAAAAGCTCATAAATTACTCAAAATTGTCATCTATATTATTTACTATTTAAAAAAAAAACAAAAAAACTTGTCATCCAATATTACTTACTATTTTTTTCAACAATTTATATTATACACTTTTAAATACTATTATCATTATCAATTGCTTGCAAAATTGTGGGGTTCTTCTAGATGTATACAATAAATTCTAGCTACAATAGCATGTATAGATGCTCGTAAACACTAATAAGATTGGTATGTTGTGGTTTGTCCATTGGTGTGTAATGGGTACATCAAAGAGGCATGGAAAGTCAATTAGGAAAGTATTTGATCATCATTTTTCATAAGTTTATGTAGCTTACATGAGGTTAATTGGTAGACCATTTAGAAAATGATGTTTGTTAAGAAAATGTCCCAATAGAGAAGTGATAGTTTGAAATCAACTTTGTAGCCACGTATATGATTTCAAAAAATATTGAAAAATCATTTCAATCAAGAAGATAATCAAGATCCTTTACAAACTATTGCATGTTAGAGAGATGGGAGGTCAATAAGGAAAAAATGGTCAATTTTTTTCATATATTTGATTAGTTCATGAGGTCAATTAGTAGGTCATTTATCAAATGATGCTTTTGCAACAAACGTATCAATTTGGAGGAGTGAAAGCTTCAAAGAAACCATGAATACACTTACAAAGATCAAAATATGACTTAAAAAAATTGAATCAAGAAGATAATAAGGCTCTACTAATAATTGGGTCATGTTATGTTTGCAATAGGTAGAGAGGGAGGCATACAGATAAGAGGGGGGAGATATGGAGGGAGATCAAGACAGAGAGGAATGAGGAGATGGACATAGACATGACAATAGAGCTTGAAGAGAGTTGGAGAGAGAGAGAGAGAGAGAGAGAGAGAGAGAGAGAGAGAGAGAGAGAGAGAGAGAGAGAGAGAGAGAGAGAGAGAGATTGGTTTAGTGAATGAGTATGAATAGAAATAAATAAAGGTATGGAATTAGGATTTGACATTGTTGAAAAGAAGATGGATGAAGTAGGAATGACACAAAAAATAGTGATGGATATAATAGGTGGATGGGTAGATAAAATAAGAATGTAGGAATAACACTATAGATATTATCTATAGAAATGGTGAGAATAATGGTGTAAGAGATTGAAGAGACAAATACATTATGTAAACAAAAATACAAAAACAAATAGCATTAATAGTGTTTAGATATCTAACTGCTACAACTTATTGATGAACATGCTATGAATCATATTAGGTAACAAGAGAGAGGGGGAGTAGTAAGGATAATAAAATGGAAATGGAGATGGAGATGGAGATGAAGAGAGAGAGAGAGAGAGAGAGAGAGAGAGAGAGAGAGAGAGAGAGAGAGAGAGAGAGAGAGAAATTTAAATAAGATAAAAACTAACAAAATTTGGACATTTGAATAAATATTTTTTTAAGATTTAATATTAGTAATAAAATCAAACTATATATCAATTACATAAGAAAAATGATAAAGTAACTTTTCAAAAAGTATACACTTTAACCAAATTCATTGACACATAGTATGCATCTTGGGAACTAATTCCATGAGACACCATCTCATTCTTATTTTTTCATATGGTTAAACAATTTATGAGTGTCCACCAATCTTATACCTTTGTATATATGAAAACAAGCTTAATTTTGACAAGTTACTATTATTTTATCATTTACAATTGTAATTACTTCACTTTATTACCATACCAGATACATGTTAAAAAAAATGTGTATACCACAAAAATATTCACATTTAATATATATATATATATATATATATATATATATATATATATATATATATATATATATATATATATATATATATATATATATATATATATATATATATATATATATATATATATATATATATATATATATATATATATATAATCCTAATTAGTCATCGTCCATTCAAGTTTGCCACTTGTCTACACAATTTGTCATTCTTAAGGAGTCTACTAGAGATGTGACAATTTCATTTTGACACATCATTCTAGTTTCTTGGGCGGTTTTGCCTCCACTCTAGTTCATCCCTCCTTTCATGGTTGGACTTGGTTGCAGTCTATGCCTATGTGTACTTATCTTCTCCATTGAATCTATGTTCAACTTTATTCATTGTATTTTTGTGCTTCATTTTTATCTCTGAGATCTTGGCGATTCTTTCATGGTATAAAGAAAGTTTAGATAATGTGAAGCCGATTCATAAGGCTCTATGCCCCAGTCGTAGTGTTTGCAGGTAGTCGACGTCTTGCATCAATATCTGGCTGCATCCTAGAATTAGATAGAGGAGGTGATGAAGTATTCCCACTATCTCCTAGGTTCCCTGGCGTCCATCATCATCATAACTTGTGTGCTCAGTTTGCGACTCTCCTCAGCTCATGTGCAGTTCTCCCAAACCTATGTGCAAAGATGTCATTTGGGGTTTGAAATATAGAAGAAAGATCAGTGGTTGTGGAGCTTAGTGTAATGGTTATGGAGGTGGAGCTCATTGTAATTTAAGGGCTCATTTGGTTGTTGGAATTAATCTGGAATAGGAAAATGGGAATTGGTGAATTGGCATAAGTGAAGTCTCATTGTGGTCCAAAATGAGAATTCATCTAATTCCTCTCAGAACTTGGAATTAGACGAATGTACATTTTGGACCAAAATGAGAATTAACTTATGCCAATTTCACCAATTCCCATTTCCTATTCCAAGTTAAATTATAGCAACCAAGCGGGCCCTAAGGGTTTTTAAAAATGCCATGTAGGCTGAGCATAAGTTTTTTTTGAAAAAAACTTTTTGAAAAAAAGGGTTTTAAATCAAAAAGGAAAAGTTACCAAGAATATCAATTTTTATTAATTCTTTTATGTCACTATTAATTTGAAAAAGCACTTTTGAGATCATGACATAAGAAAGTAGGGGGGTGATATCATGGAGGGGGTGCACTTCTTTGAAAGTTTAACCCTTGGTTCTTTCTTATCCTAGGGGCCTTAACTTTAGCCTTCTATTTTTTACTTTTGGCAAATTAATTTTTTGGTGGAGATAAGAAAAGACTTAGCATCAAAAAAAATTTATGAAGGTGGATAATTTTGTAAAGAGGCAAAAATTTATTTGCTCATAACTTTTTTTCCCTTAACTCGAAATTGAGTTTTATTTTTTGTAAAAGTGCATATTTTTCATCGTGAATTTAACATACACACTCTCGCACTATCACTATAAAGTGTTAATTTGAGCCATTTTTTGTGGGTTTAGTTACTGTAACTTGAACTCCTTTTATAAAGTGTCAAAAATAAGGGGGAAAGATAATCAAGGGGGTCTTGTGTCTTTTCTATTTTTCACACTTCCTCATGAAGCTCTCTTCTTTTCTTCATTCTGCAAGAAACAATCTAAGTCTAGCAACATAGATCCTAATGTGACTATAAAACCTCTAACATCTTTTAATTGTCATGATTGGTAGTTGAAAATCATTCTTGTACAAAAGAATAAATTCTTATATAGGGTAGCAATAGGAATAGAAAAAGAACCTAATGTAGCTAAGGACAAAGAAAAGTTTTCAATAAGTGTGACCAAGAATTTGGCTTTCTATGTTTAAATTTATCTCCTAAATTAGTATTTCATGTTGAGAACTTGAAAACACCCAACCAAGTTTGGGAAGCCCTCAAAAAACTATTTGGAACAATTGATGAACTTAAAAGTCATGAGTTAGAAAATCAATTCCTAGGTCTTAGGCCTTCTAGTTTTTTCAACTTTAGAGGACTTCTTCATTGAATTTAAATATTTGAAGTTGCAGTTAAAAGAATATGGAATTGACAAGAAAGAGGATCAATTAATTATTTCTATACTTTTAAAACTAGGTTCTAAGTTTTCTGTGTTTGTCTCTACTTTCTATTCTACTAAAAGAGCCCTTGGTGCCTCATGGTCTATGCCCTCACTTGATAACTTTATTTCTAATCTTGCAAGGGAACAAGAAAAGTTAATTCAAAAGGGTACTTTGAAATCTACAAAGACACAAGCTCTAACTACAGAAAATGAAAAGCATCAAAATACTAAAGGAGAGAAAAAGAACACTAAAAAGGGCAAAGAAAGGAAGCAAGAAGACAAAATTGATAACTTCAAAAAGGATAACTCGTCTCCAAAAAGCAAATTAGTTATTGAGAGAGTTAAATATTCCTTTTGTAACAAAACTGGTCATGAAGAACATCAATGCATGAAAAAATAAATTAAGCACCTTACTTTTCTACTCAAAAAGAATAATATTGAAGTAACTGATTATGTCAAAGAATCTTCTTCAAATTAATAAACTACTAAGGACAAAGAAAAATTGAAAGATAGGGTATTATTTTCTCAAGCGATTAATGATTATGGTACTACACACCATATGGGCTCTCAACTTGATTCCAGTCCTCATGATTCAGATGATTTAGCAGATGATAGTCATATTTAGGTAGATTCATCATCAATATCATTATCCTTTGGGGGGGCCTTATAGGCTTCTTCTCTTCTTATCTCTTTTTTGGAGGATTTTATATTCCCACTAGGTTTTTATTATCTTTCTCCATTTATGAGAGATTTCATTGTACATGGTGTAATCACTTGAAAATGGACAAGATTAAAGTGAGCAACCAAGGAAAAATCAAAGCAATAAAATCAAATCAAGCTAAAATCAAAGCAAAATTGCAATCAAGCCATAATCCAAATTTAATTGAAAATCAAAAGCCAATAAATCAATTTAAATCTAATAAATCATGATAAATCAATAAATTGTGCAATTAATCTGATTAATTGTATAGTTCAATTTAAATCAAATCAACCCCATTGAAAGGGTACACATGGCTAAACAAATTAAATAAATTTAATTATTAAATCCCTATTTTCCTTCAACCTCCAAATGGGAGAAAATGCATCAACCAATGGGAAATGAGGATTGAACTCACATGGATCAAGCTCAAAATGAATCTCAATCACACATAAGGTGAGAGCATCTTGGCCACCCACTTTGTCTCTTTGTCCCAAGCTTTGAGGACAATCCATTTAAATTGTCTCCAATGGTGGAACCATAGACTAAACTTCAATCCAACCATGATCAACTCAACTCCACCCCCTACCCTTGCCAAAATCTATAAAAGAAATTTTTAAATCAATCAATTATCATCCACAAATCTGAGAATAGCATCAAACCTCTTACAATTTAAAGCTAGAAAGGAAAATTTAGTACTAATTAAGGCTTAATTCACTTTAGAATTGAACTTTTAGTTTGTTTATCATTCAATTCTCATTTTAGAGTTGTCACTAATGGAAGCTTGCTGAGAGCTTTGCATTAGAAAATCTAAATACAGGTTCATAGAGTGCTTAATTGTCATTTATTTTCTTAAATAGCTTACTCTTTGTGGTAATTTAGTTATTATTTTCATTTATTTGCAATACTAACTAGGTATGAAGGTGCTTTCCATAGCACACAAAATGGCACCCACCGTGGGATATGAGAGACCATATTGTTGATGCCGGCATGACCGACGATTATGCTCAATGGTTCATTCAGAATCCTTTTCCTAGATTTACCAATCCAGCTGAGCTAGTGCTCAGGATCAAGGATGAGTAAGATGATGACAGAGGAGATGGCGTAGGTGGCAGGAGATAGGGTCATTGAGGATGATGGGGTGGTCAGACGAGACAAGGAGAGAGAGTTGTTATCCTTGTTATTTTTTTGCTCCTGTTCCTGTCAAAGGTGGTGTGCGGATAAGGGGTGGGAGGGTGAGGGTGAGGGGTGGTCCGTTCAGAGCACTCCATCAGGTTGGGGTTGACAGAATGGCCAAATAGGGTCAGCATAGAGTGTGAGTGTACATGCAGGTTGGTGCATAGGTTGTGGCTAATGTTGATGCATAGGTGGAACAAATTCTTTTGGATCAAGCATAGGCACTGCCATCACCTCCTCCTCCATAGGGTCCTTTTCCTTCACAAATGCCTTCTTCTTCTTCTATGCCATCTTCTTCTTCTCAGCTTCCATCTTCTTCCATGTCTCCACCACAAGCTCCCCCTGCTCAGACTCCTTCAGTAGAGGTTCCATCATTGGCTTTTGATGTTCGTTCTTTATAGTCTGAGGTTTCAGAGATTAGGCAGCAGGTTACTTAGCTGTGCAACATGATGTAGACTTTCATGGCTACGATGAGTCAACATAGGCTACAGGTGAGCTCAAGTCAAGGTCTAAATATAGGTCATGGTCCTGATGGTGCCAGTAGTTCTGGCAGTTGATGCCGTATGTTTTTGAGCCATTCTTTTGTATATTATGATGATAATTTTTGATATCGAGACATTGGAATCATGTTCTTTTATCTGATGATGTTTACTTATGATCGATACTTGTTATATTTGATAGACTTTGATTCACATATTTTCTTGTGAAATTTTACATTTACCATGGACTCTGATATTTGTTGATATATTTACTTTATATGATGTCATCATGTGTTGGACTTATTTTACAGGTGCTTTATATGATATGCAGATCTATATGATTCTATCTCTACATGTGTTTTGTTTTTATGCTTTTCAGATGCATTTTATGATATGAATGCTTATGTTTATGTTCATATTGATGCAAAAAAGTTATCTCATTGATGACATAGAGTAGATGGATGTATGTGATACATGATTTAATGTTTATGATATATGATGATGTTATTTAATGGTTTAATGATTAATGTTATGTGGTGATGGTATGGATGTAAATTATATGACATTATGGATAATGCAATGTAATGCGATGGATGCAAAATGGGGTGTAAATGTAATGGATGTACTTATATGATGCAATGCATGGATTTTGATGATTTAATGACTAATGATGAATGTAATGATAGATGATATATAAATGATATATGGATTAATGATGATCTAGATGTAAATGTAATGACCTAATACACTTATTATTTTAATGTAATTCAATGTTTAAATGTAATGAACCTTGATGAATGTACCTATATAAAAAAAATGCAATGTACTAATGAGATGACTTTAAATGTGATGTTTAGAATGAATTTTATGCAATGCAAATAATAATGTTCTAATGATGAATTTGAAATGATGTAATTAATGCAGCTAAATGATGAGAATTTAAAATGAGTGCAAACTAATGCAATGCAATCTTAAATGAACTTAATGATATGATGAGTGATAATGAATGTGACTAAATGGAACGACCTAAAATGAATGCAAACTTATGCAAATGAAATTTAATGAACTATAATGGTATGGACTATAATGATAATGCAATGATTTGATTTAAAATGAATGCAACCTAATGTGATGAAATGAACTAAGGTTAATGCCCTACATGGATGAAAGATTAAAAAGAATGAGATGAATCTAAACGTAACCTAATTTAAAAATACAATTGATCTAATGCAAGGCACCTTTTTTCTTTTTCTTTTTAATTTCCAACACACTCTATCACATATAGTTTTTGTTGAATGTTTGATTTTTTAGTTTTTATTAGCTCCGCCCCCTTTTCTTTTCTCTTTTTCAAATCTATTTTTAAGCTAAGAAAAACAAACAACTTAAATACATTTAATTTAGGATGGATGCAACTAGCTGTCACTATTCACAAATTTAGGATCTTATATTCATCATTGAGCAGTTTTGAAACCTGAAATAGTACAACCATCACTGGTTCAACCATGATGATATGAATACCTCTTGTCCCTTCCATGTTGCCTTCCCATTCTTGGCACAACTATCATTGATTGAGATCAATCATGATAATATGAATACTGATTTCATCAGATTCTATGTTGCAAGTGGATTTTGGTATTATGATATTTAACATCAAAATATCCAAGGTATCCTGTTGCGTAAATAAACAAAGATCTCAGTTTTTTCATATGTACATGTCCTTGATGATTCTTTGATGATCATGTCGTTAGAAAAATAACACATACTTTAAAATTTTGACCTTAAGACACTTATTCAAAAACCAATAAAATATCATGCTTTCATCATAGCTTGTCTAGTTTAAAAACTTTCATCAATTTGCTAGGAAGACATGACTTCATCAATCAAGTAATCAGTTAAAAATTTTGCACTGTTTTTCAAATCCATATTTAAAGTATAGCTCCATCCATTTCATACTTTTAATCCCGATAAAGATAAGGTCTTTGTGAGATCTTGGATCAAAATTTTGCATTCGTTCGATTGATGTTTGGATTAGGATGTGATCGTGTAAGTCTTTTACTTGTGTTTTGATAAATTGATTTGGTGTCTGATTGATGTTTTCTTTGATGAATCCTTCCTCATTCAAAATAGATTTGCCCCTAGTTTGATGTGATTACATTTGTTGGACTTGGGATATTTTGCATATTAGTGCCGAAAGCTTCAGGTACTTGCAAATGCAACTGTGGGGTTTTATTATGCAATATATACAAATGCTAGAAAATGCAATATTTACAAGGAAGACCACTAGGTATGAGACTCACTTGGACTTTTAATGGCACCTATTTACCAGGTTTTCACCAATTGAATGGTATTGCTCTCCTTTTTTTTCAAGATTTTTCTCTTTTTTCATTTTTTTTATATTTTCTCTCTTTTTTTTCATATCATCAAGGAGCCTATTTACTAGGTTTTCACCAAGACAATATCTTTTTGAGGATCTTTTCTCAATGTTTTTGGCTTTCTTCATGCTCAATTTTCCACTATTTTTTATCTTTTTTGCTTTTCTGATTTATTTTCTCTTTTCTATTTTTCAATGTTTTTAAATTTTTTAGGATCTCTTTTGACTATGTACAATAAATAGGATGCTCTCTCATCTGATTTTTCTGATACTCTTTCTCTTTATACCCTTTCAATTGCTTCATGTGTAGAACATTTTCAAGTGTATACTATTGATAGGTTCTTGCAACTCTTCTCCTTCACAATCAGATAGTGTATAGGTGCTAGTTCCAAAAGAAGAGGTGATTACAAAAGGTCCTGACTAGTTTGATTCCCATTTCCCTTTCTTCTCTCTTTTTGCTTGATTTTTAGGGTTTTCTCGTGATACTAGATCACCTATTTGGAATGTCCTCGATTTGATGTTCTTGTTATAGTTCCTTGACATTTGAGTTTGATACACTTTTCATTGGTCAAAATCTTGTTGATGTCTTTCATTTAGTAGCTCCAATTCATGCAGCCTAGCAACTCTATAGTTTTCTTCAATTAGTAACCCATGCAATGAGACTCTTAAAGATGGAATTTCTACCTCCAAAGGTAAAATTTCTTCTACTCCATAAACTAGTGAGAATGGTGTAGCTCCTGTTGGTGTTCTAATGCTTTTCCTATAAGCCCATAGAGTAGGGTTTATTTGAATGTGCCAATCTCTACCTGAAATATCCACGGTTCTCTTCAATATTTTTAAGAGGTTCTTGTTTGTAGCTTCTTCTTGTCCATTACCTTGTGGGTAATATATTGAAGATGAGTGGTGTACCACATGAAATTTTGTACATAGTTATTTCAAGTCTTTGTTCTTGAAATGTTTTTCATTATCCGTTATGATGGCATGAGGAACACCATATCTAAAAATTATGTGATTTAATATGAACATGGATATTTTCTTTCTTGTGGCAGTGGATAAGGGTACAACTTCCACCCATTTGGTAAAATATTTCATTGTCATAATGATGAATTTATGACCATTTGAAGATGGTGGATAAATCATCCCTATCAAGTCCAAACCCCATTGATAAAAGGGCCAAGGTGTAGTCATAGGATGAAGTTATTTTGCTGGCACATGGATTAAGTTCCCATGATATTGACATTTATGACAAGTTTTTGCAAAGTGACAAGTGTCATTTTCCATAGAAGGCCAAAAATATCCTATCCGAAGAAGTTTCTTAGCTAGGGTTAAACCATTCGAATGTGACCAAAAATTCCCTCATGGATTTCTTGTAAGGCTGTGGTTGATTCCTCTTTCTCTAGACACCTTAAAAGCATTCCATCTAGAATCTTGTGATACAACATGTCAGATACCAGGGTGTAGCAAGAGGCTTGTCATATAAAACTTTTCTTTTGATTTCTGGTTTGGTCCATGGGTAAGATTTGGTCTTTCAAGTATGTGTAAATAGCTCCATACCAGGGTGATTCATGTCTCATTAGTAAGAAAATGGTGTGAGGATGGGAAGGTTCAAATGTGGGTTTTCCAACTTCTTCTACCAAGAATTCATATTTGGCATGGTATTTGGAGAAGTGATGCCAATATAGCCATTGCATCTGTTTCTTTATTCGTATCCCACGACACTTGCTCAAATGTGATTAGAGTGAAGTATTTCTTGAGATTCTCAATCATGTTCTTGTAGGGTATCAACTTATCATCTTTAGTTTGATACTTGTCATTGATTTTATTAATAACCAGTTGGGAATCTCCATAGATTTGTAGCTCTATCACTTTCCATTCTAATGCCAACTTTATGTCGATGACCAATGCTTCATACTTAGCTATATTATTGGTGCATGTAAATAATAGCTTGTATGATTTTGGAGTTGTGGACCCTTGAGGAGTAATTAATAGTATCCCTGCTCCCGACCGATGTTGTGTATAAACAACCATCAAAGTATAATTTCTAGGTTTTTGCTTCAACATTAATTATTTCAAAATTTGTAAATTCTACTTTGATTGGATGTTCATCTTGTAAAGGTGACTCTTCTAGTTGATCAGCTATTACTTGGCCTTTGATAGCTTTTCGATCCACATACTCTATGTCAAACTCACTTAGAACCATGACCCATTTGGCCAAATCTTCCATTCAACATTGTTTTGTTGAGAAGGTATTTCAAAGGATCAATTTTTTCTATGAGTCATATTTTGTGAGATAAAATATAATGGTGTAGTTTTTTGGAAGAAAAAACTACAGCCAAACATTCTCTTTCAATAAATGTGTAGGTCAACTCATACTTCACCAATATTTTTCTTATATAGTATATGACCTTTTGTTTTCCAGATTCATCCTCTTGAGCCAAGAGTGCCCCTAATGCATATTCTGTCACTAAGATGTATAAAATTAAGGGCTTGCCTCTTATTGGTGGCATCAAAGTAGGTGGATTCATTAGGTACTTTTTCAATAGTGTGAATGCTTCTTCACATTTTTCATCCCACCCGAATACTGTGTCCTTGTGAAGGAGTTGAGTAAAATTGTGGCACTTTTCTGCTAATTGGGAGATGAACCTTCTGATGGATTGAATCATGCCTTAAAGTGATCTCATTTGACTTATGTTTCGAGGTTCCCCCATTTCCATGATTTCCTTTACTTTGGCCTGGTCTACCTCTATTCCTTTGGCTGAAACTATGTATCCTAATAGTTTTCCTAATTGTACACCAAATGCACATTTCTTTGGATTTAACCATACTTTGAATTGCTCCAATCTTGTAAATATCCTTTCTAGGATGGGTAGATGTTCCTCCCTTGATTGGGATTTAGCAAGTATGTCATCTACATAGTCTTCTAGAAACTTGTGCATCATGTCATGAAATATGGTCGTCATGGCTCTCTAATATGTCGCTCTAGCATTCTTGAGACCAAAGTGCATAACATTCCAGCAGAATGTCCCCCATGCGCATGTAAGTGTCTTTTTGTCTTGATCCTTAGTTGCTATCTTAATTTGATTATAGCCACTAAACTCATCCATAAGTGAGAACATTGAATGTCCTGTTGTTAGATCTACGATGGTGTCTATGCTTGGTAGAGGAAACTCATCTTTTGGACATGCAAGATTAAGATCCCTAAAGTCTGTGAAAATTTGGATAGATTTGTCTACTTTGGAAAAAAACACAATATTTGAAATCCATTGGGCATAGTCAATGGCTCTTATGAACCCCACTTTTAGTAATTTCTCTCACTCCACTTTTACAAGTAGTTCTATGTGTGGGTGCATCTTTCTCAATTTCTTCTTGAATGGTCTCACTCCTTTAATACTTAGATGATGCATTATTAGATTAGGATCTAGTCCTGGCATATCATCGTATGACCATGCAAAATTGATTTGTTTCTCTTTGAAGAATTTTATGAATTCCTTTCTTTCTTTGATAGATAAAGATGTTGCTAGGTGTATGATCTTTGGCTCTGATTCTAACCCAATGTTCACTTTCTATGTTGGTTCAATCAGTATGGATGATCTTTCCTCATAGTGCTCAGGAAAAGTATCCAACCCTTCTTCCTTAGGTGCCTCTATTGGGTTTTCACCTTCGGAAACACTCTTTATTTCTTTCTCTTTTTTATCTAATGTTGCCGCAATGTGGTTTTCAACATTAGATTCTTTCCATTTTTTACTTTAAAAAAAAAAAATTTCACTCTTTTTTGAATTGAAAGGTTGGATACTTCCCTTCGTCACTTCTTCTTGATATTCCATGGTAGAAGAAGGTTCAACCCTATTAAGGTATTGGGACACCAAGTTATCATTCAAGAATGTGGGGAGGTGCTGGAAACTGCAATTGAAGCAATTTTTGTATTGTCATTGATGTCAAACCGTAACTGGTAAGACAAGTTGCTATCTAAGAAAGTACTATATCTATCAATTGATGAGAAGGATTAGGGAAATGTTAGTAACAATAGCACCTAGGGAAAGGTTGAGTTATCTTGATACTTCAATGAGTACTTGATTATATGGCACAATGATAAGACAATGTATTGTTTATCTAAGTAAGAAGAAAGATTGAACAAGTAGGCTTAACCGAGCAAAAGTGAAGAAATCTAGTTTAACCTGAGTGATGTTAGTGTCGATCGAGAGCTAGTATATGTTGAGTAAATTTAGTGTTGACCGAACATTAGTTTATTGTCGAGTGACAATATTAGCAGAGTGAGAAAAATTGAAGAGATGACTGAGTTGCGTAGTGATGACCGAGAAGATGAACACAGTATTGAATGAGCATTAGTAATTTACATTTGAGGAAGAATTCAGATTCCAAGCTGACATTGTTGAATTCTTGGTTTATGTAAATCGTGTTGACTTTATTTATAAAGTGTATGGAGCATTTAATGCACAGTAAACCATTTTATTGAGATTTCAATAAGGAGATTAAAGATGTTTCTAGAAGCATGGATGGAGAACTTAAATGTTGGAAGGATTTGATGGATCTGACCTAAACCTAAGATCTACAGAGGAGATTAAGAGGAAAAAGAGAGATCTATCTATTGGAGAGATATAAAGAAAACTTAAGTATGAGGTTGAGAGAGGATGTTGGAGTTGTTGATGTTATTGACTGATAAAGTAGAAAGGATGAAGGTGAAGGAGTTGATCAGAGTTGTGATTTCTTGAAGGGATTTCCAAGAAGATCAGTGATGGAGATGGAAATGGTACTCAGTCAGTAAGCCAGCATATGTGTACAGAATTGGATCTGTTATTTGCAAAGTGAGTTGTATGTTTTTTAGATCAATACTACTGCTACTTTCTAACCATTGCATCAGTCAAAATCCTTTAATCAACATTGACCTAACAGTCATTGTATAAATCCTTTAATCGAGGTTGCATTCTAATGGAATGTACTTAAGTCCTCTAACAAGGCACACTCCTAACAGGGTGATTGAAATCCTTTAACAGGGTCACACCTAAGAGTGTGTTTTGTAAACCTTTGATAGGGTTGGCTTTTCATAGAACTCGCTTCATAAGAGTGAAAATATCAGGAACATGTTACAAAGTGGTTTTTCCCAAATTGGGTTTTCACTATAAATCCTAGTGCCAAACTTGTGTGAATGTTTTGGTGTTAAACATTTATGTGTTTTGCAAGTTAAATACTATTGGATAGTGGACTACACTATTATATGTTTTTGGTATATATTTCTTTAATGACCAAGTAGTGTTGGCTATTAGATCTGAGATTGTTGAAGTGTTTGAGATTTTTATTTATACATTTGGACCTGAGAACAACTGATTCACCCCCCCTCTTTGTTGTTCTAAATCATATTAACAGGAGGATAGTAGGTTCGATGGAATCCCATTCAATAAGCTCTGGATAGATAAGGACCAAGGGATCAATGTTTTTGCTTGGTTCGATAGGGTTTAAGGACATGACCTCATTGGAAGGTTCAAACATTGTATCACTCAAATATATGATATGTGCCTCTTCTAGGTGTTCTAGAGAACTAGGGTCAAAATTTTCCTCACTCGAATCCTCTTGGGTTTCTAATGGGTAAAAATCTCTTGGATTAAACCTGGGGTTATATCCATCTATAGTAGGTCTCCATGATGGAACATAAGGTTCTCCTACCCATTGATTTTCTTCAACTTCTTGACGTGGTACATTATCTAAGACCTCTTGGCTAGAACTTGAAGCTTGATTCTAACTTGATCCTGAGGCTTTCTCTTTTCATTTGCTAGGAGTATAATTGTGAATCACATCTACCTCTTTATCTTGGCAAGACTCACTTGACAATGAGTCCCACGCCCAATTTTTCAAATCTTCATCACTTTGGGAACCTAGTTGTAATATTTGATCATAAACCCTTGGGTACTTCTTTTGAGTGTACCCTTGTTCAAGGTACCCTAATCCAATTTTTTCCTTACTATCTCTCCATGACATTTCAATGGGTTCAATTAATCCTTCGTTTCTTATACCTAAGGGCCCTTGTCCTTTATGTCCCATTTTTTGCATTATTTGAAATCCTTTTCCATATTGATGAGTGGGAATACTTATGTTTTAAATGCTCTTTTCATGGGCTCTTGATTCCTCATCCTTATATAGCCAATTTAAAATTTCATTATCTTCTTCATCCATGGATGAAGTTCTTTCCCTCACAAAGTGGTCATTTTATTTATGAGATATATGTTCGCTAGATGGTTTTCCATGGGATTTGGGAGATAAGAGTAGATCCATCATAGATAATGAGTATTCACCTACACCTTTCTATTTGATTTAATGGCATTGCTTCTCGAAATCCTTCATCATGTGATCCATCTTTTGATAATGGGCATCCTTGGTGAATATTTGAATAGATCTAGCTTTGTCTTCTTCTTTTTTCATCATCCGTACTTTCCTCACTAACTTTATCCTTTCCTTTAGTCGATGTAGTTAAGTTAGTGGGAACTTGGTGATTTTCAGCATCTTCTTTTTCTTCCTTTTCTTTGCCTTTCAAAGATGGAAGATCCTTTGAGTTTTGTCTTTGTTCCATTATTTGGGACATTGATCCTTCTAAATAACGTGGAACTAAGGATTCATTTATAGGTTTCATGTTATTACAATATTGAAAAGGATTGGAATCCCCACTTACCATGACTTCTTGTCCCATGTACGGAAATTTGAGGCATTGGTAATATGTCGAAGGTACTACCTTCATTTCATGGATCCACGACCTTCCTAATAGGATATTGTAGGTCAATTTGAGGTCTAGGACTTGTCAAATGGTATCTTTTTGCATTGGGCCAACTCTAATGGGGAGTACTATGACACCTTTAAAGGCTCTTTCTTCATCATTGTAATCTTTACTGATATTTTATTCTTTGAGTCAATAGCTTCCCAATAAAATCCTAAGACTTCAACCAAGTTTAGGGTACAAATATTTAGGCCTGCTCCCCCATCAATGAGGACTCTTTTCACTCTATGCTTGTGGATCAAAACCTCTATATGAAAAGGTAGATTTTGTGGGTGATTCAAGGACATATCATCTTGTTCTTATAAGGATAGACAATGGGGTGCAATAAGATGACCTACCATATTTTGGAACTTATTCGCATCCAAATTCAAAGGCACATTAGTCTCCACAAGGGATTTTTCTGAAATCTCCTTATGAGTTGGTGAAAGTTTGAGCAATTCTAAGATAGAAATTTGAGCAGGGGTTCTTTGCAATTGGTTATCATAAGTATGGGAAAATTAACCTTTTCATTACCCATTTTGTTGTTGTGATTGGTATTTGATGATTTCCCCTTTTCATGGTTTAAGAAATGATTTTTGAAAGCTGTATGGTCCTCATTATTTTGAGGCCCTTCCACTTTTATGGTTCCATCATTGATTAGATCTTGGACAAGGTGTTTTAATTTCATACATTCATTAGTTTAATATCCATTTTTGCGATGATATTCGCAATGATGAGAATCATTCCACCATGTTGACTTGACTAGTGGTTTGTATAGCCTTGATTCGGGTATAAGAATGATTTTGTTGGCCACTAAAGTTCTTAATGCATTTTCCAAAGGTTCACCTAGAAATGTGAATTTCCTTTTTTGATATGTGGAAAAGAATGGTTTAGGCTTATTAACATTGGAATTATTGAAAGGATTGTTGTTGTTTTTGTTAGAATTGTTTTCAGTGTTGTTATTATAAGGAGCCTTGGTCATTTGGTTGACATTATACATTGGATTTGACCCTCTTGACAAATTTAAGGGATTAGCCTTCAAGTTGTGTGCTTCCACAACTCCATCATTCACAAGATTTTTATTGGTGTTTTTCAACCGTAGTCTTGGTTTATCATTGTGATTGTTAGCTCCTTTATTATTGTTTTAATTAGATAAGTTATGATTGTTATTGGTGTTGGTATAGGGTTTATTATCTTTGAATAACTTGATTTCCCCTCTTTTAACCAACACTTCTTCAATTTTGATCCCATTTTTGATGTTTTTTTCAAATGTAGGGGGACATTGAAGTTGGAGCCTATAGTTCATCTCCATATTTAGATTATTCATAAATATTTCTATCTTTTCTTTCTCAGGTATGCTTCATGGATATCATGTGAAGATTGTTCTCCACCTTTGGAGAAACCCTAGAAAAGACTCACCATCTCAATGTTTAGTATCGCATAGATTAAGCATGGTGATTTCATGCTCTATGTTATAGGAATAATGAGTCGCAAATTTTGAAGCTAATCCCTCAAATGTTTTAATCCCTTTTGGAAGTTTTGAGAACCATTCCATGGCTTGGCCTCCTAAACTTCTTGGAAAAAGCCTCATTTAATAGGTTGTGTCATGCATGAATTTGATACTTAGAGCACAAAATTCTCTAAGATGGTCTTGTGGGTCTGATTTACCCATATATTTGTCATATTTGGGGAAGACCACATTTAGCAGGAAAGGTGCCATAACCAAGCTCTTATCAAAGGGAAATGGGCACAAAGCCTCGATGGAAAATGGCTTAGGTTTGGCTACTTTCTTCATTGTATCAATTTTTGCTTGAAACATTTTCAATTGTTTATTCATAGCACCTATAGGATTATCCTCTTCCTCATCTTTCTTAAGTGCGGCAACATCATAGTCATGAGGAAGTTTCACCCCTGCTTGGGCTAAATTAAGGAAATATCTTTCCCTATTTCTCTCTATAAGTTTGTCCATAAATTCAAGGAACTCAATGTCTTGAGCCGCCCTATTGGCTTTGTCTTCTATTGTTTCTTTAGGCTCTTGATTAGCTTAGTTAATGTTTTCATGATTTTTTGTTCCTTTCTCTTCATGGTATCCCCTATGAAGGTAATCACGATTTGTTGCGTCTCTATCCATTTGGTCAACTCTCTTTTCAAAAAGGTTTGGGAGACTATCCCCTAGGTTGTGATTTATGAAAGAAGTTTGAGATTCAAATTCGGGGACCTCTCTTTCTATGCAAGTTTTGTCTTCTTGTAAAGATAGTTTAAGTCAATGGGATCGTGTAGAAACCAGCATCAACAAAGGTTTGATTTGAAACTTTTTTCCCCAAACTTGGTGATTGTTCTTTTTATGAAGATATTAAAAGTATAAGATGATTTTGCAAAATGGATGTTTCTCACTTGTTCTATGTATCTTCAAACAAAGAAACCACAAATACACTTGTTCTTTTTAAACCCTCTACACAAAAAGTGTTTGAATATGTAAGAACGCTATCATGGGTTTTTCACAAAAAGTAACTCCAAGCAATCTACCTAGTTGAAAAATTGATTCATAAGCATGGATTTACAAGGTAGACTTTCTAAGTTAACAAGGTATTTAATCAAGATTCTATTCAAAATGGACATTAAGTTTCATCCCCCAAAATTAGGAGGCTTCCCACCACTAGTATATCAAAATTTTGCGCAATCCCAAAGGACTACTCGAGGAAGTTCGAAGCTTAACATCTTTTTTTCATCCACCCCATTAAGGATGAATGCATTTATTTTTATAGTGGGTCAGATTATTGCAGCAAAGGAAATTGTATCCCACTTTGGGTTGTCCCTCTCACCGACCTCATTAAGGCAAATCTCGGGAGGAAAGCCCACTAAAGATCTAGCATGTTCATTTGTAAAGAAATAAAATGGATTTAAGAGATAGGTTTTAGGAGTTTGATTCACCAAAAGGTGAAGAGCATATCCCTATCTATTCTTACCTTCCAAGCACAATTAACAATGTTCAATTATCCAAACCCACTAACTAATGGGAATTGAGTATTTATACTCTCCTCCATAAATAAGGGGTTATTGATTAAATGCTTGATTTATCCTTTATGATGGTTTAATTACTAGATTTTAGAAAAAATCACAAGGCCACAATTTAAGTAAAAATTGACCAAGGTTAGACTTGATTTGAAGCTAGCAAAGGCTAGGGGTATTTTTAATGGATTTTGTCATGATTTTGACTCACCTAGTGGCGATCGTTCCCTTTTCTTTGCCTCCTCTCCGAAAAGTTAGTCAACACAAACAAGAAAAATTAAGAAAAAAAGAGGAAATTGAAATCTAAGCCTTATTTATCAAAATTGACACAAATTGATTAAGGCATGTAAATCTAATTTAGAGATACAAATTTCAACTTGTAAGCTTCTACAACTTTCAAATATCGTTCGTATACCTCACCTTCTTGCTACTAATTCTCCAAAACTTGTTTAATATGAGGTATATTCTCAATTTTGATACTTTTTGCCAAAGCTTTATGCTCACTGTTGTATCTGGTCTTTGGATTTTTAATCATTTTATGACCCGTCATCCTGAAACCATAAAAAATTAATTTTTTGAAAGTTAGATTCTGCAAAATTTAAATTTAATAAAAAGTGCATCATAACTAATTGAAAGCACTATAGGAAAAATTGAAAGCGCATAAACAAAATTTAAAAGTGTTGTTTTAATAAGCAAATGTGCTTAAAGAAAACATTGAAAGCGCAACAAAATCCTTTAAATGCGCTCTGTAGTTAGGGTGTATGCGCTAAAAGAATTAGAGACGGGATATTAGAAGGATTAAATGTGATGTTTGGTTGTGCAAAGGTGCACAAATTTGTCATGGAAGAATTTTTTTAGGTGTTGGATGCGTTGCTTAAAACCTAGTATGTGCTGCAGAAAGTCTCAAATGTGTTGTTGAACCTGTAAAATAGAGAAAAACACAAGAATATGCAAGAAAATATGATTTCTCCTAATTTTAAAAATAATGAGGCCTAATGCCCCACAATGGGTGCCATTTTGTGTGCTATGGAAAGCACCTTCATAGGGTTAGTATAGCAAATAAATGAAAATAATAACTAAATTACCACATAGAGTAAGCTATTTAAGCAAATAAATGACAATTAAGCACTATATGGACCTCTATTTAGATTTTCTAATGAAAAGCTCTCAGCAAGCTTCCATTAGTGACAACTCTAAAATGAGAATTGAATAATAAACAAACTAAAAGTTCAATTCCAAAGTGAATTAAGCCTTAATTAGTACTAAATTTGCCTTTCTAGCTTGAAATTGCAAGAGGATTGATGTTATTCTCATATTTGTGGAGGATAATTGATTGATTTAAGCCTTTCTTTTATAGATTTTGGCAAGGGTAGGAGGTGGAGTTGAGTTAATCATGGTTGGATTAAGGTTTAGTCCATGGTTCCACCTTTGGAGATCATTTAAATAGATTGTCCTCAAAGCTTGGGACAAAGAGACAAAATGGGTGGCCAAGATGCTCTCATCTTATGTGTGATTGAGATTTGTTTTGAGCTTGATCCATGTGAGCTTGATCCTCATTTCCCATTGGTTGATTCATTTTCTCCCATTTGGTAGTTGAGGGAAAATAGGGATTTAATAATTGAATTTATTTAATTTGTTTAGCCATGTGTATCTCTTAAATGGGTTGATTTGATTTAAATTGAACTATACAATTAATTAGATTAATTGCACAATTTATTGATTTATCATGACTTATTAGATTTAAATTGATTTATTGGCTTTTGATTTTCAATTAAATTTGGATTATGGTTTGATTACAACTTTGCTTTGATTCTAGCTTGATTTGATTGTATTGCTTTGATTTTGCCTTGGTTTCTCACTTG
Source organism: Chamaecyparis obtusa (assembly GCA_027943335.1). Classification (NCBI taxonomy): domain Eukaryota; kingdom Viridiplantae; phylum Streptophyta; class Pinopsida; order Cupressales; family Cupressaceae; genus Chamaecyparis; species Chamaecyparis obtusa. Next base: position 764,174 of record BSBK01001708.1, read on the forward strand.
ATTTAATCTTGTCCATTTTCAGGTGATTACACATGGATACCTAACATGGCTAGTAGTCAGGACCCATTTTTTATCTTGTCCTCCTAAGTTATGCCTAAGGGGGGGTGTTAGTGTAATTATTTAATTTACACTTTGGCTTTTAATCCTAATTAGTCATCCATTCACGTTTGACACTTGTCTACACAAGTCTTCATCCTTCAGGAGTCTACTAGAGATGTGTTGATTTCATTTCAACACATCATCCTAGTTTCTTGGGCGGTTTTTCCACCACTCCAGTTCATCCCTCCTTCAGTGGTTGAACTTGGTTTCATTCTATGCCTATATGTACTCAACTTCTCCATTGAATCTATGTTCGACTTTACTCATTGTATTTTTGCGCTTCATTTTTATCTCTCACATCTTAGTGGTTCTTTCAAACTATATAATAATTAATATGTATATATATAATGTATAATATTTAAATTAAATAAATAATATATCACTTATATTTATATGTTATTTAATAAAATATTAAATTTACATTATATAATTATACATTCAATCTTTATATTATTACACAATTGCTTTCATCCAGAAATATAAAGGGGGTCTTTGTATTCACATTTAAGAGTGTTGTAATATAGTATGGAAGCTAGTTTTCAGTTGTTCCAAACTTGTTAACATAATTGAATTTTTCTAAAAATTAAAATCTTGCATTGAAAGATGAAAATTATAACGCAATAGTAGTTATTTTTTGGTCCTTTACTATAATTTTGTATTGTACAAAGAAGTGCCATGTAAAATAAATTTGTGTGCCAAAATATATTTCACTTTTTGAAATGTAATGAATAGTGCTGCATTGTATGTGTCATCAATGTGGAAGAGAAAGAACTGAAAGTAAATTTTGTCAGTCGTAAACTATAGAACGAGTGCCATGTAGTGGCTAGTACTTGCCTTAATTATAATTTATATTTATATTTAAAATAATATTTTTAAAATAAAATAAAAATATTGGTTATAAATAAGCTGTGTTGATAAATAATTCTTTTCTTTTCTTTAAAATTTTGTTCATATATATTTGAAAAAAGAAATATATAATAGTCATAATTTATTTGTTATATGTTGAATATTTAATGATATAATGATAAATATGGTGTGCAATATTAAGAATTTATATTAGTTATATTTATATAATAATAATATTAATAAACGTAATATAATATATTAAATATACTTATTATAGGCAATATTATTGCATTCTGGCCGGAATTTGATGGTTATATTTATTGTTTTTTACTTTTGAACTATATATGATAGGTAATATAGTATTTTCTTTAATAATATAAATATATGTTATTTTATTAGTACTTTCCGATAGGCTAAGTACTATTGTATCAATTTTTGAATTGTTTATCTTAACTAATGATTAAATGAACTCTTCTCTACAAATCAAAATAAATTATATTTTATATTTCATTATAATTTTTCATATGCAAATTTTTTAACTTTAGAATATCTAGAAATTACTTTTTTATCCATCATTCTCGCCCTATTTATCACTACGTATAATTACTATAAATATATATATATATATTCTCTTTTCAAAAGTCAAATTTTAATTTAACACATTATAATTGATTTTTGAAAACACTATATTTTTAAAATAATTTAATTTAATTTAATTTATATAGAGATCATATTTGAATCCTAATAACAAGAGCAATAATAGGTATTTGACTTTAGTTATATGATTAATTATTATTTTAATTTTAATTTATATGTAAAATGATTTGTAATTATAAAATTATTATAATTATAAGTTTGTAATGATAACTTGGTTTAACTTTATAAATAATTATAATTTATTTTAATTATAAATTTTTTGTACTTATAATTATATTATAAATAAAATAAAGTTTGTTGTTATACTTTACAAAATAATTTAAATTAACATAAAAATAAAATTAATTGCAATTTATAATTTATATTATTAAAATAATTATAATGAAAAAGAATTATTTATTGCTACATCTAAAATTATTTAAACTAATATAATTATTATCATATAATTTTAGAATTAATTTAAATACATCAATTATATTATAATTTTCAACTTAATTAATTTGTTAATTTCATTTTTATTAAATAACTATTAATTCAAACATATTTAGTATTTATAATAAATATAATAAAATAGATTTAAATTTATCTACAACTAATGTTATAATCCGGAAAGTATTGGCCACTGCTTGGCACTTGTTATATGTATGACACACACACACACACACACACACACACACACACACACACACACACACACACACACACACACACACATATATATATTTGATCGGTAAAAGGCCGAAGCCAGAGAATTTTATTAATATTCAAAACAAAATTACACAAAAATACCCCGCTCGGTGCAGGCGCTGGTAGGAAAGAGCGGGGTTGAGAAAACCTCTAGCCTTGCCTAGGACCATAGTCCATAATTTGATACATAAATGTTTGGTGGGCATACCCACTATTTTAATACCTAAAAAAATTATACATCATTCTAAATACAAGATCTAGAAGCATATTATTTGTTTGTAGAAACATATAGCTGCCTTGACAGCCTTCCTTGGGTTATTAATACTCTTGATTTTGCTTCTCCTAGCAAGAGTCTGTTTTAACAATGTCTTCCTTATTATTGCATTTGAGGAATACTTCCATAAGATGTTCTTGATTCTGACAAAAAACCAGAGTTCTACCTTCTAACCTTGTTAGCGTGTCCACATGAAAACTGAGCTTTAGAAAAATTTATTGAAAACCTGAATAGGTATGTTAATAGAAAGATGTTACTCATACCTCAACCTACGATACCTGTTTCTGCATAAAGAGTTGATGTTGTAGCCCTTATTCCTGAAAAAGTATTATACAATGCTATCTACATACACTGTTAAAAATAACATCTTTATAACAATTTACTACTTAATCCACCGACTCAAGGATATGCTATTTATTTAGGTCCTGAATGCCATACTCATACAACTAAAAGTTAAAAAGGTGTATATTATATACCAGATTTGAGTTCAGGGTGAAATCCATACTGCAATCCTTTATAAGGAACATAGACATATAATAATCTATGCTTCATTGATCCATATATAATGACAATCTTTCTACCGCAATATTTTCCAGAAGATATGTTTGTGTCAACAGTGAGTCTTTAATAGGAAATGTAGCTCTACCTTAAGTAGTATCCATGATTACTTTCCTATCAACTGAGCATCATCAAATATTGGGGTTGTGCTATCTTAGTGTTTGATGATCGATTTCTAGATTCTGTTATTACATAGTGTTTCTATTGTGGCAGTGTGACATAGATATTAGTCATTAATTACTAGCACTCTAAAAAGGAGTAGTTATAATAAGCAATCATAGTTACGCTTGCTTATCCTTTTAGTTTTAAAGCATCGTGTAATATTTATATAGCTAGCCGAAATTGTTACAGACCGCAAAAGGAGTCTAGAGGTACTAAAGGATGATCATGATATCTTCTTATGAATGCTAATGAACATGTGATAAGAGTCATAGCAAGTTAGAACTAGGCTGGTGACAACCTATTGAAAGTAGTTCAAGCTGAAAGGATCCAGAGTATTACTTACATGATTTAGGTTTAATTACGCCTACTTTGAGGCTATCCGTAGATGAGATTGATGAAAGTTATAGTAAAGATTACTAGACTGACTCCATATCCTTCATGAAACATCCTGTATGATTTCTCAGTTCATAATTACTAGACATCCACAATTAGGAAGCCTAATAATGTAAAAAGCCATTTTCTAGGAGTTACAGGGGCTAATGATTACTATAGATGTTTGTCATTAGAAGATAGCTCTAAATATTATGAGCCCTTGCTATAGAAATGAGAGGTCCCAATGGGATATCCCTTAAAGGAACCATATTGAAGATGATAATAATTAAAGAATTAAGCATATGGTTCTATCATCATCCTAAAAGAGGATCAGGATTCTAGAGAAAGGGAGAAGTATTGGAACTAAAACCAAGATAAGCTTGCTTGAAATGAGGTATGATAAAGATTACAATAATCCTATCTCTAAATTATAGTCTGGAATCAAAAGGTAAGAACGCACTATAATAGCCTACTACTATAAGACAGGACCTATTACCAAATAAATAATTATGAAATTATCCTTTCATAGTAAGGCAATTCTTCCATGATATGGCTAAAATAGCTTGAGATAGTAAGAAAATCTCCTGCTGTCAGAGAAAGGACCCAAAGTTAGCTATCATGTCTGTTTATTTAAAAATATGACATTGTGGAAAGGGGATTACTATAAGGAGGATCCTACCTACCCTAATCATGAGTTAATAGGATATTAGATATCATCAGACCAGAGACAATTTAAAGTTGAGGATGAAGTATGGAATTTAAAAGTAACATATGGTTGTCATGAACATGTGCTATACGAGGAGTTTGAACTGACATCATATCTGTTCATGACCCTTACACATATTTAGAGCTTGATCATGGGTAAATATATATACCTATATATAATTTTAAGACATATGGAGAAATATAAGGATTGTTATAATATATGTATAAATATATATATATATATATATATATATATATATATATATATATATATATATATATATATATATATATATATATATATATATATATATATATATATATATATATATATATATATATATATATATATATACATATAAGGATTGATTTAGAATAAATATTTATATTTATGTATAAAGGAATATAAATAAATTTATTATTAGTTGAAAAGTATTATATGAAAATATAGTATTTAGATATAGATGATCTATCTAAATATGCGAGAATTCATTTAATTAAATTGTATGTGTATATAAATATATTCAAAGGATTATAAATCAAGTTATTTAGATATGGTGTCTAAGTTAATATGATTTCAACTTGAGGAGCAATGGCAAGGATGTATTTGAGGTCTTACTTTATTTTTTAATATGTCTAAAAACCATTAGAGTTTAAAATTGGAATGGAGTGGGCCCTCTATCACCAGAGCTATGAATTTGGTTCTATCTTTAATAAGCCTAGATTTATATATGTAGTCTAAGAGTTCGATAATCAAGAGAAACTTACTAACAGTTGCTAGAGAATTCTATTTGAATCCTTGTTTTATAATTATAAGCAGTTGCTGATATGAGTGGGATATGATATTGATGATGGATCCTCTAGGTGATATACCTTGCCTAATGACTATTAAAACTATTCTACAAAGTTTTCACCTTCTGCTCCCCTATTTGCTACAAGATCGGCTTCTAAGTTCCCTTCTCTATAAATATGTTTTACTTCGACTTGGGGAATTTTATTCATGATTTCTAGAATTTCTTCTAATTTTGAATTAAGTTTCTAGTTTGGTGTTTTCCTCGTTCTAATAGCATTTACAATGATTTGGGAGTCTCCTTCTATTTCAATCTTTATCAAGCCTAATTGTTGGCAGATTCTAAGTCCTGCTAGAGCTGCCTCACATTCTGCCATATTATTGGTTGTAGGTTTAATAGATTTAGCATATTTAGCAATAGGTTCTCCCTTCTCATTATGGATAATCCCTCCTATACCTGCTATACCTGGGTTGCCTCTGGAAGCACCATCAAATTTAAGTTTATACCACCCTTCTTTAGGTGGCATCCATTTACAGGTACTACTATCCTCCTTTGTTTTAACCCCCCCTTTACCATATAAAGGGGGAATGGCCAGATTTGGCCATATCCTTCTAAGATTAATATCGCATTGCTTAAACGAGTTTTCATAGCTATGTAGGTTTCGAAGTCTATTATTGATTATTTCAATAATTGAAACTTCTATTTTATTAGTTACTAAACTCCAATTAAGTTTTTGGTTTGTGAAAATTCTTCTATTGCGCTCTTTCCATATTTCCCATAATACTATAGATGGGGCTATAACCCAGATATCTTTAAACAAGTTGTCCTTATTTGGAGTGGGCCATGCTTTGAGAAAATCTAGTATATCCATAGGCCTCACCGAGGACCAATTTAAACACTTGCATAGCCAGTTCCAGCATTCTTGAGAAAATTCACAATTTAAAAGTAAGTGATTAGTTTCTTCTTCTTGATGTTCACATAGTGGGCATCTAGATGGGCCTTCAAAGCCTAATTTCCTAATTCTATCTGAAGTTAAAATTTTCTTTTGCATTGTTGCCCAAAGAAAATTTCCTGCTTTAGGAAGGCAAACCTTGTTCCAGCATAGATTTAGGGGAATATCTAAGGAATCCAGATTCTATTTTTTTAGAATTGTTTTGTATCCATCTTTTACTTTATAATTTCCATCGTTAGCTCCTATCCAAATTAATTGATCTTCTCTACATTTAACCAAAATTACTCTATTGTTAAGAATATCTCGAAGTTTGGTATTTTCATTGGGATCTCCAAGGGTGTTATCTATATTTTTCCATATGGGATCAGCTCTTGGGGAGATGTAATTTCTAATGTAACTACCGATACTTGATTTGCAGATATCTATGAATTCTTTTGAGAAACCCTCATTTATCAATGGAGGATAACCTCCCCATGAGTCTTCCCAGAACAGGGCCTTGCTACCTGTTCCCACATCCCACGTGAGGAGGTTATTAATGACTCCTCTGGAATCAATAATAAAATTCCAGATACGGGAACCTTTAGTTTGAGAGTGAGCTCTAAAAATATTGATAGGTTCTGCGTTGGGGACATATTTATTCAGAAGAATATTTTCCCATTTTCTATTGGGATTTTTATAAATATTCTAGACTAATTTGGCTCCTAAGGCTGAATTCTGCCATTGAAGATTCTTAAAGCCTAGACCTCCTAGAGAAATTGGTTTGCAAAGGTTATCCCACTTAATAAGCACTATTTTCTTATCTTCCGATGAACCTTGCCAATAGAAGTCTCTAAGGATTTTATCTATATTGGCTTTGATATTGTTAGGAAGTGGGATAAGAGACATTTGATAAGTGGGGAGAGCTGTTAAAACATATTTAATCATCGTAGCTCGGCCAGCTTTAGTGAGCCATTTTCCTTTCCAACTGCCTTTTTTTATTTTGAATCTTAGAGACAACTGTTTCCCATAATTTTGAGCTATGAACCCCCTTATCTAAGGGGATCCCTAAATATTTGCAAGGAAACTTTCCAATTTTGTAACCTACTATGTTACAAATTTGTCTCTCTTTAGATGGGGGTGTGTTAACAAAGAAAAATTTTGATTTATTGGGGTTGACCCTTCGCCCTGAAGCCTTCATATAAACATCCAGGGTGGATTTAAAAGCTTTTGCTTCTTTTATGTTACTAGCCCCTGGTAATATTGTGTCATCTGCAAATTGTTGATGGGTAATGTTGGATACACTATTTGTTACTTTAACTCCTATAATTTTACCTTCTAAATGTGCCTTAGTTATGGATCTACCCAATGCTTCTGCCATGATCACATATAGGAAGGGAGATAATGGATCACCTTGTCTGATGACTTGAGAGATTTCAAAGAAACCTTCAGAGGTACCATTAATTAGGAGTGAAATCTTGGGTGTAGATATGCAATTATAAATTAAATTTACCCATTGTTTTGAAAACCCAAATGCCTCTAAACATTTACATAAAAATCTCCAATCAACTTTATCATATGCTTTCTGGATATCTATTTTAATGAGCATACAAGATTCTTTATTGTATTGTGTAGTATGTACTATTTCTTGGGCTATTGTAATTCCATCAAGAATTGAGCGATTAGGTACAAACCCAATCTATTCTTCAGATATAATTAATGGAAGAAAGGTTTTGAGTCTGTTTGCTAGACATTTAGATAGGATTTTATAGATTGTGTTACATAGAGAGATTGGCCGAAAATCCCCTAGTTCTAGGCTATCATGTTTCTTGGGAATGAGGAAGAGAAAAGTATTGTTTATCTCCATTAGCAATGTGCCTAAATTTCTGGTAGCTTCTACCACTTTCCAAATGTCCTCAGCAAGAAAATGCCAGCATTTTTGAAAGAAACCAGCTTGAAAACCATCAGGACCGGGTGCTTTCTCAGGGTGGAGCTGAAATAAAGTTGTTTTAACTTCTTCTAACGATAATTTGCTGTTGATCCATTTGTTGTCTACTTCAGTAATTAATTTGGGAATTGACAATAATAGTTTCTTTTGTGCATCTAAATCAAAGGAATCATGATTATTGAGTAGTGATTGGTAGTAACTGACAATATGATCTGATCTGCTATGAGCCTAGGATCTTCAACTAGGACACCATTTAAATCTTTGATTTTTGTAATTCTATTAATATTTTTGTTATTGTTAGTACTATTATGAAAAAAATTGGTATTGTTATCACCTTCTTTAAGCCATGTCTCTTTGGATTTTTGTTTCCAAAAAATTTCTTCCTTAGTTAGGATCTCTGCATGCTTAGCCATCAACTCTTTCTCCTTTTTATAGGATGATTCATCCATTCCTTGCTTTATGACGGTTTCATTTAAGTTATTAATTTTTTATTCTAATTTGATTTTTTGCTTAAAGATATTATTAATTTTTTCTTTGTTCCATTCCAAAATCTTATGTTTCATAATTTTAAGCTTGGCTACTATACAGTACATCCTAGAACCATAGATCTTAATTTGTTTCCACCATCTTTCCAAAAGTTGCATGAATTCCTCATCCTGGAACCACATGAATTCAAATTTGAATGGGTTTCTAAGTGGTTTGTAATTCTCTGTAATAGTTAATCTAAATAGAAAGTGATCTGACCCTGATTTAGTAAGCACTTCCGCATATGTATTGTAATTAAAACTACCCATATCTCCACTAATAAGGAATCCATCCAATCTTTCGGCTATATGACTAAAGCCTGTTCTACGGTTATTACAAGTAAACATCCCATTATTAGTGGGGATGTCTATCAAATTATTTTCACTGACCCAAAAGCTAAAATCTTTTTGTGATTGTGATACAAATTTTGATCCACCAGATTTTTCTTTAATATCTAGGATTGCATTGAAATCCCCTCCAATTATATGTATTTCTTCACGGTTGTTAGCAAGTTGAATATGTAAGTCTTGCCATAATTTCTTCTTTTCTGAATTAGGAATAGGTCCATATACATTAATGAGCTTGAATTTTAATTTGGTTTTTAAACTGATTATTGTAATTAATAACCAATTACTATATTTTAAGACACCTTCTATCATTACTTTTCTAGGGTCCCATAATGCTGCTAGCCCACCTGAAGCTCCTTCCGAAAAGACTATCTCTATCTTCCAAACACCTAATTTGCGACTAAACTTTAAACTATCCTCTTGATTTAATTTAGTTTCCTGTATTATTATAATTTCAGATTCAAATAAATTTAGATATCTTTTAATTAATGATTGTTTGTTAGGGGCATTAAGGCCCCTAACATTTGAAGTTGTTATTGTCATTGACCTTGGGGAAGGATCTTCCCCTTCCCTACATTCAGAATATCGAATAAATTCAACTGATTCTCAGTTTGTCCGTCTTTGGCTCTTAATTCATTAGTTGATTTCCTGCCTCTTTTCTTTTTGATCTTAAGAGTGATCGGGGATGAAAGACCTTCAATAGTAGTTGCAATTCCTAGCTGTATGTCAGCATTAGTTATCCCATCTAGGCATTTTCTTATGTCTTCATCATCCTGTAGATGTTTTTTAATCAAGTTTTCTTCCTCATGTATACCATTTAATGTATTATCCTTAGCATCCTTAAAAGGAATCATAAAAGAATCTTCATGATCTATAAGATTTTTACCATATTCTTCTATGATTGAACCTTGAGTAAGACCAATAGATTCAACTTCAATTGAGACTGTGAGGGGGGATCTCATTTCCACTTCTTTGATAAGTGTTTCTTTTTCGTGCTTCTTCAATGTGCCACAATGACAATTCTTCACTGATTTCCTCTTGAACTTCTTTTAACTCTTCCATGAGTCCTCCTACCATAATCAATCTATCCTCAATGACCTGGATTCCGGAATCTGGCGACACAGTGTGCAGGCATTCTGGAAGACTAGGCTCTTTCTCAGAGAGATTCATCCCAACAGGGCGCAGGGGAGATAGATTGGGATTAATATTACTGGAGGGTACATGATCTTTATGTTGACTATTTTCAGAGGAGCTTAGGCTGTCAAACTTTTCATATAAAGGTATAGGATCTATCCTAAATCCACCTTTATTTTTAAGGAAGGAAATATTTGCATTGAATCTGTCGTAGTTTGGACTGTTAGAGAGGGAGGCTTTCCTAATACTATTGACAGAAGGAAAGATATAAGGATTAGGGTCGCTATACTTAGATTCTGGGATTCCAAGGGGATCATCAACTTCTAAATCTGAATGGTCTTCAATTATTGTAGGCCAAATGGTACAAGAAGAATGTTTACAGTTAACTTTGATGGGAGGAATAGATTTAATGTTGAGCTTCATGTTGACTATAATTACTTTTTCTGCACAATAGTGCTCTGTTTCTATAGATCCAACATACGAACCATAGCAATTCCCTATTTTCCTGAGAGTTTCCTCCTTGGATAATTCTAATGGTAAATTATTGAGGCGGATGGCCTTATCAACTTTGAAATTATATAAATTGGTTGGATTAAAAAAAGGCCTCCATTTAAGAATAGAAAAGGATGCATTTCTAAAGTTAGGGCATCCAATATTTAGAATTTCATCTCTCGAATCTTTATTGCTAAAATCAAGATAAAAAAACTTATCTGGAAGAATTGAAATAGTGACATCCTTGCGCCAAATAGATTTTAACCAGTCTGTGATGATGCCTTGGGCAATTCCAAATCCATTCCATCTACAAATAAGACCAAAACCTGCACACAACTCCTGTTTATCTTCTATAGATCCGTCAGAGATGTCTAACTCTAGGGTTTCCTGATTCTGATTAGAAGTATTAGGTGCAAGCATATTTTGAGTAGTTGGATACAGATCTTTGTTATGATTTTTGCTAGATCCTCTTTTATGGGGAGGAGAATAAAACTTACCATTGTCAGATGGGAGTAAATTCTTACCTGTAGGCGGATTGCATAATGGAGGGCTACCTAAATTCCTGCTCATCCCCGGGATAGCAATTTGTTGCTCTTTGGGAGGTCTGTTCTTATGATGCCCTAAATTAATGCGGCAATGCAGAGGAGAGTAACGGTCTATGGGGGAAACCTCAGTATAAACCTTCTTAACATTGCTTAGTCCATCAAAGCTGTTTCGTAATGGAATTTCAGGAGAATATCTCTGGATCGGTTGGATATGAGATTTGTGTGCTATCATTTTTTTTCCCTACAGGCATTTTGTTTATAGGCTGGGAGCCATGGCGCTTCATAATCTTCATAATCAAAAACTTTTCCTTTATGCAGATCATCAGAAGAGGGCCTCCTATGAGGATAGGAGGCGTATCTTGTTTTAGCAAAGAACTTAAGCTGGGCATTGAGGAGATCGACCGATAGAATGAGCGAAAATGCAGAGCAGTGCGGAGCCATTTCAACATAGTTTTTATATTTTAGTATTTATGAAAAATGTATATTTTTTAATAATATATATGTTTCTATTTTAATTATAATATATTTATATTAATTTAGAATTTATTTAAAATAAAGCATAGAAATTTAGGAACTTGTTTAGTTAATTTAAAAATTTTGCATATATTACTAATTTATAATTATTTTCTAATTTTATATTTATTTTATCAAAAGTAAAAGTTTTATTGAGTTAGAATCTTTTTCAATTAGAACATGTGAATTTAGAAGAGACTTTTGCATATATTATTAATGTGTATTTATTTTCTAATTTTACATTGTTTCTATTTCTATTATTATGTTTAATATATGTATTACTAATAATATTGATAAAATATTACAATTTAAAATAATTCATTAAATAATTTATAAATTGAAAAAAATGCGAATCAATATTTTTAAATGAAAGGTGTTAAAATGACCAAATCGTCATAAAAATTTCATATGACAAATAAGGGTGACCATCAAATTCCAAACCTACATTCACACATATTGATTATTAATAAATATGTTTTAATTTTATAATTTATGAAAAAAACCTTTCTTATGACTTACTAAAATTATTTTAAAATGATAATTTTGTTAAAATTAAATTTTATATATTTTAAAAAGTAAATATCTATTTTAAGTTTTTTAAATTTTATTTCTTAAAATATAATTAATAAAATCAAGTAGTTATTTTTTAAAAATTTAGATTCATGTTATCAAAATAATAAAATAAAATCAAAACACATAAAAATAATAATGTTAGAAATTTGATTTTACATAATTAAAATAAATATTTAAATAAAAAAATACAAACTAGTGAAATACTTTAAATTAACATGTATTTCCATATGAAACTTGATAAAATAATTATTAATATTAATATTGTTAAAATTTAATAATAATCAAAATTTGGATTGTTATCTATTAAATTATGTAATTTATAGAGTTCATTTTAATATATTAATAAATATATAACTTAATAAAATATATATAGGTTGATGCTTTCTAAAACGAGTTCTGCAAGCAGCAATAGACGAGACTCCTCTGGTGAAAAAAAGAATGTGCAAAGGTTTCAAGGTTATGCTCGATTTATGGATTTTGACCTAGCCTTAGCTCATGAGGAATAACGTGTGGATGGTCACATCCTTTTAAGTGGGATACAAGACGTGTCACCCCCTTTAACTTATGTTGGGTCCTTCACGGACCCAATGATTTTATCTTGAAGCTACAAAGTGGATTGTGTGAAAAGGATGTCAATTCGAAGAGCAAGGTAAGTGGGTCATTTCCTTCTATGAATGTGCCCTCTAACAAAGCTCCCTCTAAACCTTGGAAGAATATCTTCAATAAAGGTAACTTTTTAATTTCTAGTGGTGTCTCTATTGATTACTTTGAAAATGGAACATGCATGAATATTTTGGACTCGTCATTAGATAGGTCAATTGTTAAAGTGAAGAGCTCCTCAATGGCCAAATTTCTAGGAAGATACATAGACATTGTTGTGGCTCTAGGAAATGGGTGGCTTGTGAGTCAAATATCAAATGTGTCGTGACCATTTTGACTCTTCTAAAGGGAATTTTATGTTTCTCCTTCTATCTACATGAAGATTATATTCAAATCCTCTCCTCTAGGACCTTTTTTGGGTGAAAATAACCTACTATTATGCAACTGAAGGCTAGGTTTTGATCCTTTGGATCACCTTATAGGATATATCCATAGTTTGGTTCTCCTTCCTAGGCTACTATTAGAGTTATGGAATGAAGATATTATTGTAAGGATTGTTGACTCATTCGGTCAGTTCCTAGCTTGGATTCAATTATAAAGAATTGGCTCAATTGGTCTTTGCTCACTTTTATCTATATGGTTCCCAACATGGCTTTGCGATTGTCTATTGAATTGAAATATAGATTGGGTTCTTTGAACCAACCTTTGGAGTATGAAAATTTCACTTAGTTTTTTTAACTGTGCTCTTTTGTGGGCCACCTAAGCAATGGGTGCTCATGTGGTGGTCATCGGAAGAAGGGTCCTCCCTCAAAGGTAAAGCTAAAGGGTTGTTGGAATATCCTAAGGATTGTGGTGAATCTTTTGTGTCTCTGAGATTTTATTTAATCTCTATTGGGTCCCCACCTCTGTTTGTCTTGGTGTTGTAGTCTACTCCAATCCCTTTCTTGATTGATTTGGAGGTATTTTCCAACCCCAAGCTCTGGTGTAGGTGGAGACATCTTTGAATTCTTCCTCTCAATAAATCCTTAAGGATCCTATTGACTCAACTAAGGCTCTCAAGAGTCAAAATCCCCTATTTTTTTTTATCAATGCCCTTTATTAGTTATTAGTTAATTGCTCAAAATTTAGTGGTTGATCTTGTTTTTAGTTTGAACTAAGTTTGAATCCCAATTCTATATATTATTCCCTTTCAAGATTTGAAAGGCCCTTTGCTAGTGATGTCAACCTCCAAGGTGGAGCTTGTTATCTCTTGCAAGCATACTTTTGCATTTTTTTAATTCTACCCCTCCCTCATTGGGGACCTTGTTGAGAGTTGTGTCTAAATTTGAGGACCCTCTCCAGTGTGCTTGTTGGATTTGGTGCATCCTCCATCCTCTTGCATATTTGTTTCTTCGGCAATCTAAAGTTTATTGAAGAGTGTGTGTAAAACTATAGATGTGGGAAAAGATTCAAAAACATAGTAGGGAATCCACCAAGGATAAAAGGTAGACCTTGGCTACATGAGATAGGTGGCTAATGAGAGTCAAAGTTGTTGAACATATTGAGAAGATGCTTGGCCCAATATTGTCATTGATGTCAAAACCTTTAGACTGATTAGATACCTTTTGGTTGTCGGTTGGATATTTGAGTTTTGGTTATGTGTTGAATAGATTCTATCTATGCATTTTTTTATTATATTGATGGATGTCATTGTTCCTGTTATTGAGATATACATTTCTAGAATTTTTGTATCTATTTCTAATCATTGTGGTATGAAGCTTTGGATGGATTCATGTTGTTTTTATGTTTTCAGTGTCTTCTGAGTATCTCTTCTATCTGGATATTCATGTAGTCTATCAGATGCTTTTGGTACAATAGTTATATTTTGATTATGGACATATTGTATTGGGTTTCATCTATCAATTGGTTCAGAAGTTTTATCATGGACTTGGTTGTGGCATTCTATAATTTACTTATCTTTAGAAATTTTGCTATGTAACATGCATATCTTAAGAATGACATATCTTTAAGTCCTATGGTGGTTTGGTATAAATATTTCATATGTATGACCTATTTTTAGGCTTGGTGGTAGTTTGTTAAATTATAATTGTAATATATTTTGTACTGAAGCTGACATATTTTGTGGCTGGGCCAACATATGTAGTTATCTTATCAGGTGTATATATAAATAGATAAATAATTTTTGTAGCCAAAGTATAAGAGTGAGAGACAAAGCTAAAAGTGGCATTGTGAAAGTTTGTTTTGATTTATCTTTGGCAATAGTGTGTAAGAAGAAAGAAGTTGAGTGAAGTATTATTATGGTATCAAGAGAAGGATTTACAAACTATGTTGAATAAGTTTGGTATATGTTGGCAAAATATTTGTACCTGACATACTATTGTTGGTGATTCTTGTGCCATCAATTGGAACTATTTTATACATATGCAGATGTAATTTCATCAATTCACATTTTGTTTGTAATACATTATTTTTTAATACATCTTTTGTATCAGGGTAGTTATCCCAACCAATAGTGAGCCAAACAACAGTGAGAAAACCAGCAATGAGCCCTTCATAAAAATCACCTCAACTAGTGTTCATTTCATGAGAATTGTCTTCTCCATGGTTTTTCCCATCTTGGGTTCCATGTAAATTTTGGTGATCATTGTGTTGATAGTTTTGTGCTTTCATGTGTATATATGTTATAACCTGTTTTGATTTATTTAAGTATTTATCGTATTAACATAAGTGAAGGAAATTGTTTGATAATAACTAATTCACTTCCCCCTATTAGTCATTCGGTATGTTCAAAATCTATTGCAGATAAAGCTTAACCACTTGAGAGAGTTCTAGGATGTTTGAATAGATGGAAGGAGAATAAAATTCTAATGAGGATTGGTAGATCATGATAAGTGACATTGAGTTCACTAAATCAAACAATGAGGAATTAAAAGAAAACCTTAAGGAAGTGAATGCATGTATCTCAAAGTTGAAAGATCAAATCCAAAACTTTAAGGAAAGACACAAGGAAGTTAGTCGAGAGCTAAAGGAATCAAAAGAAATGGTGGTGAATCTAGAAAATCAACTGAGTGATAGTAGAAAAACTGTGGAATTTCTCAAGGAATATTTCAAGAATAAAATGGAAGAGTAGAAGAAGATCGAACGATATCTAAAAGATATCATCAAAAAAGAGTTTGAAATAAAATGAGAAGCTAAAAGAGGAATTGAAGAAGTTGAGATTTAAAGAAAAGGTTTGTGAAAGTAGTACTATATTAGATCAACTTTTAGTCCTATAGAATGGTCAAAAAGACAAGGAAGGATTAGGATTCATTGGTGAGTGTTTAGATATGAAGAAAAAAGCCAAAGACAAGGAAGAAAAAGCAAAGTCTAAGGTAGGAAGCAAGGTCAAGAATCAAGGAACAACTTCAAGAAGTCCTTCGGTCAGGAAAATTAATGCTCAAAGGTGCGTACCTTTTAACATTTACTATTTCATATGAAATAATTTTGGTCATAAGGCTATTGAATGCAAGATGAGGAAGGAAAAAAATGTTCAATTCTTTATTTGTCATAAGTTTGGTCATAAATAAAATCAATGTAAAAGTCAAATATCTAATCTAGTTAAGGGAAATGGAATGAATAAAATCTTTCCTAGAAATTGTTATGTGTGTCACAATTAAGGTCACAAGGCCAATCAATACATATATAGAGTTTAGAAAGTGAGATCAGGACATGGGAATGTCAACTATTTCAAATGTGGTTAGATTGGTCATACACTTGCAGATTTGGTAGTGCTCAGGTAAAGTCTGATAATGATGTCATTTCAGATGAATCATAGAAGATAGTCATGTTATGGAAGAAGAAAGATGTTGGTGAAGAGAATTTTGTGGTACTAGGTCCTAGTACTATCTCTTCTAGTAACTAAGTTGAGTGCTTTGGCTCCAGGATAGTATTAACATACTAAGATCAATCACTTTCCCTAGTCTGAAGTGATACTAGTTTCAACTAGCTTGTCTCCAATATATTGGATGATAAATCAATGATTACATCTATTTTAGTTGATTGATGTGCATTGTAAGAATGTGTTGTGTTAGTGAAAATTAATATATAGAATGAATTGTAATTATTAAGGATCGTGATTATAAAAGAGAATTTATCATTTAATTTCTCACTATTTCGAGGAGAAAAGTCAAGGTTTTTTAGCAGATCTTGTGAGAGTTTGATTAGAAGTTCTTAAGTGCAAAGATAAAATTTTCAATTGGTTGTTCGTGATACTGGTGTCATCATGTCAAGGGTTTTGGAGAAGATAAATTGGAGGAATTTGATCATGATAAAATTAGACGGATGGAAGTTGGTTTTTCTACAAATGAGTTACAAAGAGTTCATAACTTAGGATTGGATTATTTGGGAGGAGTTTCCCTAGTTCAACAATGAAGATTCAATTATATTCTTACTCAGTCAGTTCAAGGATGGAATTCTGGTATTGGATAAACCCTATGCATTAACAAAAGAGGTAATTGAGGATATCATTAGCTTATGCAGTGTTGGAGACCTTTCAAGAAATAAGACTATCAAGTATAAGGAATATAGAAATTGACTGCAATCAATAAACATTAGTGCGCTCTCTTGATAAACACACTTGTTGATCTAGTGGTGAGGTATGTTTCCTATGGAATCACTTATAAACTTTATTTTCAAAATCATGAAGGAGCTATGTCTATTGTAGCGACTCACATTTCATATAAGATGGTTAAGGAAAACATGTATTTTGATCTTTGTAAACTATTATTGGATAATCTACTTAAAAATGTAAAGATGTCATTGGAAGATGGTTATGGATTTTAGTTTAGTTCCCTAGTCATGTGTTTGGTGTTTTATTTCTTGAATTCATTTCCAGGTAGAGAAAATATAGAGTGGAGGTTTGGCATCCCTATCGGTAAATAAATTTACAGATTTATAGGGTTTGTAGAAAATAGAGAAGGTTCTTGCAAGTCTTATTTTGCATCATTAGAGGTGGATATTTGTTCAAGTTTGGTTGTATCTAGTGTTGTTCCTGTGAGTTGCATTGATGAGTTTTCATCCTCTAATCAAAAAAATTTAGATGTTTTTGTTGGTGGTTCCCTACTAGAACCAAAACGGAGAAAAATTGGTGATAAAGGTAAATAAATTATTATTATCTCATAGGATGAAGAAGAAAAGGATAAGGATGAAAAGGAAACATAAGAGAAGGAAGAAGAAGAGACAAAAATGGATGAAGTTTCTCCATCATAATTTGACTCTCTCGATTCTGATGCGGTCCAGTCAATACTTGAAGATGTTGAGTTTGACAAAATTGGTAATTTTTGGTTTAGTTTCTCTCGAATGAAAAGAACAAAGATTAAGGACATGTTGGTCGGTCACTTAATCAGTAAGAAGATTGTTGTTTCTAGTGAAATAGGTGTGTTACTAGTTGAGCTAGCTATGATTGTTGAAGGAAGATTACTACAATATGGTACAAATTAGTGCATAATCAAAGAGTCTATTAAGAAGTGTACAATGCTAAAAAAAAATCTAGGATGATCGACGAAACAAGGGATTGTATAAAAGACATTTTTGACATTTACAAATGTATACACTTAAAAATGGCTTCATTAATTAATTAAATATTTATTATTTAATTAATATTGACTTGATAAATTAATTAAATATTTATTATTTAATTAACAATTATTTCCTCTATTTATTAAATAGATTATTCAATTTATTTAGTAAATTCACTATAGTCTATTCCTCTATCCTAAGTCTTCTAATTAGTCTTATTAAAGTGATTTAATTAAATACACAATCACCTAAAAATGACTAAGTCCCCTAGTCCACCTCACCTACCTAGTCACCTGACACATCACTTTGGCTAAAATAAATAATTAATAATAAGTATTTATTGATAATTATCCTCACCCACACATGTCCTATTCTTAAGGGCTATGTGGCCTCATAGGACTTGGTCTCATGACCACATGTCCTCTCTTAAACCAAGTCAAGAGACAATCCCTATTCCTAAGGGGCTTCTCAAGCCACCTCTAAGGGTCAAAGGTGACTCATAGGACACTTGTGCAAAGAGTCCTCATGAGGAAAAGGTCTCTCCCTCTTTCTCTCTTTGGTCTTTGTGAGACACTTGACATGTGTCTTTCCCTTCCACCTTGTTCTCCTCCATGTCAATGTGAGAGGAACATCATCCCTATTCTTCCTCTCACATTCCAACTACATCCCCCTTTCTCTCAACTCCTTCAACCAAGTCAATCCTAGCCCTAGGATCTTCCACCTTTCATTCTCACCCATAGGATTGTGCCACCTAGGCCTAGATCCTCCAAAAATCTATAAAAGGAGCCTCATTTCCCCTTTGAGAGCTAATAGGTATTTTGTAATCAAGCATTCAAGCAATAGGCAATCAAGCAATCAAGCATCCAAGCACTCATTATCAAGCATATTCATATCATTTTGTGAAACATCCATACTATCCATCATCTCATTTGCATAATTGGGATTTAGTTTTGCATTCAAACATTAAATCTCCACACTTTGGTATCATCTTGGGAAAGGAGCTTCAAATTGGAAATTTGAGAGCTCAACACATCCAAGAAATCAGAGCATAGGAGGACAATGGAGACAAGCTACATGGTAAATGAAGGTAAAATCTTATTTTAGCTTCAATTTGGTGTATTCTTCATTTTTGTTTGCTAATTAGTTAGATTCATTAATCTTAGAATAGTTAATTTATCATTTATAGTAGTTAGACATCTAATTTGCATACATTTTTGGCACCCACCGTGGGGCCTCCCCACGTTTTTAACATTTCTTTTTGTAGTTTTCTGTGTGCAGACATTTCTAGGTTTTTCCTGCGCATTCATCCACGATTACTGTGCATTCATCACTCTATGTTGTGCATCTATTCTATGTTAAACTGTCATTTTTAGTTTTTGCTTTTAAGCTGTCTGTTGACAAACTGAGCATTCACTTCACTTTTCTGTGCTTACATCATATTCTGCGGTGCATTTATAAAATCTGCACATTCATACCATCCTTTGGCGCATCCATTGAATCTTGCTACGCATTAATACATTCTGCACATAAATTCACATTTTTTGTGCATTGAGTTCACTGTTCTGCGCATTTATTTATTTCTGTAGAAAAATTCAATTTTTTTTGTTAGATTTTATTTTAGCTAACTTTTTAACAATTTTTTGTTCGTTCTAGTAGTGTTTTAGGCTATTTTGCAAGATGTTATTTTGAAGACCCCATTTGCTAAGAAAATTCCTAATAGTTTGTTTGCAGATTTCCAAGGGATTTTGCAAAAGAAACTAAAAATCTTGTTTGGGCTTTAAAATATGACATGCTTTTGCTTTGTGTGTCTTCTTTAGCATAGATTTTTGTGTCTATTGTGTCTTCTTTAAATAGTTTTTTTTGTAATCTCAAAATTATAACAACGTATCCTCTCCCCTTTCCATTCATGGATCTTGGGTGTAAGAGAAACTGTTATAATTTTTAGAGGGCGGTCTTTGGTGGGAAAAGAGGTACTCACCCCAAGGAACGACCCAACCGGTAACAGACTAAAGCCGAGCCCTTCCAAACCGGTATATAAAAAATGCTAGTGTGATTAGTCTCACATTAGACAGGTGTGAATTCATTGTGGCAACCCAAATCTCCTCCAGTACCCCAGTGGTGCATTAAATTCCTACTTAGTAGAGGTGAAAGATTTGCTTTGAAAGGATTGGGAGAGCCCCCTTAATTGGGAAAATGACTTGATCACAACCACCTGAACGGATGCCCTTACTACAAAATTTTGTTTAGTGGCCAAAAACCTTCTATTTGTTGGCTCAAGGGGTCACCCAAGCCTGTGAAGACACCCCACATTACTCATGATTCATAGTAGAGATAGAAGTTCTTTGGGAAGTAATGACCCATTGAATTCGGAACTTGGTGTGCCTGAGAAGTGAGTGCATTGTAAGGAGGAGCTCGTGCCTCCAAGTTCCTAGGCTATTCACTGTGGATTTTTTTGGCTAGATTTTATTATCCTAGTGGGGATTCAACAGATATTGTCCTTGCCAACCTTAGGATTGTAAGCGTGTTTGTGCATTCATACTAGAATATTTAGATTAAATCATTTATGTCTTGCATGTGTGTGTTTATGCATTTTCCATTTGCCAAAAATTAGAAAACATCAGAAAATCAAACAAATTTCCAAATCTTGCAGTTCAAATTTTTCAAAAATACAAACCTGTGCATTCATCACAATCTGCTACGCCTACATTAAACTGTTATGTGCATTTGATAATTTTTCAACGCATTAGTTACAAATTGATGCGCATTTGTTTCATTTTGTTGTGCATTTATCAATCTGTCCTTTGCATTTGTTCCTACGTATTTACAACAGTGAGCATTCCCACAAACTTTGCAAATTTCACAATCACTTTTTCAGATACCCATTTTTGTCCTTAGTAAGATTCTGGAAAAAAATTTGTGTTACACAGACTTCTGATCTTTAGTTTGACCATTTTCATCAATTTTCATCATTCTTCCTTCACCATAAGTCATCAAATCATCTTCTAAAATTCGAAATCTAGTGTTGAAACATTACCCTATCTATCAGATTTTGATCTTTGTAAGTTTATCCTATCAAGATCTATCATCCTCAATCAAACTTACCTAGGTTACTATCTCTTGATTTTCTTTGTCATATCATAGTGAAATCTATACTTCCTATTGACTTAGATTTTATCAAGTTGTC
Source organism: Chamaecyparis obtusa (assembly GCA_027943335.1). Classification (NCBI taxonomy): domain Eukaryota; kingdom Viridiplantae; phylum Streptophyta; class Pinopsida; order Cupressales; family Cupressaceae; genus Chamaecyparis; species Chamaecyparis obtusa. The sequence goes on from BSBK01001708.1 coordinate 785,670, forward strand.
TCATCATTTTTCAACACCTTTTCACTATCTTTTCTATCAACCACTCTTTCCATATCTATTCATCAAACATCTTTCATCATACAAATCAATTTTCACATTTTATGGTTCAAACTCGATCTCAAAAACTAAAACAACTCGTTGATTTAGAAACCCTAGACAAAATGGAAGGAAACAAAGGTAATGACGAAAATCCTTGGCCCGAAGCTCCTAAGAAAACTTCACTTTTTACATCCAAAGAGGAACCCACAGATCAAGAACTTAGGGATGCTACACAAGATCCTAGATTTTATCATGTCATGGAAAGACTCCTAGACCTAGATAGAGAGATGTATTTCCTCATGCTTGCTCAACAAGGAGCCAAACTACCAAGTGATTTTGATATTTCTCATCTTAGATAACCAACTATTGTAACCAATCAAGAAATTCCTAGTAGTTCTCAAGATACTCATGGAGCAAAAGAAACCAAGCAACCATTCGATGCTTCTCAAAATGATCAACATAACCATGCTTCCCACAACAAAGTTTCCCAAAACACTCAAGGAAACACATTATCTTTGGATCCCATTCTACAACAAATCTAGATGCTTCAACAAAAAATCCATGACATCCAAATTGGATCATCAACTAAGAAGTATTCTTTGGATGATATATGTCCTTATCCTTTTGATAAGAATTTAGCAATAATCCCATTCCCTCCTCATTTTGAGGTACCAAAATTTGACAAATACAAAGGGAATTTAGATCCGCAAGACCACATTCGTGAGTTTTGTGCTTCTTGTATTGAAGTCGCTCACAATGACACTTATCTTATGCGACTATTTCCATGAAGTTTAGGAGGACAAGCCATGGAATGGTTCTCCAAACTACCCCTCGGCATCAAATCTTTCAATGAGCTTCTTGAGAAATTTGTGACTCATTATTCATATAACATCAAACATGAAGTCACTATGCTTGATCTTTGCAATGCACATCAAAAGAATGGAGAACCCTTCCTTACTTTTTTGCAAAGATGGCGTCAATTGTTTGCCAAATATCCATGAACGATTCTTGAACAAGAAAAGATGGATATTTTGGTGCATAACCTTACACCTAAAATGAGTTATAGGTTACAATTGAAATGTCCACCAAACTTCAATAAGCTCATAGAAAATGGTATCAAGATTGAGGAAGCCATGGTCCAACACTAAGAGTGACAATCAAGCCAATTATAATTCTACACCCTATCGATATGTTGGTAACATTTCTGAATGTCATCCTTCTAAGTATTATGCCAATGTCATCACCATAAAAGGAAAGTTAGAGAGTCAACCAGTCCATGTTACTACTCATGCTCAATCCAAAGTTACTCTCCAAGGAGTCCAGTCTAAACCAAATGCACCTCAAAACAAGCCAGTTTATGTCCCAAAGTCTACACCCAATATTTCCAACTAGTACAATCTTTTGGAACAACTCAAGAAAACACCTACCCAGATATCCATCTTAGAGCTTTTACATCTATCCCCATCTCACAAAGATATCCTTGAAAAATCTCTCTTAGAGACCCAAGTCCCCACAAATCTAGATCATGATCAATTTCAAGCTATGGTGGGCCATTTAACAACCCGACATTACCTATCCTTCACTGAAAATGATGACTTAGCTATTACCCAACCTCATAATGCTCCCCTACATATCAAAGTCCTTGTCCAGAGTCACAAAATCAAATGAGTACTAATAGATGGAGGAGTTGGCTTAAATATCTGTACATTGAAACTAGTCCTTGCATTGGGATTTTTTGAAAATGTTGTTGATCCCAAGAAGAAAATCATGATAAAAGCTTATGATGAGGAAGAGCGGTCATCCAAAGGATCTATTGTTCTACCAATCAGAGTAGGTCCTATGATCAAAGATGTACCTTGCCAAGTTCTAGACATGGATCTTGCTTATAACATTCTCTTGGGGAGACCATGGATTCATTCCATGCAAGCTGTGCCATCAACTTATCATCAATGCTTGAAATTCCCTCATAATGGTCAAGAGGTCACTATCAAAGGAGACACTAATCCATTCTAGTATTGTAACACAGTAAAGACATCTGATTCTCTGATACCTTATAACCGTACTAGATCTTCTACAACTACACCCAGTGATCCTAGTAATATAGCATCAACTTCTAAATCCAATGGGATCAAGATAGACATAAAAGATAGAAGTATGGGAGAATACACTTTAGGTCAAGCTCTTTGCATCATAGAGTTACCTTTATCTCCTAGATCATATGGTAGATCTTTGATCACTAAACAACAATCAGAACCCCCTTCAACACTTTTTTATGACACATTTATAAGTGGGGGCACAATATCCAAAGAGGCAGCTGAGCATAATGCTAATCATTTGCTTAAGTCATAAAAGAATGAAGATGATGTCAAACATGAATATATATCACCTGATGTCTATGGTAAAGGGTATACTTTATTACAAAAGATGGGATACCAAGGTGCTGGACCTATAAGGTTACAAAGAGAAGGTGTTATCAAACCAATTTTGCAAAATCCAAATTATCAGAGAGATACTATAGGATTAGGATACAAAGGAGAAGGACCAAAAGAACCAAAATGAAAAGCAAAGATCACACCTTTTCATGAGAGATCTAACGCTCTTGCCTTATAATTTAGAAAGAATGGTATGCATGTAGATCTAGAGAAACAAAGGATAGCACAAATAATCATTGATAGACTTGGGGATAATGATGATTCTGACTCAAATGATTATGAATGGGATTCACTATCTGATTGTATTGAAGAGATAGGGGTCGACATTGTCCATCACCATAGTAATGATTACCATGAGGGAGAGAGTTTAAAGACTGACTCACTAGGATTGGTCCCACGTGATACTCCTTTTGTCAATTGTGAGGAAAGTGACCTTTATCTTGCGATAGATGAATTGAATGAGAGTATGGAAATAGACCTCACTGATACCATCATAAACCTTGACAACTTTTCCATCAATACCATCTATGGCTTTGAAACTGACCCAAATGATCCAATGCCCCTTGTACATCCCAAGCTTATCAATTGGGATTCTCCTGATCATCCAGAACTTGATGTATTCCATAATGATGATGTAATCATTGACTATCTTGGAATCAGGGATCATTTACCATCAAGAGATCACAAGTCAGGATTTCTGATAGAACTCAATGGCATGGCCTACTTTGGAGAGAGTGCTAATACTTTCAGTCATAAAAATATAAAAATAATCAATAGATCTAATGGTGAAAACCACTTAGTGGCAGTGTTAGATCCAAAAATAGTAAAAAGAAAAGATGCATCTGATGGTGAAAACCTCTCTAAGGTGCCTAACGATGGAAGGATTGACACTCTTCCCAATTATTTGTATCGAGAGAAATCTGCTATTCTTATAGAATCAACAGTACCTCTTAACATTGGAACATAAGAGTCTCCACGCATCCTCAAAGTAGCAACATCCTTGACAGAATCAGAGAAAGAAGCTTTTGCAAAAAAATTCAAAGAAAGACAAATCAACTTTGCTTGGTCCTATGCCGATATGCCTGGCCTGGATCCAAATCTCATTATGCATCATTTATCTATCAGACTAGGTGTAAAATTAGTTAAGCAGAAGCTCTGCAAGATGCACCCGCACATTGCACTAATGGTTAAAGCAGAATTGAAGAAGCTCCTAGATGTTGAATTCATTCAAGCTATTGATTATGCTGAGTGGACTTCAAATATTGTCCCCGTCTCAAAACTAGACAAGTCTATCCAGACTTGTATTGATTTTTGAGATCTTAATAAAGCTTCTCCAAAAGATGACTTTTCTCTGCCAAATATTGACATTATTGTTGATCTGACAGCTGGGCATGAGATGTTATCATTAATGGATGGATTTTCTGGCTATAACCAAATCAAGATTGCACCGGAAGACCAAGAAAAGACTGCTTTTACTTGTCCATGGAGTACATACTGCTGGAATGTGATGCCTTTTAGCCTCAAAAATGCTGGAGCATCTTACCAAAGAGCAATGACCACAATCTTTCATGATATGATGCATACCATTATGGAAGATTATGTTGATGACATTTTAGCAAAATCCAAAGATAGAGCTGGTCATTTGAGAGTGTTAGATAGAATATTCACCCGGATGGAAAAATATCAGATTCGACTCAATCCAAAGAAATGTTCATTTGGAGTCACATCTGATAAACTATTAGGGTACATTATCTTAGCCAAAGGAATCAAAGTAGATCTAGAAAAAGTTAAAGCAATAATGGAGATGGCTTCCCCCACTAACATCAGTTAGTTAAGATCCTTGTAGGGACATCTCCAATCCATCTGAAGATTTGTTTCTCAACTAGTAGATCGAAGTCATCCCTTTTAACATTTGTTGCATAAAAATATCTTATTCCAATGGGATGATAAGTGTGAAGAAGCTTTCAATAAAATCAAGCAATATCTGGCAAATCCTCCAAATCTGATGTCACCAATTTTGGGCAAGCCACTCTTGCTCTACATTTTAGCTACGGTAGTTTCACTAGGTGCTCTTCTGGCTTAGCAAGATCATGAAGGAAAATAAAAAGCCATCTACTATATCAGTCACACTCTAGTGGGATATGAGCTAAACTATTCTCCTATAGAAAGAGCATGTCTAGCCATTGTTTTTTCTTCACAAAAGTGGTGACATTACATGTTGTCACGTTCTATCCAGCTCATCGCAAAGATTGATCCTTTAAAGTATCTATTAAGCAAGACAACATTGACAAGTAGATTGGCTAAGTGGGTCATGCTACTTAGTGAATTTGATATTGAATATGTAGACATGAAGGCTATCAAAGGTCAAGTGATAGCAAATCAGCTAGCAGATGCTCCATTAACGGATGACCAACCTATACACACAGAGTTTCTTGATGCACACATCTTAGCTTTATCTACACAAACATGGAAACTATTTTTTGATGGATCGTATACTCAATAGGGTTCAGGAGCTGGTATTCTCTTTGTCACACCACAAGGATACACAATTCCAAAATCTTACAAGCTACTCTTTCCTTGCACCAACAATGTAGCAGAATATGAAGCCTTGATGATTGGGTTAAAGATGGCTTTACAATGGAAAGTGACTGAAATAAATGTCTATGGAGATTCCCAATTGATTATAAACCAGGTTAATGATGATTATCAGACTAAAGATGATAAGGTATTACCATATAAATGTATGGTTGATGACTTCAAACAATATTTCTCAGTCATCACTTTTGAGCAGATTCCTTGGCATGATAATAAAGTGGCTGATGTAATGGCAATGATTGCTTCTTTGTTTGATACAGAAGATACCAAGGTTCATTTTGAGTTCTTGGTGGAATCCCTGACTTGTCCTACGTATGATGATCCTAATATGAGTATTATATGTCATCTTATTGGACACGACTCCCCAATCTATGGAAAAATTTATTCCTATCTGAAAAATGACATCCTACCCCACTAGTAAATTTTACCTTAAATTTCGATGAGAATTAGTTGAATTTTCTACCACAATTGGTCGAATAGGCGACTAAAACTATCGTCGATCTTTTTTCATCAAATTTTCCACATGGTATATAATAGTCAAAATTTTGACCACAAAACTAGTCGAATTATCGACTGCAACAATCCCTTGGAACTGGAAGAATAACTGGTCGATCGATTGGTGCAATGGTCGAAATTGAGACCATTATGTCATCAAATTATCCATGAAAATTCGATGAATTGAGCATCAAATGTATTGCATCCTGGTCGAATTTAGTCCATTTTATCGTCGAATTATCCACCAAAATTCATCGAAAGGATCATCAAAGGTATAGCATCCTTGTTGAATTTAGTACTATGTAAAGGATGAAATTTCGACCAATACTAACTTTTGTTTAAAAAAAAATCTGACACCATTTTCAATATATTCCTACTTTTAGTTGAATATATTGCTTGTCTATAATTAGTATGCATCTTTGAATCTATGAAGCTTTGATTTAGCTATTTTCTTCTATTTAGCACAATTAGATTGAACAAAGCATTTTCATTGTACTGTATATTCATAGCCTACAAATTTGTGTGCTTGTCTGAGTTTGATACGCAGACAAGCACACAAATCTGTAAGTAAATGTTGATTAAATATTTTATTTTTAATAGCAATTTAAAAGACTATTTAAATGTTTTGACGAATAGTAGGTGGAGTTGAAAAAACACAGCACATTTACATTTTCACGATGGTCTATAACTTAAAATACGCAATTAAAGACCTCTATAAAAAATGCAACCCTGTTGTGTTTTTCAACTCCACCTGATATCCTATGTATATGAATTGAGATTGCATATTGAACTAGGCTTCTCTTTCTGCATTGGCTGAAACCAAGAGATTGTCACAGTTAACATCTAAATGGTGCATCTCATAATCACAACTAATCCACCTTAAACAATTGAATAATTTTTCTTGTATTAAATATTCATTAATAAAAAATTCGAATAGAAAATGTATACCTTGAGTACTAGGTCACAAGAGCATATACAAGATTCTTGATAAAATAGATCTTGATTGTGAAACATATGAATCATTCCTGTTTGTGCATCCTCATTGTTTATCACATATTCATGTGTAGTTGATTTAAACAATAGATTCATCACTACAATGAGAAAGTTACCACCACATGTCAAACATAATCCACCTTAAACAATTGAATATGTTTTCTTGTATTAAATATTCATTAATCAAAATTCAAATAGAAAATGTATACCTTGAGTACTATAATTCACATTAGAATCGATGCCTCCATCGTGCTCGGCCGATGCAGTATCAATATCCACAGGCTGCATTCCAATGTAAATAATAGATTTAGATGATGATATCGAAGAAACACCTAATTCACAGTCCATCCTTTGTTCTTTGAAACACTAAATTAGGGATTTCTATGATATCCTCATCTGTATCTATAGCTATTGCCTCTATTGTTGCAAGTGCTTTCCCCCTATTTGATATTTATCTTCAGGTGTCCACACTCATTCTGTTGGTTGTTGCCAGCTTCTCTTTGAGCTTCTCTTTGTTTTGAGAATAGTTTAACATTCTCTAAGAAACATAATTTTAGGCATCATGGTCACATTTTTTTGGAGACAATGTAATTGAGTGGTATACCCAAACGATGGAGAGCAAATTTTGCACCTCCGAATCCAAGTTGTTATCCATCCCACAGTGTCAACTTGGAATCGGAGGTGCAGAAATTGCTCTCTGTGTAGGTATACAACTCAATTATGTTGTCTCCAAAAAAATTTGACCATGATGCCTACAATTATGTTTCAAGAATAGTTTAATTAACATTCTCTACTTAACAGGGCCAACCACGTGAAGGTGGAAGCTCATCTGGCCCCTCCTAGGAGCCTCTTATGACCCTTTACGACATTTTAAGACCTCTAAGATGTATTCTTAGAGGTCATAAAGGGTCATAAAGGGTCATAAGGGGTCCTAGGACACAACAGCTGAGAAACATAAATGTAGGCATCATGGTCACAATGTTTTGGAAACACAACATAATTGAGTGGTATACCCAGACGATGCAACGTAACCACTACTCCTGTAGTTCTAAGTTGACACTGTGGGATCCAAAAACCATATATAGATTCCTTATCTTTGGTTTTTGGATCCCGCAGTGTCAACTTAGAACTACAGGAGTTGTGGTTGCATTGCATCGTCTGGGTATACCACTCAATTATGTTGTGTTTCCAAAACATTGTGACCATGATGCCTACATTTATGTTTCTCAGCTATTGTGATACCTACATTTATGTTTTGTAGTTGTCATGTTTATTTGCATGTTCTTTGTGTTTGGCTTCTCTCCCTCACATCGAAAATAAGATTTTTCCCACTCTGAATCGAGAATGCGCATGCAACACAAGCAAAATATGCACGGATAGCAAGTGGAGTTGAAAAACAACACGTTTACATTTTCGCGATGGTCTATAACTTAAAATACGCAATTAAAGACCTCTATCAAAAATGCAACCCTGTTGTGTTTTTCAACTCCACTTGATATCCTATGTATATGAATTGAGATTGCATATTGAACTAGGCTTCTCCTTCTACATTACCTGAAACCAAGAGACTATCACAGTTAACATCTAAATGGCGCATCTCATCATCACAACTAATCCACCTTAAAGAATTGAATATGTTTGCTTGTATTAATTATTCATTAATCAAAATTTGAATAGAAAATGTATACCTTGAGTACTACAATTCACATTATAATCGATGCCTCCATCGTGCTCAGCCGGTGCAGTATCAATATCTGCAGGCTGCATTCCAATGTAAATAATAGATTTAGATGACGATATCGTAGAAATGCCTAATTCACAGTCCATCGTTTGTTCTCTAAAACACTAAATTAGGGATTTCTATGATATCCTCATCTGTATCTACAACTATTTCCTCTGTTGTTGTAGGTGCTTTTCCCCTATTTGATATTTATCTTCAGGTGTCCACACTCATTCTGTTGGTTGTTGCCAGCTTCTCTTTGTTTCGAGAATAGTTTAACATTCTCTGAGAAACATAATTGTAGGCATCATGGTCACATTTTTTTGGAGATGATGTAATTGAGTGGTATACCCAAATGATTGAGAGCAACTTCTACACCTCTGGTTCCAAGTTCTTCTCCATTCCATAGTGTCAACTTGGAATAGTTTCATCCCTGATGTGACCATGATGCCTACAATTATGTTTCAAGAATAGTTTAATTAACATTATCTACTTAACAGGGCCAACCACGTGAAGGTGGAAGCTCATCTGGCCCCTCCTAGGAGCCTCTTATGACCCTTTACAACATTTTAAGACCTCTAAGATGTATTCTTAGAGGTCTTAAATGGTTGTAAAGGGTCATAAGGGGTCCTGGGACACAACAGCTGAGAAACATAATTGTAGGCATCATGATCACATTTTTTTGGAGACAACGTAATTGAGTGGTATACCCAGATGATGAAGATCAACTTCTGCTCCTCTGGTTCCAAGTTGACAATGCGGGATCCCAAGACCATAGATAAGGAATAAATTGAGAGAGCGGAGGAGGGCCATAACGACAAAAATAATACAGGACAAACCTCAAGTTAAATGAGGCAACTGCAAACATTTTAATAGAATTTTATTAAAATGTTTACAGTTGCCTCATTTAACTTGAGGTTCCTCCTGTATTATTTTGGTCATTATGGCCCTCCTCCGCTCTCTCAATTTATTCCTTATCTATGGTCTTTGGATCCCGCAGTGTCAAATTGGAATCGGAGGAGCAGAGGTTGCTCTCCATCGTCTGGGTATACAACTCAATTATGTTGTCTCCAAAAAATTGTGACCATGATGCCTACAATTATGTTTCTCAGCTATTGTGAAATCTACATTTATGTTTCTTAGTTGTCATGTTTATGTGTATTTTTTTTATGTGTTTGAGAAGACATCTTTCTAGCCTGAGCCTAGATCCTTCGAAAATTAGCTTAATAATAATTGTAGATGACAGATGAGCAATTAGCTATCCAAGAAAAAGCCCATAAATGAACTATTTGTACCCCAATTAATGTGCCCTATGTGCGTACCCAAATGATATATTTGAAACAAGGGTAAGGCTAAATTTACCCTTGTTGTTTCAAATATATCATTTAGGTATGCGCAGAAGGCACAGGAATTGGGGTACACACAGTTCATTTACAAGATTTTTCTTGGGAAGCTAATTGCTCAGCTCTCATTTGCTTCATTTATTATCAAGCTAATTGTCGAAGGATCCAAGCCCAAGCTAGAAAGACATCTTCCCATTCTATTTAAGCCATATTCCTTGTTCTTGTCAAACTTCCTTGGTACAGTAGGTCTGCTCTCTGTAGTACTCTTCTTCAGCAAGACTTGATACCATGTTGCACTCAAACTTTAGCAAGACTTCATACCATGCAACATCCATAGATTACATTCAATGCATTATTTACACTTGTATTGGTGGGAAAACTCTTGAAAACATGCAAAATAGATAGTCAATCCATAGTCAAGGTCAAGGAACAAATGGAACAACCAAGAAAACACTATATGTTAAATCATGTGATTGATAGCAGATTGGGGCTCCCATGAGCCATAAACATGAAGAATTATTAAAATATTAGTTACAATATGAAAATACTAAACTAACTAATTCCTGAGTTCATCTTTGCATATGGTCGCAACAAATTAGATATGTGATTACAATACAGAGAAGGCATTGTAAAAATATAATTTTGGAATTTGCCCTAGCCTGACACATTTTGCACTCAAATCCTTCATCGTGGATAAGTGGAGATGGGCAGGTAGATGTAGATGAGTTGTCATCGACCCAACTAAAGTATCCACAACCATTATTTCCCTATGATACCCAGTCTACATTAGTTCTTATATTATAATGAATAGTATTTACATTAGAAACTTTAAATATATACACATTAGCAACCTTTTTTCGATTAGGGCAGCACCAAAATTGTTGTCCAGGGTTGTTCAATGTTTGTGAAGTCTTCAACACACTTCCCACCACCACATTGACAGTTTGGCACATTGACAAGAGTCATCGAACCTATATCAATAATGCAACGCACCATCGTTACTACATTTATTATTTTTATATGATTATTTTTACAGTCCAAATACACCAAGGAGTACCATCAAAAATATTAACCATTTACAATAATGAAAAGTAAACCTAAATCAAATAGCTCATTTTTTATCAACATCTGTAGTTTGTGTGTATATGAAAAATGAAAGAAATATGAAGCTGAAATAAAATAGTGAACAAAATAGTATTCCACATAGAGTGAATGAAATATACCATCAAAAGAAGGTGACAACATCCTGTCATGAAGCACACACATAGGAAATCAAAAAGGGACAAAAGACAAGAAATAAGAAAAATCATTATGACTATAGAAAAATTATTTATACTATAATAAAAAAAAGAAACACTCTTTGTCAACAATTTCCAAAATCATTAGGACTATAAATGGACGGTTTTGATATTGGTTTGCCATTACAATAATTGAGCATTCATCATTTGGTACTTCTTGGTGTATTCCATTTAAGTTTTTTAGTTGCCGTGTTTATGTGCATGTTCTTTATGTGTTTGGCTTCTCTCCCTTGCAAGGGATACATCGATAGGTAATTGATTTGAAAGCATAATGATTTGACAATCTTTTTTCAGGATAGGTGTAATCATCCTGCCAACCTTAATTAGCAACATTGGTGTCCTATCATTGCACAAGTGCAAAATGGTAAGGGTCGATTCAAGGAGGGATGAAAAAAGGTCATTTTAACCTTGCAAGCCTAGGTTTTGGAATAGGTTTAGGTTTCTCAATAAGGTTGACTACATTGTTTTCTGCATTATATGTAATTTCAACATTCATTGATTAGCAGATATTTCAAGTCTCTAAGTGTGGAGTTCACTGTCCCTGGCAGTTCTCTATTGGTTTACAACAGTGCTTCTTCCCATAATCAAACAATGGATTTGATTCCAAGCTAAGATTACATTAAACCCCTCATAAAATTCCAAAACAATAAAAATATAGTCTTCATTCACAGTCACTGTCAATGTTCCTCAAATCAGTGATTAGAACAGGAAATTAAAACATCCCTCAAATCATTAATCAGTTGATTATTATATAAGCTCCTCAAGCATGAGTTGGAGAGGACTACATCAAAACCAAAAACATTAATCAGTTGATTATTATATAAGCTCCTCAAGCATGAGTTGGATGATGTGGATTATGTAGATATAAGAACTAATGTATCCACATCATCCAACTCATGCTTGAGGAGCTTATATTATTTACTGTCTCATAATAGTAAGATATCCTAGTAAGTCATTATGAGATAGTAAATACGATCTACATCCAATCTTGGTCCACAAGCATGAGTTGGATGGTGTGGATTATGTAGATACAAGAACTAATGTATCCACATCATCCAACTCATGATTGAGGAGCTTATATTATTTACTGCCTTTTTGCCTTGGCATTTGTCATTATTTTTTAGAAATTTAGTCTATAAAAGGATGGTGAACAAAAATGATAGTCCAATAGATGGAAATTCAAGTCCCATAAATATCAGTGGACAGTGCTAAAACAAAATTATGACAGCCTTCATGTTGAAGTGATAGTCTTGCCTAAGAAAATACTGGACAATTGTAAGTCCAAACATTAAGGTTGTGTAGAAACAGTCTATAAAAGCTTACAAGCAAGACAAGAATGGCCTTTGAAAACGTTGGATGGCATGTTGATAATGGTTGCCATATAGAAACAGAAAAGGAAAACCATAGAATAGTCAGTCCTATGAAGAATTTAAAAGGCTAAAATGGAAGACAATCTAAATGGTCATGCGATAATCACAAATGTTGTTGGAGTTGAACAAAGAAAACTAGGCCAAGGGAATGATGAACTAATAGGTATAATAGTCAATGTTAAACAAGTTGGTGTCAAAAGAACATTGATCTCAAAGGATTTTTAGTTAACCGTGAAGGTAAAATTTTGAAGACAGCTGAAGACAACCAACAATCCAAGTATAGCCACAAGAAACATCACAATGAGGAAAATCATCCCATGACAGTCATGCCAAAAAACAATGAGCATGCAGTAGTTCTTGATGGAAGATCAAAGGAGAGTAGACAATAAGTCAAGTTTTTGCAAGAAGTACATGAAATATTTTAGAGGCTCAGTAGCATGACTCACTAACAGTCTGGAGGATAAGGTGACAGTCCACTAAAGGACATTCATCCAAGGTAGCATTATGCAAAGGACAGTACTAGAAAATGAGAAGTTTGGTAATGATGGATGATGGAAAGTTCAATGAGAAAAGTATGAATGGATTGGATCAATGGATTGGAATGGATATGGGAAGACTATAGAAGAGTTTAGAATGATGTTAGAGTTTCTTATGGATAAGAAGGAAAAGCCATAGTGCTTAGGGGAATAGTGTGATGACTGTCCCAACTAGAGAATCCCTCATATTTCTCTCAGTAAGCTGAATAGTTGTGGCATAGGATCCTTCAACTATTTGTGGACCCTTTGTCTTGTAAACAATGACCAATCTTTCAATCAAATGCACCTTATGTTTGACGTGTGGTGGTAACTTTCTCATTGTAGTGACAAATCTATTATTTAAATCAACTACACATGAATATGAGACAGACAATGAGGATGAACAAACAGGAATGATTCATATGTTTCAAGGTACAAAAATCTCCTAGATATACAAAGGGTCCACAAAAATTTGAAGGATCCTATGCCACAACTATTCTTACTAAGAGAAATATGATATGAAAATATCACAACTAGATACAGCTGCCCTAGGCAAGGCAGTTTGCATAATTGGACAAGTTGAAAGGTGCCATGAAGAACCTATAATATAAAGTTGTGATTCTCTAGTTGGGACAGTCATCACACTATTTAGAAGAAATATGAAGAAATATGAATATGAAGAAATAGTACTACTGTCTAGGATATTTTTGTACCATTCTTTGGCACTTTCTTTTAAGGAATTCACAAACAATTTTATCATGGCATACTCATTATCTGTCTCATATTCATGTGTAGTATTGTCAAACATATTGAGCACTTTAAATAAAGAATACAATGGAAAAGAAAGACAAAATAACTTTAAATCAAATTTTTAATTCAATATTTTTTTTAAATGCCAAGTTACTGGCTAATTCTTTTAACCAAAACCAAATCCAAATCCAAGTGTAAGTCAAAAATCAGCTTGCCAAGTACTCATCAAATCATATATCTTTTTATTTGAATGCCAATTTTTACTATCTAAAAAAACTATACATGCACACCTATGATTCTCTAACATCATTATAACATCATTCTAAACTCTTCTATACTCTGCCCATATCCATTCCAATCCATTGATCCAGCCAATCCATTCATACTTCTACACAAACAAATTAACTCACCAAAATGTTGTCATTCTGGGATAGTCATTATAGGGACAATGACCAATCTTTCAATCAAATGCACCTTATGTTTGATGTGTGGTGGTAACTTTCTCTATTGTTTAAATCAACTACACATGAATATGAGACAGACAATGAGTATGCACAAACAGGAATGATTCATATGTTTCAAGGTACATTAGGAACAATAGATTCCAAGTGGAGATGCATTAGGAACCTTATTGCCGTTCACTGAGATGTAACACTAAGGGAATGATGATAGTTGGTTGGAATGGTTATGTTAGGAAGTTATGGGATGGTTATGTTCCCTATTAGTTGGATTGATTATGTTATGAATGGTCATAGGGAGTCTCTGTTACAAAATAGTGAGAACAGACTGGTGTATGTTTTGGTGAACGAAAAGACAATAAAACTTTATTATTCTCTGCAATTCGATGACTATTTGAAACTCTATTCATTTTGTTATACTTGTCAATTTTATGAAACTTAATGCTTTTTTCTCCTTTGTTTTGCAAGGTGAATTGGAGGAGAAGCTAGGAGAAGCTAGGAAGGCGAGGAAATGATGGTGAAGTTAAGCTCAATATTTCAAGCTCAAGGACTTCAAGTGAGAAGGAAAATTCAACATCAAGATTATCAAAGTACAAATTCAAGGCAAAATGAAGACTGAGTTCATGAAGATGTGAGTGATTCAAGTCATAGCAATGAGAAAATTTCTAGGAAAGAAGATGAAGAAGTTTTGAGAAGATGAAGCAATTTGGGAATATGCCATCACATTGGAGAGCTTGATAATGTTGAGTATCAAGAGATATTTTTCCTTCACCAAAAGATCGACCAAGTCTACAAGATAAAGATGTTGAAGTGACACCTAGTTGTCTTCAACCAATCAAAAAATTCTAGTTACAAACACATTCAATCAGATCACTCCAAGAATAGAATGTTGGGTATCAAAGAAGGAAAAGAAAGATGTAACAGGAAATTGCATAATGGAATGAAGGACCGAATTCTCTATATAGAGTTTTGGTTCTTTGATGTTTGTGATTCTTTGTTTTAAATTATCTAAATGATTGCATAGATGTAAGATGGATTAAGGTTGGATTTATGTTGTATTCAAAATGTTATTTTTTATGCAGTTCGGTTTCGAAGATATATATTAATTTCTGGATGAAACCCGGTTTTGAGAAAGCATTATTAAGGGAGTTTATTTTATTGATGAATGGGTTTTTGACAGTGATAATCAAGAACTATCGGCGGCTTATGTATCAAGTATTATAGAAGAAGTTTACTAATTATTGAAATTAGTTTGTAACTAGTCCCGATAACAAAGGAAGGTTCATAATAGTATGGTGGGATTGTATGCATTTTAACTTCAAATTTGTTGCGGGTTTGTGCTTTAGACATTCTGGTTTAGAATGAAGACAATGCTCTATTTTATTTGATTTTCGAATGGGATGTTGGAATGAATTTATGTGATAGAGAAGTGGAGTCAAAGGCTAAATCTTGTTCTTGAATATATATATTGAAACGGCTTAACAACAAACCATTCACCAGTCTTTATAATAAGTCATCTTTGAAAAGGAGTAAAGGGGGTGAACCATCCATCTACATGTGTGTAGGTCTGCACTACAAGAGGCCCATATGAAGATTAAGAACCATCAAATCTAGAAGCAGTGTGATCTCATCCACCGTTGAGTGTTTGAGAAAATGAAACAAATGGTCTTTCCCTGCTTTCCATCCATCGACATCGAGTTTCAATGGAAGAAACACAGGTCAAGACTAAATGCCCATGACAGGGCTGACTACAAGGTTTCCAAGTTGGACTGTCAAGAGGTTTTAATTCTTGTGAGTACAGTCCTGAGCTTTTATGAAATGTTACAAACTTATTACATGAATTCAAAAACCCTAAATGAAATACAAGTCAATCCATAGAGATGTTCAACTCTCTCTAGTCGTAACTTGCCAAAACATGAATTAGAAACAAAACATGCTTGGTAATGAATAAGAACGAATTTTAGAACTATCAATCTAACAATCTACTTTTCCATAGACAGGGAGTCACAATCTAGCTCGAGTGTTGACTGCTAGATATGAAGTGTGCTCAATCTCATGGACCACCAAATCTCTGGACCTCTGTCTCTTGCAATCTGTGGTCTACACAATTTTAAATCCCTTCGCTCTGTTCCTATATCCCTTCGCTCCATTCGTATATCTCTTCGCACGCTACAACCATAAAATGAAATCCTAATTTGCCCGTAAAAATGAAATGAGTTGAAATGTTTTATTTTAGGTTATATGGCTGTGTTGGTCAAAATTTTGACACACATCGTATTGGTCAAAATTTCGACCAACACAAGCATGGATTTTAAAAGAAAACAAAATTTTCCTTCTATAACCACCAACCTAAACCTTTTTAATTAATGGTCGATAATTTTCATAGAAAAATGATGTCAAATGTACTAGTGCCCCTTGACCTATCTCGAAATCACAAATGAACTTTTCTTTGCCAAGCCTCCCACTATGTCCTAATATATGATACCCTTTATCAGTGAGGTCCTGACGGTACTCTCCTACAATGTCTTGAGCATGATGAAGCTCAAACTGCCTTGTGAGACGTACATGAGGGTATTTGTGGGACACATTCAAGTGGTCCCTCTTTGGCTAAGAAACTCATGCGTATGGATTATTATTGGCCTACCATGGAAATAGATTCTTTTCATTTTGCTAGGGCATGCAAAAAATGTCAGATACATGGAAACCTTATTCATGATCCAGCACAAGAGTTACATCCTTTTACAACTACCTTGTCATTCAGTCGGTGGGGACTTGACCTCATGGGTGCTATCAACCCTCCATCTTCCAATGGCCACAAATGGATTCTCACTGCAATAGAGTATTTTACTAAATGGATTGAGGTCGTTCCATTGATTACCACCACAGGGAAACAAATATCCATGTTTATCCTAAATTATATCATTTGTAGATATGGTATACCTATGTATCTCATTACTGATCATGGGAAATAATTTCAAAATCAGGACATGGATGAACTGTGTGCAAAATTCCATATCACCCATAACTATTCCACCATATACTATCCCCAAGGAAACAGCCAAGCTGAGGCATCAAATAAAACAATTGTTAAGATCCTACAAAAGACTGTCAATGACGCTGGCCGTGACTGGCATATCCAACTGAATCTAGCCTTATGGGCTTATCGTACTTCCATCTGTACTCCTACTGGAGCCACCCCATATTCCCTTGTCTATAGATCCGAAGCAGTCCTGCCCCTCGAGGTCAATTTGCCTTCACTTCGTGTCACTCTCAAAGATTTGATTCCTGATGAAGACTATAGAGTTGCACGGTTGACTGAACTAGAGCTACTGGATGAACGTCGTCAGAGAGCTTATGATCATTTGAAGGTCTATCAGCAGCGTATGTCTCGTCAGTATAACATCAAGGTAAAGATCAAAGATTTTCAGCTGGGTGACTTAGTCCTTTGAGAAAATCCAAAGAATCAATTGCATCGTGAGAAGAAGGGCAAGTTCGAACCCAATTGGTTAGGTCCTTTTGTAGTTACAATAGTTTATGGTTCTGGGGCTTTCCACACTTGAGGGAGATCCTTTGGATGAACCTCTTAACAGTATCCACCTCAAGAAGTTCTATCCTTGAAATCCCAATGCAAGGGCTATGTATATATTTTGTAAATACAAAAAATCATAAAAATACAAAAAAATCAAAATATCAAAAGAAAATTGCAATAAAAGCATGTGGTGAAAACCTGGAAATAGGTGCCATGTGTATCAAGTTAGCTCCTTTATCTATTAGGATTTTTCTAGTGTGTTCGTTCATTGTATATATCCACAATAAATGGCTAGTTAGTCCCCATTCCCACCATGTATATATCATAATAAAATGGCTAGTTCATACACCATCCATTGTATCTAACCATAATAAAACCCCATCATAGCTTGCTCATTTATCATGGTCTTCATCCTAGTCTTGTTGTGTCCTTCATCCATAATAAGTCAGTCCATCACCTAGCTGGGGGCATGTCCTTGACCTAGTTCAGGAAGTGGATCTATGATAGTCATGACTCTTAGAGGACATAATAGAGTATTTTCACCAGACAAAGAAAACATAATCAAACATTCTTTTACAATGATATCTTTATGATGAATCATGATCTGTGATCTATCCTTCAAAACATGGATGTTTATCTATCGAATCTTGACTATACATCATCAATTGAACTAATCACTATACCTTACACTATCTTTTGGCAAAAGAAATGTATATTCATGGCAGGTATGTTAGAATGATTTGTTGTAGATTATGCATTCATATCTGGATTTCATTGTTACCATGTTTCCTATGCTATTCCGTGATATCTTTGACATGATTTTGAAACTCTAATATGTCATTGATTAGGATAGCCAGGATGGGGCATGGTATTTTCTTTGATTTCTATTTGTGGGATATTTTCCGATGACATCAAAGGAACAAATAATTGGGGAGTCTGTGCATAAGTGCCTTCATCCATTTAATAGTATTGACAACATCGAAATCATGTTACTCTACAAATTCTATTTATGGTGATACACCAACACATACCTCGACTCCAAATATTTGTTCCCCGATGGAGGGGGGAAATATTCC
This sequence comes from Chamaecyparis obtusa, assembly GCA_027943335.1. Classification (NCBI taxonomy): domain Eukaryota; kingdom Viridiplantae; phylum Streptophyta; class Pinopsida; order Cupressales; family Cupressaceae; genus Chamaecyparis; species Chamaecyparis obtusa. Next base: position 804,283 of record BSBK01001708.1, read on the forward strand.
TTGTCTGTTATGCAAATGAAACTCAGGTCATCTCGGTTCAATTATACCTAGATGCTTGTCAAGTTTTCTATATTAAACTCCATGCAAGAAGTGCTCAGGTCATCTTGGTTTAATTATACCATGATGCTTGCATTTTCTTGCAACATAACGAGCTCAATGATGAAAATCAAATTCTAGTTATTATGAAGTTCTAAGATGTTACCTAAAGTTGTGGAGATATACTCATTTCATATTGCATTTCATTTTAACAGTTCATGACTTGCATATCAGTGCTCCTTTCATAGGGATTGGTAGGTTATCTTTCTTATTAGGTTATCTGTTCTCCTAGTTCATTCTTTTTGTGTCAAATACATTGTTATTTAAGTTGAGGACATTTGGAAAACAAAAACATTAATTTTTCCTCTCGAATTGTGCAAACATTCAATCAATTCATTTAGGTCATACATTATCTTCATTTGTTATGTTCATTTGTATATTATCCATCTATATTACATGCATGTTTCATGTGTTGTTTTGTTATAAGTTATCATTCACATTTCATTATCTTTTTATTAGGGTGAACATTATATATTGTAGTCATCTTACGAACATTATCATTCATTATCCATTATATGCATTTAAGACCATCATTTATTATCCATTATATACATTTTGCATCATCATTTATTATTATCCATTATATGCATTTTAAATTCTCATTTATTATCCATTATATGCATTTTACATCATTCATTTATTATCCATTACATGTATTTCAAATCATCATTCATTTACATCTTCATTAACCATCCATTCATTTTCCATTATCCACATTGTTCTTTACATCATTTCATTAGTAATCACATAGCATTGTATAAGAGTAAACTCATTTAAGACATGCATTTATATCAACATTATATGATTAACCATTAAGCATCTATAGCATTTTGCATTCTAAGACATACATTCTATGCATATTAAAGTAAAACATCACATCCTGCATATGTCAGTATGCACATGTATATAAAATCATCAAAGTAAATCATGATAGAACTGCATCACTATATATATAGAGTCCAATCATATAAAGTCCATAAAATAAAACAACACTGTCCAAATGTCCAATGATATAAAGAAATATAACAATGTGTCCAAAAGTCAATGTCCATCAAGTCAAAAATATAATGATACAATGATAACATGATACAAGTGTATACAATGATCTCTCAAAATCTATGATCTGCTGCCTCCAGACTCTGTCTGTCTCTATCTGTGAGATGCAATGCGGCCCCGTGTTGTTGAATCAACTGATGCTGAGGATCCACCCTAATCTCCTAAACCTGTCGGTGCTCTCGGAGGGGGTGATGAAACACCTCCACTACCAGCTGGTGCATGTCTATCATCCACCATAGTCCTAATAGCCACTGAGCTATCTTTGTAGCTCCCAATCCACTGATCCCTCGAGACCACCTGTCTGTAAGCCTCTCGCCAGTAGGATATCTCCTTCCTGGCACATACCATGGCTCTCAAACTATCTCCATGAGGACTCAAATCCTTTGTGCATTGTAGCTCATCTAAAAACATCTTTGACTCCCTGAGTCTCTCAATCGCTGCATCCCGCTCATGCCTCAGTAACCCCATCTGGCTCTCTAGCCTCTCAATCTGCCTCTCCAAACTAGGAACACGGTCTGCCTGCACTTGTATCATTGCTAGTCGGACTAGCAATGAGTCAATATCAGGATCCTCCTCCTCCGTAGCATCTCTCTGTAAATAGGGATCCTATCCCCCGATATCCATCTCTGCTGGCTCCTCCTGAGCATCCACATCCTCCATAGGTGCATCTTGCTCATCCAATCCATCATCAGGGATTTGTCCACCCTGTACAACTCCACCCTACGCTAATAGCACATCTGCCTCATCCTGTGCCTGTACAGCTGGTCCCTGTACTGGGGCAGCTAGTATTTGTACCTGAGCCATTGGTACCTATAGTGGAGCTCCTGTAGCTAGCTGTGCTAGCTATGCCAGATGCTGTCTTCATCCTTGTCTAGCTAGGGGTGGCATCAATCCCCTCTACCTCACACCACCTCCTCTCATCTATGGTCCAGCCTGATCACCTCTCCCTCCATCTCCTCCATCACCTCCTCCACCATCACCGCCATCTCCTCTCCCTCATCCCCACCTATCTTGCCCTCGACATCTCCCACAGTGTCTATCTGCTGGATCTCTCTCTGGTGGCCTAGCTGCCAGATCTGTCAAGTGAGGAATAGGAAAGTCTCTCAAGAACTGCTCTAGATCTGTTGTCATCCCGGGGTCCACAACACCCTATTGTATCATCCATGCCTGGAATGGCATGTCCAAAAACTCCTGTTGAGTTATATCAAATGAAGCCATAGGCCCCCAGTCTTGTCTTTCCTGATGAGTCCTAGCGAACTCTGTAACACCCTGGGGCATGCCCTGGATCTTGCCAAACTGGCGCAGAACCCGGCTAACTACCTGTCTCTCCAAAATGAAGGGTGTTCGCCCTATAAGCCATCATGAATCAAAACAAAATCTCAGTTGCCACTCATCATCCTAGGGCTCACAGCCTAGATATGGTCTCCATGTCACTGTATCTAAAGTATTAAAGGTATACTGCCAAAACTCTAAATGACCCAGTTTTGCCTGAGACAAAACTGATGAATATAAATGTATGTACGGTTGTCCTGTGTCACAAAATCTAATGGCTACTGGTCATGTCACTGCAATGTGCTCCCATGCCCAAACATGGAGTAGCGTGATGCCTATTGATAGTGATGCACCCCTATGATACACCACTTGATGAAGATCATGATATAAGTGAGCTAATAAACAAACCCCCCAAGAAAAATGGGTCCCATCCAACATCCATTGTAGAGTGTGGCCCCATCCAACTGCAAATCCATGTGATCTACGATCAGGGAAAACAAAACCCCCAATCACTCCAGCTAGTACCACTGGTAGAGGCTCATACAAGTCCACAATGTCCTCCCAGCTAATCTCTCCATCCTCAATGTCATCATCTCCGAAGATAGCTCTGTACTCCGTCACTCCGCCGTGTTGATCATAATGCACTAACTCCCCTGTGATAGGAAGCCGGAGGATGCGATATACATCCTCTAGTGTGACTGTCATCTCCCCTGTCGAAAGATGGAAGGCACTCATCTCCGAGTGCCACTGCTCTACCAATGTCATCATCATACTCCGGTTCGCCCTAATCTCAGGCGTGTAAATAACATGATATAAACCAGACGCACCAATCAAAAGTCTGTCAGTCTCTGACAGCGTTGATCTCAAATTCTGTGTGACGGGATATCTCTCCTGTGACATCAGAATATCAGTAATATCCTCCTATCCAAATCAACAAAATCAAGCTATCAAATTTTGATAAACTGATCTACAACATCTATCTATCCTATTATATCAACTACAAACATGTTTTATCACGTGTTTTAACAGATGATTTTATCAATCATCTAGCATCAAGACTAGTTAACTAGCAACCATGCTACAATGTTGCCTATCTTGACCAAATCGATCAAATTTAATCACCGACTGATCAAATCGGCTTATCAACATCTAGTTTGACCTAATTGACTTGCTAATTTGACCAAATTCTATTAATTACACAAATGTGTAGCACTAAAAAATGCATGTGCCGCATCTTTAAACATTTGCGTAGAAAAACATGTATACGCAGATTTATTTGACATATGTGCAACAATTCAACACACATGCACAGGAAAAACCAATGTGCATTTTTAATTCACATTTGCGCAATGAACTTTTTCCACTAACATGCATGCGCAGCTACCCTAAACGAATGCACAGAAGTTTTGATTTTTTGCGCAAATGTTGCAAGTTGCTACGCATTCATGCACTACAATGGCGCATTCATATTCCGGCCAAGAACAATTTTTTTTATGTAATCTAACCTATGATTCAGCCTACCCTACACATGCTATATTCTATTCTATCATGCTGAAAATCACAAATTGACAAAGAGGATCGAATCACCTACTGGCTCACCTGAATTGGGTGGTCGTTGGAAGTGTCTGGCCCTCTCGAAACAGTGATCTGACAACGGGAATGACATCTTGGCAGCTTTGCTCTTCTCTCGCACGCTCTGATCTCCAAATGACAAGTGTGCACAATGAGCCTATTGTGGACCCCTTTGCCTTATTTATAGCCTGTGGACCCTATGTGCTTGGTGTGTGGACCCTACCTCCCATTTTTATTCCATTTCACCTCGTTTTCACCCATCTTTTCTCCTGTTTCTTTTGTGAGATTGATTATCCAACTCGAAAAAGAAAAAAAATTAAAAATAAATTAAAAATAAATAAAAAATAAAAATAAAATAAAATAATTTTTTTTTGTTAATCAATCTCTCGAGGGGGCATGCTTAGGTCATTTCAGACATTGTCTGGGGCAGGGGCAAAATGCTTGAAATTTTCTTTGAAACAATGTGGCATGCACATTATTTCAAAGAGGGGCAAAATGTATACACTTAAAAATGGCTTCATTAATTAATTAAATATTTATTATTTAATTAATATTGACTTGATAAATTAATTAAATATTTATTATTTAATTAATAATTATTTCTTCTATTTATTAAATAGATTATTCAATTTATTTAGTAAATTCACTATAGTCTATTCCTCTATCCTAAGTCTTCTAATTAGTCTTATTAAAGTGATTTAATTAAATACACAATCACCTAAATATGACTAAGTCCCCTAGTCCACCTCACCTACCTAGTCACCTGACACATCACTTTGGCTAAAATAAATAATTAATAATAATTATTTATTGATAATTATCGTCACCCACACATGTCCTATTCTTAAGAGCTATGTGGCCTCATAGGACTTGGTCTCATGACCACATGTCCTCTCTTAAACCAAGTCAAGAGACAATCCCTATTCTTAAGGGGCTTCTCAAGCCACCTCTAAGGATCAAAGGTGACTCATAGGACACTTGTGCAAAGAGTCCTCATGAGGAAAAGGTCTCTCCCTCTTTCTCTCTTTGGTCTTTGTGAGACACTTGACATGTGTCTTTCCCTACCACCTTGTTCTCCTCCATGTCAATGTGAGAGGAACATCATCCCTATTCTTCCTCTCACATTCCAACTGCATCCCCTTTTCTCTCAACTCCTTCAACCAAGTCAATCCTAGCCCTAGGATCTTTCACCTTTCATTCTCAACTATAGGATTGTGCCACCTAGGCCTAGATCCTCCAAAAATCTATAAAAGGAGCCTCATTTCCCCTTTGAGAGCTAATAGGTATTTTGTAATCAAGCAATCAAGCATCCAAGCACTCATTATCAAGCATATTCATATCATTTTGTGAAACATCCATACTATCCATCATCTCATTTGCATAATTAGGATTTAGTTTTGCATTCAAACATTAAATCTCCACACTTTGGTATCATCTTGCAAAAGGAGCTTCAAATTGGAAATCTAAGAGCTCAACACATCCAAGAAATCAGAGCATAGGAGGACAATGGAGACAAGCTACATGGTAAATGAAGGTAAAATCTTATTTTAGCTTCAATTTGGTGTATTCTTCATTGTTGTTTGCTAATTAGTTAGATTCATTAATCTTAGAATAGTTAATTTATCATTTATAGTAGTTAGACATCTAATTTGCATACAACAAGTATTGTCTTTAGTGGCCTATTGTTGTTGACTATTTCAAAGGTAGAATTGAATTTATTGAGGCTAAACTAAATGAAATTGGAAATACTTATGATTACTTCAAGGATGAAGGAAGAAAAGTGAGAATAAAATTTGGATAACTTCAAGGTGAAATGTTATATTTGCTGAGACAAAGAGAGGATTTGGTGAAGACCTTCTATCTTGTAAAGGACTTGGTTGAGGTCAAGTTGGAGCATGTTTTTTATATTCTTTCTAATGTAGAGGAATATGAGAATAAATTATGATCTTCAAACTGGACTTCATCTTTTGATATGTTGGTGTGTTATGATAGTTTGTGATCTTCGATGGGTGCAGTTGTGGTTGAGTGAAAGAACAAGCTTGCAATCATCAAAGAAAGGTACAAGGAAGTTTTTACGATAAAGAATGATGTTCTTATTTGATTATCTATGTATTAGGTGCATGGTCCTTTTCCATTGTGGCAAAATAGGGAAGAGAAAGTAAGGAGAAAAGCATTAAAGATATATCTAACTCAAGGGAAGGGATAACTTTAAGAAACGCCCCTCTTAAAAAAGATATAGAATCTTTGTGAATCTTTCATTTTCTTGAAAAAAATTTTGTTGGCAAATCTCTAAAAATTTTGAATTTTTATTTTTTTTTATTGGCGATTATTTTTTAATCACAATTTTTTTGTAGAAAATATTGATGAATCTCAAACAATAGCAAGAAATTCATTAATCGTCATGGAAAATAAATTCATTCTTTTTAAATATAAAACTATTATAGAAAATTATTGGGCTACATGTAGAAATCTTTGATGGGTTTAAGGAATAGATTGTATAATATTTAGTTGCTACCATTTATTAAAATGTAATCTAATAACCCTCATTATATTGTGTGAGATAAATGTACTGATATTTTTTTTTAATTCTAATGGGACCTATAATTTCTTCAAGGCCATTGATTTCTATTGAGATAAATAATCCAGAGGAGATTTTAGCCCCAATAAGCATTACAAATCAAATAGTAATACTTTTACCTCATGGAATATAATGAGGATCACTAGATTATATGTTAAATCAATAATGGCAACTAAATATTGGTGATACAATCCCCATAGTAACTAATTGTTAGATAACTAAGAGGGGGGTGAATCAGTTAAGTACAGTTATCCTATAGTCTCAAACACTCCCTGATGTATAAAACAAATCTTTCAAACAATTAAACCATCTCGGTAATATATCAATTGTGCATTTCTATTCATCTACCAAATAGCAGTAAATTAACTAGTGTATTTACTGATCAATCCAGTTATAGTATGTGTAAAGTAAAATAACAATTCACCACATCCAAACACTAAAAAGCACTTTTATTTTTAATGTAAAAACCCTATTAGGGGAAAAATCACCTAGGACTGGTAACCCAAAGTTAATCACTCTTTTGAAGTGAGCTCGCTTAAGATCCAACCCTATTAAAGGTTACAAAACACACTGTGAGGTGTGACCTGGTTAGAGGATTTATCACTAAAAGTTCTCCCTTGACCAAATATTCACTATGGGGTCAACAAGAAAACAATCAACATTCATTTAATGTCATATTGAAATATAAAGACTCTTAAGTCCCACTTGGTTAAGAGATTTATCTATAAAATGATTCAAAGACTCATCCAGGAAAGAACCAAGAAAGAAAACCTGGAATCCTTGTCAAATACAAAGTAATTACAACTTATTGAAATCATATCCCTATACAACCTAATAAGTCAGATACATTTAGTATAATCCTACGAAGGGTATAAACATTTTGTAATACCCCTCTAACCCTAATATAAGTTTTGTGTTTTTGAAAGAATTAAGATCCTTCGATGTTTTCTTACAGCTTAAGTTGTACATGATACTTGTTTGATCTATTCCTATAGTTGTTTATAATAATTTCATAAGCTAGTACTCAATGATTCTAATATCAGACATACTATCTAAAGGTATCATTCTTGTATGTATTTATCTCTATGTATGTATTGAGTACCTACAAGACCTTTATGAACATAGTTAGGATGTTATATGATATGTACTTGATAGATATATATAAGTGGTTATTTATATTTTCTTCTATTAAGGTTACCTTGGATGAATCTTGTATCTCACTTGATGATTTGATTATGTTAATTTATTATTAGTATTGATAAGAGACTAACACAATGCTTGAGATTCTAACCTTCATTATGATGATGCTACATGCTTTGAGTGTATATATATACATGATGTGTTTTCATGATTCAGGGCAAAGTCGTAGTTACTCACATAGCTATCGATCCTGGTCATCTGTCTGCAATGTTTTCTTTTATATGTATATCCGTGCATATGTATTTCTTCTTTGTGATGCAGGCTTGCAGGTACCGGGCATCGACTTCACCTGGCTTCACAGGTCTGAGCATGCCCTCAAATCCTCGATGGTTGTTGTTATGGAGATAGTACTAAGGCCCCTACATGAGTCTTCCTTTGTCATTATTCCAATTTGGGAATATTAGGGTTCCTTCTTTGTCAGTCAACCTTTGGGTCAAAAACCCAGATCCAACGCACCCGGTTGGGCATGGTTGTAGTTAGTGCCTTGTGACCACTTGAATTCATTTGGTTGTATGATTTGTTTACTCATTTTATTTATTTCTCCTTCTTGGTATGATTCTTAGTTAATCTTTCTATGTTGTGTTTCAGGAGTTTGGCTTGACCTTCCTTGTTGACTTTGGTTGACCTTGTTTGATCTTATGGTTTTCTCGATATGTTTCATAGATGATTTGTATGGCCTCTTTGGATGATTAGATTTATTTTGAGGCATGTGATTTTATTCTACCTCAGTGTTATATCCTATAGCAATTATAAATAGGTAATAATATTGTGATCTATTACTTCATAATCTTATAGATTATAGTGTTTGGTATTTGGCATGTATCTATATAAATATATATATATATATATATATATATAAATGGGTGCACACATATATGTATTTTTATATATATATAATTTATGTGATTATATGTTAATTATTGTAGATATTGTTGATGGTGTATATTTTGGGATTAATGTAAAGTATAATATTATTAATAATTAAATATTAAATAATGCGAGGTATATTATTTTCAATTGTTAGTTATTAATAATGAGGATAGGTTATATATATAAATATTGATGTAATTAATGATAGCATATGCATATATGTTAGGATAATATTACATATGTGTATGAATGAATACAAATAATCTTTTATTGTATATTTGAGTAATATAGTTGTATGATATTAAGTTATTTTATAATACCCTTTAGTTAAGAGTTAGTTGGGAGTTGGTTGCTTTTCCTCTCAACCTTTGGAAATCTATTTATATGCACTACTTTCTCATTTGAAGAGGAGGAGATTTTGGGGCTGAAGCATTGAGGAGAGGATGGCCTTACTTTTCATGGAGATTTTGGAGAGAAAACTTGGAGATGTGAGGGAGAGTTTGTAAGCATATATCTTTAAGAATTTTTGGTTATCTTTGCTTTTGGGAGAGAGACATTTTTGTGAGAATTTTAGTAGTTGAGAGAGGGATTCTTTGCTGTGGAATTATTTCTTTCTTTCATGGAGATTTCTGAAAGTGGATAGGGTTTGAAGGATGCATCTCAAGTTTGGAATTGTCTTCTCTTTTGTTTCCTTCCTTCTTCGATTCAACCTTCGCAGGACATGAGGTATGGATTGAATATCTTAGTTACTTTATGTGTCTGATAGATTATGGATCTATTTATATATTATCATTATTTATTATATCTGTAATTTTCATTTCTATGGTTATTTTAAAGTTTTGAGTTTTTGTTTGTAAGAATTGGCATGTGTTTTCCTAGGGTTTTTAGCAACCCATTTTTGGAGATCTATTATTATAATAATTTAAATTGAATCTAGGGTTTTACCAAATTGATTTTCTGGAAGTAAAATTTACGGATCTCAAATGGGTATCTCTCTGATTTTATTTTTAGGGTCGAATTAATGCCTTATTTTTGACATTTTGGCAGACTATGCCTGTCCATTCTCGATTCTAAATTTTCTGTCAAATGTATTCGTATGCTACAGGCTGATATGATTATATAAAAGTCTAAATTTGATATCAAAGATTATCCTAAGTCTTACCTTTCATTTCCAATTGGTTTGGAGAATTTTTATTATGTTTTGTGAAAATTACAACCGTTTTAGTGAAGGCAGGTCTGAACCCTAACCAGAATTTTCTGTTTTAAACCAGAAGTCATAACTTTCTTTCCCACCGTTGGATCTTCCTAAAAATCAAATTGAGAGTCCATAATTATGTTATCTAAATCTCCACCGAAGCGATTGCCTTTATTATTTGTTTTGTGGAAGATATGGATGACTGTTCTATGATGACTATTCTTTGCATTTAATCCTTGCTTGAAATAATTCAGTTTAAGAACATCATTAAGTTTTAAAGTTTCGTATGGTCACCAGAGGCTATTAGAATGTTTTTTTTTGGTTAATTGGATCTATGTATACTCTGAATATGTTTATAATATCACTTGGATGTCTTCTTATATGTTTGGAACATTCTGTATGTCATATTGGGTTTAAGGTTGTCAAGTGGACTAGGGACAACATATGTTTTCCTAAACTCAATCAAATGTTGTTATGGAATTGATATGAATTCTTGATGATGGATCTATTATGCTCTTATGATTTTTATATGTATGTTAGGGAACCTAAGTACACTAGGTGAGTGGCTCATAGTGAGGGGCCGGGGCCCTAAGTGGCTAGTACCAGGATAACCTACTATGAGTTATTTAATAAAGTGATAACCTAAATAAATGAATTGGGAATGGGAGGTTATTGGAATGGAAAATTACACACTAATAAAGATTAATTGTGCCTCGCCCATGCCTTTAGTGCTAGTAAAGACTAAGGATGGGAGTGGGAGAAGGTACCTATGCGTAGGTACGACTGGATGACCTTGTCTGTACGAGAGGCATTCGGTTCAGCATGTGCCTACTTGGGGGCTGGGGCCAAGAGTGGCTAGTACCAGGACAACCCAAGGGGTGAGGGCTATGAGATGACACTCACCTAGCTTGTAGCTTAGAGTCTCTACTAAATTTGATCATGCCTCTGGTAGTCCTTGTGGTCTTCTTGTCTTTTCTTTTGTGTTGTGACTTTGGGGAAATTTTATCACCACCTTAGGAATTTCCTAGTTGTTACCTCTTGTTTGGGTCTTTGGTTCTATCTCCTAGCTCGAGGGAGTGGGCCTATTGGTTCCACATGGTTGGGTGGTTAATATTTATATCGAGGTATTGATCGTGATTCTTTGGATGATCCTAGCACATATTCCTTTCCAAATCTGCAGTTGAAGATTTCTTATTGGATATTTTAATATGTTGAGATGTACTTATGTATTTGTATTCGTGTAATTTTTAATCTCTTAAAAGGAGTCTTGTAGTATTGATGTAATCTCAATTCAAGGCAATGCTAAGGGAATGGGTAGTTCTAGGTAAAAGAAAGGGAAAAGAATGTGGAACATTGGACATGTTACTAGCATTAAAATAAAGTATTTATGTTATTTCTCCTATCCTCTTATGTTGTCCATGTGTAAAGGAAATAAATTTAAATATAATTATATATAATGATGTATCACAACAATAATGTATCCTCTCTTGATGAAAGAATTCAAAGAAATTATTGAGAAATGATAGATTAGTGATTGGAATTATTAACAATGAATGGTTATGAAACAATGCAATAGAATAGTAATTTGATTTTAATGTTAATACTTGGTTCATGTTAATGAAATACCTAGGATGATGCCTACCTTAATGAATATTAATCTCTTACCTAAATTATTAGAGAAAAGTGATATAAAGGATAGTAGATGTAGATGAAATCAATATGAATTTATGGAACGAGTTGATAAAAAGAATAATGATGTTGGATGATTAACCTATGTTTAATAAAAGAAATAAGTTAGGGACATTTAACTTGGTGCATTAAAATGAATGTAGATCTTTTAAGCTCATGATTCCGTGAATATCTTATGCATGTAAATGGTTTATATGATGTTGCTTTAGTAGCGACGTTAGGGAACCCGGGAGGACTTAAGTTGTATAAATCTTACATTCAAGTAGTAGAAAATTATTTCTTCTTTTAGAAATATGAAGTGTAATGATGAATATTATTCTAGTTAAAATAAATAAATAAAATAAAATAAAAATTACCTACTTGCATTTTATAGAGGTTTTATGTCTTGTCCTCTTGGGTTGCCTGGCGGGGCGTTACATCTGGTATCAGAGCCCTAGGTTTCTACACTGGGAACTTTGGGGTCTCATAGCTCACCTATGCATAACCTTGAGTATCTTAACTTTGTCTCTTTTTGGATTATGTTGTTATGCTAAAACTTGAATCTTAGGAAACGAAGGCTACCTTTTGTGTTCTTATGTTGTATTGTCTTACAAGGGCACACCCATTCGTCTATGATTGAGTTATATTTTAACAATTATTTATGTTTTTGCATAATGAGATCAATGATGTGTTAAGTGGATGTTTCCTATAATATTAATGGAATGGCGAAGAATTCTTGAGACTTGTGTTTATTTTCTTGAAAGGTACTGGTATCTCTAGAAGGGTCAAAAGTTAAAGGATGCTAAATGTTTTGAATCTTAATTATGGTAGTAGATAATATTACCCCTTGATCATACCTATAATATAATGTTGTGCACTCTATCTTCTTACAAATACCTACTTGAATTTTATCCTACTCAAGGTATCTTAGAAATAGATTTTTTTTGGATCTTTAAAGAATGAAATGATTGTGGTAGTACTTGATAGGAATGATAGGGCAATAATTAGATTACATGGCTAATAATATGTACCTAAGAAAGAAGTGAAAAATAATAATAATAATAAATAAATAAATTAGGAACAAATAATTTACTATCATATGCATTTCTCTCTCTTTTTCTCTCTCCCCTCTTAAGAAATAAGTTTTGCATGACTAAAATTGTTTAGACAAGGCAATAATATATTAGGAAAATTTGTAAATACTCAATTAGGAAACCCTTGGGTGAAGGACCTATGTCCCCAAGATTTTATCATAGGCTATAATTCACATTTTCATTTAGGAAGATGAATTTTTATCCCTATCTTGGTAAGAAGTTATATCCTTTCTGCATATCTTATTAAATTGCACAAAAAGGATTTAAGATAACATAATCAAGAAATTCTAGGGAAGAGTATGTGCGATGATGGATTATCTGTACTAATGATGAAAGTTATTTTTATTAAATATATGTCTTGCAAAATGCCTAGTGAATAGTTAGGATCCTAGATGGGTATTTTGGAAAAAAATTCATATTTTGTATACATTGTGATCACCCCATAGTAGTAAGAAATTAACAACATTAAGTGATTGATCAACTATGAATAAGGAGTTGTTGTGGTAAATAAATGTTATAGAAATGTACCTTACTCAATTTCTACTTAGAACTGATGTTATCTCAAAATTTTAAAGTGTACGAGGGTAATATTTAAAATAGGTAAAGGGTAGAAATTAAAGTTATGTACAGTAGTTAATGTTATTAATTTAGATGTTGTGGTTATGAAGATAGTAGTAGGACTCATATACTTCTTTCTCTCTTAATGGATCTATGATCGTTATGCAATAAAGAATTTGAAATAACTCTTAAGAAAATGCCATATGGAAATTGCCTGACATGCAAATTAGGGAAAAATGCATAGATAAATAGTAAGCTTTAAGAAGGGATCCCAACTTAATGAATAATAGTGCAATAAATTGTAAATTGTTTAGATCTCCTCTAGGGGGTGAATGTGTTTTGGAAATCAAGCACTACAACTATTGTGAAAGATGACTTAGAATATGTATATTGTAAAATTTGTGTGTCCTATGTCATTGGAATTCTACTTAAAGCTTTGATGGAAAGGAATATTTCTTATAAAATTATGTGTTAATGAAAATGGTAAGTTTCAAGTATCTAGATTATTTTATTTTCACAATTACAAAAGTAAATAAAAATTATTTGATGTATTCCCTTCATGATCATAACAAATATAAATGGTACATACCTCTCTATCTTTGGTATTCATAGCTTGTAAGGGACACAAATTTTGGACCCTATTTGTAATAAGGTCTCACAAGTTGTATTATGTAGGGTTAGATTATGTCTCAAAAGGGAAAATATATCATAAATTATTTCTTTTTTTTTATACTGGTTACCATAGATAGGAACTTTGATATTGTGAAAGGAAGTGATAATCTTAGTTGGTAAAACATGCAATTTCCTAATATATTGATATTAGTGAGTAAACATGAATACCTTAGAGTTTCGACTTGATAACAATAATTTTGATGCAATTTCAAGTATCTTGTTAACAAACTTACAGCATAAAGTGATAGACTCACATAGGTAATTCTTTTTGAAAGTCATTACTAATTGAATTGAGTTAATCTACACTAAAGTTGTAATAAGATAGGATTTACCAAAACTCTTGATAGGAGAAGAATGTGTGTAGTCATTAAATTAGGATCTAGAATAGTAATAATATAATTCTGTTAAATAATGTGTGATATATAGTTCACATTCCCGACTTCCAGGAGTAAGTCGAATCTTAGTGGGGGAGGATGTAATACCCCTCTAACCCTAATATAAGTTTTGTGTTTTTGAAAGAATTAAGATCCTTCGATGTTTTCTTACAGCTTAAGTTGTACATGATACTTGTTTGATCTATTCCTATAGTTGTTTATAATAATTTCATAAGCTAGTACTCAATGATTCTAATATCAGACATACTATCTAAAGGTATCATTCTTGTATGTATTTATCTCCATGTATGTATTGAGTACCTACAAGACCTTTATGAACATAGTTAGGATGTTATATGATATGTACTTGATAGATATATATAAGTGGTTATTTATATTTTCTTCTATTAAGGTTACCTTGGATGAATCTTGTATCTCACTTGATGATTTGATTATGTTAATTTATTATTAGTATTGATAAGAGACTAACACAATGCTTGAGATTCTAACCTTCATTATGATGATGCTACATGCTTTGAGTGTATATATATACATGATGTGTTTTCATGATTCAGGGCGAAGTCGTAGTTACTCACATAGCTATCGATCCTGGTCATCTGTCTGCAATGTTTTCTTTTATATGTATATCCGTGCATATGTATTTCTTCTTTGTGATGCAGGTTTGCAGGTACCGGGCATCGACTTCACCTGGCTTCACAGGTCTGAGCATGCCCTCAAATCCTCAATGGTTGTTGTTATGGAGATAGTACTAAGGCCCCTACATGAGTCTTCCTTTGTCATTATTCCAATTTGGAAATATTAGGGTTCCTTCTTTGTCAGTCAACCTTTGGGTCAAAAACCCAGATCCAACGCACCCGGTTGGGCATGGTTGTAGTTAGTGCCTTGTGACCACTTGAATTCATTTGGTTGTATGATTTGTTTACTCATTTTATTTATTTCTCCTTCTTGGTATGATTCTTAGTTAATCTTTCTATGTTGTGTTTCAAGAGTTTGGCTTGACCTTCCTTGTTGACTTTGGTTGACCTTGTTTGATCTTATGGTTTTCTCGATATGTTTCATAGATGATTTGTATGGCCTCTTTGGATGATTAGATTTATTTTGAGGCATGTGATTTTATTCTACCTCAGTGTTATATCCTATAGCAATTATAAATAGGTAATAATATTGTGATCTATTACTTCATAATCTTATAGATTATAGTGTTTGGTATTTGGCATATACATATATATATATATATATATATATATATATATATATATATATATATATATATATATATATATATATATGGGTGCACACATATATGTATTTATATATATATATATATAATTTATATGTGATTATATGTTAATTATTGTAGATATTGTTGATGGTGTATATTTTGGGATTAATGTAAAGTATAATATTATTAATAATTAAATATTAAATAATGCGAGGTATATTATTTTCAATTGTTAGTTATTAATAATGAGGATAGGTTATATATATAGATATTGATGTAATTAATGATAGCATATGCATATATGTTAGGATAATATTACATATGTGTATGAATGAATACAAATAATCTTTTATTGTATATTTGAGTAATATAGTTGTATGATATTAAGTTATTTTATAATACCTTTTAGTTAAGAGTTAGTTGGGAGTTGGTTGCTTTTCCTCTCAACCTTTGGAAATCTATTTATATGCACTACTTTCTCATTTGAAGAGGAGGAGATTTTGGGGCTGAAGCATTGAGGAGAGGATGGCCTTACTTTTCATGGAGATTTTGGAGAGAAAACTTGGAGATGTGAGGGAGAGTTTGTAAGCATATGTCTTTAAGAATTTTTGGTTATCTTTGCTTTTGGGAGAGAGACATTTTTGTGAGAATTTTAGTAGTTGAGAGAGGGATTCTTTGCTGTGGAATTATTTCTTTCTTTCATGGAGATTTTTGAAAGTGGATAGGGTTTGAAGGATGCATCTCAAGTTTGGAATTGTCTTCTCTTTTGTTTCCTTCCTTCTTCGATTCAACCTTCGCAGGACATGAGGTATGGATTGAATATTTTAGTTACTTTATGTGTCTGATAGATTATGGATCTATTTATATATTATCATTATTTATTATATCTGTAATTTTCATTTCTATGGTTATTTTAAAGTTTTGAGTTTTTGTTTGTAAGAATTGGCATGTGTTTTCCTAGGGTTTTTAGCAACCCGTTTTTGGAGATCTATTATTATAATAATTTAAATTGAATCTAGGGTTTTACCAAATTGATTTTCTAGAAGTAAAATTCACGGATCTCAAATGGGTATCTCTCTGATTTTATTTTTAGGGTCGAATTAATGCCTTATTTTTGACATTTTGGCAGACTATGCCTGTCCATTCTCGATTCTAAATTTTTTGTCAAATGTATTCGTATGCTACAGGCTGATATGATTATATAAAAGTCTAAATTTGATATCAAAGATTATCCTATGTCTTACCTTTCATTTCCAATTGGTTTGGAGAATTTTTATTATGTTTTGTGAAAATTACAACCGTTTTAGTGAAGGCAGGTCTGAACCCTAACCAGAATTTTCTGTTTTAAACCAAAAGTCATAACTTTCTTTCCCACCATTGGATCTTCATAAAAATCAAATTGAGAGTCCATAATTATGTTATCTAAATCTCCACCGAAGCGATTGCCTTTATTATTTGTTTTGTGGAAGATATGGATGACTGTTCTATGATGACTATTCTTTGCATTTAATCCTTGCTTGAAATAATTCAGTTTAAGAACATCATTAAGTTTTAAGGTTTCGTATGGTCACCAGAGGCTATTAGAATATATTTTTTTGGTTAATTGGATCTATGTATACTCTGAATATGTTTATAATATCACTTGGATGTCTTCTTATATGTTTGGAACATTCTGTATGCCATATTGGGTTTAAGGTTGTCAAGTGGACTAGGGACAACATATGTTTTCCTAAACTCAATCAAATGTTGTTATGGAATTGATATGAATTCTTGATGATGGATCTATTATGCTCTTATGATTTTTATATGTATGTTAGGGAACCTAAGTACACTAGGTGAGTGGCTCATAGTGAGGGGCCGGGGCCCTAAGTGGCTAGTACCAGGATAACCTACTATGAGTTATTTAATCAAGTGATAATCTAAATAAATGAATTGGGAATGGGAGATTATTGGAATGAGAAATTACACACTAATAAAGATTAATTGTGCCTCACCCATGCCTTTAGTGCTAGTAAAGACTAAGGATGGGAGTGGGAGAAGGTACCTATGCGTAGGTACGACTGGATGACCTTGTCTGTACGAGAGGCATTCGGTTCCGCATGTGCCTACTTGGGGGCCGGGGCCAAGAGTGGCTAGTACCAGGACAACCCAAGGGGTGAGGGCTATGAGATGACACTCACCTAGCTTGTAGCTTAGAGTCTCTACTAAATTTGATCATGCCTCTGGTAGTCCTTGTGGTCTTCTTGTCTTTTCTTTTGTGTTGTGACTTTGGGGAAATTTTATCACCACCTTAGGAATTTCCTAGTTGTTACCTCTTGTTTGGGTCTTTGGTTCTATCTCCTAGCTCGGGGGAGTGGGCCTATTGGTTCCACATGGTTGGGTGGTTAATATTTATATCGAGGTATTGATCGTGATTCTTTGGATGATCCTAGCACATATTCCTTTCCAAATCTACAGTTGAAGATTTCTTATTGGATATTTTAATATGTTGAGATGTACTTATGTATTTGTATTCGTGTAATTTTTAATTTCCTAAAAGGAGTCTTGTAGTATTGATGTAATCTCAATTCAAGGCAATGCTAAGGGAATGGGTAGTTCTAGGTAAAAGAAAGGGAAAAGAATGTGGAACATTGGACATGTTACTAGCATTAAAATAAAGTATTTATGTTATTTCTCCTATCCTCTTATGTTGTCCATGTGTAAAGGAAATAATCTTAAATATAATTATATATAATGATGTATCACAACAATAATGTATCCTCTCTTGATGAAAGAATTCAAAGAAATTATTGAGAAATGATAGATTAGTGATTGGAATTATTAACAATGAATGGTTATGAAACAATGCAATAGAATAGTAATTTGATTTTGATGTTAATACTTGGTTCATGTTAATGAAATACCTAAGATGATGCCTACCTTAATGAATATTAATCTCTTACCTAAATTATTAGAGAAAAGTGATATAAAGGATAGTAGATGTAGATGAAATCAATATGAATTTATGGAACGAGTTGATAAAAGGAATAATGATGTTGGATGATTAACCTATGTTTAATAAAAGAAATAAGTTAGGGACATTTAACTTGGTGCATTAAAATGAATGTAGATCTTTTAAGCTCATGATTCCGTGAATATCTTATGCATGTAAATGGTTTATATGATGTTGCTTTAGTAGCGATGTTAGGGAACCCGAGAGGACTTAAGTTGTATAAATCTTACATTCAAGTAGTAGAAAATTATTTCTTCTTTTAGAAATATGAAGTGTAATGATGAATATTATTCTAGTTAAAATAAATAAATAAAATAAAATAAAAATTACCTACTTGCATTTTATAGAGGTTTTATGTCTTGTCCTCTTGGGTTGCCTGGCGGGGCGTTACACATTTCCACCTGAAGAGATATTATAAATTTGAACAACGAATGCCCATTAACAAAATACAAAATTTGAACCAAAAAGAGCATCGATCTTCCCAAAAAAAGGGGGCAAAGTTTGGCTATCCACCAATTCATCCATCGAGCTTATCTTCAACACCACCTGAGCAAGCAACTTGAGCCATTGTGAGAGAATTACCATGCCTTTTCCCAACCAGCTGGAGGAGCTAACAGAGTGTCTAAAGCCCACCCATCACAATCTATCGGCCAAAATCAAAAGTCTAAGGAAGAAGGCCAGAGGGGGGATCAGAGCTGACTGCAGAGGGTAAGTTCAAATCAGGAACCATCATTGGGGGGAGAAGGGAAAGATTCTTGTCATCATGTGCAAGATTCCTGCAATGGTTAGAATGTTACACTAATGATTTGATTCAAATACAACTTGTTTTGCAGATTTTCATAACAATGGTAAGATCAAAATACCTCTAGCCAATAATCTCAATTTAATCTCTTTGTTTCCTCCAACTCTATTCTACTTGGTAATTGCTTTCTCTGACGCTCGAAATTATCTACAGAATTGCTCAGTTTTGTCTTCAACCAGTTTGACCAGCTTCACATGAATGCAATCTTTACATGTGCATTTTAGAATTTAATCTCAATCTCTTGTCTCCTTTTATATGTTAGAGTAGTCATATTATAGCTAATAATTAATTAATTAAATTATTAGTCTATTATTCTCTACACTTAAGTTAGACTCAGGCATATTATTATTCTTTAGGGTTTTCTCCTTTATGGTTTCAGTATCCTTTTATAAGGATTCCCTCTTTGTATTTTTCAGCAACTCAATGAATTGTTCATAATAGATTGTTCTTTTCAATGTGCATATGATGTCTCTGGTTTTTTGGCCTCCATAGATTTTTCTTGCCTTTTGTGCTTTGCTTCTTCCATATGACAGGGTTATGCATGCAGGTGTTCTTGGGAGATTAGTCTTTCACCTAATCTAACATGGTATCAGAGTCATCTTGCTACTCACTGTTTGTGTTTTGTTGAAGTGATTCAGAAGCAAGACGTTATTTTTTGTTTCTTTTTTGCCTGCAAAAAAGAAAAATAAAAATTTGGGGGTATTTTGAGCAAAAACGGATGCCTCCATTATGTCCAGAAGGCCCAAAAACCTCATAATCCATATAAAACTTGTCCATTTTGGACAACATGGCTCTGAGGCAAAAAAATTTTAGTTTTCAGTGCCGTACGAGCTCAAAAATCGAGAAAAAATATATTAAAAAATCATTTTTTTTAATGATTTTTGCATTTATTTTAATGCAGCCTGTGTATTTTGAAAGGCGCCACCGGCGCTCCTCTGCCACCAGCAGTGCCTCCAGTGCGCCTGCGCTCCGCCCGTCGCTGCTGTGCCCACTGCGGCCCCCGCTCCGCTTCACTGCAGACTCGCCACCGCCCTCCGCGGCCCCCGCTTCACTGTAGAGCCACCGCCGGCTCCTCCGCCGCCCCGCTGGCCTCCTCCATCGGCCCCGCTCTGCTCCGCCCTGCCGACCCGGCGGGTTTTAAGCTCCGTGGTGGTCACATGGGTGACCGGGAGTTCCGGGTTTAGCCCCCTGCGTGTGCCATGCGCCCAGGGGCTTAAAAATTTGTTTTGAAGCCTTTTAAAGGTACCTAGGCATTTTTTGCAATATCTTGAGCATACAAAGGTCTTTTTTGGACTTCTTTATATTGCCGAAAAGCTCTTTTCGAACTCCTTCTGATTATGGAGGTTAGGATTTTTGGCTCTGCTATTTTGATAGTATTTTTTTCTATCAAAGGTGATGTTTATTTTTTGCCTTCCGGGAGCCCTATCTCGCTCATCCGGACTCATTTTTTGGCTCACCAGATATCGTTGGAAAGCTGGTTCTATGAGTTATTCAGTTGCAGGGGTCTTTTATCCAGATTCTACTCCAGGTTTTCTCTCCTCCGAGTTTTTCACTTTCACACTCTAGCGGATTACTTGGGTTCTACAGGTCCTGGGATCTCTTCTTCTGTTCTTCTGGCTCACTCTTCTTTCTGACTTCTGAGCATTGTTTGCTTCTCTTCTGTAGCATTTCTTTTTTGTAAACGCACTGAGATAAAGTGCCTGCTTTTGCATATCTGGGATCTTGTACTCCTTGTGTTTGTTTGTACTCGCACTCAGTTATAAAGTGCCATGGGGGGTTATGATGTTTTGCCTTTTGTGCTCATCCACCTTTGTCAAGTGAGTGTATCTTCCACGACATTAGCCCATGCTGTGTGTCTATGACACCACCCTTTATCATGTGCTTGTACTTCTGTTGCACTGTTGGTGTTCCTGATTCTTCTTCTTCCAGATGTTTCTGGCATTGCATTTCAGTGTTCCTGTCACCCCTCTCCTTGTTCAGCATTATGGGGGTGGGGGTTCACCTATTGGTTCTATTGCTTCCTTGGTTCAATTGAGTGATCTATGTATACAGTTTTTGTTCCTATGTACTAGGCGGATGTAGTGGCTAGGCACCTATGCATTTCAGTGAGATGGATCATCTACCATATAGACACTCATTCATTCCTACTTTTGGAGGCCACCTCTTCGATTGATCAGCTCTTTAGAATTTGTCTTCTCTACCTGGTCATGCACTATTTCAGTGGGGGTTCCAACAGTTTCTTCTGACAATGTTTGCAGCTTCATGCTTCGGAGATGCTTCATGCTCTTTCTTGTTCCTTTCTTTGGGACATTCCCTAGATTAGAGGCTTTGTTTCCTTCATCTAGTTTATTTCTTGTACTCGGATACCTGATCAGGCCTTGTTGCTGGGACCCATTGCTCTTTCATGCATTTTTGTTTTCATGCATCTTTTAGTCCTTAGTTTGTTTAGCTTCTCCCTAAGTTACACTTAAGGAGGGTTGTTAGAGTAGTCATATTATAGCTAATAATTAATTAATTTAATTATTAGTCTATTATTCTCTACACTTAAGTTAGACTTAGGCATATTATTATTCTTTAGGGTTTCGGTATCCTTTTATAAGGATTCCCTCTTTGTATTTTTCAGCAACTCAATGCATTGTTCATAATAGATTATTCTTTTCAATGTGCATATGATGTCTCTGGCTTTTTGGCCTCCATAGATTTTTCTTGCCTTTTGTGCTTTGCTTCTTCCATGTGACAGGGTTATGCATGCAGGTGTTCTTGGGAGATTAGTCTTTCACCTAATCTAACATTATAGACATAATAAACCATTTTATTTCCATCCATAAATTTTGCCTCTTAATCTTCACCATTGATTTTGTCGCTTTAACCTTCCTCTATAGGTGTTTCAGTAACATGTTTCAATCTCCTTCATCGATCATCTTTGAATTTTGTGAGTCATTTGATCATCATAACAAATATTATAGTTTACCGCGATTTCATCAACAATTGTCCATCTTGTCATTTTTAGTCGGTAGTCATTAGTTCCATTTATTTCTTTCACTCGGTCAATACCATAATGTGTCAATGATAACTAACTAGGTTAACATTGTACAAAGTATACACTACACTTGCTCGGTGTACATTATTTCAACTCGGTGTATACTAAGTTCTTCTTTTACTGACCACATAAACTTGTTCATTCTTGATCTTCAATCCATAATAGAATCATGTAAAGCAATCAAATCACTAACATAATATCATAGACTCATCAATAAGTTACCCAATGAATACCATATCCATATATTTCTCATACATCTCATCTTCATGTAGATATCTCATTCCTTCACCATTATTTCCTTCTTAAGATGTTTGTAACCATCATGATAAGTATAGTCAAAACTAGTTGACATCAATGACAATACATAACTAACTTAATGTCTCACATATGCCTTAGTAGCTCAATGATCATCAATCACTGTCTTTTGAAGTCATCAATCTCTCTTTTAAAATATTCAATCAGTTGTAGTTTATCAATCTCTCTCTTTGTCATTGATGGAAACACACAATGAAATATGCCATAGAATACCAAACATATGTTCTACAACTCTTTATGCAAATGTTGTAACTTGGTAAGCTCTCCCTAGCTTATACATTTAATATGTTTAATCACTACACAACATCAATACTCTCCCTTTCGCTAATCTCTCTTTTGTGTTCTCTTTCTTACTTCATGCAGTTTCTCTCCCTATAGATTTAGCTTGAATATTTCATCCTATCTCTCTCCCTTTGAAAACAATGCCAAAAAAAAATTAGCTCTTCAATAGCCAAAACAATATCTCTATTTTTTGGTTTAGATCTAGTACCTTGCATGCACTGATATGCAGTTTCAGTTTGTCTTCCATCTTTCAGTTTTCACAGCCTTAGGAATCCCAAAGTGTGAACATTATATATCAACATCATTTGATATTCTAATAAAGTATAGGTTGATGCAATCTCCTAATCACCTTAGTGACTGATAGATAAGGGATGGGCCCCTAGTCTACTCCTCAAGTACTCCAATGTGTCCTTTGGTAAGGGTTTAGTAAATATATCAGCAAGTTGCTCTTGTGATTTCACATACTCCAATCTTGCTTTTCCTAAACTTGTTCCCTCAAGTAGAGATACTTAATAGAAATATGCTTTGTTTTTGCATGCATCACAAGATTCTTAGAAATATTAATTACACTTGTGTTATAACAATATATTATCACTGGGTCAGTGATCTCCTCATTCATACCTTCCAAAAGTTGTTTTATCCATGCAATAGTTGAACAATTAGCAGTAGCAACAACATATTCTTCTTTTGTAGTGGACTAAGAAATGCATCCTTGTTTCTTACTTATCCAAGTAACCAATCTTTCTCCTAAAAAGAATGCTCTACCACTAGTGCTCTTTCTATCATCAATGTTTCTAGCCCAATCCGCATCTATATAAACTTTTAGTTCAAATTTGTCTTCTTTCTTGTACCACAAACCATAGTTTTCAGTATTCTTCAAGTATCTCAAAATTATTTTTACAGCAATCATGTGTGATTATTTAGGATTAGCAGAAAATATTTCTATAATTCCAACCGCATGTGCAATATCTAATCTACTATGCACAACATACATTCAAAGACAAAGCATATTTCTATTAAGTATCATGTCTTGAGGGATAAAGTCAATGAAAAGGAAGTAAAGCTAGAATTTGTACCTACTAAAAAATAGATTGTTGATATCTTTACTAATCCTTTGTCGAAGGATACATTTGAATATCTCAGAGAGAAGCTTGGGGTGATAGCCCCTCCTTATCAAAACCAAAGATGTTGTTGATGGCATCAGTCCAGAGAGTCTATCAGAACATCATTTGTTGGATTGATGATTTTGGGGACTACTCCTCAGGGGGAATAGTCTTATGTTTATTTCTTGGTTTGGTATTTTTTTGATATCTTTGATCCTTTTCTATTGATGTCAAAGAGGGAGAGATTGTGTTAAAAATAGAGGTAATTATGTTTGAGAGAGATTTTGTTGGATCTAGATATTAAGAGTGATCAGGTGGATATAGTGATGTCTTTGTGCATTGATCATTTTTTCACTACAAATGTTTCCATCAATACCAAAGGTAGAGATTGTTAGAATATTTTTGAGTATATAAGAGTTTGGGATTTGGGTGTGCTGACATTAATTTTTTTCATTGATGTCAACATACTGATTGTTGTTTCAGATAGTGTGTTCAGGATCTTCAGCGGATAGGATTTAAGTTGGTTAGATGATACATTTGATACCTTAAGTTGCAATTGTAAGGTATTGTTTACATGTGTCTATAGACCATCTACCGAGGTTCTAATAATTTGGTATGATAGTTTGAGTGAGGATTGATCGAGTTTCTAGTTCCTGGTGTCATTGCGTTAATGTGAATAGTGAATTAGTATTTGGTTCAGTATGACTTGGATTTGATGTTTTAGAGGTTGTGAAACTAGTGGTTACATGTTGCCTTATCATTGTTTTCATAGCTAGTGTTGTTCATGATTAAGAGCACACGAAGCTATCTTTTGTTATGACTGAGTTTGGTATTTTAGTGTTCATGTTGATCAGATATAAATATGAGTTTGGATTTGTATTAGAGATTATGTGAAATTTATGGATGGTATTCATGTTTCTTGTTGGTGTTCTTGAATTGTGTAATGATCATTTTTTTGGTTCACATTGGTTGAGGTGATTAGTTTTTTTTTTGTTTTGGTAGCGTGTTGGTGTTTCTTCATTTATTTCTTAGTTGACAGCTTGATGGAGTAACATGTGATTCTTGATGTTTTCTTGATGCCACATTTGCATGTTCTTAGATGAAGATTTGGGTCCTATTTAAGTCTTGGACAGATCGCATTAGAGATTCAGAAAAATGTTTATATATTTTATAGTATTAGGTCTTATCTGACCTAGTGGTTGATTATTCTTTGTAATTGGTATAAATAAGAGATAATTTTGTAATGGTAGAGAGAGTAGATGTGAGAGAGAGATGTCAATATTTGTATTCTCCATTTAAAGAAGAGTTTGTACTTTATTGAAATTTTTTTGGCATAGGAGATGTTATTTGTCAGTTCGGTTGTAAAGAACTTTATGTCTGCCCTATTGTAATTGAAGATAGATCTTGAACCTAACCGAGGGCTAGATCTGAGATGGTATTGTGACTAGTGAGCTCTGAGAAGCGTTTATGTTGATTCAGTTGTAAGCCTTTGGTTGCAAGTGTATCCTTTGTTCTCTAGTTTCTCTTAACTAGGAAGTATTTTTAGCATAGTACATTCATCTAGTGGGTTTGACTCCCACTAGGGTTTTCCCTTAACTGGGTTTCCTAAAGAATAAATCTTGGTGTTTTTTGTTGTGTGTTATGGATCTTGCATTACCATTTATCTTTAAAATCTAAGTAATTAAAGTTGAATTAAAAGTATTATCTACACACAATTGATTCACCCTCCCTCCTCTCAGTTGTGTTCACCTCCTTTTGGGCCTAACAATTGGTATCATAGCCTAGTCCTTTTGAAGAAGCTTGACCGCTTAAAGGAGATCCATCATGGCAAGTGTGAGAAAAGAGAGTTTGAAGTTCAATGGAAACAACTATCTAATTTGGAAGGATCGGATGACTACCTACCTGATATGCATGGGGATAGGATATGAATACTGGTAGATCATAGAGAATCCTTATGTTATGATGAATGATCTAACAAATGCTATTGCAGATGAAAAGAAAAAATTCAAGGAGAATATGTTTTCCAGGGAAGCCTTGATCAACACCTTATCAAATTGAGTATATTCATGCATCTATGTATTGAGGACTACACATAGGTATATACAAAATTAGAAACTATTTATGAAGGTGACACATATGTTAAGAAAGATAAGTTGTAGGGATTAAAAGAAAAATATGAAGATATGAAGATAGTGAAGGTGAAACTTCCTTAGTCTATTTTCAAAGAAAAAATGATTTAGTTTGTGAAATCAGGCATGCTGGTGGTACCTTGATAGACAATGAAGTTGTAGATTGGATTATGAGATCTTTACTCAACTGTTATAGTGATAAAGTTTTTGTTATTGAGGAATTGAGAACTATATACCTATTTCAAGAGAAGCTTTGGCAGGAAGACTTTGTGTCTATGAGATGAATACACTTAGTAAGGAACTTCTTAAGGTTAAGACTGCATTCAAATCCAATGTGACTAAGTATGACCAAGGAGAAATCTCTACAAAGATGAAATTCAAATACTATGCTAAGGATTGGGAAGAGATCATGGAAGAAGGAAGGAAGATTGATGAATTTGAAGCCTTGATTGGAAGAAGACTACATATGGGCTCCAGTAAGTATGAAGGAAGATTACCTTTGAAATATTTCAATTGAAATAAGATTGGTCATATTGCATCTAGGTGTCCAAATAAAAGCTACAAGGATAGTAAGGGACAAATCTTTAAAATAGCATGCTAAGGGTCATAAAAGTTTCTATGTTGTTGAAGAAGGTGTGACTAGTGATGTGTTTGTTGCTAGTGAGGATGATATTTTATTTATTGCTATTAAAGAAGATAATCCTAATGAAAAAAAAGCATTGGTTTCATGAGTTGTTAAAATAGACGAATGGGTTATTGATAGTGGATGTTTACACAATATGACCGGTGATAAGGATAAATTTTTGAAGCTTGATAACTATGATGATGGTGTTGTTAGATTCGATAAAAATGCTCCTTGATTGAATAAAGGAAAAGAATCTATTACTCTTCATGGTAAAAATTGTACTGATTGTGTCCTATATGTTGAAGGTTTAAGTCATAATTTTTTTAGTGTTGGATAGCTATTGGATAAAGGTTACAAATTGGAATTCATTAATGCAATTTGCAAGATCATTTGAAGTATGGGAAAGCTTATTACATTAGGTACATAAACTATTGGTAATCTAGTTCATTTAAGAACTGTTGATAATAAACATTTGATTGCTAAGATTGATGATAGTTGGTTATGGCATAGAATATTTTATCATGTGAAATTTGATAATATGGTGAAAATTAGCACTACTCAAGTTGTAAGAGATTTTCCTAAATTGATAAAGCCTAATAACATGTGCAAAGAATGTCAAATGGGAAAGTTGACTAGATCTACTTTCAAGAATAAAGCATACACTTCGAATGGGTTGTTAGATTTGCTACATATAGATCTTTGTGTTCCTAATAAGACTAGAAGCTATTATGGTGATAGATACTTTAGGTTATTTGTTGATGACTATTCAATGATGATGTGGGTTATAGTTTTGAAAGAAAAATAAAGAATCTTTTCATAAATTTTAGATATTTAGGATAATAGTGGAAATAGAATCTAGAAGAAAATTGAAGTGCCTAAGATCGAATGGAGGAGGAGGATTCGCATCCGGTGATTTCTATGCATTTTGTTAAGAACATGGGATAAAGAGACAAACTTATGCTCTATGAACCCCACAACAAAATGGTGTTGTTGAGCGAAGGAATAGTACTATCGTAGACACAGATAGGACTATGATGATTGAAAAAAAAATTAGTAGAGAGAAGTTGTGTGCACTGCAGTATATACCTTGAACCAAGTACAGATTAGACAAGGAACTGGTAAGACTCCTTATGAACTATGGTATGGTCATATTCCCATAGTAAAATATTTTAGAATTTTTGGAAGTAAATGCTACATTAAGAGAGATGAGGATATCGAAAAATTTTATCTTAGGAGTGATGAAGGAATATTTCTTGGGTATTCTACAAAGAGAAAAGCATATAAATGTTGTAACTGTAGGCTGAAGAAGATTGTTGAAAGTGAAAATGTTAGAGTTGATGAGAATATGGAAAGACCATAAATAACTTGTGGGTATGACATGACTGAAGAAGACAATCATATTATGGAGGTACAAAATCAGAATCGGGATGGACCAGAAGAGAAGAAAGAACCCGAGGAAAATGAAGTGGATATTAACATTGAAGGGTCTACTACAAAACCTACACCTAAAACTCTATGGTATGTAAGGATTAATCATTCTGAAGATGTCATTATTGGTGATAAGAATAGAGGTATTCAAACTAGAAGTAGAATTGCTAGAGATGAAACATGTCTTCTATATGAATTTGAGCCTAAATATGTTATAGAAGCATGTAATTATGAGAGTTGGATTAAATAAATGAGAGTGGAACTTCATTAGATTGAGAAGAACAAGACTTGGATCCTTTTCCCAAACCTATTGATAAAAATGTGATCGGCACTAAATGGATATTCAGAAACAAGATGAATGAAGATGGAAAATTGGTTCAGAACAAGGCAAGATTGGTATGCAAAGGATATTCACAAATAGAATTTATTGGCTTTACAGAGACCTTTTCCCCTATAGCTAGGCTTGTAGCAGTTATATTACTTCTTGCATATGAAGCTTCTAGAAATTTTAAATTCTATTAGATGGATGTTGTTAGAATTCTTAGGCACTAAGAGGGAGGTTGAATCAATGTAAACAAATTTAAAACTAATTTAACAACCAATATGATTAACCTTACTAATACCTTCTAAATAGTAAAGTATATAACTGAAGTAAACAAATAAAAGATAGAAATATCAAACATCCACAAAATTATCACACATGACACAATGATTTTTGTGTGGAAACCCTTGGATAGAGGGAAAAACCCACGGTGGGGATGACACCCACAATTCCAGTACTGCAGTAAATGATTTTTCTCTATTAAGAGCTTACAATTACCCTTTTATGAGGTTTCACCTTGTTAGGAGTGACTATTACCTTGTTAGAAGTACAATCAAATCTACTAAGATCTATCTTGCTAGAGGATTTATAAGACTTTGTTAAGAGCTCACCCAATTAAGGGATTTATAATAGGAACCTATTAAATTTCACCCAGTTAAGGGATTTTCTTGTTGTAACTACTATGGTACAACAAGTTGAATGATCTGGATGTAGCACTGACTACTTGATATATCCAATCTATTTAATGCACTCTGTAATTTCTCACCAATCTAACTCTATCAGATCTCTTATCGTAACCCTAATTGATTTCACAATAAACCATAACAACCTTCCCAAATATCACAACAACAACAACCAATAACATTTTTTTTATGACCAGTACCACTTATATATATTTCTAGCCCTGACTTTCATGAAATGTAAATATTTTCCCTCCAAAGTGATAATCTCTATGCGAAACACAATTTCCTATTAACACATCAGCTTACAATAAGATCTGCATTACATTTCTCCAAAATAGTCAAACATGTTTGACTTCTCCAATACACCACCTTAGATCTTCCTAAAATAACATCCTTGAATCCATAATTAACTCCTCATCAATTTTAACATCATTATTACACTCATCATACAATTAAGTATCAAAGAAACCACTACACTAATTATCAATCTAACATCTTCCAAATGACGCTCAAGAACAACAATTATGCTTACCTATCTGAATGACTCTGTCAACAAAATCTCTATCACCAATCAACCAAATGAGTTGTGGTTGGAACCACACTTTACTCTAACCATGTTGATATTGTATCTATGATCGCTCATAATTATTTATTTGTCACAACCAAAAGTGTTAACCTCTCTATGTATCGATATTATGGACTTAACCAAATTCTCCTGCATAACTGGTTACTTATCCTTCACATCGATTGCATCATGTACTTCATTGATTATGATATATAACTAAACTGACTTAGTTTCCACCAATGAGAACCAAACCAATTACTTCCAATTACTAAAACCATGCCAACTCAACATAATGTCAACATATGTTAAGTCTACATTTGTAAATGGTGAACTAGAGGAAGATGTTTATATTGAGCAACTTGATGGTTTTACTCTAACCAAGGAAGGAGATATGATTTTTAGATTACAAAAAGCTTTGTATGGGTTAAAAAAAGTTCCTAGAGCCTGGTATGCTAGATTGGACATGTATTTAACAAAGATTGGTTTCAACAAGGGTACTACAAATAGTAATTTATATTTCAGAATAATTGATGATAATATCTTAATTGTTGAAGTGTTTGTTGATGATATCATTTTTAGTGGTAATGATGAGTTGAGTAGAGGTTTCTATGATCAGATACAAAAATGATTTGAGATGTCTATGATAGGTGAAATGAAATTATTTCTTGGATTGCAAGTTACACAGCTGGAAAAAGGAATCTTTATTTCACAATCCAAGTATGTCAGAGAATTATTGAAAACAATTGGTATGGAAGATTCAAAACTGGTAGGAACTCCTATGGTTACTAGTTGAAAATTAACTAAGGATGATGATTCCCCTTATGCTAATCAGACACTATGCAGATCTATGATTGGTGGATTGCAATATCTAACTCATTCTAGACTAGACATATCAAATGTTGTTGGAATTGTTGCAAGATTTCAAGATGAACCAAAGGAATCTCACATGATTGTTGTAAAGAGAATTTTTAGATACTTGAATGGTATAGTTGACTATAAATTATGGTATGGTAAAGATGATGATTTCACCCTATGTAATTACAACGATACTGATTGGGTAGGTAATTTGGATGATATAAAAAGTACTAGTGGTGGTGCATTCTTCTTTGGTAAGAGACTAGTTTCTTGGATAAGAAATAAGAAGGATTGTATTTCTCAATCTACTACTGAGGCTGAGTGTGTTGTTTCTACAATAAATTGTAATCAAGTTGTTTGGATGAAGCAAATGTTGAAGGATATAAGGATAAAGATTGATGAATCCATTGTTATCCACTATGATAACTCTTGTGCTATAAATATTTCAAAGAATCTAGTATTGCATTCAAAGACAAAGCATATTTATATTAAGTATCATGTTTTGGGGGATCAAGTCAATGAAAAGGAAGTAAAGATGGAATTTGTACCTACTAAAGAACAGATTGTTGATATCTTTACTAAGCCTTTTCCAAAGGATACATTTGAACATCTCAGGGAGAATGTTGGGGTGATAGCCCCCTCCAGATCAGAACAAAATATGATGTTGATAGCATAAGTCCATAAAATCTATCAGAACATCATTTCTTGGATTAATGAGTTTAGGGAGTACTCCTTACGGGGAGTAGTCTTATGGGTATTTCTTGGTTTGGTAAAATTTTTGATAACTTTGGTCCTTTTCCATTAATGTCAAAGGTGGGGGAGATTGTCTAAAAAATAGGGGTAATTATGTTTGAGAGAGACTATGTTGGAGTTGGCTATTAAGAGTGATCGGGAGGATATATTGCAACTATACTTTTAGAGTGATTGGGTGGATATAGTGATGTCTTTGTGCATTGATCAATTTTTACCTACCCATGTTTCCATCAATGCCAAAGAGGGAGATTTTTGGAATATTGTAGAGTATGTCAAAGTTTTGGATTCGGGGGTGTTGACATTAATTTTTTATCATTGATGTCAACATACTGATTGTTGTTTCAGATAGTGTGTTCACGATGTTCGGTGGAGAGGATTTAAGTTGATCAGATGATATGTTTGAGATCTTATGTTGTGATTGTAAGGTATTCTTTACAGGTTTCTATATACCATCTACCGAGGTTTGGAGAATTTGGTATGACAATTTGAGTGAGGATTGATCGAGTCGCTAGTTGTTGGTGTCACAGTGTTCATGTGAACAGTGGATGAGTGTTTAGTTCGGTATGACTTGGATTTGATTTTTCAGAGGTTGCAAATCTGGTGGTTACACGGTGCCTTATCATTGTGTTTAGAACTAGTGTTATTCATGATTAAGAGTATAGTAAGCTATCTTTTGTTATGATTGAGTTCTCTATTTTAGTTTTCATGTTGATCAGAGATAAAGATGAGTTTGGATTTTGTATTGGAGATGATGTGAAGGTTCTTGATGGTATGCATGTTTCTTGTTGGTGTTCTTGGATCATGGGATGATCGTTTTATTGGTTCACATTGGTTGAGGTGATCGGGTTTTCTATTTTGGTATCGTGTTGGTATTTCTTCATTTAGGTCTTAGTTGAATTGATGGAGAAACGTGTTGCAATTCTTGACATTTCCTTGATGCCACATATGTGTGTTCATGGATGAATATTTGGGTCCTAATTCATGGCCGACTTGATTTGGATCACATTGGAGATTGAGCATAATTTTCATATCTTTTATTGTATTGGGTCTTAGCCATCCTAGTGGTTGATTACTCTTTGTAATTAGTATAAATGAGAGATCATTTTGTAATGGTAGAGAGAGAGATATTGGTATTTGTATTCTACATTTGAAGTAGAGTTTGTACTTCATTGAAACTATTTTGGCATAGGAGATCTTATTTGTCAATTTGGTTGTAAAGGATTGCATGTCCACCCTATTGTAATTGAAGATAGATCATTGAACATGGCTAAGGGCTAGATCTAAGATTGTGTTGTGAGCAATGAGCTCTAGGCAGTGTGCCTATTGATTTAGTTGTAGTCCTTTAGTTTCAAGTGCATCATTTGTTCTCTATTTTCTCTTAATCAGGCAATACTTTTAGCAAAGAAAGTTCATCTAGTGGATTTGACTCCCACCAAGGTTTTCCCTTAGCTAGGTTTCCTCAAGAAAAAATCTTGGTGTTCTATGTTGTGTGTTGTGGATCTTGCATTACTATTTATCTTTTAGATCTAAGTAATTAAAGTGGAATTAAAAGTATTAGAACACACAATGGATTTTCCCCTCCTCTCAGTTGTGCTTGCATCATTTTGGGTCTAACATGTTCTCCATGTTTTACTTTTTTATCTTCATCAAGTGGTTGTATTAGGATTATTGTACCATCCCTTGATTCTTGCACTTGTATGGCATGTGTGTGAGCCTACTTCTTGTATGTGCATTATTTGTGTTTGGGATGTGTGACTATCTCCATGAGCATGGTGGGGTGGGTCGAGGGTACCATGTGGCTAGGTGGTGTTGCACTTTACCACTAGTGGGGACCGATGCACAACTGGTGAATATCTTCTAGTTACAGAGTTCAAGCATGATGTGCTCATCCTATCCTTATATCTTTTTTTTATGATTTCACATATTTTTTGTTATGATCATTAAATTAGATTTTATTTTGATGTGTAGGATTGTATCAAGTGTGTATGACCTTAATTTCTTATAGTTGGTACTCATTGATGTGGATTTGTAGATTTTTAGGCTGAGCATTGGAGTTGTCATTAATAATGATCATGTCTTTTCCTTTAAATTTTGTGGACGTGGTCTAAACTCTCACATGGTGGCTTGAACGTGACTTGGTCATTCATGCTTGTATTGCAATAATCTTGGAACCCTTGGAAGTACGTTTGAGTCTTGCACTTGTGCATGATTGTGTGAAAACATGGCTTACTTACAAGTTTTATCATTTCTCATGCATTGTGGTTGAAGTTTGCCCTTATGTTCATGATGTTAATTCCATGTTCTAAAAAAAATTGTTAAATTCATATTTGACCCTAAGTTCTGAGGGTTCCTTGGAAGGGCATTACATCTGGTATCAAATCTCATGTTCATATGATGGTAACTCTTGGTATATGTTTCCTACATAGTTGATTATGTTGGCACATGAGTGTACATGTGGTGTTTCTTGAGCTAGTGGTGGCTTGTTTCTCAGGTGCCTAGGTGTGGAATTCTTGAGTGGTCTAGAGGAACAGACCCAAGTAGAATGTGTTGGAGGAAGAGTACCTCCTAGATCTTTGCACCTATCAGGGATGGATGATACCCCTACATGAGAACCTCTTTTGAAGATTTTGGACCATTTGTTGGTGAGTTGCTCCTAGCTTGTGAGTGTTTGTGATCCTTGTGTGCTTTGATTTTATCAATGTCTTGGAGACTATGGTTGTGTTTCCCTTGTTATAGCATGATAGCTTTATATGTTGATTCTTATATGCTTGGCAGCCCTTGAGTCACTTGTTTTCTTGCATGACCCTACTTAGTCAGAGTGACTGGTTGGTATCCATGTATGGCCTTGAGTGCCTATTGATGGACTCCCAGTGGAGTGTGGTGCATTTTTTAATGTCATTTTTGTATTAAAAGTGAAAGAAAAAGAATGGATTCATGTTTATTATATTGGCATTTTTGCAATTGCATTGTAAATACATTCCGCTTTGGAAAGTGATATTATGAGCCATTGCATTTATGAAAGGAATATTCATTAGTAAAGAATTAAAAAATTTCATATGTAATGGATCATTTAGGTTAAGGACTTATGCCCCCAAATTGCATGTTGCTTGGATCTCTTGAAAAATATGATGCCTTCTTGTTGTGTGGCACTATATTTACCATTGTATGAGTGCAATGATGTAGCCATGCTGATATTGCTTTGCACATTCATCAATTTTTTGTGGTGTGCTTAAACCCTCTCCTAATTAAACCCTACATAATGAAACTATTGCATTGCATGGAAAATACAATGTAAATGGAGAAAGATCATTGTTGCATTTAATAGTGTTTTAAGTGATGCATGGCATTAGAATCATAAATGATTCATTATATGGTGTGTCTAGGTATATTCTTTGATGTTTCTAGGATGTTGTATTCCCTAGTATGATGTGGCGTTCACTCTCTCTAATGTGATTGTTATTAGTCACAATGTCATGTAAATGTGATTCTTGTTTGGTGATTTATTTTATTTTCTTGGTGAATTATTCCACATGTTGTGTGGGCTAGAATTGAATTTTTGGACTTTCTTATGCTTGGACTAGTTGCCAAAACTTTTTCATCTATCTAATTGTGATATTCACCATGCTTGATGTATTGTTGAAATTGAATGCATTTGGGGATTTACTATTGGAATTGATGATTCCCCCATTTGGTTTTTTCCCTTTTTAGTTTCATGGTGACTCTTATTTTGAAAATAAAAAGAAGTGCAAGTTATCAATGATGTATATGCATGTTATCTTATTTGATTTAAAGATGCACATAATTGTAAATCCTCCTTTATAAGGATGTTAGTGGATGCATTTTGTAATTATTGGTAGATGTGTATCATGTTAGATGATATTATAGTTGCATGAACTTTATGTAAATTGTTAAAGAATGAATAGTTATTTTTTGAAAACCTCATTTTGAGAATTAGTTAGAATCATGATATAAAGACTACTTTATGTTAATGTCAATGCTTATCTTGTACAGTATTGGTTAAGATTGAATGCTTGCATTAGTTTCTGGCATGTATGTTTATTGTGATTCAGACTGCTCCCATGCCTGTGATATTGAGATCCTATGTGTTCTCTTTCTTGGCTTTATTTATTTTGTATGGTTGGGTGTGAGTTAGTCCACCTGTGAGGTTAACCCTAGTTTTGGATCTTGAGAGAATACCTTACCTTTGTGCTTGCCTCTTTTAGAGTGATTGCAAAGGTTCTTAATGCTCCATTTTTTTTATTATTACTATCGAGTGTTCTTTGGGCCACTTCTATTGTGGGTTACCTAACTCTTCTCTTTATGTTGGCATAGTGTGGGGATAGAGATTTTCCCTTTCCTATGCTTTGAGACTCCCTTGTCCATCTCTCTATATGATTATATATTTTTATTATATGATTTATTTTATTCCTCTTTGCGAGACTCCATATTTGAGATTGGTTTTTCCTAAGGAGTTTTGTGTAGTGTGTCATTCCTAGCTTCAAGATAGAAGGACATGATCTCTACAAACATACCTTGTCATCATGAGATTGGTTAAGGATGTGTGTGAAGGACTCAGTTTCACCTTGTTAAAGGTAAAACCTTGGTCTAGCTGGGTTGGGTAACCCTTGTCTCAACTATAGTTAAGCTCTCGATTCTAGAGAAATCATATTGCTCCTATGCTTGGTATTTAGTTGGATTTTGTGTATTCCTTCATGTGGAAGGAGTGTAATGTTGAGCCTACGTAGTGTAAGTGCACTTGGTTGTGAGAGGAAACTTGAATTTGTACCTCTTGGTACCCAAAGATGGACTTAATGTCCCTTAGAGAAGTACACTTTTGTAGATAATTCTCACCTTTTTAGATTATTCAATGAGTAAGTGAGACTCTAATTGGATTAAAGTATGTTCCAGATGAGCATGGTGGTGCTTTTCAATCTTGTGGTATGATCTTTCACTTATTCTTGGATTGTTAACTTGAGATTTTTTGGTGCCTTGGTCTTAGAGGAGACCTAGGAGGGCATTATTTTATGGCTAGATGCATCATGATGAGGTAGAGTGGCAAGTGGTATGCCTCATTTGACATAGATCATGGATAGACATATTCTTCCTAGCATGTATTGTGATTCCTTTTTAGGAATTTGAGAGTTATTAATGTTATTTTTAGGGTGTGTTGGTCCTTACAGAAGTTGTGAGGCTGGCTAGTAAGGATTTGGTTTGGTTAGGAAAGACTTGTTAAGGATTCATATGGCTATCTTTGTGATTGGATTTGGTCGAGGATCTTTCTTTTTGTGTGCTTTGTATTGTTACTTGTAGGCTTCAAGGAGTAAGCCTAGTCTTTGGGGGGAATGACGTAGTGCATCTCCCATTTTCTTTTTGCATAACATCCTAATGAGTGTGGCTTTGACAGTATGTTGTGTGAGTGCCTCTGTGT
Source organism: Chamaecyparis obtusa (assembly GCA_027943335.1). Classification (NCBI taxonomy): domain Eukaryota; kingdom Viridiplantae; phylum Streptophyta; class Pinopsida; order Cupressales; family Cupressaceae; genus Chamaecyparis; species Chamaecyparis obtusa. Next base: position 841,053 of record BSBK01001708.1, read on the forward strand.
AGTTGGATGATATTTCTATTATAATGATCTTAGAATAACTCAGAGGGGGGGAGAATCAATTATCCTCAGGTCCAAATGTACCAATTCAACTTTCTAGCTCTTCCACAAACTTAGATCTAATCAGCAATTCACTTGGTCTCTATAGCATATATTAGTTACATGAAACTTGCAATCCATTGTCCAAAAGTAATCAACTTGTAGAATATAAAACTTTCAACAATATTCACATCAAATAACATTCACACAAGTATAATACCATGATTTAACATGGAAACCCAATTTGGGAAAAACCACTTATAACATGCTACTGATTTTTACTCTTCTGAAGTGAGCTCTGTGAGAAGCCAACCCTATTAAAGTTTTACAATACACATTGTTAGGTGTGACCCTATTAAAGGATTTAATCACCCTGTTAAGAGTGGCCTGGTTAGAGGGCTTAAGAACATTCCATCAAAATGTCACATTGATTAAAGGGTTTACACAATGACTTTTAGGTCAACCTTGATTAAAGGATTTAGACTAATACAACAGTTAGAAAGTAATAGTAGGTTATGATCTGAAACATAAAACTCACTTTGCAAATACAGATCCAATTCGGTCATATGTTGATTTACTGACTGACCTTCATTTCCATCTCCATCTCTGATCTACTCGAAAATTCTCTTCAAGCAATCACCACAACTTTGTTCAACTCTTCATAGCTTCACCTTAGCCTTATTCTTAGATTCATTAGTCAATAATATCAAGTTCTTCCACACTCTTTTTAACCTCACAATTATTTCATCTTTATACCTCCTTGATCAGGTAGATTAATCTTTTTCTGCTTAATTTCTTCTGTAGATCTTAGGTTTAGATCAGTTTCATCAAATCCTTCCATCATTTTATTTTCCTACTTTTCCTTATAGATACATCTCCAAACTTCTCCTTGAATCCATAAGAAAATGGTTTACCAAGCATTAAATGCTCCATATCATTCATTAATAATGTCAACACATTTTACATATCCCAAGAATTCAACTATGTCAGTTGGGATTCTCAATTCTTTTATAAACTATAAATTACTAACACTCGGTCAATACTGTGTTCATCTCCTCGGTTATTACTGGATATCTCGATCATCGCTAAAACTTTCTTTCTTAGAAAATACTATCTTTGCTCGGTTAATTATCTGTCACTCGGCAATTACTAATGCTCGGTCAACACTATATTTTCTCAACTTATACCAAGGCACTCGGTCGACACTAGCATCACTCGTCTTAAACTAAATTTATTCACTTTTCCTCGGTTAAGCCTATGTTTCAAGTCTTTCTTCTCCACTTGGTGTTGAAGATAAACAACACATTACCTTGTCAATGTGCCAAGTAATCAAGTACCCATTGAAGTGTCACATAACTAAACCTTTCCTTAGGTCCTTTTGTTATCTCCTCTTTCCAAATCCTCTCCATCAATCAAAAGATATGGTACTCTACTAGATAGCAATTGTGTTACCTGTACACACAAAAGTAGTGCACTTCTATGAATCCTTACATGCAAGGAAACTCAAGAATGAGCCCTCACAAATCGATCCATAGCTCTCTATGTATGGAGTTGCAAGATTGTGAAATTGCTCTTAGCTAGAGCTAATAAACTTAATGACCTTGCTAGTCAACCACACAATGAGAGATTCAAGTGAAGACAAGGGAAAGAATGCCAATATCTCCAAGAATCAAATGAAATGCAATGCAAGTAAGCTAAGAATGAAAATGCAAATATGCAAGCTATGCTATGAAAATAAAAGTACAATCTAAACTATGAAATGAAAATAGCAAGTGTTACAATCCTTCCTATTAAACTAGATGAGTTATTCTAAAGCATGAAAGGAAATCTAAACTATGAAAGCATGAAATATGAAGCTACTATGCAAGAATGAAAACTAAACTATGAAGCAATGAAGAAAGCCAAGATGTGATGCAACAATGATCTCCAAAAAGCTTCAAAGTCTTCAAGAATTCTTGCAGCATAAAGTTAGCATAAAAGTGAATGACCTAGAATGAGGAAGAGAGCTCTTCTTTTATAGGAAATGAGGAGAAATGGACCATGGAGATTAAGAGGAAAAAGACTTAATCAATGGTGGAGCATCAAAGAGGAGCAATCCATGTGCACAAGTATCTTCCAATGAGAAAATAAGAGTTGACTTTTGTGTCCATATGAGACAAAAAGTGTTTTTTCCCTTTTTATAAAATAAGAATAATGTTTTATTTGTGCAACTTAGGATAAGAGGAAAAGGTGGGGGTTTTTTATTTATTAAAAGGGGAGGAAATATTCTTTTTAATAAATAAAGACTTTAGGATAAAATAGTTAGCCTAAGGTAAAATCGAAAATGATAAAATAGGATTTGATCAAGGAAATTGATATATTTGAAAAATGTTGATTTTTAAAAATATTGATTCAGCGATTTGATAAATTGTTGAATGGGGGCCCAAAGTCTAGGTGACCATTTTAGGGTACATACATTTGCCCCTCTTTGACTAATTTGTGATCATTCTGGGAACACATGTGGTCAAAGAAGAATTGAAATGTGAGATCGATTTGGGATCACAAAACAATCTAGACGTGTGATCATTCTGGGAACACGCTAGGACAAAAAATAAATAAAAGATTTTGGACATGAGTTCATTTTGGGATCACATCCAAAATAAGAGATAAAAATCTGAAGCTGAGCTAAAGCTCATAAAAAGATAGTTGAATCAAAAAAATCAAGGATTAAATCCAATAGGTACTGCCCCCTCGGAATCGAAATCAAAATCAGGTAAAGGAGAATAGCAGATTGATAAAAGATGATCAAATCATAATCAAAGATGAAAGATGACAGGATAACCATTAGGCAGTGAAAACATGCCCCAGTGATGAATGAGAAGAAAAGAAATGGGGTGTATGGAAGACTAGAAGTGTGGAAGACATGAAAAGGAAGAAATTTCATCAAAGATCGAAGAATTATGTCTCAAAAGGTTAGTCAACTGCACAGAAGAAAGAGAAATTTGAAATACAATTTTGACTACCAAGATGAACTTAGATTTTGATTTCAAGTCCGAAAATGGATCTAGGACATTGAAATGAATAGGAAATGATGTGATATGAAAGACAAGAAGCGAAAGACATGATCGAGAGGAAGTGGAAGGTGAGTGCAGTTGACCAACAGGTCCATGCAAGATGAAAAGGAGAGCTCTCTCCATATTCAAGATGCAAGACTTAAGCTATTATGAACCTAAAAATGCAAGCTACTATGAAAGTGGTTGACTTGCAAGGTCACAATGCTTATAGACATCTAATTATCATCATCGAGCGTTATTGGTAGCGTCGTAAGATCATATAATACACACTAGTATAACTATGTGGATCTGAATATGATCTATATCATATAGGAATGTGAAAATCCCACCTAAGCATCAAAGACATGTAGGTCAAGATGACTAGTGCAGTGAGATTACCTAAGTTTGATATGGCAAGATTATACTCACATTGAGACACAAGAAAGTCAAGATGACTATAAGTATGCACTTGCAAAATAGTCAAGGATAATACCTTGTAGGTCCGAATGTCAAGTGGAACAAACATAAATGCTAATGACAATTAGGACCAACAAAATATACCTACAAGCAGAAAAAGAAATAAAACATGTCCTCATGCCCTCAGCTTTCTAGCTAGGCATCATCGAAAACTATCATAGGGAGAGAACACTCATCAAAGAAATCAGCATAGACAGCACACAAAGAAAACAAATTCAATCAAGTCTCAGTGAGTCAAGTGTTTAAGTGTGTGTGTGTAGGTCATAGAGTCAAACTTTGAGTATCGCATCTGCTAGTGAGAAATATTGCATCATCTAGACTGCGGGTAGGATATCTGATAAGTGTTAAGAAACACTCGACACTAGGAAAGTGTTGAAAAACACAATTGGGGTGAGTGTGACTATTTTTTGAGATTTTGAATTTTTATTTTTTTTTGTATTTTTTAGGACTTTATATGCTTTTTAGGATTTTTTTCAGCATCATATATTAATTTTTTAAAAAAAATTTCAAGATCAATAAGTATGTACAAAGGATGCCCCTAGACAGAACGAGCATCAAATTCCCAAGCAAGATCACATCATGTAGTCCCAATGTTTAGCATGGTGGAAAACAAGAGGGATTAGCAAGCTGGTGGAAGAGATGGAAGACAAGGGAAGGAAGGAGAATGAAGGGAAGAAATCCTCAAGGACAAACTCCTCAAGAATACCCAAGCTAGGGAAAAATTATCATGCAAAGCACATTTGGACAAGCAATGAAAGGCCAGCATAGGATAAGTCACAAAAAGCTTCAAATTCTTCAAAGTCTTCCTGCAAGCATAAAGTTAGTTTCAAAGTCTTCAAGAATTCCTGCAACATAAAGTTAGCATAAAAGTGAATGACCTAGAATGAGGAAGAGAGCTCTTCTTTTAAAGGAAATGAGGAGAACTGGACCATGGAGATTAAGAGGCAAAAAACTTAATCAATGGTGGAACATCAAAGAGGAGCAATCCATGTGCACAAGTATCCTCCAATGAGAAAATAAGAGTTGACTTTTGTGTCCATATGAGACAAAAAATATTTTTTCCCTTTTTATAAAATAAGAATAATGCTTTATTTGTGCAACTTAAGATAAGAGGAAAAGGTGGGGGCTTTTTATTTATTAAAAGGGGAGGAAATATTCCTTTTAATAAATAAAGACTTTAGGATAAAATAGTTAGCCCAAGGTAAAATTGAAAATGATAAAATAGGATTTGATCAAGGAAATTGATATATTTGAAAAATGTTGATTTTTAAAAATATTGATCCAGGGATTTGATAAATTATTGAATGGGGGCCCAAAGTCTAGGTGACCATTTTAGGGTGCATACATTACCAATTAAAGTTTGACATCAATGACAATATAACAATTGTTTCAATTGTAGTTTCCAAAAATCTCCCTCTTTGGCATTGATGGCAACACCACATGAACACCACAAGATTTACCATACAATCCAAAATCTGTGTGCATCAGATCTTCATTAATATCCTTAGTGTCATTTTGATTCACATCCAAGTACCAGCTCCCTCTTGGATAAATTTTTCTTTGTCTGTTCACTCAATCTCTCTCTTATTCAATCACTCCCTCTTTTCTTAGGGTGATTTCTTTTGAATCTCTTTTTTGTATCTCTTTCAGGTTCATTGAATTTCTCCCTCAATTTTACTCTTGACAATTCTTTATGAACCTCTCCCTCAATGTTGCATCTATCTTCTGTATCTCTCTGTCTTTGACAACAATGCTAAAGAAACTTGTATCAATCACTTGCATCTTTAACATGTAGATGTATTCATGTCAATTCTCTATGTTGTATATACTCCCTCTGTCATCTTTCTTATGACTGATTTACATCTTTTTCTATACTTCTCACAACTTTAGGCAACTCCTAAAGTGTGACCTCTTCTGCATCAATTTGTCAAAAAAAATTATTAGCGTATTTGATGCAGTGCTCCTATATGTTTCTAGGTAGCCTTAGTTAGGGGAATCACCCCTAATTTACCTCTAAGGTATTCATAAGCATCTTTAGGTAATGCTTTTGTGAATATATCTGCTAATTGTTCCTTTGTATTCACATATTCCAATCTCACTTCTTTGTCTTGAACTAACTCTCTCACGTAATGATACTTGATAGCAATATGCTTAGTCTTAGTGTGCATAATAAGATTTTTTGATATGTTAATAGCACTTGTGTTATCACAGAAAATAACAACCGGCTCAATGTTTCCTCCTTCATACCTTTTAACAATTGCTTGATCCACACTAAATTTGAACAATTCATTGCTGCTACTACATATTCAGCTTTTGCTATAGATTGGGAAATGAAGTTTTATTTCTTGCTTGTCCAAGAGACTAATCTCTTTCTTAGAAAGAATGTGCCACCACTTGTACTCTTTATGTCATCCACATTTCCTTCCCAATCTGAATCAGTGTAAACTTTCAGTTCAAACTTATCATTCTTCTTGTAATACAATCCATAGTTCTCTATACCTTTTAGATATCTCAATATCTTTTTTACTGCCATCATGTGACTCTCTTTATGATTTGCAAAAAATCTTGCAACAATCCCAACTACTAGGGCAATATCTGGTCTTCTATGGACAACATATTGTAACTTTTCAATCATAGATCTATACAGGGTTTGATTAACTTCAATTGTATCATCAATTTTTGATAATTTTTGTTGAGTAGCCATAGGTGTACTTACTGGTCTAGAATCTTCCATACCAGAAAAAAATCAGTATCTCCTTGACATACTTAGATTGAGTAATATAGATACCTTCTTCATCTGATAAACTTGCAAACCAACAAAGAATTTGATCTCACCAAACATAGACATTTTAAAATCAGTTTGCATCTAATTTGAAAAGGTTTGACATAAGGCATCTTATCCTCCAAATATGATATCGTCAAAAAATATTTCAGCTAACAAAATCCCTTTACCTTTTTCATTCTTCAAATATAGATTATTGTTGTCATTTGTCCTTACAAATCCAATCTTTATCAGATAATTATGCAGACTCTCATACCATGCTCTAGGGGCTTGCTTTAATCCATACAGTGTCTTAGGTACTTTACAAATCATATTCTTATTGATTGGGTCAAAAAATCCTTCTGGTGACTTCCTCTTCCAATATCTCATTCAAAAATGCAGATTTAACATCCATTTGATATACTTTGAATCCTTGATATGCTGCATATGCAAGTAGAGTCCTCACTCCTTCCAATCTTGCAACTAGGGAAAATATCTCCCCATAATCAATGCCTTCTTCTTGTGCATATCCTTTGCATACTAATCTAGCTTTGTTCCTAGTGACTTCTCCATGTTCATTTAGCTTATTTTTGAATACCCATTTTGTTCCAATAACATTCTTGTCTTCTAGTCTCGGCACTAGTGTCCAGGTTTTGTTTTTCTCTATCTGCTCTATTTCTTCATTCATGGCTTGTATCCAATATTCATTCTCTAAAGAATATTTTATTGTCTTAGGCTCAAATTCACATAGTAAGCATGTATGATCTTTCAACTTACTTCTTGTCATAACTCCAAATTCTTTATCTCCAATGATTTGTTCAGGGTTATGATGTCTTCTTACATATTGTGCCAATGTAGGTTCAGATTTCCTTTCTACTTGATCTTGATCTTCAGGTTCATCTTGTAGATTATTTGACTCTTGTTTTGATTTCTCGACAGCATCCTCCTAACGCTCGACATTTTCTTGTTTTGGCTCGGTAGGTTCATGTTGTTCCTCGACATCTGGTTTAGGTGCATTACTAGCTTCTCCTTCTTTCATGTATACAAAAAGATATGTAATCTTCAGTTTCTTGCTTACACTCAACTTCATTCTTTTTTGCATATTCATCAACTCTAACATTTGCACTTTCCACAATTTTGTTAGTGTTAGAATTCAAACACTTATAAGCTTTGCTCTTAGTGGAATATCTTAGGAATATGCCTTCATCACTTTTAGCATCAAGTTTTCCATTCCTATTATCTTTCAGTATATAAATTTTTTTTCCAAAGACTTTAAATTATTTTACATTAGGTTCATATCCATACCATAACTCAAAAGGTGTAGCATTTGTACCTTTCTTGATTTGTACTCGGTTCAAGGTATAAATAGTTGTACTTACAACTTCTCTCTAGTACTTGTGTGCAACATTCTTCTCTATCATAAGTGTTCTAGCACAATCCATAATGATATGTTTCTTCTTTCTGCTATACCATTCTATAGAGGTGTCCTAGGTGCAGACATCTATCTCTTTATTCCTCTATCATTGTAGAATATATTGAACTCATTTGATATAAACTCTCCTCCTCTATCAGATCTCAAGCATTTCAAGCTTTTACCTGTTTCTTTTTCAACTCTTGTCAAATACCACTTAAACAACTGAAATGCACCAGATTTCTCTTTTAGAAACATCAGAGTCATCATTCTAGAATAGTCATCAACAAACAGAATGAAATACTTATCACCACAATAACTTTTCACACCCATAGGTCCACAAAGGTCTTTATGAACCAATTCCAAAATATTGTCAGAAGTATGTGTCTTGCTCTTAAAACAAGACTTTGTCATTTTTCACAATTGATACTGTTTGCACATCACATTATCAGATTTCTTCAATCTTGGCAAACATCTAACTTTCTTCATCTTACTGATATTTACCAAATTGTCAAATTTTACATGACACAACCTCTTATGCCATGATAACCATACATCATCAAATTGTGCAAACAAACATGTTTCTTCAAATAGGTCTAGATAGAACAAATTATCTCTTGTTTGTTTTCCACTTCCAATTAGTTCACCAGTGACAACAAATATTTTAGCCTTTCTATGATGAAATTCAACTCGGTAACCATGACAGTTCAATTGTGCAATACTCAGCAAATTATAGTTAAGACCTTCAACCCAATAAGCATTATCACATCTGATCTTATCATTTAATCTTATTGATCATTTTCCTTTCCCATGACATTGTGCATCATTACCAAACTTAACACCTCTACCTTTGTAATGATTTAAGGTTTCAAACTTACTTTTATCACAAGTCATGTGATGTGAGAAACCACTATCAATAATCCACTTATCACCTTTACTCACATATGAAATAAGTGCAATTTTCTCATCTTCATTAAAATCATCTTTCATAGCAACATAAACAACCTCTATATCACATTCATCAGATTCACTAGTTTCACTATCAATTTCCTCTTCAGCAATATAACAAGATTTCTTACCTTTGTCTGTGTACCTTATGTGATCTCTGTCATTTATTTTGTCTTTGTACTTGCTTTCCATTCTTTCATCCTTGTCAGTCCTGTCAGGGCATCTTGTTGCAATATGGCCAACTTTGTTACATGAAAACCAGATTATAGGAAGTTTACCTTTAAATTTGTCTTTTCCTCTATGTAGCCTTCTAGCCATAAGTGCCTCAAGATCATCTAGGTCATCATCAAAAGTGTTACTATCACTATCGTTGTTACTGTCACTACTCACACATCTTTATTTTCCCTTAAACTTATGAAGAACCATTTGAGACTTGAATGTAGACTCAATGTTGTGAATAGTGAAATTATCAAAATTAGACAGCTCAAAAGAAGTAAGCTTTCCAACAAGACTTTCCAAAGTTAGGACATTACCAGGATTACATCTTGATTCTTGTATTGCATAAACTCTAATAGCATAGATAGGAAGAAAAGTTCTCAATACTTTACTGATAACAGTTTCATCATCAATGTTTCCAATAGCTCCTCTAATAGCATTTACTACCTCCTTAATTATGCCACAATATTGAGAAACATTTTCACCTTCTTGCATTTTCAGTTCATCAAACTTACCTCTCAAACTTTCAGATTTGGCTCTTAGTACATTTGTGTCCCCACCATAGATAGATGCTAGAGTGTCCCACATTTTCTTTGCATTAGTACAATCCTTGATGTCTTCAAATTCAAGATAGCTTAGGGAAGATGCAATCTCCAACATTCCCTAATTGTGTTCTTGTTTTGCTTTCATCTCCTTGGTAGTCAAAGGTGCATCAGGTGTTACATAATCATTCTCCACATAGTATTTCATCAAATCACCAATACCAGTTAGGTGCAATTTCATCAAACTTTGCCATGCAGGGAAGTTCTCCTTGTTCAACTTTGGTACCTCCATTTTTTACATCTTGATCATTAGCTTCAAGTACCTTTAAGCTTTTTCTCTACAAGCACCACCCTAGCTCTGATACCAATTGTTAGAATGATTTTAGAATAACTGAGAGGGGGGGTGAATTAGTTATCCTCAGGTCCAGATGTACCAATTCAACTTTCTAGCTCTTCAACAAACTTAGATCTAATTAGAAATGTTAGAGTAATAAAGTGGTTACTGATTAATTGAATCATATTGATTTAATTATTCAGTCACTTATTACCTCTTTCTACTTAAGCTAAACTTTAGGCATATAATAATTAATAGCTTTATTAATTATTATTATGCAACCTAGGGTTTTACCTTTTTAGGTTTTCTAATCTCCTTTTATAAGGATTGATCTCATAACACTTTGTAACCTTTTTCTGACATTTCATTACTGATTGCAACTTTTGTTTTTGCACATCAAGGATTTCTCCTTTCTCATGGATCAATACATTCAGGCCTCCATAGTTGTTTGCTTCTCTCTTTTTCTGTGATAGGTGTTTGCATACAGGTGTTCTTGGGAGCTATGGGTTGTTTTTCATCAACTCCAACATGGTATCAGAGCTTCAGATCTGCTTGCCCCTATCCTCTTCCTAAGAGATTTGGTCGTGTTTGTAAGATCTGTGTTTTTAGAGAGGGTTTCCTATCAGATCTAGCGGGACCTATTCTTTTGGTCATCTTGGCTTCAAACGGACCTCACAGTTGCATTCAGAGCATCCAATAACCCCAAGATCCATTTAAAATTTGTCCAATTTGGACAAAGTTGGAATCTATGAGAAAAAAATTTACAATCGGCCTTGGCACAGATCCTGAGGTGATCACTATTTTTTGAAGCACTTTTGGCCCAAACAGATGTCACAGTTGCGTTCAGAAGGCCCGAGATAGTTAAAATTCATATAAGACTTGTTGATTTTTGACAAGTTGGCCTCTGTGGCAAATTTTTTTTGGCATACCAGGCCGTATGGCTTGACACGCACTCCAACGCGTATGATTTCAAAAATAATAATAATAATAAAATTTAGGGGCGGCCACCACACAAGCTCCGCTCAGCGGCCACCACCTAGCTCAGCGGCCACCGCCTAGTGGCCATCACACCGCCCAGCGATCAGACATCCTCCTCCGCTTAGCCACACTCCACCGCCGCCAACCTCCTCCGCCACGCTCCGCTGGTCCGTCGTGCTCAACCCCCCTTTAGCTGAGCCCCCAGGTCCTATGGGGGATCAGACCCCAGGCCCCCAGCACCAAAATTTCTAGCCCTTGGTCACCCACGTGACCAGGGCCCTTTCTTTCAGCCCCTGGCAGATTTGAGCCGTGATGGCCATTTGGCCGTCAAATTTAGGCTTGGCGTTTGCTGATGTCACCAGGAGTTTTCCCTTTTTGAAGCTTTTTGGAGGTACTTGTGATTTTTTGTGAATATCTTGAACATCTGGGATCGTAATTGGGCGTGCGATATATTGTCGGAAAGCTAGTTCCGAGCCCGATCCATTTTTTCTAGTATGATTTTTTTATTTTTCCATTTTGATGCCATTTTTTGCTGTCAAAGTCAGATGTTCTCTGCAATCTTGGCATTTCAGACCTCCTGCATTCTGAGATCCGTTTCTCTTGGATCCGGGCTCCATTTTCAGCAAATGAGATATTGCCGAAAAGATCTTTTTGAGCTCTTATCAGATCTGATGGTTTAATGTGTGTTTTTGTCTTTTTTTCTGACGTCACCCATCCTCAGATCCTTCTAGACAGCTTTTGGTTTTTTGCTCATATCTTGAACATACGGTTTCAAAATTTGGCAAACAAGATATCATCAGAAAGTTGATTCCAAGCTCTTTCCAGATTTGGAGGTTATATTTTCTGGTTTTCTTTTTCTGATGGTGTTTTTCTCTGTCAAAGCCAGATCTTCATTTATGCACTTCGAGAGCTCTATCTTGCGCATCCGAACTCCATTTTTAGAAAATGATATATCGTTGGAAAGCTTGTTTGGAGAGATTTTCAGTGATTTGAGTCATTTTTCTAGATTCTGCTCCAGGTTCAGTTTATTCAGATTCTTGTTTTTTTGCAGTCTGGTGAATATCTTAATTGTTTCAGGTCCTGGGATCTCTTCCCTTTGAGGAATGACTCGTCTTAGGTTGTTCTTTTTATTTCAGCAGCCTTTGATCTTCTTTGAGTAGTGTATACTTCACTTTTGTAGCATTCTTTTATGCACACACTGAAATAAAGTGCCATTCTATTGCATGTATGGGATCTTGCACATGTTTGTGCTTTATGTACTCGCACTCCATTATAAAGTGTCAGGGGGGTTTGATGTTTGCCTTTGTTTGCCATCTTCTTTTGTCATGTGAGCATTCCTCCAATGACATTAGCCTCAGGTATCTTTATTTGTGTTTGTCCTCTCTCTGCACATTCGATGTTTCAGATTCATCTTCATCATGTAGTTCATATTGGATGATCTTTTCAGTGTACCTATCATTACCCCCTTGTCATCAGTATGGGGGGGTTTCTACTATTGGTTCTACTGCTTCCTTGGTTTGATAGTGTGAGCTATGTATTTAGTATTTGATCCTATGTACTAGGTGGTTGTAGTGGTTGGGTACTTATGCATTCCGGTTAGATGGATCATTTACCATATGGACACTCTTTTCTTTCATTTTTTTGGATGCTCTTCCATCTTTGATTGATCATCTCTTCAGGCTTTTCGTGTTTATGCCATATGTATCTTTGAGTTTAGGTGTTTGCCTTTGTTTGCCTCTTGATTCGAGTAGTGTTATTTGAGGGCACTCATACAGATTACAGTCTTCTCTACTTAATCATATTTCTATGGAGGATCTTCGTATCATCAGTTTCTTCTTGACAGAGTTTGCAATTTCATGCTTCAGTGATGTTGTACATGTTCATCTTTGTTCCTATTTTCTGGAACATTCCTAGTTTTGGAGGCTTCTTCAGTCCTTCAGACTAGTCTTTGTCTCTTTTTGGAGTAGAGTTTTTCCCATGTGGTTTTCTCTATTTCTCCATTTTGTAGACTCTCTTTTGTACTTGGGTACTTGATCAGGACTTTGTTGTCAGGACCCATTTGCTTTTAGTTGTTCTTTCTAGGTTTTTAGCTTCTCCCAAAGTTTATCTTAAGGGGGGGTGTTAGAGTAATAAAGTATTTACCGATTAATTGAATCATATTGATTTAATTATTCAGTCACTTATTACCTCTTTCTACTTAAGCTAAACTTTAGGCATATAATAATTAATAGCTTTATTAATTATTATTATGCAACCTAGGGTTTTACCTTTTTAGGTTTTCTGATCTCCTTTTATAAGGATTGATCTCATAACACTTTGTAACCTTTTTCTGACATTTCATTATTGATTGCAACTTTTGTTTTTGCACATCAAGGATTTCTCCTCTCTCATGGATCAATACATTCAGGCCTCCATAGTTATTTGCTTCTCTCTCTTTCTGTGACAGGTGTTTGCGTGCAGGTGTTCTTGGGAGATGTGGGTTGTTTTTCATCAACTCCAACAAAAAATTCACTTGGTCTCTATAACATATATCAGCTACATGAAACTTGTAGTCCACTGTCCAAAAGTAATCAACTTGCAAAATATAAAACTTTCAACAATATTCACATCAAATAACATTCACACGAGTATACCACCGAGATTTAACGTAGAAACCCAATTTGGAAAAAAATACTTGTAACATGCTACTGATTTTCACTCTTCTAAAGTGAGCTCTATGAGAAGCCAACCTTGTTAAAGGTTTACAATACACACTATTAGGTGTGACCCTGTTAAAGGATTTAATCACCCTGTTAAGAGTGGTATGGTTAGAGGGATTAAGAACATTCCATTAGAATGTCACCTTGATTAAAGGATTTAGACTGATACAATGGTTAGAAAGTAACAGTAGGTTCTAATCTGAAACATACAACTCACTTTGTAAATACAGATCCAATTCACTCATATGCTGATTTACTGACTGACCTTTATTTCCATCTCCATCTCTTATCTACTTGGAAATTCTCTTCAAGCAATTACCACAACTTTGTTCAGCTCTTCACAACTTCACCTTAGCCTACTTCTTAGATTCATCAGTCAATAACATCAACCTCTTCCACACTCTTTTTAACCTCACAATTAGGTCATCCTTATACCTCTTTGATAAGGTAGATTAATCTTTTGCTGTTTAATTTCTTCTATAGATCTTAGGTTTAGGTCAAATTCATCGAATCCTTCCATCATTTTTCTTTCCTACTTTTCTTTCTAGATACATCTCCAAACTTCTCTTTGAATCCATCAGAAAATGGTTTACCATGCATTAAATTCTGCATATCATTCATTAATAATGTCAACACATTTTACATATCCCAAGAATTCAACTATGTCGGCTGGGATTCTCAATTCTTTCATAAACTGTAAATTACTAACACTCGGTCAATATTGTGTTCATCTCCTTGGTCATTATTAGATATCTCGGTCATCGCTAAAACTTTCCTTCTCGGTAAACATTGTCTTTTCTCGGTTAATTATTTGTCACTCGGCAATTACTGATGCTCGGTCAACACTAGATTTTCTCGGCTTATACTGGTGCTTGGTCGACACTAGCATCACTCGGCTTAAACTAAATTTCTTCACTTTTTCTCAATTAAGCCTATGTTTACAGTCTTTCTTCTCCACTTGGTGCTAAAGATAAACAACACATTACCTTGTCAATGTGTCAACTAATCAAGTACCCATTGAAGTATCACATAACTCAACGTTTCCTTAGGTCCTCTTCTTATCCCCTCTTATCAAATCCTCTTCATCAATCAAAAGATATGGTACTCTACTAGATAGAAATTGTCTTACCAGTTAAGGTTTGACATCAATGACAATATAACATTTGTTTCAATTGTAGTTTCCAACAATTTCTTGTGATGCTTTTCTCTGGCTCTAGATAATTCTTTGTTTCCTTATGTGATTGGTTGATCTCACCTTATTCTTGGATGGATACATGCTTGTATTGTATGATTAGGTTTAACCCATGAGAGGTTGTTACCTTTGGAGTGATTTGATTTATGTCATTGCATCAGCAAGTTTCTTATATCCTTTTGATTGGTTATGAGAACCATGGTGATGTAGCTTGTTTCTTACTTGATTCGGGATGCCAAACTTTCTAAGTTATGTGCACTTACTCTTATCTTGGGGATCTGGATCTAAGATTGGTTCTTTTAGGATGTTCCTTGGCTATTCTCATGTTATGATTTTATATGGGCATTATGAAATGCATTTGTTTATAGTATATTATGTGTTTATTTTTGTTTTGTTGTTGACGTTATGATAGTACCTGGGTTATTTAATATCTTTGGATATTTTGATTATGTACATCTTGTTGTGATTTCATGAGATTCACTAATGGTTGTTCCAGTAGTTTTACGATTTTTGGTTGACTCATTGAGATATGTGCTAGTGGTCACTAGATTATGATAGTTTACTATGTTTAATATTTTATCATGATGTTATCATCGTTTATCCATAGTATCATGCTTTATCATGTTTATGGATATACTATTTGGAATTTTTACTATTATATGCTCATATTATCATAAATGATTATTTAATATTTTACATTTAATTGAAATGTTTAATTAAAATGTACATGGAGGATTAAATATGGAATGACTAGTGTCGTGACATTCTAATACATACAAATGATTGCATCTCTAGAGCATCACTATTCCATTAGGCGTAGTTTGATTATTACATGCATGTGCTTTGGCTATATATATTATGTGTGGTTGTACTTGATATGTGTATATTTTAGTAAACAGGTACCATGCATCATCTTTTCCTAAGCTATAGATTTGAATGTGGCTTTATCCCCAATAGTTGCATAGGAGATAGTCACATTGGTCATTTTACATACTTAGCTAACATTGTTTCTAGATGGAATGATGTATCTGATTTGCATTATTACCTTTTAGTTTCCATGTAGGCAAGAGCCTAGATTTCATACTTTGTGTTTCGACCAGTATTTGTCAATGTATTTAGGCAATATGTTATAGTCTCATTTACATTATACTATAATATAGGATGACTAATATTATTAATTGTTGATTAATTAATCACTGACAAATTGTGCCTTGGACATAGTCCTCTTGTAGGAGTTGATTTATTTAGCATCTAAGCTTTTGGGAATTTAATTGGAATTTTTAATTGTTTTATTTTATTTGAATTATTTAGTTCGATAAATTACCTTTTTCAATAAGGCTTTATAATTTAGAAGTTGATTTTTTTTTCTCACTTCTCACTTTTGGGATTCTATGAATTTGTTTCATCCTCTTTGGAGAAATTCACTCTTTTGCTCATTGGGAATTATCTGAGCATCCAAATTTTGTGGGTAGTTGCTTGTTGGATTTGTGCCACATTTTCTCCCTCTGATCTGGAGTTGTTTGGTTTTTACAGATTGTTGATTTATTTCTCACATTTTTGGCATTTTAGCCAGTTTTGTGAGGTAGTACATCTTGGCTCTCTCTCATTTCTTCAGTTTAAATCTTTATGTCTATTGAAAATGGATTGTTAGAGGTATAATTGCATTTCCCTCACTTGTTTGAGTGTTTTTTATGCTTGTCTGAACTTATATGAGTATGTGGGTTCTTTATAGTAAAATTGTCATTCTTAGGTTGTTTGTTTTCCCCCGTGATGTTAGAATTGGGATTTTATTGTATTTATAGGTTAGTGGGATTATGATAACCAATGGGTTTTAATTTTGTAGCTTAATTGAGTTTCAATTTTAGGGATTTTTGTGTGCACCTCATTTTGTGTGATATCTAGTTTGGGATTGTCACGATTTTGGCATCTTTTGTGATTGGGCCTAGGTTGTACCCCATGATTGTGGTTGGATTATGTGATCTAAATGAATAGAGTACATTCTGGTATCTCATTGCCACAATCCAAACCTTGGGTTTTAAATCAATTTTGTGGCTTGTGCGCCTAGCAAATTATGGCCAAAACTGGTTTCCCTTCTTGGTTATTTTATAGTTTTGAGCTTCTTTCTTGATTGTTGGATGTGAGACACATCATGGAGCATTTAGGGATGTTAGTATCTTGTGTGTATTTATGTCAAAATTTCTTGGATATGTTCTCTTAGTGATGAGGCTAATAGGACATGCTTGTGCGTTATCTTATTGTTTTGATTCTTGGCATGTTTTATGCCTTCGTGGGATTGCCTTGGATTTATCGATGCATGTTTAAGATTACATCATTGACCATAGTTGAGCTATGCCTACTTGATAGGATCTTGAGATATTTGTACTCTTAGTCTATGACCAATTGAGTGCTTCTCGTATTTTGATGGAAGCTTGATTTTGAGCCTTTTGTGGTCATATGGTAATTTTTATTTTATTTTGTCCTTTTTGTTGGCACACTCCATGATTGAGTTGAGCTTGGATGTGATATGTGGATGTAGGATTTTGAAACAGTTTCCAAGCATGTAGTTGAGCTACGCTCCTATGTCAAGGTCTGAATGACTCATGTTATTGGTTTGAAACCAATAGAGCTTGTCATGTTTCATTATGGTGTATGAATTTTGAGACTTTCATTACTTTATGCCTTTTTGTGTTGTTTAGCATTGTACCTCATTGTTGTGACAAGATGAGCTTGTTTGGTTTTTGGGTAGTGGAGTAGAGTGGCTCCTAATGTGGATCCTGACCTGTAAGTGGTAGGCACAAGACACGTCAAGGAGTTCTTAAAAAGTGATGACTTAATAAAATAAATTTTATAAATCATAATTAAAGATAAATTAATATTGATGATGTGATCATCTAAGTGATGTGGAGCTAGTACAGTCATGGCCATCTTCAAATGTTGAGTCAGCATAACCATGGCCATCTGTGGATGTTGAGATGGAATAGTCATGGCCATCTTCAGATGTTGAGTCGGCATAGTCGTGGCCATCTGCAGATGTTGAGATGGAAAATTCATGGCTTTTAGTGGATGTTGAGCTAACATAGTTAGACTTCCTTAATGAGAGAAGGAATACTCGAGACCACACGAGCTTCCATGAGACATGTGATGACACCCCATTCTTGAGTCCTGACATTGAACCATTTTTAGTACTGAGCAGTGACCTTGGTATCCTTTCTTTCTCTTTATCTTCATGTTGAGTGTTCTCCATGTAATTTTGTATCTACGTCTGAGTGACTGCATTTAGATCATTTTACCACCCATATTTCTTGCACTTGTATGGTATGTATGTGAGCTTACTTCTTGTATGTGCATTATGTATGTTTGGGTTGTGTGACTATCTTCGTAGGCACGGTGGGATGGGCTTGAGGGTACCACATGGTTGGGTGGCATTTAACTTTTCGAATGTTGGGGGCCAGTGTACAGGTGGTGGACATCATCCAATGGCAGAGTTTGAATATGATGTTCTCATCTTATTCTTGCGTCTTTTTTCTATTATTTTGCATATTTATTGTTATGCTCATTAGATTATGTTAGAGTAAAGTATTAATTTTATTAATCAACTTTACTCCCTTCTTAAGATGTCAACTCTTTTGCTTTAGTTGTTTATATTTAAACACACATGCACGAGTTGTTTTAAACTCATGCACTAGTTATTTTAAATATAAACTTGCATGCATTAGTCTTGTAATAATTTAACTAATTATTACATGCACTAGGGTTTGTCTTTCAAGGGTTTTGATCTCCTTTATAAGGATGAACCATTGTACATTTAATTCATTCATTATTTGAGGATATTTTTTTCTTCATATTTTGGAGTCAAACCCTTGCCCTCTTCTTGTCTCTACTTTCTTGTAACATGTTTTTGTATGCAGGTGATCTTCGGGTTTTGTGGATTTGTATTTCTCAAATCCTACATGGTATTAGAGCCTAATCTGCAATAGCTTGTTCGTGTTTGAAGGATTCAGAGATTATAAATTCATTTGTTTTAGATTAGGGCTTTTTTTTGTTTTTTATTGAAATTAGGGAGTCCCTAAATTTTGGTGCACTTTGAGCTCAAACGTACCTTACTGTTGAGCTCGCAGCACCCAAAAACCCCTATTTCGATAGAAAACACATCAAATTTGGAGAACTTTGCATTTTGGGGTATTTTTTTGGTACCAGACAGCTTGACATGCTTCTCGAGGTAGAATTTGTACAGACTGGCACACTTTTCGAGACAAAATTCTCTATTTTTTACATGCAAATCAAGGTAAAAAAATTGTTGTCTAGTACGCAAATTAAGATCAAAATTTTGGCACGTAAATTGAGGTAAAATCTAAAAATGTCTAGCATAGATTCCGAGGCACTCATGCGATTTTTTTTTAAAATTCCATTTTGGGCGACGACGACCATTTGGCCGTCAAATTTAAGCCCGTCATTTGATGATGTCAGCATGTATCATCATCATTTGCACCATTTTTGGGCCCTCTTGTGCACCAGTTCGTATTTTGCTCATATCTTGAGCATACGGTGTCGAAATCGGGCAAACGAGATATTGCCGAAAAGCTGGTTCCGAGTCCAACGCTCTCATGGATGTTAGTTTTGTATTTTTTGTCATCTAGCTTTCTATTTTTTCTATCGATGCCAAATTATCCTTTTTTCATTCTGGGGGGGCTACTTTGCTCAAATTAGCTCTGTTTTTCGATCTAGAAGAAGCGTCGAAAAGCTCTTCTCGAGCACCATCCAGATTTCTGCCTATTTTTATCATAATTTTTTCAAGGTACACAAGATTCAAATCTGAAGCTTTTTTGCTCTTCTCTTGATAAAGCATATCATTCTAGGCTTAGGGGTTCGATATTTGGATTGTGGGGGGGTGTTATTTTCTTGTTTCTATCAGTTACACCAAATATTTATCAAAACAAAACCCCTTCAAAAAATATGGCTGAGACCTCTTCTTGTCTAGAACTTCTAACCCCACATAATTATCACTCATGGAAAACCCTGATGACACGGCTTCTCCATTCAAAAGGGTTCTAGTCTTGTCTAGATGCAGTGCAGCCAGTATTACAAAGGCCCTTTGAGATCATGTAGGATGGAAACAAGATGGATGAGGCTATGGGGTTGATTGCTTTATAGGTATCAGATAGCTTGCAGTTTCATCTTGATGGGTGCAATACCCCTCTAGCTATGTGGACCAAGCTTAACACCTTGTTTGGTATAGTGAATGAGTTTAGAGCACTTTAGATTGAGGCAGAGCTTACCTCTCTTGTACCTTATTCTTTTCCCTCAATTGAGGACTTTCTAATGAAGTTCAAATAGCAGATATCTTTGTTACAGGGATGTGGAAAGCAAAAGACTGATAAAGAGTGCATTTATCTGATTCTATCTAAGCTTAGGGGAAACTTTCAAATCTTCTCTTCTACCTTTCATTCTACCATGGATGCTTTGGGACCTACATTCATCATGCCCACTTTTGAGGTGTTCTATGATCGTTTGACTAGAGAGCGGGCCAAGCTTACTTAGTTGGACTCTCTAACAGGATCAAAGAACCAAGCATTGGTTGCCTAGCCATCCAAAGGAAAGCAGAAGCACAAGTTGAAGCAGATATCAGATTCCTCTTCTCAGCACTCTACTGGCCCACCATCTTCTTCTAAGAAGGAGAAATAGAAGATTGAGAGACCTACATGTTCCTATTGTCAAAAGGGACCTCATGATGAGTCACATTGTTTTCAGAAGAGATTTGATGGTTATGAGAAACAGATTGCAAATTTGCAAGCTCTTCTTCAGAAGAGCATTGTTTCCTCTCCATCCTCTTCTACCTCACAGGGGTCTACTTTTCAGTCTTCTTCCACATCTTCGACATCTGGACAGGATTTTGGACAGGGTCATGCATTACGGACATCCATTGCATCCCCTTCACAGGTCCCTTGGATACTGGATTCAGGTGCTTCTCACCATATGGCATCTTCTCAAGGGGTCTTCTCTACTATTGAGGCTTCTCCCATTCCTCATATTCTCATGGGGAATAACATTGTCCTGACAGTCGAAAGGTTTAGTCAGCATTCAGGATAACACATTCAATGATGTATTGTATGTTCCATCTCTTTCTATAAACCTTCTCTCAATTTATTAGATTACACACAGTGGATCCAGGAAGACAGTTGAGTTCAGTGCAGATTCAGTCTTCATTCGGGATAGTGCGACATGAGGCATTGTTCCTACAGGTACAGTTGATCATTCCACCCGTCTCTACACCTTCTCACACTTTGGTCCACCATCTCCATTGTTGGAGCACAGCTCTCCTCTTTTGCGAGAGCATCATGTGGTGTAGTCAAGTCGCTTGAACTTTTGTATTGTTCCTAAGATCACTGCTATGATTGCCACACCACATCTTGTTGAGTTCTTTTCTCTTCAGCAGGATTCTTCTTCAGCACTGCCTGACCCTCCAGCTCCATTCATCGAGCCACCATGTGCACTTGTTAAGGATTCTATAGAGGATGTTCATCTCCTCTTTCATGATAGTGTCAGCACACCTGTCACACCACCTACATTGAGGATTTCCTTTCAGGATCCTTGTGTTTTCTCCTTTAAGCATTAGTTAGGCCTTCCAGTTTCACCTCTCATTCAGGGGTTTCCTTGTTCTGTGCCTTTTTTTTTTCCGCATTGGAGTTGCATTGGTTCAATCATTTCCACAGGGGTTCCATCATTCTAGGGGGGCTTTGGTGTCTCATCCCTCTCTCATGGGGGGGCTGGTTGTACTTATGGTTTTGAGAGAGTCTCTTGAGCCATTTCTTTTTTTGCATTTTTATATCTCTTTTTGGAGTAGGGTTTTTTTCCCACTAGGTTTTCTCTATTTCTCTATTTTACAGAGATTTGGTTGTGTTGGGTACCTCATCGGGCCATGTTGCCGGGACCCATTTTTTTGCTCTCTGCACTATAGTTTCCTTTGCTTTCTTCTTGCATTGTTTGTAGCTGCACTGTTGCTCATCTTAAGGGGGGTTGTTAGAGTAAAGTATTAATTTTATTTAATAACTTTACTCCCTTCTTAAGATGTCAACTCTTTTTCTTTAGTTGTTTATATTTAAACACACATGCACGAGTTGTTTTAAACTCATGCACTAGTTATTTCAAATATAAACTTGCATGCATTAGTCTTGTAATAATTTAACTAATTATTACATGCACTAGGGTTTGCCTTTCAAGGGTTTTGATCTCCTTTATAAGGATGATCCATTGTACATTTAATTCATTCATTATTTGAGGATATTTTCTTCTTCATATTTTTGAGTCAAACCCTTGCCCTCTTCTTGTCTCTACTTTCTTGTAACATGTTTTTGTATGCAGGTGATCTTCGGGTTTTGTGGATTTGTATTTCTCAAATCCTATAGATTATATTTGATTCCAATGTTTAGGATTGTATCGTGTGTGTATGGCCTCAATTTCACATATATGACACTCATCAGCATGGATTCGTATATTTTTAGGTTGAGTGTTGGAGCTAACATTAGATATTTTATAGATTTATGTTTTTATAGGAATTATGCAGATATGCTTGTTATTTATGCACATAGGCTCAACACTTATGTGCATCCATGTCGAATACTTGCACATTTATTATACATGTGCATGTGTTTACTATCTTTGTGCATCTATTCTTGCACTTTCCCAAGTAACCCTATTTATACACATGCATATTGGGACTAATTCGGAACATTCACAACAACTCATGGTTCCCTTGGGTCTGTGCAAAACTGAATTCCATAGTTAAATTCCTTGTGTTTTCAGGATCAATCTCATTTTATATTTCCTTATAATGATATTAAGTTTACTTTTCGAGTTGGGCTTAAAATCAACCTTTCTTTGGATATTGTTAAGGATGAGCTTGTCCCATCGTTAGCAACCACTGACAATTATCGGGTCTTATCTCATGAGGTTCATGAACATGGTTTGGACTCTCATGTGGTTTCTTGAATGTGACTTTTTCATTCATGATTGTATTGGGGTCATCTTGTAATCCTTGGAAATACCTTTAAGTTTTTTTCTTGTACATGATCATGTCACGGTCATAGCTTACTTCCTTATATGTTTTATCCTTGCTTATGTATTATGGTTAAAGGTTGCACTTATGTTCATGATGTTGATTCCATGTTCAAAAAAAACTATTTAATGCACATTTGACCTTAAGTTATCAAGGTTCGTTGGCGGGGCATTACATAGTACGCGTAAACTACAAATGTTCAATGTCTCCCTTCAAACCACCTCAATTTATCTACTATCTTCATGGGCTAAAAATCTTAATTAAATTTGCAAAAGATTCCATTGGTCAAGTGTGGAGAATAAACAATTTATCTCTTTGGTTAATTGGGAGAGAATGTGCTCGAGTAAAGAAGTGGGAGGTCTAAATGTCAAAGAGTCTCATTCCCTAAATTTGGCCCTACTTTCTAAAATTAATTGGAAAATTATTTCATAGCCTTCACATTAGTCCAAAGTAATGATAGGTAAGTATCTTCCTAATTGAGACGGTATGGATTTTATTTTGGAAGGATCTTTGCTTCACAAATCCTACATCTAAAATTATCTTATTAAAACCAATTCTCTTTTGCAAAAGAGGTGTTATGGAAGATTGGCAATGGTGACAACACTCAGTTCTAGAAGTATTCTTGAGCTACTCGTGTCCCACTTAAATTCTACCTAATTCACTTAGTCATTGAAAGAGCTTTGACTAATAGACTTGGTTCACTTCCACCTCTCCTCCCTCTTGGAGGATTGATCTAACATTGTTTGATATGCCTTTCTGAATTGTTTCTCAAGAGCTCCTTGTTGAACAATATGAGTTTTTATAGAACTTATTTGTAAAGATAAATAGGTTTGGCCTTCTTATTTAGAGGGTTCCTACCCTATCAGATTTGGCAGCATGTTCATTTCTCCTTCTTGGCCTCCTCTATTCAAGTGGGCTAAGATATGAAGATCCAAAACTACTCCCAAGATTGGCTTCTTTTGGTGGATAGCTTGTCATAGAAACATTCTTACATAGATAACCTCTAGAAGAAGGGGATCCACTTAGTCAACAATTGTGTTCTAAGTGAGGAAGCTAAAAAAAATCTTAATTATATTATGTTCCACTAGCATTTCTTGTAGAATAGATGACAAAATATAATGAATATTTTCTCTTTATTATATTTGGCATAAAGATCCCCAATCGATTTATTTCTATTATTCCCCTCCAAGGTCTTGTACTTTTTTGGTTGAGCTTTAGTGGTAGGCCTTCTTCATTCATTCAAGATGGTCCATCTAAAAAGAATATAATAACAGGATATTTAGGGAGAAGAAAATTGATTAGGGTGCCTTGAATTTTTTTATTATCAAAATTACTAAGGAGAACATTAAGTGTCTTCAATTAACATTGTTCCTATAGAAAATGTCGCGCTCCCGCTCTCCTGCTGTTCAAACTGAAACTCCCGCCCAATGCCGTGCGGGGGATTGTTCTGCTGTGTCGCAGGTTGCTGGGGCTGGTGTTGTGTCGGGTTCTCTGTCGGCTTCTGGTATTGGTGGTGGGTTTGCTTGTAGCAAAGTGGCGGCAGTGACCTATGCTGGTGCCCTCGGCTCTGATGATGTTGCGGCTTTTGAGGCTGGCCTCCATGGGGGTGTTCCTGCTCGATCTTTAGGGTCCTTGCAATCCCAGGTGGTTTCCCCTGTGTCTGTTTGTGGGCCTCTTCAGATACAACTCGACCCTGTTATTGAAGATAAAATTTATGAGACTGCAGAGATTTTTTCTTCAAATGCTGCAATATTTCAATTTAGGGGGTTTTGGCCTTCTTTGTCTGCTCTTCATGCTTGGATTTCCAGTCAGTGGGAGCCGATTTTATCTGAAGATGTTCAAATTTATCCAGCTGCAAGGGGTTTCTTCATTGTTAAATTTAGTAATCCCAAAGATAGGAATTCTATCCTTTGTGAATACAGCTTCTCTTGGGATGATCGTTTCCCCCTTATGGCCAAACCCTGGCATAAGGATTTCAATCCGCTTTCTGAATCTTTCAATAAGATTCCGATTTGGGTTAGGCTTCCGAATCTACCCATGCATCTCTGGTTGGACCCGGTCTTGGAGTCTGTGGGGAATGCTCTTGGGGATTTCCAGATTGTGGACTCGGATACCTCTGATATTTTACATTTGACTTTTTCTCGCATCCTTGTTGAGATGGATATCTTAAAGGGTCTCCCTGAAAAGATTTGTTTGGCCTCTTCGCGGGCCTCTTGGATACAGACTTTGGATTATGAGGGTATCCCCTTCCATTGTAGAATTTGCCACTTGACTGGCCATGTGGCTGCTCGGTGTTCATCCATGAAGGTAAAATCAAAATGATCACCTTCTTGGTGGTCGAGTGTCGCTACTGAACATTATACAGTTCATAAATCTGCTGAGGTTAGGGAGCCGACTGCGAGGTCCTCTCAAGAGGTTCTTTCTTCTTTGGGTGTTTCTGTTGGGTCGAATTCTATCCCTGCTACTGCTGTCCACTCTAGTGCTGATACTACTGTCTAGTTTGCTGCTGACTCTGTCCAGATTGCTTATGTTGTCCAGAATGTTTCTACTTTGGCATTGGCTGCTGTCCAGACTGATGACCTTGTTGTCTAGTCTGCTGCAGTTGTGGGCTCACCAGTCCCGGTTTTCCCAAGGGGGAATGTGTTGTTGGGGGGTGAATCTTTGGTCGGCCTTTCCTCTGCCTCTTCTGGGGCTTGGTTGGATGTTGCGACCAAGTTGGAGGACGGTTGGACAACTGTGAAAGGAAAGAAACCAAAGCCTTCTACTCCTCCTTTGGATATGAATGTTAGGTCTAACAAGGGGTGCTCTAAATCTAAATCGTAAGGTCCCATGGTGCGGTTCTGTTGGCCGCTGGTGGGGATTCTCTGGTGGTTAATCCCTATGTTGTTCTGGTGGTTCCCACTGTTGTATCTGAGCTTTTATTGCTTTATCTTTTGAGTTTTTTGTACAAGGTTTCGGGTCCTTTCAAAACCTATTTTTACTTAATCAAAACATTAAGTGTCTTCCTAGATCTAAGCATAGATATTCTCCTACTCTAGGTTGGAATACAACCAAAATTTGGTGACTATATGAGTGTCTCTTTCTCTATGAATCCACTCTTATCAGCTTTAGGAATTCTATAAAATGGTCCCTGTAACCCTAGATGCTTTGATTTAAATTTTGATTGTTTCTTGAAAGTGAACCCTAGTCTTGTATGTAGGGGTGTCATATTAAGGGATGAAAAAGGTAATTTGAGGCTAGCCTACATTGCTAACTTAGGAATCCAAACCTATAAATTTGATAAGGTAGAATAAGGTTATAATGGGATTCTTCTTGTAAAATACAAAGCATTTCAAAATATAATTATTGAAGGGGATGCTAGAAACATCATCATGATGCTTCAAGGTGAAGCATCCCCACGGTGGCTGGTTAAAGATCTCATACTTAAAAGTTGTCACATCCTATCCATATTGGATCATGTCATAAATAGCCACACCCCCTGAGAGGGGAACAAATCAAGAGATAGACTAGCCAACCTTAGCCCCTTCAATACCTCTTTGTAGACATGGACCAACTTGCAAAATATCCAAGGGGGTGTTTGTGTCGCAATATAGGATCATAAGGTCACTTGTAAAGCCTAAAGATCTAGTTCTTGCATTTTCTTTGATAATTTTTATATTGCTTTGCACATTTAGCTTTTGTTGGAAACTACTATCTTTTTGGAAAGAAATTTACCTCTCTTTCTAGATTGTACATTTTCCATCTTCTTGTTTTTGGTTGTGTTTTCTCTTTCTAGCTTGCTCATACTAGAAATTTTCCCTTTTATGGGGGATCTTATCTAGACTGAATTTGAGAATTGAAAATTTTTAAAGAATGATGGGGCTCTTTGGCATATTTTGTTCTAAGGTAATCTCTCAAGCTACATTGAGGACATGTGGAGATTTGACCCAAAGCTTTCTAAGAAATTTTCCAATGCTTGGGATAAGGGCTTCATTGTCATTGGTGGGGTGTCCTTCATGGTTTTGGTGGAGACTATTGCAACTACTACTAGTCTGACTATGGAAGGGGCAACTCTTACCAAAAAGCCCAAGGGTCACTATAAGGAGGAATTTAAAATATATTTTTTTACGGGAGAAAATTTCTTATTTTAGAATGGGTTCAATAGGGAGGACCTCTCAAGAGAACAAAAAGATGTTGTGTTGTTGGTCTTAATGAAGTAAATTATGTTGGATGGTAACTTTAAACATTTTCACTCCTATTTATTTCCAATGCTCAACCATTTTAGGAATGGCGACAAGATTATTTATTGATTTAGATTTTTTCATATCTATCTCATTCAGTAGTAGTTACCTAGGCTAAGGGAGGGTTTCCTCTTCATTAGGGGCTTCTTTACAAACTTTATAATTTTTATTTAGCTTTGAACCCTAATTATGGTCTAAAGCCCTCAACCCCTAAACCAAATACATCCCTTGTTTTTAAGTTTTCTAATACCCAAGAGTGCAAAGGGGCTTCTTCTCATATTTTAGCTACCCCCTAGTTTTAGCCATGCTACCCAGGTTAACCCCCAGTGTATTGCTATATTAAAAAATATGGCCAAGGATATGATTGTGGTGGGCCCTAAGGTCTATGATGTTTCTGATAGATACTCTTCCTCCTAGATGACTAGGTCAGAGTGGACTTCCTAGAATTCCTCTTCTAATGCTCAAAATATGGCCCCCAAGCCTTCGTCGGCAACCTCTATCTCCCCTCCTCACTCCCCTATGTCATATTCTCGAGAGATTGGCTTTTTTGATACTGTTGAGAAATTCAATAAATAGTGTGTGGCTTACAACAAACAAAATGAGTTTATCTTTTGGATGTTCACCCAACCGCATATGATAAGAAAAAGATAAACAAGCTTTGGTAGAGCCAAATGTGAGTGCTAGAGATTGGTATGAAGCAGTTCACGATGAAAGGGTCTAGGCAGTAGTTGATGATATCACTAACATGCTTAATAATTGGAACAATATTCAGATAAAAGTCAAGGAGCTTAGAATCTTGATAACCTAAAAGGAGGATATTTTATATGTCATTGTTGCTATTAAAAGAAACTAGGATTAGCTAAAAAGAAATTTGAAGGAAGTGGTAAGTATGGTTGTTACCAAAGATGTTCTTGAAAGGGGGAGACTTGTTTAAAGAAATAGTTAGAATATTTTAGTGTTGTTCCATTTGTGCTTGATGTCAAAGGGTGATAGAGTTACAAACATGGAGGGAGATACAATTGAATGTGTTTTGGTATAGAGAAAAAAAGAAAGTTGCACAAGTATTAACATAAATGACAAAGGGGGAGATTATTGGCAGTTGGCTTTGTGTTGTTATTAATGTCGACCTTGTTGATGTTGATGACAATGAGAAGGTGATCAATTAATGTTTGTCATTGGTGTTTCCATCAATAACAAAGGGGGAGATTGTTAGCAATGTGTGTTTAGTGTTGTCATTGATGTCAACTAGCTATTTGCATTGATGTCAACCTAATAAAGAGTTGTGATGCCTAATGTATCAGAGGTTGAAATATGTAGGGAAGAGTATTTGAAGTCTAATAGAGGTTCAGTATTGAATGTTCAAATGTTGTTCTAATGTTTGGTGATGGTAGTGAGTCAATATGTGTTTTTTCGGAAGAAAAGAAAGGAAGCTAGAACACATAGGAAAGAGTATCTGAAGTCCTTATGGTATAATGCTCTGCATTGTTCCACAAGAATTTGGTGGCTTGCAATTGTGTAGTTAATATGTATGGTCTAAGAATGTTGCACTATCTTATTTTTAGGTCCACAGAAGTTCAAAAGTTGAAGTTGTGTTTAGCGGTTTCCTAACACTGAGATTGGTTGTCGAGAATGGTCAAACTATTTTGGAGAACACTTTGCATTGATGTTTCTAGGTTTACAATTTGGTGGACATGCTAAGAAGGTTCCTACTGTATTTTAGTTGAAATAATTTGCGTTGGTCTTCTCTCAAGTGAAGAGATATTGCTCTACATTCAATATTGTTGTCTATGTTAGTCTCTAGCCAACTCAATAGATTGTGTTGATTTGATTGTTGACATTTTGGTGTGGATATTATTTGGAGGAAGAGTTAAGAGGTTGTTTTGGATCTTGTCAATATTTTTGGGCTGACTAGTTAACATGTTCTAATGTCTTACTACACATTATGTTTAGTGTTGACTTAGGAGCATGTTGCATTATGTGTGCTTCAACTAATTCCATTGTAGGAGGCATATTCTAATGTATTTGTGTCCCCTCTATCTCCTAGGGTGGACTACATTGAGTGCAAGTGTTCATAGTCATTGACTTTGTGTAAATAATGTTTACCTCTATTGTGGTCGGTCCTAATTGTAGTTTTGGCAACCAAGTTGATATATGTGTCATGCGGTTGTGCAATTTGGGTATGGAATGAGTGTGGATTGAATATGAAATTGATATGATACAAATGTGGAAGAGCATATGTGCAAGTATTTGAGATTGGCAGTTTGTTGTAGTGATTGATCAAAACATCTTACATCTTTTCAATTTAGCATTTCATTATGTTTGCTAGAAGACAATGAGTCATTTTAGCAGCTTGGACAATGTTCTATCTTGCAAGTCCTTTGTATCTTACTGTAAAGTTGTGCGCCTTGGCCTACAAGTCCTTTTAGGCCTAAAACATTGTAATCTATTAGTCGTATAGTGATTGCGATTCTCGTCGTGGTTTTTTCCACTTTGGGTTTTCCTAGTAAAAATCTAGTGTTCATGTGTTTGAGTTATCATTGCAATATCTTTCAATGATGATTGGTTTCAAATAATTGACGAGTGTTTGTGACATAAAAAGTTTTAAGTTTTGTTCAAGACCAATTCACTTGGATAAGCAAGAAGCGGGATTCAACATCATTACCTACAACAAATGTAGAGTATATTACAACAATAACTTGTTGAACATAAGTGATGTGGATAAAGCAAATTAAGAGATATTAAGGTGATTTATGATGAGACAATTTTGATTATGTGTGATAACACAAGTGTTATTTACATTTCAAAGAATCAAGTGTTGCATTCAAGGACTAAACACATTTCTATCTGGCATCACTTTTTGAGGGAGAAAGCTACAGAGAAAGAAGAAGCCAGATAACAATATGTGCCCACAAAGTATCAGATTGCAGACATTTTCACTAAGGCACTATCAAAGGATATTTTTTAGTATCTATAATAGAAGTTAAGGGTTAGCGCCCCTCCTTCAAACTAAATGGATAAGTGTGGTGCATCTTTCCCAAGGGAGACTTAATGTCTATCTTTTGTCTCCTAGATCGAAGTGGTTGTTGCTTTCAAGGAGAGTAATGAATGTTGTGGTTTCTTGGCTGCGAGAAATTTGTTGCAAAATATGGTTGTTATCAAAGATGTTCTCGAAAGGGGGAGTGTTGTTTGATGAAACAATTAGAAGAT
This sequence comes from Chamaecyparis obtusa, assembly GCA_027943335.1. Lineage (NCBI taxonomy): Eukaryota > Viridiplantae > Streptophyta > Pinopsida > Cupressales > Cupressaceae > Chamaecyparis > Chamaecyparis obtusa. The sequence continues at coordinate 871,159 of BSBK01001708.1, forward strand.
TTTTAGTGTTGCACCCTTTGTCTTTGATGTCAAAGGAGGAGAGAATTACAAATGTGGAGAGAGGTACAATTGAAAGTGGTGCAATACATAAAAAAGAAGAAGATAGATGCACAAGCGTTGTCATCAATGACAAAGGGGGAGATCATTGGTAGATGCCTTTGTATTGTCATTGATGTCAAACTTGTGATGTTGATGACTATGATAAAGAGACTAGTTAATGTTTGTCATTAGTGTTGCGATAGCAATGTATGTTTAGTATTGATATTGATGTCAACTAGTTGTTTGCATTGATATCTACCTAATAAAGAGTTGCAATGCATGATGTATAGGAAGCTAAAATATGCACGAAAAGGTATTTGAAGTCTGATAAAGGGTTGGTATTTAATATTTAGATGATAGTATGATGTCTGATAATGATAGTGAGTATGTGGTGTTTTTGAAAGATGACAATATGGGAGAATGTTTTGCATTGTTCCACATTAGAATTTGGTGGCTTGCAATTCTAGAGTTATATGAATGGCATGTGAATGTTACATTGTCTTGTTGTTACTATGTGTTTGTCATTGTTGTTTGTGTTGGTCTTTTTTTGGTCAACAAGTTAACATGTTTTGATGCCCCCTTACAACACATTTGGTGCGGACTTAAGTGCATTGAACACAAGTGTTCATAATGGTTGAATTTGTTTAAATAATGCTTATCTCTACTATGGCTGACTTAGTTGTGTGATTTGGGTATGGATTGAATGTGGAGTCTATATGATGTGAATGTGGTAGAGTTTGTTTAAGTGATTGATCAAGAGATTCAACATCTTTTCAATTAATCATTTCCTTGTGCTTGCTAGAAGACAATGAGTCTTTTTCGCAAATTGTACAATCTTGTATCTTACCCTAAGGTTGTGAGCCTACAATTCCTTTCAAAAGGAGTGAGCTCCTTGACCTTTGGCCTAAAAGATCATATTCTCTTATTCACATGGTGAGTCTAATACTACATTGGATTTTCCACATAAAAATCTAGCATTGTAAAACCTTTTATTGATGGTTGGTTTAAAATAAATGACAACTAATTTGACTAGAAAAAAAGCTTAAATTTAAACATCTGTCTATTTTTTTCATAGAATTGCTATACTAGATAGTATTAATCCATCACTTGCACTCCGTTTTCTATTGCCCTACTTTTTTGGTAAATGGTTAGTTGTTTTAGGTCAAAATAATATCAATAATAACCACCAGCTTCATTTTATAATCTTTGTCCTTTCAAGTTTGGCAATAGCTTGCCTAAAAGATTATATTCTCTTTTTCACATGGTGAGTGTAATTCTCATAGCGGTTTTCCCCACATTGAGATTTTTCACATAAAAATCTAGCCTTATAATAACTTTTATTGATAGTTGGTTTACATTAAATGCAACTATTTGACTTGGAAAAAAACTTAGATTTTGTGGTTCAAGATAATATTGACATCACTTGTTGCTCACATTGTAACTATATGGCAATGGACAACAAATTTACTATTTCATCTTCATTTAGTAGTTTAGTTGCCTTGTGTAGTTTAGAGAGATGCAAAGTTGGATTGCATGTCTAATGCTCTATCTTAAAGATCTACATGTCTCTCCCCCTACTATTTAAATGAGATTTATGAAGCCAATGAATCCTCCAACTAATATTTCTTAGGATTAAAGATCTAATGTCTCTTGTCCACTACTATAAATCTTTATGCCAATGAATCCTAAGGATCTAAATGTCTCTTTGTGGAGTACTACAAGTCTTTATTATATAAAATTATTATTATGCATATAAGATTTGTAATATCAAAGAAATATAAAGATCTAGATGTCTCCTTATCTACTACTAAAATCTTTATATGGATTTTTAACAATTTATATAAGATTTGTAATTTTAATGAACCCTAAAGATCTAGATGTCTCTTTGCCCACAACTACTTATATTAGATTTGTAATACCAATAAATTCTGGAGAACTAGGTGTCTCTTTCTCCCAACCATCACTAACCCTTTTTCAGAGACATTATTTCACAATGATACTTTGTTAAGTTTGAATTCTAACAAGAACCCTCAAACCACTTCTCTCTCATACCAATGAACCAAAATCTCAACCATCACTAACCCTTTTTAGGAAGCATTCTCTAATGACCTATGAAGAGACATCATTTAACAATGTTACTTTGTTAAATTCAAATTCTAACAAGAACACTCAACCACTTCTCTCTCAAAACATCTTACAAACTCCACTTTTTTCTGAAAAAAACATACAAACTCTTAAGCTTCAAAATTTAGGATTTAATAGGAAGAAAATTATTTTTTAATTTTTTTATATTGATATGAACTGTCTCCTAGAACAGCACAAACAGCAAAACAACTTGCACTTCCAACTCAAACTAGACATGTTAAGTAACCTAAATCTTTTTGTCTTGCCATTAAGTTTGTCAAACAATTAGATGCAAGTAATCCAACTCCAAAACAATTTCTGGTTGGATAAAAGGTTTAAATAACTTTTTCTCGTTTTGAAAGTGTATATACAATCACACAAATACAATCATTGACAGCAAAAAAATGGAAGAAAAAGTAGATGCCTATTTAAAATTGCAGGGGAAAAAAAGCCAAATACAAACTTTACAGTTTTTAGAAAATTATTTAATTTTAAGTCTGAGCTGAGCGGTTCATTCCGCAGAAACTAACTAATAAGCCGATAAACAATAAGCAATGGAAACAGCGTCCTCCAAAAACTTAAACAAAATCACTTCACTAGTCTTCCAAAAACTGTCATATCCACTTTAATGGACCGCAAATACCTAATTCTTCTAAGAAACATGCAATGAAAACACGAAAACCCTACAATTTCCAGAAGGGATTCGATAAGCTGAATCTTCTAATATATCGATCCCTAGACATCAGTAACTATAAATACAGATCTAAATGTATTTATCTGATTACCGATAAAAACAAGCTAACTAAATCAAACCCTGAATGCACAAAAACTTTATCCCCAGTAAAACACTTAAAATTATAGTGACAATTAACAGATCATGCAAGATCTGATAAAACCCTAAAATTATAAAGAAAACGAGTAAAGCTTTATCCTGTTTAGGAAAACCCTAAATGCATAATTCAGCCAGTTCAGCCGCTAAGCCATTCAAATAATTTCAATCTACCTCGCACAGGAATACTGTCCTCACAAGAGGACACAAACCCGGAGAAAAATATAAACTACAACTTTGCGAAAGCTGAAAGCAAGAATGATTCTATATGTATAACGAATTTTGCACGCACTGCAGAAAAAAATAAATAAATAAAAAATACCATATAAGTTTGAAATGTGGAATTCTTTTGGAGCTCAGGTAGTCACGTGATAGACCAACTGAGCAACGAGAAAGAAGTCCTCCATGAAAGATCCGACACCAAAAACTTGAAAAACTCAAGCCCTGATATCGCTTCTCCCAATCTTTATGTACCAGACACGTAACGGCATCTACCGACATTTGTAAAACAGTAGCCACCTGACTTGGCCTGGAAGCCTACTACCAATCGAAGTAAGAAATAAGCAGTTTAAATTCAATCACAGCTAAAAGGCATCCATAACTACAGACGATTCACGATTAAACCAAGAAACTAACCTTCAGAACAATCCAAACGAGCAACAAAGCCATTGATTTAGCATTTGAACTGTTCGGTTTTTAATATGAGGAAATACAGACACAGCCCTACTTTAAACCCTAACCCTAACGATTTGAAACCCTACGACTGCCTTCGGCTGAGGTCGAGAGAGTGGTTGGGCCTTATGTTTAAATATCGAGGTTATCATACAAATTTGAGTTTGCGAAGGTTTGATTTTAATTAGTTTTACTTTCTCAGTATTTTAGTAGAAGTAAATTTATCATGGGTCTATATAGTGGTGGTTTTTTCTTTTAGTAGAGGGAAATTAGTAGTTTTCTTATTGTAGTCTTTTAGGTGGGTTTCATGGTGGGGACTTAAGTTCTATTTTTCAAGGAGAGGCCCTATTAAGAAAAAAAAATTGCTACACTATTATTCATAATCTTTTCCTAAAAATAGGGGAAAATACCCAATATCTAATAGGGGGTCCAATAACTGCCATGTTTTTGTCCTTATGACCTCCCAATAACTACTCATTTTTTGTCCACTTAATTACCATGTACCAATAACTACTCACTTTATGTACAAGTAGTTGATCATTTTTAGCTTTTTTGATTCATGATTGGTCCATGTGTGCACCATTACTACATATTTGTGGACCACTACTTGGATATTTGTGCACCACTATTGGGACATTTGTCCACAAGTAGTGGAGATTTTGAGTGAGCGGGTATTGGCGAACTAGAGTTTATTTCCAGGCAACACTTTGAAATGGCCACTTTTTGACCATTCGGTGTTTGATGGTCTCTACTCTCTACGGAATAGCCAACAGTTGAAACCTTATCTTTTAGTAGTTAACTCGCATACAAAGTCAACAAAAAAAAATCATCAAAATCTGACATATTGTTTTATGATCTACAAGTGTGCAAAGTTAGGGTGTACAGCTATTAGGTCTATTCCCCTAGAAGCTCCTACTTTTTAGGCTTGTATATAAAAGTAGGTAAAAATGGGGTGGGGCTAAAATTACCCCACTAGCTCAGGGGGTGGGGCTAAAAATTACCCCACTAGCTCGGGAATTTTATCTACCACTTGTCAAACTTTAAATTTGGAATTTTGTTAAAAAAATAAATTTTGGAGTGAAACTAATTATTTTAACATAATTTCTTATTAGTGCATAAATTTTAGAAGACAAAAACTTCCTTAATTTTTGGGGCTAAACATTTAAGCTAAACTGGAGAATAAGATTCATGGCAATGCTAGGTTTAAAATATTTCTAAAAATCCTTAAGTAGCTCTAGCTCTGTTTTTAAGGAAGTGCCCTCCCATGGGACCAACCTTAGATTTTTTATTTCTTTTTTTTAAGTAATTTTGGGTGAGAATGAAGATTTTAGATTAAAAATTATAGGGAAATTGTGAGTTTTTTTTATTGTAGTCTCTTAGATTTTTAATCTCTTTTTGTTAAGTAATTTTGGGTGAGAATGAAGATTTTAGATGAAAAATTATGGGTTAACCCTATGTCCTCATACAATTAGAGTGTTCCCATTAAAAGTTTTAATTACCAAAAAGGGATAAATTGGATCTTTCCCTATTTTAGTGGAGCATCAACTACTTAAATTTTGAAAAACAAGAGCAAGGCTTCATGCAATTGCTTAGCTTATTTTGGCTAGTTGCATAATTTTTTAAGAGTAATTTGTGGAGTTGGTGGCCTTAGAGAGTTGCTAATTTTACTAGACTTGTTTTTAAGCTACCATTTTAATAGTAATTTTTCACATAAAATTTGGAGGGAATAAATTGGTGAAAAGGAAAAAGAGAGAATTTAGGGGCAAATAAAGAAGAGAAATAAATTTATGAAGACACTTTCACACAAATTTAATTTTCTATGGAAAACTCTAACTATTTAAATTTAAGCAAAAATCACACTTAAGTAGTAGCATGGGAACATGGGTAAGCTTTAAAGGGGGGGGGGCTAGGGGGCTAAATAAGAGTAATTGTTTGTTGAGTAAAATCACACATGGCTCCACAAATTGATTTCCCTTTTTTTTATTTGCTTCCTATTTTTTCTCTAAATATTATCTACAAAATTAATTATTAATTTTTTTATTTAAACATGCCATTTATAATGGTTGCTAAAAAATAAGCAACAAAATTTGATAATCATGGTGCCACTAGCTCCATAAATTAAGTTGCTAAAAAAATTGAACAGCAACTACAAGCCAAAATAAGCTAAACAGGGTCATGGGGACCTGCCCTAAATGATAAGAAAATTTAGAGTTGAAACTAATGTTGAATTAATCACAAACATAAAAGTCTTTTAAGTTAGTGGATAAAACTTCATCTTCCTCATTCTAATGTCGGAAGCAAGTTCATAACTATAAACAAAGGCTCATATTTAACAAAAAGATTCATTATAATTTTGTAGCTATATTTTGCAATTCTATGGACACCCCTCAAAGTAAAGAAAATAGGAGCCCAAACCCCTTGTATAGGATTGTGACGTGTAAGCACCTAATTTACACATTTATTTTATATCAATTTGAATATATGTTTTTTATTAAGGTAAAAATAGGTTTTGAAGGGGCCCCGAAACCCTATACAAAAAGGTCACAAAAGATATTCAAAAAAGCCCATTTAAACAGAATGGATCAAGACCAAAGCGAGGGTTTTACAACAAGCACCCACAACCTAGATGAGACAATGCATGAAACAACCTTCATACAAACCCAAACAAAATAAAAAACTAAAACAAAGATAAGACCACACAAGACAGTCAAATCAGAATTTTCCTTTACCTCCCTTCTTTTGGGAGTGGAGAGTCATATCAAATTGTAGATAGGAATTTTTATGATGTTTACCAATAATTGGGGTCCACCCCTCCTCTACCAAAGAAGCCTTCTCCTTCCCGTTAAGGAGAGAGGCAAAAGAAGAACCCACCACAACAGAACCAGCAAGAGAAGTCTGGACAGAACCAACAACTGCTTCCTTACAACCAAAACTAGACTTTTCAGCACCAATAAAGAGTCCATCTAAAATAGAACTAGCTGGAAGGAAACCAACAGACCCAGCAACAACAGAACCAGCAGAAAGGACATCAATAGATTTTCCAACACCAGTACTACCAATAGAAGTATCAGTACACCCAACAAAACCAGAAACAACAAGAGGAACACCAACAACAGAAGAATTACTACCAGCAAGAACAGTACTAGTAGAAACACTAGCAAACTATTCAGTGACCCCAGGAAGACCAGAACCAACTGGAGGAACCCCATCAGCAGTAGAATTACTAGGAGACAAACCATTAGAAATAGTGCCAGCAAGAGATGCACCAACAGACTAAACAACCTCTGAACTACTAGCAGTAGTCAAAGAAGGCCCCAAAGGAATAGTTCCTACAGGAGGAACATCCTCAGGAACATCAGTCTCAACAAGATCAATATTTTTCTTAACTACTATATAATGGTCTGAAGAAGCATCCTTCCACCAAGAAGCAGACCTTTTGGTCTTAGCCTTCTGTAATCCACACTAGGCAGCCAAGTGACCCATTTTAAAACACTTCCTACATCTGAAGGGAATCCCTTCATAGTCCAATGTTTGAATCCAAGAAGTCTTTGAGTACTCTAACTTAATCTTTTCTGGTAACCCCTTTGAGATATCCATCTCTACCAGTAACTGTGCATAAGTCAAGTGCATAACACTTTGAATATATGTTACAAATATATTATTTTGGTGTTTAATTTCATTCATTTTTCACACAAACTAACTTATAAGCAAAACTTACTAGCCAAAAACATTATACACTATCTTAGCATTTTCATTCTTTAGGTCCCTTAATGAGCTTAGATGGCATAGCACAACCTTGTCCATAAACTCAATTGCATGCCCATATTATAAAGCCTAGTGACATTTAAACTTTCATATTTCATGTTCCAAAGCCATCCTTTTTAAATTCTAGTTGCTAGCTCATCTATATGTGCACCAAGAACTTTGAATCACAAATCTAAGGACATGTATTTATAGGAATTCAGAAATTATTAGTGATGGGGGAAAATAATATGCTAGAACACATTAAATTTGGAATCGCTCAAAGCTACATTTGATTCACAAGCACTACAAAATTACATATTTTCTTGTACGCCAATTTATCAAGCATTTATATCTGCATCACTTGTGAAAGACAATTGTGAGCTTGTACAAACATCCAAGGGCTTCAACTACCAAAATGAGTCTAATAGCTAGCCTCGCTATACTCTTCAACAATACCCTCTACAAAAACAAATCCAAGATTAAAGAAACAAGTTTAAAAGGCATGGATCAACTTCAAACCAAGTAATCGAAAAGGACATAAATAACATGGCATGTAGCCTATTACAAGACCAACTTGAATGGTGTGGCCTTGTCCATAATAATAGCAATCCCTGTGCATTTTTTTCACAATGCTCTAATCAAATATTCAGATAAGATATTTGTTTTTTATTACTTATCTCCATTTCTAGCTACTATGTATCTTGACTCTTAATTCTAGATTGATTATTTATTCACTTTATTCTATTATTTGTTGAACAATATAGATCGTCATTTGTATGATATAGTGCATTTATTTCTCTATATATTTTTGGTGAACATTAACCTAATTACTCACACTATCTAGACCCTAGCACTAGGTTAATCCTTTCTTTATTTTCACAATTTAGATCTATCATATTGTGTTCATTGATAAATTATATGCTCTCCATGTTAGAATCTGTTAAAACGGATATAAAACAAGAATCAAATTGAAAGAGTTAGATCACAATTGGAAATAAAATAATAAAATAAACAAAATATCATTACTTAGAGAAACTTGATGTGAATGCTCAATATCAAGAGAAATCCCCAATATGAAATATCCAAGTATTCCAATATCTCCAATATATCTCTGAAGCAGGAGCATCTTGAGTTTATGGCAATCCTAGATCAACCAAAAATATTAGAGCTTGTTTGGCTACTCGGTAGCTTGTTTTGTTTGCTCGGTAACTTCTTTTGAGTTCTCAGTGAAGTGTTCTTGTCGGTCACTGGCAAGCTTGGTTACCATTTTGTTGTTTCCTTTACCGAGTTGGTTTGGTGTGTTCGGTGTTGCTCGGTTCCTAAGTTCATTGACTGATGGAATTTAAATTATTTGATGTTGGCCGACATGTGAAGTTAATTTTGGTCACAATATTAATGTTGGGATCGCTAATTGGGAAACATGTGGACCTAAATCTGAGTTGTTGCTTTCTCCAATGTTGGATCTAAGGATCTTTAGAGATGATATGTTCAATGGCCTCTTGTATAAATAAGTAGAGATGTTATAGGATTAGGGTGAGTCAGTTAAGGAGATTGAATTGGAAGTCTTGGATCCTCACATATATGGGGACTATTTTGTAATTTAATTTCATTATATTGATCGTAACCAAGAAGGCCTTACAGCTTGGCATGTATGAAGTTTGAATGAGTTAATAAAATATATTTGCATTCCTTCTCTCCCTCCCTATGTTGTTGCTTCTGAGTTGTTAATCTGCAAGTAGGATTGGTCTTGGGAGTGCCTTAGGACCCAGTCCTATCTTCTCTTACATCAACTGGTATCAAAGTGAAGGTTAGATCTGGAGGTTCCTTCTTGTAAACCCTAGTCATTGATATTGTTGTGGGGTGGAAGATTGTGATCTGACTTGCAATTGCAAAGGGTTTCAAATGGTTTGGGGGAGGCAAGATGCAAATCTAGGCTTAACAACTGATATGCTAAGATAAATTCATGGTAGATTAGAAGCTATTGAGGCAGCCCAACACTGAGGAAGATATCTTGAAGATGTTAGTGATGATGAAACCAAGGAAGAAGTGTAGGGAGAAGATGCACCAGCACATGTGATGGATCGCGGATAAGAAAGACTCTTGAAGGCATTGACTACTCTAAAATCTACACCACAGTTTAACCCTCCTGATTTTAGTGGGAGACTAGATTCGGATGACTTGATAGACTGGATAACCAAGATAGAGAAATACTTTGAATATGAGAATATATGAGAGGAGAAGAAGGTGAAAATTGTAAGTACAAAGTTGAAAGGTCATGCATCCTTGTGGTGGGAGTATTTGTAATTAGACAGAAAGAAGAAAGGTAAAGACAAAATTAAGGTATGGAATAAGATGGTGAAAAAAATTAAAGGCAAGTTTCTACCTTGTGAGTATCAGATTAACCTAGTTAGGAGAATGCAAGGTTTGAAGCAGAAGGATAGCTCAGTGAAAGATTACACTGAGGAATTTTATAGATTGCATATCAGATCTGGACATACTAAAGATGAGGTGGAAAGAATTTCAAGATACCTGAATGGGTTAAGGACTTCTATCCAAGAAGAAATTAGTTTGGTGAAAATGGAGAGTGTTGAAGAAGCTTATCAATTTTCCCTAAAAACTCTTTGAACAAAAGGCATGAGCAAAGACAAAGAGGAAGAGGTGGTAGATTCCCTAGATAAAGAGGTAGATCCTATGGTGAAAATAGTATATCTGATCAGGACAAAACAAATCATGACAAAGGAAAGACCAAGAGAAAAGGTGAAAGTTCCTTCCAAGGAAGAGGTAACTACTTTTGAGGTAGCCATGGCAGAGGAGGATTCTGAGGAACTTGTCACAATTGTGTTGAATAAGGACATATATCATTTGCATGTACACATTCACGTAAGAAGGTCAATAGTAGTATAAATGGTTTGGTAGGTTCACCGAATGAGCATGAGAAGGAAGGAAACTTGATGGTTAGAAGAGCATTGTGGAGTGAAAAGACTAAGGAAGATTCAGTTAGAAAAAGTTTGTTCAAGACCAGATGTAGAGTTGCAGATAAAGTTTGGAAAGTAATTATTGACAACATAATCTCAAAGAATATGGCATCAGAAGAAATGGTTACAAAGTTTCAATTATAAAGTATGAAACATCCAAAGCCCTATTGAATTTCATGGATCAAATATGAGCATACACTTATGGTAAGTGAACAATGTTTTTTGAATCTGAAGATTAGAAAGTACTATGATAAAGTATTATGTGATATCATGCCTATGGATTGTTGTCATATTTTTTTAGGTAGACCTTGGCAATATGATAGACATGTTATATATGATGGGAGATTGAATAAATATACTATTTGGGCTGATGGAAAAAGACAAATCTTGTTACCTTTGGTTGAAGAATCTATTGGTGAGATAAGTACATTTGTGAAAGTTTGTTTGATGGAAGGTAGATAGTTTGTTAAGGATCTGAAAAAAAAATGATGTATGTTATGCTTTGATTCCTAAAAAACTGAGTTAGAAAATAGAAGATAAAGTGTCGGTAGAGGTTGAGAATTTTCTCACCAAGTACAAAGAGGTCATTTTAGATAATGTACTTGATGGTTTCCACCAATGAGAAGTGTAATTCATTGTATGGATCTGATTCTTGGAGCTAGTTTACCAAATAAAGCACCACACTGAGTGACACCAACCAAGAATGGGGAGCTTAACCGACAAGTTAATGAGTTATTATAGAAAGGTTATATCAGAGAAAGTTTGAGTCAATGTGCAATACCAGTTGTATTGGCACCTAAGAAGAATGGATAATGGTGAATGTGTATTGATTCTAGAGAAATCAACAAGATCATAGTTAAGTAACAGTTTCTTATACCGAGAATGGATGACATAACGGATTATTTGAGTGGAGAAAAGTATTTTACTAAGATTGATTTGAAGAGTGGATATCATCATATTAGAATCGGAGAAGGTGATGAATGCAAGACTTATTTTAAGACAAAAGAAGGTTTGTATGAGTTGTTGGTTATGCCTTTTGGTTTAACTAATGCACCAAGTACTTTTATGAGGTTAATGAATGAGCTTCTAAAGAAATTCTAGGTAAAATTTGTAATTGTATACTTGGATGACATTCTGATATTAAGTAAAACTAGAGAAGATCATTTATTGTACATTAGATAGGTATTATAGATATTGAAAGAGGAAAAGTTGTTGATTAATTTGAAAAAGTGTTCCTTCATGAAAGTAGAGATTGTGTATTTGGGATTTGTGATTTCAGCTGATGGTTTGAAGATGGATCCTGAAAAAGGTTGAAGCTATTCTTGAGTGTCTTACACCTGAAATTGTTAGTGAGGTAAGATCATTCTATGGTTTGGAAATTTTCTATCAAAAGTTCATTAGAAATTTTAGTTCAATTTGTAATGCTATGACCGAAACAATGAGAGGAGATAAAAGAGAATTTAAGTTGACACATGGAGTTGATCAGAGTTTTGAGATTTTGAAAAAAAAGGTTGTTGAATTGTCTATGTTATCTTTACCTGATTTCAATAAAGTATTCCAAGTTGAATGTGATGCAAGTGGAAGTGCAATAGGAGCTATGTTAAGTCAAGAAGGTAAACCAATTTCTTTCTTTAGTGAGAAGTTGAATGATGCTAAAAGGAAATATTCTATATATGATCAAGAATTTTATGCTATTGTTCAAGCCCTGAAGAAATGGAGACATTATTTGATGCCAAAGTAATTTGTGTTGTAAATTGATCATAAGACTTTATAGTATTTAGGTAGTTTGAATAAGTTGAATCGAAGACATATGAAATGGGTTGAGTATTTGAAGAAATTTCAAATTTGTGATCAAGCATAAGAGTGGAGTGTCTAACCAAGTTGTTGATGCATTGAGTTGAAGAAGATCTTTGATGACTGAAGTAAGAATTGAGGTTATTGGTTTTGATGATATGAAGAATTTGTATGAAACTGACCCTGATTTTTTTGAGCAGTGGAAAGTGTGTAGAGAACCTATACTAGATCAACCAAATAAGTTTGAAGACTATTTCATTCAAGAAGGCTTGTTGTTCAAAGTAATTCAGTTATGTATATACCAAGATCATCAATGAGAACTAATATGATAAAGGAAAAATATAGTAGTAGTTTGGCTAGACATTTTGGAATTGATAAGACATTGAGTTTTCTTAAGGAAAGTTATTTTTAGCCTCAATTGTACAAGGATGTTCAGAAATTTGTAAAGAGTTGTGGAGTTTGTCAAGTTGCAAAAGGAGTAAGTCAAAATACTGGATTGTATACATTGATTCATGTTCCCTAGAAACCACTGAGAAATATCAACATAGATTTTGTTCTTGGCTTACTGAGGACAATAAGAGGTAATGATTCCATATTTGTTGTTGTGGATAGATTATCCAAGATGGCACATTTCATACCATGTAGAAAAATATCAGATGTAGTGCATATAGCAAATCTTTTCTTTAATGAGATTGTCAGATTGCATGGATTACCAAAGAGTATCATCTCCGACCAAGACAGTAAGTTTTTTGGTTATTTTTGGAAGACTCTATGGAAGAAGCTGAACACCAAGTTTAAATTTAGTTCTACATTTCATCCGCAGACTAATCGACAAATAGAGGTGGTAAATAGAAGTTTGGGTAATTTGTTGAGATGCTTAGTTGGAGACAAACTGAGTAATTGGGATTTGATATTGGCACAAGCAGAGTTTGCATACAATAATTTGGTGAATAGGAGTTCTAGCAAGACACCTTTTGAGATTGTTAATGGCATACAACCGAGAGGTATATCAGACTTAAGAGATATTGTTGGTGAAGAGAACATAAGTGTTGAAGGGGAAGAATTTGTTGAGTTTATGAAGTCATTGCATGAGGAAGTGAAACATAAGTTAGAGCAGAGTAATTATAAATATAAGGATAATGCAGATAGGTCAAGAAGACATAAGATTTTTTATGTTGGTGATGAAGTAATGGTTCATCTAAAGAAAGGTAGATTTCCTATTGGAACATATGGAAAGTTAAAAATGAAGAAATTTGGTCCTTGCAAGGTATTGAAGAAATTTGACAGTGGAAATGCTTATGAATTTGAGCTACCTGATGAACTGGATATATCACATGAATTCAACATTTCATATTTGTATGAGTATCATGAACCTGATGAAGAAGTGACAATATTGAGTGATTATCCTAAAAAGAAGATAGAAGAACTTGAGCATATCTTGGATCAGAAATTTGGTAGAAGCACTAGAGAAAAGGATTACATGGAATATTTGATAAAGTGGAGGAACATACTAATTGAAGACAATACATGGATTTCTAAATCTGAGTTGGATTCAGCTTGGGTTGTACTTGACACATGATTTAGAGAATCATTTCTTTCCAACCCTGGGTGTCTAATACAAGAGCATCTTGGGTTTATGGCAATCTTGGATCAACCAAAAATATTAGAGCTTGTTTGGCTACTCAGTAACTTATTTTGTTTGTTGAGTAACTTCTTTTGGGTTCTCGATGAAGTGTTCTTGTCAGTCATTGGAGAGCTTGGTTACCATTTTGTTGTTTCCTTTACCTAGTTGGTTCGATGTGTTCGGTGTTACTCAGTTCCTGAGTTCACCGACTGGTGAAATTTAAATTGTTTGATGCTGGCCTATTAGCCCACCATTCATTCTTTATGATGAGATCTTTTAATATTTAATAAACCTTTCTAGTTCATCATTTTTCCTTTTGCGTCATTCAAAAGTCCTTGATTCAACAAATCAACCAATCCCAATCCTTTAAGTCATTTCAGACCCTTAACATTGTTTTGTCTTGTTTCCCTTATGTCGTTGAACCCCTTGAACTACTTTGAAATAAGTTCAAGGGGGTTTGAATAGGTTCAATAGGTTCAAGCCACGTTTGGATTATTTTAAAGGACTAACACCTTTTCAAGTGTTTTGTAGCTATCGTGAGAAATAATTTTGAAAGTGCTAAAGGTTTAAGCTCCTCCAAATACCATGAACCACTTTGAACTTTGTTCACAGTAGTTCAAAGATGTTCAGGTAGAATAATCAAATTTAGAATATTTTCTTTCAAGAATATTCTTTGAACCATTTGAATCATGGTGAAATAAGTTCAAAAGGTTTCAGGAGGGTTCAAACGCATTATCAGCCATAAAAAAAGTGTATGATATGATGGTTATTAAATGACCAATTCTCCAAAGATCTTGACATACTGAAAAGTGACATCAAGAAGTCGTTAGTTAAAGAGAAGTAATCATTATGAGTTAAGTAAAGTAGTGTTTGCATGCAATTGATACCCACTTGTGAACGTCCAATCCACATTATGTCGCATCATGTGAGTTAGCACCTAATTAAATGATGTTTTAGCTTCACACATGGTAATCATTTAAATCTTATCTGTGTCTTTTTCAAAGTAATTGGAGAAGCATAACAAGTTCCATCTCTGGTTGACTTTGCTTTGCGAATAGGAGGTGAGTCTAGTTTTCTTCCACTCTATATTTCAATTTCTGAAGTTGTGAATTCCCCCTAGGTCCTCTAGAGTGGTAAAGCTTTCAGTTAAGGAAATTATGAAGTCTAATCTCCATCTTTTTAGAAAAAATTTTAGTCTTGCATGTGACAGGTTGATCATCAATGACATCGATTTAAAAGAGGTGGACCTCGATGAGCTGAAAGAGAGAATGGCCAACAATGTAGGTGAACCCTATATTCTCAAAATTTTGAGTAGTGGATTACTAGAAGAAGCGACCTTCCTACCTATGGCTCCTTGTCTTGAGTTAGTTAGGGAATGCATAGCAAGATATGCTTCTGCCTTTGAATCTATCAAAAAGAGAAATGGTGAAACCCTCCTTGTCATAAATAGAGAGACTGTTGCGTTAGTTTTTAAAATACCCTATGAAAGCTTTGCAGATTTTTCTCCCACCCAAGCTATTGTTAGGTTCAATGAGGACAAAGAAAGACGTAGAAATAACATGGATAAAAATTGGCTTCTCAAACCTCAAAAAGGTGGTTCTAGGTTACTCAAGCATCCTAATGAGAACCACTTGAAGCCATATGTCCACAATATCATGTTGTTGTTGCATAGGGCCAGAGATTCAACTGAAGTGTATGCCTTTGGGGATTGGATGTATTTTTGTATTAAAATTATTCAAGAGGGAGAACAACACTTGGAATGGAGTGAATTCATAGTAGACTCAATGAGGGAACAACTTAACATGGCTCATATTTCTGGCCGAGTTTCTTCATGTCCTCTTACCTAATCTATTGTCTAGCTTGCACTAAAGAAATTAATGAAATTTCGCATGAACCTCCTATGGAAGACATTTCAGTCTATGATACTATCCTATGCTTCAAAAAGAAAAAGCTCTACTAGATTTTAGGAGGGATTATGATGTGCTTTTGGGAAGTCTCTAGTTTGAATTAGCCGGTTTGACTAACAAAAGAATTTCTAAGGATGTCCAAGGATTAATTAAAAAAAAATGGAAGATTCTATATCCAGTTCCCTCATTTCTATTACATTCAAATTGGTGGCTTTGAGGAAGAATCTATTAAACTTCCAAGTTTATGTTTCGATTGTTTTTTCATAGCAGAAATTTGTAGGCAAATTTCAATGGTAGTCAAGAAGTTCCTACCAAATGATAAATGGGAGGAACATTTCCCTATAAAGTTGGGCATTTTATAATGTGGTTCAATGTCAAATGTAGTGAGCATTGGAAGTGATTTACAGATATTCTATTTTTAATATTATACTAATAGAAAAGGTTATGATAACAAAGGTTTTGCATGAAACCTAGGATTGAAAAATTATCTTCCTACTCCACACTTAGAATATTTTTGGGAAGATTGTTGTGATGAGGCCAAAGTGATAAAAAGGGGACACACAAGAATGTTGCTTGCCCAAATTGTATTCCTATGGATAAAGGTGAATATTGAAGGTTTAGAAGAGGACAATTCTGATCTATTTGAACTAGGATATCAAGAACCTGATGAACTAGTAGTTCCAGTCATAGACTTGGACAAGGATGAAGAAGACAACATTCATCAAAAGACTAGGGGAGTCCTAAATCTCACTGAAAGTTGGATAAAGAAGAAGAAAGCAATGAAGCTTCAGGGACCCAGTGCTATTAAAGCTGATAAAGCCCCTTTAAGTTCATCAAAGAATATTTCTAACTTTTCTTATGTTGTTGGTGATGCAAGTAGAAATAGAAAGTCTTCTCATTATAAACACTCTCCTGATCTAATTCTAACCCAACCTGTGCCCAAAATCACCAAATCAAAAAGAAGATCCCAAAGTAAGTCCCAAAAGAAAATATACATCTAGAAAATAGTGATGGTTGATCTAGAGGAGCAAAAGGAAGTGGGACCTAAACCATGGGTTTTGAAAACTGGGGAAGTAGACACAGACATCTTTCAAATTGATGATTCAAATATAGATTCCATGAGAACTCTGACCAAAGGAATAGAAGACAAGTTTGATCTAAGTGCAACTCCTAAGTGGCTAACCACTACTGTCAACAAGAAATGTATCTCGGTTCCTGTGTCCATTCCAATTAAATACATGGTTATCAAGTATATCGACAAGTCACCCAAACCTAAGAAGCTCAAGACTACAACCAGGCTCACTACAGATACAAAAAATGGTAGGTGGATAGTGGAGATTGCATCTTACAAGCCCAAAGGAGAAGATAAAGAACCTACTGTGGAGGAGTTCGAGGTTACTAAAGTGGATTTAGGTGTTATGGATTGAGAAGAAAATAACCACCATTTCAAACACTCCACCTAGAGAATGCTCACTTGATTTGAAAAGGATAGAAAAGAGAAGAGAGAACTGAAGCAGACGGTTAGAGCTTTGGCTAAGTTTATTGATACCTTTAGTTATTTCAGTCTGCTTCCATTAGCATAGGTCCCAGAGAAATTAGATCCCACATCCCTTGAAAACAAAAATTTGTTGAGTCAAATCCAACCCGGTAGAGCATTGAGAGTTCTAGTGGATGACTAGATAGGGAGCATGATTAATAACAACAGTAAGTACATTCAAGACTCCAAGGATTTATACATTGATATACAAGCCCTCATTAGAGAGATTCAAATCTAAAATCAAAGTTGGGAAACAGAGGAGAAAAAATGGGGAGCCCTGTTAAGCAAGATGGTCAAAGTGGAAAAGCACAAAACCACCAATTTCCTAGCATAGTGCTCCCACAAATTAGTGACTGATGAAAGTAAATTCTTTTTCATGAAGAAGACTATTAGCTGGAGGATGTCTACTTTTAGAACCATGATCACTAACATGAAAGGTTGGGAATATGAGCTCAAAGATATACAGGGGAGCCTGGTGAATAGTAACATGATAGTTAATCCAACACATGATTGGGAGACTAGAACTTTTAGGTTGGATATGGATGAATCTATCAAGGTGTTTAAGGGAAACATTGAGTTGAACAAGACCTAAGCGGACCTCAAGGAAGCAGACATCACATAGATTGCACAAATCGAATCTATGTTGTACCTAAGCATGGATCAATTGCCCAAGTATTTTGAGAAGGTACTAAAGCTGAGATGGGAAAAAGAAGTTGCCAAGACAAAAATCCTCAGCATGATGAACTCGAACATGCGCATGACATAGGAATCGCTATCCGCTTATGCTACTTATAAAAGCACACATGGATATGATGAGGACGATGACATGCAACCTGATGGTGGTGCCTTTAAATGTTTTTAAAGTTATTTTAATGCTTTGATACCTATTGGGGACAGGTGTCCCAAAAACATTGTCAAACTTTGTTAACAGTCTCTAGGGAGGTCACGTTTTCAAGGACACCTCCCATAGTTTTTGCATAGACTACTATTTAATAGTTTAGAAAAGAACAGTTAGGGGTGTTGGAAAGTGATATTTTATAGTATGGAGCACTTGAGGGTTGTCATTTATGGAAACACATATGATATGGTGATCGCTTCGAGTCAGGTATAGTTTTGGAGATATAGTCTTGAAAATGACTAAGTATAGAAACATAAGTACAGAGTACAACAATACTATTTTGGACATCAAAGATAGTATATGATAGATGATGACTTGAGAGATTAGAGGAAGACATTTTGGGATATGTATGACCTTCAATTAAGGTATCTTTTGTTTTGGTATTTTTATCGGTGAGTTACAATGATTTTAAGACATGTGAAGATAGAGGAACAATGAAACAGAGCATATGAATAGTCATGATGATTAAGGGAGTATACGATGGAATCATAATGTGCTAAGATAGCTAAAGATTGTGGATTAACAACACTTTGGTAATACAAGATCGCCGACTTAGTATTTACTCTTTGAATTATTATTTATTCTACTTTGTATTGTATTTGAGAGCCGACTGAATGATAGAATACATATATATATGAAGAACTTTTTGTAAAGTGAACATGTAATTGTGAGAGACAGTGATAGCAAGATAGATTGATGGCAGATGTGAGATCATAGGTTAATAGATGTTATTGAGAACTACAATTGGAACTATCAAAGCATAGAAGATGCTTTCTTATGTTCATCATTGAGAACACTTTGTAATAGAAGTATTGGTTGTAAGAGCTGTAAGCTTAGTACCCCCTAACAGGGTTTTATATACCTTTAATAGGGTTGATACTCCTTTAACAAGGAAATGTACTATGTAATACTCAACTCCTAACAGGGCTAGGTCTTCGAACAAGGACATTATAATTTAGTGCATATTTGTGGGTACCATCCCCACTGGGGTTTTCCCTTGGGCAGGGTTTCCTCAACAACAAATAATGGTGTTATGAGTTATGTGTTATTTGCTTATGTACTTTTCATTTTTGCAATCTTATGGTTTATTTGGAATTGGTTTAAGTTCAATTTAAAGTGTTGTAATATTGATTCACCCCCCTCTCAGTACTACTAAATCCTAACTATTGGTATCAAAGCTATTGGCCCTTAGAGAGAAAGTCTAACCACTTAAGGGAGATCAGAATTGATTCTGAAAGTTTGCAAGAAAACTTTGAAGAACACTTAATGACCTAGACAAAGAAAAGGCTGAAAATGGTGAATTCAAATTCAAATTAAGAAGAGCAGAAGTTTTTATCAAGAAACTAAAGGAACAACTTGAAATTTCAAGAAATCAAAGACAAGACCTTATGGAAAAGATCAAGGAGGATTCAAACAATGACACATCCGACCAGTTAAAGAAGCTTGAGCAAGAAAAAGAAGAAATTAAACTTTTGATGACCAAAGAGATCCAACATGAAACTAATGCAAGATACAAAGTTGAAGAGACCTTAAACAGAGCAAACATGCAGATAGGACAAATGAAGACTAAACTTGATCACTACAAGGACAAATGCCAAGAATTAGATAAATACAATTAGATCATCAAAGGAGAACTCGTTCATGTTGTTGGTTGTTTTCCTAGTTTTAGGTGTTTTGTCCTTTGAAATTTTGATTTTTGATGTCTATCTCTGATTTACATGATTCGATCTCCAGCTTTTCCAGCCCTAGAAGCTCCAAAATTGTTTAAAGATTGAAAACCCTAGGTTTTAGGTCTGGTTGCCTTTAAAAATCCAAAAATCCCTAAAATTGTTCACCCAGGTTTATTCAGTTGTTACTTTTTCAAATCACTTAAATAGCCTTTTGCTGCATGTGCACTTTATTTTCCAGCTGGTCGCTTAGTCTCTCAAACAATTTAGCATATTCCTTTTTAACTAGCGATTACCCGAAACCCTTTGTCGTGCCATCTCTTTAGGTTGGAGGAATATTCTTTGTCTTCAAACAACTCAACAGTTACCTTTAGTCACCATGTCTCTTGATGACTACTATGCAATTTAGCGACTGCTATGATAAATTTTTTGCAAAGTAACTATGGTCTTTTTATCTCCAGATCAAAATACCTTCAGTCGGGTGATCTTTGAAAGAAATAAAAATTGATATAATATTCAACGATAATGAGATTTGCAATTGGTCTCTAAATCTCCAGATGCAAGGTGGTGATCTATTTTGCGGGTTGCCAGATCTCTAGTTATTCAGCGGTTAGTTCTTTTATCCTATGACTTGGTGATTTTAGTGGTCGCGTATTCTCATGGTTCTAGCAGTTATGTCTTAGGTGGTCAGCGATTCAGCGACACAGTTATCTCTAAGTCTCCCAATGAAGCGGTTAAGTTATAAAGGGTATGGTGACTTAGCGAGAACTGTTGGATGTAGATTTAATTAGTGGTTGATATTTAATCTCATTACTTGACTGAGGTTAAGTAATTCTCCTGGCGACTTGGAAAATAAGGGTGTTCGTGTAATCTCCAGTCTTAACCATGGTCAAAAGAAATATTTAGCGACAAGGAGATGTCTCTAGTCATGTGGTCGCTAGATAAAGATGAGTTAAGGAGAAGGTTTTCAGACAGTTGTCCTCAGCCATTGATTTAAATTTGATTGAGTGGTGGTCGCGTGGTCTCAGAATCAAACCATGGGTTAAAGAATGATCTAGCGACCTTGAGATTTTCCCTATCGAGCAGTCTCTGGGTCAAACTCAAGTTAAGAAAGTTGCTCAGCGATTGAGAGATTGTCTTCAGTTAGGTAATCACCAAATAATCCAGAGTTAAGTGTTGACCGAAGTCAAAAGATTGAAAAAATATGAGTATCTGTTTGCCAGATTTTGTGATGTGTCTCTTTCTGATTGGTTGACAAAAAATGAAAAATATAAACAAGGTAGTGGAGTTAACTATAGTCGCTGGATCTCTAGAAGAAATAAATTGGAATTTTCCTATTTTCAGTCTCTAAGTCTCCAAATAGTTGAGTCAAAAGGTCTCAAGAAAAAGTTTGAAAAGTCAACCGACTTCAGTGATTGGGAGATTCACTATAGTCGCTAGATCTCTTGATGGCTTTCTATTGCTAGGTCTCGAGATAAATTCAAAAGGATATAATTTTACAATGACTAAAGTAATGACTATAGTCACCAAGTCTCAGGATGAAAAATGTAAGTGAACACAAGGTCACCTAGTCTCCAAATAAATTCAAAAGGATTCAAATTATTCAACAACTATGATATCTCACTATAGTCGCCAGGTCTCAAGAAGAAATAAAGTCATTCAGCGACTGAGGTTTTTTTTAGTCACCCGATCTCTGAAAGTATAAAGGAGGTGCCAAATCTTTTAATGATTATGATAATGTCTTGTAGTCGCTAGGTCGGCAGAAGTTAAAATTTAATTACCTATCATTTTCTCAGCTTACGGCTAGCGAATTGAGTTCTGAGCATGCCAAGTAATGGTGGAAGTGACATTATTTTTAGCTTTTTGATCTCTAATGGATTCCTGCTTTCAATTTTGTTAAATAAATACAATTGTTCATCACTCATTTCAAATTACCAAGCATTCAGAAAGCTAAGGCGACAGAATCTCCTGAGATTTTCATAACAATTTCAAATTTCAGAGATGTCTAGAATTTGTAGAGGAGTTTGAATTTGCAGACAAGATGAGCCAATCATCAGTCAGTGGGGCTTCTACCAGCAAGGGAGCTAAGGAGAAAGTTAAAGAGAGTTATTCAGATGAATTCCTCATCTTACTACTAGGCTCGTCACAGAACAAGAAGGTTAGTGATGAGTGTTTTGTAGATGAACTTGCATATTGTAGAGATGCTAGGACACCAGATGTCACCAGAATGTGCTTGTCTAAGTACTTTTATAAGAATTCTGAGAGTCTGGTCCCTGTCTCAAACCCTTGGACGTCAGGGTTAGCAAAATTGATAGTTCCTGAGGTTTTCCTAGACGTAGATGTCTTAATTTTCCTATCCCACAACTATGATCCCCTATCGAGAACAATTAGGAAGGCTGATGGTTCCCCTCTGGTTACCCTTGATCAAAATTCATTCATAAGAGTTTTCAGTATCTAGGTCCCTATGGCTACAAAAATAAATTTATAGGCCCTGGCCAATAGGTACATTAGGGAGGCTACTATAGTGGCAAAAGAAATTCAAGTCCATGTGCCACGGGAAAATAGAAATTATATTGCACCAATTGCTAGATCAACAACCCCTTTTTTCTACAAGGATCTCCGATTCTACATAAAATATATTGCATATGGGTTGTGGAAAGTTCTAGGGATTGATGGTGGGGAGAGGATCACCTCGGATCTCCTGATGATGGTTTTGGATTCCTAGAGTCTTCATGTGATGAAGGGATATGATTATATAGGATTTATAATAGATAAAATGCATGAGGGTTTACTAGCATTGAAGAATCACGTGTCTGGTTCCAGTTCTACACCTAGGTTTTTGCACTATTCTTTGCTAATGCATCTCATTCTATATTTTAATTATGATATCATGAATATGGATGGCCTAGAGCCACAGATGATGTATAAAGGGCAGCCAAACCCGATGCAATTTTGGATAAGGGCTTGGAGTCCTAATTCCTTAAGAAGTGATTTTTGTATATTTGAGAATTGGATAGTTCAGCCCATCCTCCTTAGCTTGGGACTTAATCTTTCAAGGCTATCCACTAAGGTTTTGCAGCTAGTAAGGCCTCAACAATTTGTTGATAAATGGAATAAGGGTCATAATTGGGGAGATATATACTATGAAAAGGGTTATACTATGATCAGAGTATATGGATGCCCTCAGCCCCCTCACATACTACCATTCTTTGTTCCACCGAGGGTGGCATTTTTAGAGTTCATCTGGCAGCTAATGCTGACTAATAAGGATAACTTAGCTTCACACAGAAAAGGAACTTTTACTCCAAGGCACTTTAGAGTGCATAATCTCACAATAGGCAAGAATGCCTTCAGCAAGGTTAATGATTGGTTAGGATAGTTTAGAATGCATGCTGCTTCCCATAGATATGTGGATATAGAGGGGTTCATGGTTACTGCCAAGCAATATTACATCCCCAGTATCCCATTCAATAAAAGACATGAGGAGTATCCTGAGGAGGATGTGTTAAGAAACATAATAGAAGAGGAAGAAGTGGCAAGAAGAGCTGACTAGATACATGAATTATATGCCATGGAGAAGTGATTAAGACAAAAAGGATTGGCATTGAGTGGCTTCTTCCCTACATTGCCTTATCTCCAAAGGCTTGAACAAATGATGTCCCTATTCAATACTTTGATGAGGACTTTTAAAGATCAAATTGATGAGACAGACAGGAAAAAGGATGTCCATTCTAAGTCTGAATGTGATGAGGATAGTGATGGTGGCTTCTCTGTGCATAGCATCCCTCCCCTAGAAAAAATAATGACTAAAAAGCATCAAGCTAGAGAGGATATGGTTGATTTAATAGAGCTCCATAGTTCTCAAGATACAAGTGAGCCTCTTGCAAAGAAGAAAAAATTATTAATTGGAGAATCTTCCCAAACAAAGAAAAAGGACAATGTGGGAGCCCTCTTCACTGGAATTGGTGTCCATGATCACCAATTGAGAAAGAATATAAGGGAGGAGAAAAGAAAGAAAAAGATTGAAACAAAAGATGTTGAGTTTCCCTTGGCCCTGTGCCAAGATGAAAGAATGATAGAACAAGATGCATTCTTGAAGGATGACAATTTTATAGGGTCAAATGTATTCAAGAGATTTTTAATATGGCACAAGCAAAAACAGGTTGCATCTATTGTTTAGATCACTGAAGAGGGTTAGGTGCCTGAGGAGGCAGTACAAACATTGAGAGAATATGACCCTAAGGCTGAAAAAATTACCCCAGAGGAAGCCATACAACTTGTCAAAAATAGCAATATGCTACTTGTGCCTGGGTGGAATTTGTATTCAGATTTTATTATTGATCAGATCAAGAGATAGGAGGATATAACTTTATCTTCAAAGACCCAGGTGGGGGAAATCATCAAAGGATTTGGGTATAGCCCAAGAAACCAAACATTAGCTCTGTGAGGTCTTTCCCCTAAAGATAAGAAGCCTTCAATCCTAAATGTCAAGGAGAAAATGGATGATGACAAAATTGTATGGTCAGTCCATAATATAGGAGACCTTGAGATATCTCAAGTGTTAACCCATTTTTCTAGGCTCAATGAAGATAAAACAAAGCAACTGTCAGAAAGGTATGGTTCCCTACTAGAGGACTATAGTGCACTATTGAAGGATAGAGATATCCAGATGATAAAAGAGAAGGCACTGGAGAAGTCTTTGGCAGACTTAGAATAACAAATAATAAATACTCCTGTAGCTACCCATGCACCACCTCAACAACTTGCATTTCTAGAAGACAAAAGTACAAGTGAAGAGGAGGTTGCTGCAGAAATTGAAAAAATAAATTTGGAAAAGAATGAGGCTATCCTACAAGCCTTGCTAAAAATCTTGCAGCATGAGATTAATGCAATAAAAGATAAATCTAATTTGGTTTTCAATGCTTATAGTAAATTGCCTGAATTGCAAGTAGAAGTGAATAATTATGTCTCAATTTTAAATGGCTATTATGCAACTTGGTCGGTTAGGGAAACACTCTTTGAAATATTGGTAGTTGTTCAATCTTTAAGGACTGATATTCTGGAGGTTGTTCTGCAAGTGGGTGAAGAAATAAACAGAGTTGAGGCCATATTGCCACTTTTTAAAGGCAAGGCAAATCAGATTGAGACTAAGATAGACATGCTCAGCTCAGATTCCAACAGATTCATCCCTCCCATTAAGGATGCAGATGGTGCCATGAAGAGCCTTGATCAATGGAGATTAGATTTTGATCTTGTATTGCCTAGGAAAGAGGCATTTTTAGATGAAAATAATGAAGTAGATGTGGAGAGATTTAATAACACTATGGATGAAGCCATAAAGGCAGAAATAGAGCTCACCAAATTTGTGGCAGATGTCAAGGAAATAACAGATGCTAGATGGGAGAGGCAAAAGGCACAATTACAACTTACCCAGAGTTATAAATGGCCGACAGAGGAAGAGGTCACTGCGTGGGATGAACTCACAAAGCCCAAGAAGATAAAATCTACTATAGTTGACTTTGATATTTTGGATGATGAGTAAAGAGGACACCTAGAGTACCTAACACCTGACCTAAGAGCACATGGATGATAAGCTATCAGAAAGAATGGTGTAAGTTAGCCAGATTGGCAGTCACCATATCTCATAACAACTCAAGAAGCTATCATGAATATCTATAGACAAAGGTGTCAATGATCAACGAGCCAAGAAGCAGAATAGTCCAAAATATTTTTGTCTTTCCACCACCTGAGGGCTTATTGTAATTTGTCATTATATGCTTTTTTAGGGTTAGGGCACCAACCATTCGAAGCTTGTTGCATTCTCATTGATAAGAGAATTCCAAGATGGTTGAGCGATGATATATAGGTGATATCCTCATTTTTGTAAAGGAGTTAGAAAAAAGATAATAGAAAATAGAATATAGTTGCTATAGAGAAGACTTCTAAATTTTGTGTCTGAGCTTCTGAGCATAAGTTTTTATATGTAATTTATAAGCTCATTTTAAATACAAATACAAATACACTGCAATTTATGTCTCCTATTATTGTTGTCTCTTTACTTGTATGTTTTATCTGTGAGGCATTTAAAATATACTAATTGTTAAACAATTTCTTCAATTGATTGTGAGTTTCTCTCAAGGAGAGAATTAAAATCCTTATTATCAATTGCAGAGAGTAAACTTATATGTAGAGATTTTTACAATAGTAATTTTAGATTGATAGAATATATTGTCAGGCATTCTATTTAGATTGTAGATTGTGTGTAAGGCATACTATTGTATTTCTTTTAAAATAACTTTGTGGATTTGCATTTAAACTCTTTTTCCCATTGGATTAGGCACTGGTTTGAAGTGTGTCTCTTATAAAATTATCTTTTCATGATCTTTAGAGATACTAAAATTCATTTCATTACCAGTATTTTACTTTCAAGAATTGTTTATATATTTTGAAAGAACTGTACCCAGGTGGTATAAGTTCATATTTAGTGATTCCTTAAAGAAAGAATCAAGAGGTTACCCTTCCTTGAGTTTAACTCAGAAAAAGAAGAAGGATGAATGTCCTTATACCACTGTTCCATGCTATTACACTTGTAGTTTCCATTGTAGCACTCTGTATCAAGATAATTTGGGTTGTCTTTAGAGCAATAATGTTTTATTGAATTAACTTGAAGAAATAATAGCATAGCAATGAAGACCTAATCTACCATTTGAAAGTTTACTTGAAACATAGTAAATCATTATAGGCAATACCCGCCTGAGTCCTGTGGAGCTCGAAGCAGAAGGAGGATCTTATCCAATCCTCATCAATTAGACTATTTCTTGTCAAACTTGAGAGTCCTAAAACTAAGAATCTATCATATCAATTTACCAAGTTTTTTCACAAGAAAAAGCTCTAACACATGCCAAGTTACACATTGAGGAATTACATATGAGCAGTGATAAGATTGATGAACAAAGAGAGACATGGAAACCCAAAGGAGATATGACTGGAGTTGGATACAATAAAGGAGAATGCTCTAAGACTCATGAAGAGTCATATGAAGTGAATATTGAAGAAAGACCTACTTTTGAATAACCTAGAGATCAGGTCAAACCTTTCAAAGGTAGATGCTATGGATGCAATAGACCTGGACACATGAAGAGAGATTGTAGAGATAAAGGACCTTTCAAACCCTTTACTAGTTATTTTTATAAATGTTATGCATATGGATACAAGAAAGTAGAATGTAGGAAACATGATCAGTCTAGAAGTAGGCAAGATTACATCAGAGAAGAATCCATACCAAATATCACATGCTACAAATGCAATAACCTTCATCACATTGCAAGATTTTGTAAACTGCAAGTTAATTAGGACATAAGATAGCCTACATGTTACAAATGAAACAACCTAGGACATATAGAAATTTTTTGTTGGTATAATGGAAAGGACAATAGAAGAGGACCACCTCCTGTGGTTATAAAGAAAAATATTGGTGACAATGGTAAAAGTCTTGGTGAGTACATGGATGAATTCAAGAATCATTTCAAGAAATCAACATATGAGAACAATGGTAATACATGGAAAGTCAAAGAATCTAATGAGGTATTGGTTTAGGGATAGACAGTAGATGCTATTGTTCCTTCTCCGGATGCTAACATTGCTACATCAACCTAAAAGGTTGAGCATGGCCTTAGGGGGGCATTGGATGAAGATAATAGATTATATCCAGCCCCTTATTCTATGGAGTAAGCTCATGCAATCTTATTTATGGTTTATACAAACACTATGAAACCTACATCTATGATCACAACATCTAAAGATTCATATCTTATGAGCGCGACATTTGTGATTGACTGGATAGTATGCAAATTTGAGTTAATTAAGTAAAGTGCATTTTCTCACTTAGCGATGAATAAAATACCTCAAAGCTACTTATTTCTTCACCATTTGATGAGAAACGACCAAGGAGAGAAATTTTTTGAGTGGATCAAACTACCAAGCAGCCACATTGCATGATCAAACGGAGAGGAAGTTTTGAATTCAACGTGTTTAAGGTATTTAGATAATTTACTCAAGTAGAAGCTATGGATGCACTAGTGATTTATGATGTTATGGACAGACCTAGATACAAATTTAAGAAACATCCATTTAAGTCTTGTGAGGACAACCTTGAAGGAGCCTTTTCCAAAACACCATACAACTTCTTGCATATAGAGGATATTAGGGAATATATACATTGAAAATATGAGACAATAGGTGATGTAGAGATATTCAGAGAAATGGATGAAATGATTGAACAAGATAGTAAAATGAAGGATGAGTTCAAACACCTAAATGACCTAACCATTATGAAAATGACCCACATGAATGAATTCAGTGAAGAAGAATGGTTCAAGATTATACTTAGCAGAGTTCATGACCAATTAATTTGGATATGAGAGAAACCTGTAAAGATTTGTAGTCAATTAATTCATGACATTAATGGGTTGGACAATACTGGAGTTATTCCTTCAGCAAAAAAGAACATCAAGAAACAAGTTGAAACCCTAACACACTCTAAATGGGACAAGAGAGCTATGACAGTGAATGATATTTTCCAACAGGATATAAGACTAGTTGCAATGCTTCTAGGATACAAACTTTATTACAGTAGTAAACCTAATTCAGTCTCAGCAGGAGTTATTATGATGGCCTATAGGATGGCAAAAGAGAACACAAAATACAACCTATGCGAGATTCTAGCACAATAGTTTTTAGAAAATGTGAAGATAATCAAGAAGGATAAATCTAAGGCTTTTAGATTTGGCTCACTTCTAGTTCACATGTATATACATATTGAGCATAAGTTCCCTAGAATTCACCCTAGAGCATGGAAGGAAAGCATACCCACTGGTAGTCATGTATTAGAAAGTTACCGAAGACAAAACAATACATGGGTAGATGGTGAACTATTTGGCATGATCAAAATTCTACAGAGACAAATGAAAGAAAGAGTCATAATTCCTGAAGAGTTGGTTGAAAGATACAAGGATACAATCTATTTCATGGTTGAAACTGATTGTGTATGTTTTGAAGTAGTTTAACCAAGGAAGAAATGGTGTTACTCCATGGGCTATGAAGTCAGTTTAGAAGTTCTTGTTATGAAAGTGGAACATGTTTTGGCATCTGAAGTTAACACATATGAGGAGAGATGGGGTGCATATGAAGAGAAATCAGCTAAAGACAGAGAAGAACATAATAGAGGTATAAGGAAGAGAAAGATAGATAAAATGGTTGGTGATATGGAAGCTAAGGTTGGGATGAAAAAGGAAGAATTAAAAGAGGTGAGGACTAAGATGACTAAGTGATCTTCTGGATCAGCAAGCATGAGAATTGCAGCCCCTCCATCTTCTGAAGCAAAAAACATATTAAGTCCACTTCCACTATAATTGATCTATTTATCAATCCAGAGAAGACAACACAAGAAGATACACCTGTGAACACACCTAGAAGATCCACTAGATCAACCAAACCAAATAGCTCTAAGGAACAAAAGGCTGAAGTAGAAACTAAGAAGAAAGATGATAAGGAACCTAAGAAGAAAGAGGATAAGGTAACTGAGAAGAAAGAAGAGAAGATAGAACAAAAGAAAACAAAGGACTGTTGGAAACCAGACATAAAAATATTGCACAAAAGGATCATAAGAGATGGTAACCTAAAGACACTAAACATATACTATGAGAGGTATGACTCTGAAAATCAATCATTGATAGAAGATATGGTAATAGAATATCTACTTATTTATAAAAAGAACCTATTGGAGATTGAGGGAAGTATACCTAAGGATTTATATGATAAACTAGAGATTATAAAATAGCTTGCACAAATAGAAGATGAAGCAATTAGGAATCAAGCCATTGAGGACATGTTGCCTATACTTTTTGTATAGGAGAGAGAAAATGCTTAAGGAACTCAAACCTTTACTGAGAAGAAAAGCTAGACTTGTGAAAATAATAGGTAGAAAATATGATGAAGCCATTGAAGATACTTGGAAGGCATTAGATCAAATACTTACAAGCAATATTCCTAAGAAAACTTCACCTCCTAAGACTACCAAGCCCACACCCATAGGAATTGGAGAGAGCTCTAAGGGAGCTGAGGGAAATATAGAGAGAAGTGAACTAGGTACTGAAAAGAAACCATATTTCTTTGTTATTGGTGTGCCTATGACCCTTGACACTTCACTTGATGAGAATGATCCATTTTAAGGAAACTTGGATAATACAGTGACAAAAGAAGAAGAAAAATAGAAAGAGGAAGAGTAGAAAGAAGAAACAAAATAGAAAGAAAAGATAGACACAACAAAAGGAGAAGAGGCAAAAGATGAAGTTAAACAAGAACCTGAAAATTCCACCACTCTATTGTTGGTAAGTATGGATAAGCTAGTAAGAACAGATGTAGACAATATGGATGAGGATGAAGTGATGAGACTATCCTTCATGGCATTCACAAAGGCAAAAGAAAGATCTGAACAAGGAGACAAAAAGACTAAGGTAATTACTAGGGAAGTTGATACAATAAATAAAATACTCCCAGTACTTATTATTTTTCAAGGAAAAGATAATACAGAGAACCTGAATATGGCACTAGATAACTTTGATAGTCACTATGAGACCCTAGTGAAGATCACAAAAGAGAAGGCAGAGAAAAATTATTTAGAAAAAAAGTTGAATGAAGTATGCCAGTCTATTTCATGGGACTTGGGTATCTTGAGATCAACTACATCAAAGGCCAAAAGTTGTGTCACACATGGAACGAAGCTATTCAGTTATTGTATTAACCCTATTAGACACATTCAAAACATTGCAGATATTATGGCTAAGGACAGGGCTACTTTGGATAGCATGATGGACAGGTTGTGAGACCTCCTCACAAATTGTACTGGAGATGGACAAACCGGCATCAAATATCTTTGATAAAATGAATGTATTGGATATAGAGAGAGGGAGATTAATGACAAGATTTGATTTACTGAAGATTCTAATCTCTCCTAAGCTATCAATTCTTGAGGTAAATCTTTCTGAAATGGAGAAGATTGGGGAATCAATGACCAATTCTATGCCCATAGAATTGAAAGCAGCAAAGACTTCATCGTATGCTTTGAATGGAATGATAAATGTCAGTGAATTATTGATAAAATAATGGAATGATGATGTGAATACCTTGGAAGATTCCTTCCAAGATGTTCTAAAACTGGTGAGCAAGCACATAATTCTACACTTTTTGAAAATTTTGCAATTTTGGGTACACCTTTTCCATTGATGTCAAAGGGGGAAAAGAGAAGAAAAAAAATGAGAGAAGAAAATTGTAAATAAAAAAATGTATATATAGAAAAGAAAAATAATAAGATAATAGGGGAGAAGAGAAGAGAAAATAAGAAGAGGACAGTTAGTGTTTGTTGGGACACTTAGTTATTTTTCACTAAGTGTTACCATTTATGCCAAAGGGAGAGATTGTTGGAAAGTGATGTTTTAGAGTAGTATGGATAACTTGAGGGTTATCATTTATGGCAACACATCTAATATGGTGATCGCTTGGAGTCAAGTACAATTTTGGAGATACAATCTTGAAAATGACTAAGTATAGAAATAAGTATAGAGTACAGTAGTACTATTTTGGACATCGAAGATAGTTAATGATAGATGATGACTTGCGAGATTAGAGGAAGACATTTTGGGATATGTATGACCTTCAATTAAGGTATCTTGTGTTTTGGTATTTTTATTGGTGAGTTATAGTGATTTGAAGATATGTGAAGACAGAGGAACAATGAAACAGAGCATATGAATAGTCACGATGATTAAGGGAGTATAAGATGGAATCATAACGTGCTAAGATAGATAAAGATTGTGGATTATCGACACTTTGGTAATACAAGATCTCTGACTTAGTATTTAATCTTTGAATTATTATTTATTCTATTTTGTATTGTATTTATTCTATTTTGTATAGTATTTAACCATTAGAGGGAGTTGTACCTAGTTTAAAAATTCAAAGGGAAGTGATAACTATACACTTACCCAACTATTGGATTGAAATATTTTGTCTTCAAAGAAGGGTAGTGGAATGATTTATAGAGTTAAGAAAAGATGGCAAAATCTGTTTGCCAACAAATTTTTGGTGACTATGTTGGGGAAGAAATTAATAGAAGACTTGTACCTAATAAATCCTTTAAAACATGAATCATGGTGTTACCCCATCAAGAATTTTTCCCTATCTTACAACCTAATTTGGATATCCAAGATACCCAAGAGGATAAATTTATCTTAGACTTGAACACTTTAGCTTGGAAGACAAGAGAGAATAATCATCAATACCAACAAGTGATTTTGGTATTAGAAGAAGAAGAGGAAATTGGAGAGTGGTTAAGAGGACTTCATGTAGCTCAAGAAGTTGTTGTGGTGGTAAGAGTAGCTAATAATCTAGCTAGGAGATAAATAATAACCAAAATACTAGAGTCTAGGAGGTTCACAAGATCTCAAGAAAAACAAGGTTTGGTAGACCTTGATTTGGAAGTCCTCCAATGTATTACTAGTTATCTTAACCTATCACTTCGTAAAAGGTCTAGAAATAAACCCCCTCCATCTCCTAAACCTATAGGGTCACCCTCATATCAGGCCCTAGTTCTATCTAGAAACCCCATACCCTTAATAATCAATTTCTCTCATCTATTCACTTTCATGGCTAACAACAACTCTGGGGCACTGCAGTAGGCCCCATGAACTTGGTAGCCCATAATGCCTTGCCAATAGGAGTCAAGGACGTCCTACCAAAATTTACTGGTGATGGGGAAATTTATGTGGAAGAACATTTGACTGCTTTTCATGTGGCAACATGTATTTTAGTGGTACAACATGAGGATGTGGTTGTCTGAATTTTTGTACAAACCCTATCAGAGAGTGCAATAGATTAGTTTAGTCATCTTCTAGTGACATTCATAAATAAATGGGATAGTATGAAAATTACTTTCGAGAATAGGTTCAAAAGTGTTGAGGATGAACACACCCTTTTGGTGCAATTAACTTAGTCAAAGAAGGAGATTCACAAACCGATGAGGGAGTTCAAGACCAAATTTAATAAGATTGTTCATAAGATCCCAATTGCATCAAGGCCTACAAAAAAGACTCAAAAGGGATTCTTCTTGAATGCTATGCCTCCTAATATAAGTTTTCACTTAAGGAGAAGTAGGCTAGTAGATCTAGATGTTTCTCAAACATAAATAATTGAATTAGAAGATGATTTAATAACTACAGTCAAGTGGCGAAAGGATGTACAAATTTCTCATGCACAACCTTTCACATCATCATCTCCTAACCTAGTAGTTCAAAGGTTGGTAAATGATATGATTTCTCTAAAGAGACAGCTTCCTAATGCAGGTGGTGCATATCAACAACCCTATTAGGACATTGGTTGGAGATAATTCAATCAGTCACATGGTAAAACACCATCCTTGCCCTCCTCTCAACCAAGATTGTAGATTGAAGCACCTCCAACTAGAGGAGTTATGTGTTCTTTTCATTTGACCACATACCATGATGGAAATAGATGTCCAAATATGTTGAGATATCTCCAAATGGAGGCTACCAAAGATACTCTTCGAGAAATTATGATGAAGAGAGAAAAAATTCTCAAGGAGGACTTGGCAACTCTAGTTCCCTTTATCTTGAATATGAATCAGACTCTGATAGAGGTGGGGATGTTCTATTTGCCCTAAAAGATCCTACATGCATGGTTCTCACCCGTAATCAGAGAACTCCTAAGTTCCCATCAGGAGCAGCACCGACGAATACCCCATTTAAAGGTAAACATGTGGAAATAGGTTCTTCTTCATCTAATGTTAAATCACCTAAAGTGAGAATTTTACAGAGAAATAATACAACTTCTCCTTCCTCTATTTTTGACATAGTAGATTTATGCAAGTCCTCTACCATCCAAATCTCACCCACTAAATATTTAAGGCTAAATGACAAAGAACTAGATAAGTTGATAAAATATGTCAATAGTGGTCAAATTTAGAATTCCTCTAGTAAACAACATTTGACCAATGATCAAAATGTGACCACAAATTTACCTATCTTTGCTTATAATATGCCCCATGATGAAACTGAACCTATTGCTAGCACCTTAGGCTAGAAATCTGAAACAGTTGAGGAAAAACCCAATCCATTGTATATATCCTTACTCTTGAATGGTCATAAACTAAGTAATTATATAATAGATTCAGGAGCCTCAAACAACATAATTCCTTCTTCATTTTCCAAAGCTTTAGGTTTGACCCTAACTAAGACCTTCAGGAGATGTTACTCTATGGATGGGAAACAAGTTCCATTAATAGGACAGGTAAAAGATGCCCAAGTTATTCTATCTTTTTTTTCTAATAAAAGGTTAAAACTAACCATATTAGTTACAGATATTCTAGTTAGCTATGGAATTTTGTTGAGAAGGACTTTCTATAAAGATATGGGAGGAGAGCTTAAGATTTACTAGTCGGAGACTATCATTCCTGTTGGGAAAAGGAAAGTCAAATTAGAACCCAAACCTTAAAACAAGTATATTGTATTTCCTTCCAATGACCCCAAAGCCCAAATTTTATTTCATGAATATGAGTTTGGAAATTATGTTATCCTCCCTAAGGAAGGCGTTGCCTTTTTGAATGATACATCTGAAGAAGAAAATAAATTATGGAGTATGGAATTTGATGGTATGATGTGAGTGTTCCAAGGCTTGCTTCCACATCTACCAAGAGACCTAGCTTGTCTCTATTAGGATCCTAATCTCTTCTAGGTCCTTATTAGTCTTAGATGATTAACTAAGTCCTAATCCAAATCTTTTCCAAGAGTATCACACCTTGTGCTTCACCTTGAAAGACAAACACCATTCAATGCTTTAGTGCTTTCTCCTACACCTAGAAAGCTCTAAGTGCCAACTTCTCTCCATTCAATATTTTCATTGCAGTGGTGTCTATCATCATGGAAACATTCCATTTTCTCCCACTTGAATCAATTTAGAAGGATCTTCAAGCCTTTCCTTATCGGGCTCAAGGTTTTACCATGAAGAGGCCTAATTAGGCCTATTTCCTTGTAGCCTTTACCAGAGACCTTTTGCCACTTCTTGCAAAAACTTTCCAAACAACCTAAAACTCTAATCCCACATTTGGATACCCTTTTGGATTTAATAAAATATTTTGAAGGTTTTGGACTCCTAGGTCCTCCGTACACAAGATTCCTACAAACTAGGACTAATAGGGCTAAAAGGCCTATTTACTAGGACCTCACTGATTTCTCACTCAAAAATTAGTCTAATGGATTGGTAGAACCTCAATCCTTCTAGCATGTTAGGATATGTCTATACCCTACCTAGAACTATACTTGTTCCATACAGTACTTCTCTCCCCTACATATACTCTTCAAATGATCACTGACTAACCTCTAACCGGGCTCTCCTAGCTCGCCTAGGGCTTGACATTTAAAATAGAAACCTTACTTCCATGGTCTCCTCCTTCTATATACATTCTATAAAAAGGCTCCACTCAAAGATTCATCTAATTTCTTGAAGTTTCAAGGGTTGAATCTCAAGTGGGAGCCATGAAACCAAAAATAGACTAACAAGGACCAGCACATTGTCTAAATCCAACTTATTTTCTCACAGCTAGTAGAATAACTCAAAAAAACTATCACACTAAATGAAAAAGTATTAAAACATACTATACTACTCAAATCCAATGCTAAATTTCAAGTTTCACACCATATAATGCAACTGTCATAATGAAAAGCTCAGGTTCTTCACAAAACAGTATTGCAGAGCTAATTTCTCATTACTCAAACTTGTTACAATAAATGACTACCTTGAATTTCAAGCCTCTCTCAAACTTAGATGCCTTCCTCCTTATTTTTAGGCCTTTTGGTTAATTTCCCAGTCCTACCTTTGAGGGGATCCAATGTTGTCGAGTTGCATGCAATATTTGTCATTATTGCAAATGTTGTCATGACAACTTTGTAACAACATTTGGCATCTTTGTCATTATGCCATCTTCCTAACTCTTAGGACCTCTATCTCCCATATCTTGAGGAACCAACTCCATTAATGGCCTCATGACATCTTTCTAACATCATTCATGTGTTTAGAACACATTTAAGACTCTAATTCGACCTTTAAGCTTCTTAAGACTTAGCAATTTAAAAGCTACTAACAATGACTATTTTGGTGACCTTAGTCCTAATGAATAACTCACTTAGCCCACAATGTAATGACCTTATAAGGTCTAAAATAAACTCACACTACTCTGACTTGGCTAATCTTAGATACAAGCCGAAACATCATAACAATGGAGGTTAGCCTAGGTGTGCTCCTACACCATCCTCCCCAAAACAAAAAAGTTCAATCCCCCCTTGGATTGAGTAAGGTAGGATCAACTCCCATCTTCTTAAAGTTTGATTCTTTAACCCATACTGCATCAACATTAGTTTGACCATGCCTCTTGATCAAATGTTCTTTGTACTCCTTGGTTCTAGTCTTCTTGTAGACTCTAGTATCCAATATGATGTTAGCTTGCTTGACTATAGCAGTAGGTAGTTGGAGGTCTTCCACATCTCTAATTACTTCACTAAGGCTTTGATCCATGTCTGGTGGTGGTCCTTTAAAATGAACCAGGTCTACAATATTAAAGACAGGGGACAGT
This sequence comes from Chamaecyparis obtusa, assembly GCA_027943335.1. Lineage (NCBI taxonomy): Eukaryota > Viridiplantae > Streptophyta > Pinopsida > Cupressales > Cupressaceae > Chamaecyparis > Chamaecyparis obtusa. Next base: position 907,668 of record BSBK01001708.1, read on the forward strand.
CCACTATCTTCTAGTAGCTTCACTCTAAAAGCATTGTTACCATACTTCACCAAGATAGGATAGGGACCTATCCTTCTCATCTGCAACTTGTGAGGGATTCCCTTTTGAAGTCTAGACTTGTTTAGATGTATCATTACCAAGTCTCCCATATTGAACTGAACTTCTCTTCTACTCTCATCCACCTTGTTCTTATGCTTCATGGTGTTCTTTGTCAAAGTCTTCTTGACTGTATCATGTATCTCCTGCATTGCATAAGCAAAGTCATCAGCATATCCACTTCCCTTAACTCCATCCTTCAAGTCTCTTAACTCATAAAGTCCTCTAGGCTGTAGGCCATACACTATCTCAAAGGGACTTTTCCCTATGGATCTGTTTATAGTATCATTATATGCATACTTAGCTTGGATTATCAACTGATCCCATTATTGACCATACTCCTTGGTCAAGCACCTTAATAGATTTCCAAGGCTTCTATTGACAACCTCAGTCTGACTATCAGTTTGAGGATGGTATGCAGATCCAAATGATAAATTAGTGCCCAATCTTTGCCAAAAAGTCTTCCAAAAATGACCCATAAACTTGGTGTCTCTATCTGACACAATACTCATAGGTAACCCATGAATTCTTACTATCTCTTTGAAGAAGAGAGAGGCTATTTGACTAGCATCATTAGTTGTCTTGCATGGCACAAAGTGATCCATCTTGTTGAATCTATCCACAACTACATAAATATTATCCATGCCTTGTCTTGTCTTGGGTAACCCAACTACAAAATCCATACTCAAGCATTCCCATGGCCTAGTAGGAATAGGTAGTGGTTCATAGAGGCCTACATTTGAAGAAGTGCCCTTGGCCTTTTGACACACTATACAACTTTCCACATACCTCCTAACATCAAAATTCATCCTTGGCCAATAATAGAACCTTTGAACAAGTTCTTGAGTCTTAGTGATCCCAAAGTGACCACTCAATGCACCATTATGCTTTTCTTGAATCAAATTCTCTCTAATAGAGCCTCTAGGAACACATAATTTATTCCCTTTAAACAAAAGATCACTTTGCAAAGTGTATTCAACATATTTTCTATGGAAATGGTTCGTGTATTCAGCACATACCTTATAAATGTCTGCAAAGTCTTCATCATCAGCATATAGATCTTTGAAGTGATCTATCCCCATGCTCTTCAACTAAATCTCTTGGATAGTGAGAGCTCTCCTAGATAAGGCATCTACCACCTTGTTGAGTACTCCTTTCTTGTGCTTGATATTAAAAGTATAAGCTTGCAGGCATTCAACCCACTTCATGTGCTTGTGACTCAACTTATCTTGTGAATTCAGGAAACTAAGTGCTTGGTTGTCTGAATACACTATGAACTCCTTGGGAAGAAAGTAGTGTCTCCATTTCCTTAAAGCCTGAACCAATGCATACATTTCAAGGTCATAAGAAGAGTAATTCTTCTTGGGTTCACTTAACTTTTCTGAATGAAAAGCCACCAGTCTTCCCTATTGGCTTAGAACAACTCCAATAGCCACATTGCTAGCATCACACTCAATAGTGAAAAGCTTCTCAAAGCTTGGCAAGAATAAAATAGGTTGGATAGCTATCTTTTCCTTCAACAACTCAAAGATTTTGTTAGCATGCTCATTCCATACAAACTTAGTCTTCATGCCTCCTTTAATGGTGTCCAACATAGGAGAACAAATTGCACTAAATTGCCTTATGAAATTCCTATAGTATTGAGCAAGGCCATGAAAACTTCTTACCTCAGTTGTTGTCCTTGGAGTAGGCCAATTTATGATGGCTTCCACCTTACTAACATCCATTTTTAGATTGCCATGTGATAGAACAAATCCAAGGTACACTAGCTCTATCTTGATGAACTCACACTTCTCCAAGTTGACATCAACTTCTCATCATGTAACTTCTTGAAAATACTCTCAAGATGTTCTATGTGCTCACCTCTTGTTTTTTTATAAATCAATATATCATCTAGATATACTACTACAAACTTGCCAATGTAGTCTTTGAGGACTTCATTCATGAGCCTCATGAATGTGGAGGGGGCATTAGATAACCCAAATGGCATGACAAGCCATTCATACAAACCTTCATTGGTTTTGAAGGCTATTTTCCACTCATCTCCCTCATGTATTCTTATTTGGTGATAGCCACTCTTCAAGTATATCTTTCTATAGTACTTGGCTTCACCTAGACAATCCATGAGGTCTTAAATCCTTGGAATAGGGAACCTATACCTAATGGTTATCCTATTAATAGCCCTTGAATCAGTACAAAGCATCCAATTCCCTCCTTTCTTAGGTGCAAGGACAGTGGGTACGACACATGAACTAATGTTCTTTCTAATGAGACCTTGGTTTAGGAGTTCTTGTATTTGTCTAGCAATCTCCTCATTTTGTTGAGGGGTCATTTTGTAGGCTGCCTTATTAGGTAGGGTAGCTCTTGGTATCAAGTCTATCCTATGACTTATGGCTCTTTGAGGGGGTAAGGTTGATGGTTGTCCATCACTTACTATACCTTGGTAAGTTTGCAACATGCTTTGCAACTCCTTAGGTAACACTTTCTTCTTAGCTCCCTTATCTTCATCTACCTCCCTTACTCTTAACACCAATGTAAAACCAACTCCCTCACTCTCCTCCATGGCTTCTAAGAACTCTTTTTCACCAACCAGAAGCACATTAGGACCTGTTATCTTGAGCTCTGCATCCTCCAATAGTGACTAAATTTTGAAGTCACATTGTCTTTCTTGAATGTATAGGAGTTCTTCCCTCCATCATGCATAGCCTAGCAGTCAAATTTCCATGGTCTACCTAGGAGCAAATGACATGCATCCATAGGTAACACATCACACAAAAATTTGTCCTTGTACCTTCCAATTGAGAGCTCCACCCATGCTTGTTCATTTACCAACACATGTTGGGCTTTATTCAGCCATGTGACCTTGTAAGGATTGGTATGGGGTATCCTTGTTAATTTTATCTTGCTAACTGCTTATTCTAACACAATGTTGTCAGTAGTGTTGGGGCTCAAAAATGCTGACCATTTTGAGGCCAACTGACAGGTACAATAAATGCCTCTTTAATTCTGGTTCAATCGAACCAAGGTTGGTAGACCTAAATCAAATATGTTGTCTGACTGCACAAATAAGTGCATAAACAATAAAAATTCACTCCAAAGGGGTTATTGATCCTTGGAGGAAAAAGCAACTTAATATCCTAATTGTCAGATAATTTAAAATCTAAACTATGGCTAAGAATTAATGCTAAACCTAATTTAAAGCTTGATAAATAAAATAACAGATAGGATATGAAAAATAAAATTAAAGGAATAGGATGTCAAAACTAGCAAAAAATGATAGGATGATCCAATTCCACTTATCAATAAGACCAATGCCTATTTCACCCTGGTCAATAGAGTCAATCCAATCCTCAACCCTAACCTTAGAGACAGTTTTTCATTTCAAAGCAAATTGAAAGGATTTGATTGAGAAGACAATTTTCAAAATTTTCAAACACATATTAGATTCCGAAGACAAGTTATAAAAACTCATCACTTTGATTTGCATTCAAATGTGTATAAACTATTGTAGACAATTAACTGAATTTAACTCCTCAAATGACAGCCCAATTGACTTTGGCCACAAATCAAAAGGATTCTTAACCATGTAAAATGAGTAGACCAATCAATAAATCAAAATGCAATAAGATCACACAGCATTTTAAACGATCACAATAAAGAAATCAAGATTGATTTATCCAAGGGATTGGTTGAGGGAAATGAAAACCAATGCACAGATGGAAAACAAAAACAACTTATCTTTATTGATATTGAAACATTGGTACACCAGAATCCATGTCGCAGTTGTTAAAACAATCCTATCATCTGAAAATTGAAGTTCTTGTATCCTTTTGTTTACAAATGAATACATATAAATATTAATCCCAATAGTTCCCTATGAAAGTACATGCCCTTTCACAGGACCTAATTATTCAACTACCCTAAAAATACATATAATAAACCATGACAATGGTTGTTTAAAAATATTTCCCCTACAAATTTATTTAGTAATCTTTAGTGTTCTGTATATAATAATATTGATATTTCCTGCACACACAAAAATACTCATTATTAGTTTATCTTAAACCTAATAATAAAAATCATTGTAGTGTATTAGGTTTTATAAAAACCACTACTATTCATTTATTAATAAACTCATGCTAAAATCTATAAATGTATTTTAATAAATAAAGTGGAGCATAAAAATTTAATATTAGTCTTAAGTTTCCCACACTAATTATCAAAACACAAGAAATTTTATTAATAGGACAATACTTAAAACATTTATAAATTACGACATTATGTTTAGAATCTTACTTTTATGTTCAAAATAAGACATAATGCATTAATATTAAAATATAATCATTTTATAAATATAATGCAATATAAATCACAACATAAAAATATTTTAAAAAAACATTAGGGTAGAGAGTTTTTTAATTCACCCTTAAAGAAAGCATTTACCCTAAATTTATAATAATATTTAAAAAACTTCACATAGGGTAAGCACATTATTTTTACAAAATAGCCACCTTAATGTTTATAAATATTTTCTAATAGAGCAAAAATAAGGCTTTGTTTTTAAAAATAAAAACAAACCCTAAATAGAGACGAAAAATTAATTTATACTACACTGACAACTAGATTGCAAATGTAAAAATACTAAAAACCTTTCCACCTTATTAGGTAAACATATTAAAATACCTTAAGGTGAAAATGCCAACTCACATGTAGGATATGAAAATGAGGAAGTGATAAGAAATTAGGTCAAAATATAAACAAATTAATATATATCAATTAATTAATTCACTTCATCATATATTTCAAGTTTTTAGGGTAAAACACAAATTAGGGATAACAATGATTATAAGTGATTATAGCATGCAAAAATTCTCCCTAATAAACAATATTTATTTTAACAATTTATTTTGAAGGAAATATGATTATCTTATGTTTATATATTTATTCTCACATATACTCTCGAAGAATAATGTAGAGTAGTTGGTAAGGGGGGTAGATTTGGGTAGTTAGGTAGGAAAAAGGAATGGGTCGAGAGGTCGAGTGTTCAACTCCCTCTCTGCATTCTTTTTTTCTTTTAACATTAAAAATAAGACAATATATAAATAAATAATAATCACATTATTACAAAAGATAATTAAGAGATAGATAACTCCTTGTGTGAAAGGTTATTTTTACCTCTCACCTGCACATACAAATAAAGATAAATAAATATTTTCTCCTAACTCTCTTGAAGAAAACAAGTAGACTAACTGGTTAGGGGGTAGGGGGGTAGAGAGGTAGGCAGAAAGGACGGCTTGAGAGGTTGAGTGTTCAACTCCCTCTCGCTGCCTTTTTTCCAACCTATCTATTTTTTATATAATTATTTATTTAAAAATTACATATGCATTTGAAAAAATAACTAACAACCTACCAATGGAAATATGTTTTCTCCTTTATCATTTTAATTTTTTATGATAGGAAAATATGAAAATATATATGACACTTCCCTGACATTTTGTTCTATTTTGGCCTGAATTTTCAGGTGCCAACAGTGGCTCCAATTGGGGACGTGTGTCCATACCTAGGCATAGCGAGAATCCAACATTCTCTAGAGAAGCAAACCACTTTGAAACATAATATTAATAAAAATTATTCGAAATCACTCATATTTATCCAAGGGCTAGATTGAGGACAAAAATAAAAGGAAAAAACATTAATCTCATTAATTATACTGTGTTAAAATATTTCACAATAATATATTTCTTCTTTTAAGAAATTATATCAATAAACATGAAAAAAAATGAAAAATAATACTTTTACCTTTCAAGATAATAAAATAAATTTCTTACCTCAATACTTACCATTATTTGAAATGTGATCCCGATATCATTAAGTTTAGGGTTTTGCTTTAATTTCATGCTAGGGGTTGCTTGAAGAGTAAAGGGCAATAGCTCAGCCTGCCATAAGCTTCAAAAGGAAAAAGGATGTACTTGGAATGCTGCCCTTGTACACCAATTGAATATTGAATATACTAATTGTGACAAAATTGAGTAGATAATATCATCCAGGATGATACGGTTTTTCACTGTGTAACATCAAAATATTCACCAGTGACCCTATTATATGATAGGTATGCTTTGCCAATCTGACCAGCCATTTTGTTCTGCACTTTCCTAACAAGTACCTAAACTTGATCAAGTGGACCGGCATGCTCATCCCTATTTCTATGAATTACAATCCCATTGTCACATTTGTTGATGAAATGAGCACTAGCGCTAATATCATAGAGACTGGGAGGTTCACCATTCCAATTTTGTAGCTATTTTGGGTGCGCAACAAACCATACATGGCAACCGTAGTGCTGGGCAAAGCGCTTTACCAATGTAAGCATTTGATTGACATACTCTGTTGCTGTTTGATTAGATTGACATCACTGGTGATCAAGTTCATTGTATGGGTCAATCACCAAACCCTGTATCCCATGCCTTAAAACTGTTGCCTTTGCAAGTTTAATAACCCACTGAATATCAGTAAGTCCTTCATCTTCATAGCTTATTAGACAAAATGTTTCATTCAACCACATCTTTCCTTGCTCCAATTCACCAACAATAATACGAGGAAGAGAATCTCCATATCTCATGTAGAAGAAAGGTTTTTTTTTATATGCTTCTCAAGAAATTTCCTGGCATGCTCTCAAACCTTGTTTTCCATTGAAAAAAGACAAAACTTCCAACCATTAAGATGATTCAAATTACACAAGAGGGCATCAATCCACTTGCTTTTTCCTAAATTGGGAACTCCTGTTACAATTGTTAATTCCCCTAGAACAACTCGATAAAGTTCATTCAACCCAGCCCATCTAGTTGAAAGACCAAGCTCATTTCCTAGATGACATTGATAATAAGCATCAATTTCTTCAAAGTAATCACTGAAACTATACAATCCTTGAATAGGATAATGTTCAGCATCACCAATTACTTTCTTCAACCCTTCTGGTCCTAAATAAAGCAAAACCTCATTTCTATCCATGCACGACTTGTCTTCCGTTAGTTTAGGCCATACAACTCGTGAGCACTTTTCACGCCCAATACGTCGAGCGATTTCTTCTGCAAGAGCTTGGCCAGGCTCATCTACATCTGTTGCTAGAATAATATGGTCTGCCTGGTCAAAATATTTCTTGAATTTGAATAGATACTGAAATTTTGAGTCCTGTTCTATAGGTGGAACACTGATGCAATTTATATAGCCAGCTTCTTCCAAGGACAATTTATCAATTTCTCCTTCAATAATTATAATTTCTTTAGCTCCCATAATATCATGTAGACCATAAGGAATAACTGTATAATGATTTTCTTGCTCAAACTGCTTCAGCCCATAACGGTACTTACAATCAACAATCTTTCCTTCCTCTCTATATGTAAATGCAATAACAATCTAATTTTTTCTTATGGCCTGCATCACCCTATTTCTATGTAGCGTCTCTCTAGATATACAATGTGCAGAAAAGTAGTCAGAGATCTCCGTTGAAACTTGTTGCAATTGCAGATTCTCCTCCATGAGTTTCTTCCTATACTTAATTCCAGAATTTAAAGCACCATCAACTGAATCTACAGTGTCCAATAAACCAAATGAATACACAGGTGTGCGAGTTGACTTTGTGCTTCCTTTCCAACCACATTTCACTCTAAAACACTTCCACGGTGCTAAATCTCCATCTCCACTAATATAAATTGAAAGACTTTTCTCCTGTGTGCTTCATCCTTCACACTTAATGGTGGATCGATACCATCTTCCTTGGCTTTGTGGGAGTTTCCAATGCAACATAAATAATGATTGATTGGCTTTCCCTTGAGTTGCAATGCAAAATAAAAACATTGAGACAGAGGACTCGTGAAAGCCCAAGACAGGCCGACATATAACCTGGAAGATCATCTCCTTCCTGAGGTTTGCAATGCAAAGGGAGAAAGCAAGACAAAGCACCCACCTGATGATGATCATCCCAAAAACTCCCTCCAAAAACCATCTTGGTGTTGCAACACTAATAAACAAATAATATTTAGTATTGCTCTATAAATTTCATAATATTTATCATTTATATTTATATGAAAATAAATGATTTTTAAATTTAGGGCTTTTCCCTATTCATTTTCAAATAAGAAAATACAAGTCACTTTAAATAAGAATATACTTCCCTCGAAAGTGAGCCCAGAACTTGGTTCATTCTAGCATATTTTCACAGGAAGCAATAAAGTAAATTTTTCTAGAAACCATATTGTATTCTGTAAATTAATGATATAATATATACAAAAATCACAACTTAATATACATATATATATCAAACTAAAAAATATTAATTTATAAACAAAATAAATGAAAAGAAAATATAACATAGAAGGCAAAGACAACTCCCTGAAATAGATGTGTATTCAGGATGACTGAGAATCAAATAGCTGAATGCTGGTACTTCCCTCTATCAAAGACTTGGTTTTGGTCCAGTAGCAGAAAAATCATTCTAAATGTATCATTATTGATTAGATTACTATTTTGACCCACCTGTTCATAATAACCTTCACGGTCAAAGCCTACCAGTGTCTTTTGAACTGGGAAGATACTGTTGTAACTTCCCTTATGTCTGATTTGAAGATTACCAATTCTACAAGCATTTGTCCAGCATATCCTCTGCATATGTGAGATTTTATCATTCATTACTATTTCTGTAGAATAATCAAAATCACCTTTTGTATCATGTTGAAAAAGACCACAGATTTCATTACATTGACCAAGAATCAGGATGCCATAATTCAGTCTTTTCTGACTTTGCAAAAAACTAGATGAGTGATTCCTATAATCAATTCCTTGTGGAGTTTTTATACCCTCTATTGAAATATCTCCTCCTTGAGATATCTCCCCCTCTTGATATTCATCAAAAACCACTTGATCATGCCCATCCTGATGGCTATAATAAAGGTTCAATTTATTTTCTTGCACATACTTTTGATATTCGGTATCTAAAAGATTCAAAATTTATTCTGTATTGAGGTGATTTTCCTCACCATCGTGGCCATTTATATCTGACTCAAATCAAATCTTATCATGTACAGATTTTTCTTTAGCTTGATTTGAATTTTCTTGTTTATTTGAATCATTAGCTTTTTGTGCCCCCATTACAACTTCGTATGCAATTTCAAGAAGGAGATCTACCTGTTCACTAGTTACTCCTAAACTATACATTTTGTTTAAAAAACTTGGTCTAATATCAGAAGGTATCTTACTGAAGATATTAGTCATCCTCATAAATAAACTCACCACATTTTCATTATCATACCATTCTAAAGTAATGAATGCATTCAAGGGAGACATGCCTGATTCATCCCCCTGGTGTTGATCGTCATAGTGATTATTAATGCTCTCTCGCTCATTATCCATGTTATACAATGGATTAGAAAAGCTTTAAACTGATCACTTCCTGTAATCCTTTCTTCTTTGTTTGGTTCCAATTCGATGAACCATTTGTTTGTTAGAGATCTTCTCCCTAATATAGGTTCTGCCTGAAATTAAATTTTAGAGTCGCCACCTCACTTCCTGTGTGGAATTAATAACTATTCTAAATCTTTCTCCTAGTAGAGTCTTCACAACTTAACCAGAGATTCTGAAACTAACATTCACTGATAGGTTGTTCCCCAGCAGAGTCGCCAATTTGTTGGGGCTTGAAAATGCTAACCGTTTTGAGGCCAACTGACAGGCACAATAAATGCCTCTTTAATTCTAGTTCAATCGAACCAAGGCTGGTAGGCCTAAATCAAATATGTTGTCTGACTACACAAATATGTGCATAAACAATAGAAATTCACTCCAAAGGGGTTATTGATCCTTGGAGGAAAAAGCAACTTAATATCCTAATTGTCAGATAATTTGAAATCTAAACTATGGCTAAGAATTAATGCTAAACCTAATTTAAAGCTTGATAAATAAGATAACAGATAGGATATGAAAAATGAAATTAAAGGAATAAGATGTGAAAACTAGCAACAAATGATAAGATGACCCAATTCCACTTATCAATAAGACCAGTGCATGTTTCACCTTGGGCAATAGAGTCAATCCAATCCTCAACCCTATGTACAACCTTAGAGACAGTTTTGCATTTCAAAGCAAATTGAAAGGATTTGATTTAGAAGACAATTTTCAAAATTTTGAAACACGCATCAGATTCTGAAGACAAGTTATAAAAACTCATCACTTTGATTTGCATTCAAATGTGTATAAACTATTGCAGACAATTAATTGAATTTAACTCCTCAAATGACAGCCCAATTGACTTTGGCCACAAATCAAAAGGATTCTTAACCATGCAAAATGAATAGACCAATTAATAAATCAAAATGTAATAAGATCACACAGCATTTTAAATGATCACAATAAAGAAATCAAGATTGATTTATCCAAGGGACTGGTTGAGGGAAATGAAAACCAATGCACAGATGGAAAACAAAAACAACTTATCTTTATTGATATTGAAACATTGGTACACCAGAATCCATGTCGCAATTGTTAAAACAATCCTATCATCTGAAAATTGAAGTTCTTGTATCCTTTTGTTTACAAATGAATACGTATAAATATTAATCCCAATAGTTCCCTGTGAAAGGATATGCCCTTTCACAGGACCTAATTATTCAACTACCCTAAAAATACATATAATAAACCATGACAATGGTTGTTTAAAAATATTTCCCCTACAAATTTATTTAGTAATTTTTAGTGTTCCGTATATAATAATATTGATATTTCTTGCACACACAAAAATACTCATTATTAGTTTATCTTAAACCTAATAATAAAAATCATTGTAATGTATTAGGTTTTATAAAAACCACTACTATTCATTTATTAATAAACTCATGCTAAAATCTATAAATATATTTTAATAAATAAAGTGGAGCATAAAAATTTAATATTAGTCTTAAGTTTCCCACACTAATTATCAAAACACAAGAAATTTTATTAATAGGACAATACTTAAAACATTTATAAATTACGACATTATGTTTAGAATCTTACTTTTATGTTCAAAATAAGACATAATGCATTAATATTAAAATATAATCATTTTATAAATATAATGCAATATAAATCACAACATAAAAATATTTTTAAAAAATATTAGGGTAGAGAGTTTTTTAATTCACCCTTAAAGAAAGCATTTACCCTAAATTTATAATAATATTTAAAAAACTTCACATAGGGTAAGCACATTATTTTTACAAAATCGCCACCTTAATGTTTATAAATATTTTCTAATAGAGCAAAAATAAGGCTTTGTTTTTAAAAATAAAAACAAACCCTAAATAGAGACGAAAAATTAATTTATACTACACTGACAACTAGATTGCAAATGTAAAAATACTAAAAACCTTTTCACCTTATTAGGTAAACATATTAAAATACCTTAAGGTGAAAATGCCAACTCACATGTAGTATGAAAATGAGGAAGTGATAAGAAATTGGGTCAAAATATAAACAAATTAATATATATCAAGTAATTAATTCACTTCATCATATATTTTAAGTTTTTAGGGTAAAACACAAATTAGGGATAAAAATGATTATAAGTGATTATAACATGCAAAAATTCTCCTTAATAAACAATATTTATTTTAACAATTTATTTTGAAGGAAATATGATTATCTTATGTTTATATATTTATTCACACATATACTCTCGAAGAATAATGTAGATTAGTTGGTAAGGGGGGTAGATTTGGGTAGTTAGGTAGGAAAAAGGAATGGGTCGAGAGGTCTTTTAACATTAAAAATAAGACAATATATAAATAAATAATAATCACATTATTACAAAAGATAATTAAGAGAGATAACTCCTTGTGTGAAAGTTTATTTTTACCTCTCACCTGCACATACAAATAAAGATAAATAAATATTTTCTCCTAACTCTCTCGAAGAAAAAAAGTAGACTAACTAGTTAGGGGGTAGGAGGGTAGATAGGTAGGAAGAAAGGACAGCTTGAGAGGTTGAGTGTTCAACTCCCTCTCGCCGCCTTTTTTCCAACCTATCTATTTTTTATATAATTATTTATTTAAAAATTACATATGCATTTTGGAAAAATAACTAACAACCTACCAATGGAAATACGTTTGCTCCTTTATCATTTTAATTTTTTATCATAGGAAAATATGAAAATATATATGATACTTCCCTGACATTTTGTTCTATTTTGGCCTGAATTTTCAGGTGCCAACAAGTAGACCCTGAGTTAATGATGAATCTACATACTTTCCCCATCATCTTGCATTTTATCCTAAATAGGGACCTCCTTTGGCTTGGTTCTTCTTTAACCGGCTCCTTGATTAATGTTCTCCTCATCATGAGGTTCTCACCTTCCTCTGAATTCAATGGGACCTTAGGATGTTTCTCTGTTGCATTTGTGTCTTCATGAACTAGATTAGTTCTCTTGTCACCTCCTTGAGAAGAACTACCCTTATTCGTACACCTATAGGCAGGGTGTCCCATTTGATTGCAATAGTAGCATTTCATACTGGCAAAGTATTTTCCTCTTCCTTGTCCACCACTTCTTCCTCTAAAGCTAGAGCTTCTTCCTCTACCACCTCTACTAGAGCTTCCTTCTTGCTGCTCATTGAAATTGATTTCTCCTTGAGCCTTTGACTCTAAACTCCTTCCACCATAGCCACCTATTTGTCCTCTACTATCTTTTCCTTTACCTCTACCTTTGGAGGTTTTTTCTTGCTTCCTTTTGCTTTTCTCCTCTATCTTCAAGGCCATTTGATAACATTGGAAAATGGTTTTGAAGTTCACAAGACTCATGTCTTCTTGAATAGACCATTTGAGTCCATTCAAATACCTTGCTAGCTTGATGCTTTCATCCTCAACCACTTTTGATCTTAAGCATAACTTTTGGAACTCCTTGGTATATGCTTGGACATCCAAATATTTTTGTCTAAGATTTTGTCTCCTTCTATGTAGCTGAACTTCATAATCATCAGGAAGGTAGGTCTACTTCACCTTAGTTACCATGCCCTTCCATGTAACTATAGGACCCTTTCCATCTTTCTCTCTCTCTGTTTGCACAAACTTCTACCATGTAAGTGTTGAACCTCTTAACCTTGACTTGGCCACCATAACTTTTTGGGTCTCTGAGATACCATCAAATTCAAAGTGATTCTCAATGTTGTCTATCCAATCCATGACTGAATCTGGATCCTTTTGTCCACTAAATAGTGGCACACCCTCCAAAGCTTTGCCACTTAAGGCCTTTAATGCCTTCAAGAAGGGTTCTTTAGGAAGAATAGGGCCAGGTGTTGGAGGTTCCTCCTCCAATTCTAATTCCTTTTCCCTTCCTTCTTTCTCTTCCTTTTGATCAATTTTATCTTTGACCTTATCATATTTGTCTTCGACTTCACCCAAGAGCTGCTCCATTTGGGACAATCTTTCTCTTAACAACTGATTATCCTCTCCTTGTTCTTCTACCTTCCTGGCTAACTCAACATTAGTCACCATGGTTTTATCTTCCATTGATCCAACTGATGTATTCTCTCCTACTAATTCACTAGGTTGTAACATCAACCACAAGCCTGATCAAATCAAGCTCTGATACCAATATGATGTGAGTGTTCCAAGGCTTGCTTGCAGATCTACCAAGAGACCTAGCTTGTCTCTATTAGGATCCTAATCTCTTCTAGGTCCTTATTAGGCTTAGATGATTAACTAATCCCTAATCCAACTATTTTCCAAGAGTATCACACCTTGTGCTTCACCTTGAAAGACAAACACCATTCAATGCTTCAGTGCTTTCTCCTACACCTAGAAAGCTTTAAGTGCCAACTTCTCCCCATTCAATATTTTCATTGCAGGGGTGTCTATCATCATGGAAACATTCCATTTTCTCTCATTTGAATCCATTTAGAATGATCTTCAAGCCTTTCCTTATTGGGTTCAAGGTTTCACCATGAAGAGGCCTAATTAGGCCTATTTCCTTTTAGCCTTTACTAGAGACCTTTTGCCACTTCTTGCAAAAAATTTCCAAAAAACCTAAAAATATAATCCCACATTTGGATACCCTTTTGGATTTAATAAAATATTTTGAATTTTTTGGACTCCTAGGTCCTCCATACACAGGGTTCCTACAAACTAGGACTAATAGGGCTAAAAGGCCTAGTTACTAGGACCTCATTGATTTCTCACTCAAAACTTAGTCTAATGGATTGGTAGAACCTCAATCCTTCTAGCATGTTAGGATATTTCTATACCCTACTTGGAACTATACTTATTCCATACAATACTTCTCTCCCCTGCATATACTCTTCAAATGATCACTACCTAACCTCTAACCAGGCTCTCCTAGCTTGCTTAGGTCTTGAAATTTAAAATAGCAACCTTACTTCCCTGGTCTCCTCCTTCTACATACATTCTGTACAAAGGCTTCAATCGAAGATTTATCCACTTTCTTGAATTTTAAAGGGTTGAATCTCAAGTGGGAGCCATGAAACCAAAAATAGACTAACAGGGACCAACACACTGTCTAAATCTAACTTATTTTCTCACAACTAGTAGACTAACTCAAAAAAACTATCACACTAAATGAAAAAGTCTTAAAACATACTATACTACTCAAATCCAATGCTAACTTACAAGTTTCACACCATATAATGCTACTATCACAATGAAAAGCTTGGGTTCTTCACAAAACAATATTGCACAGTTAATTTCTCATTACTCAAACTTTTTACAATACATGACTACCTCAAATTTTGAGCCTCTATTAAAATTAGATGCCTTCCTCCTTATTTTTAGTCCTTTTGGTTAATTTCCCACTTGTACCTTTGAGGGGATCCAATGTTTTTGAGTTGCATGTAACATTTTCCATTATTGCAAATGTTGTCATGACAACTTTGTAACAACATTTGGCATCTTTGTTATTATGCCATCTTCCTAACTCTTAGGATCTCTATCTCCTATATCTTGAGGAACCAACTCCATTAATGGCCTCATGGAATCTTTCTAACATCATTCATGTGTTTAGAACACATTTAAGACTCTAATCCAACCTTTAAGCTTCTTAAGACTTAGCAATTTAAAAGTTACTAACAATGACTATTTTGGTGACCTTAGTCCTAATGACTAACTCACCTAGCCCACAATGCAATGACCTTATAAGGTCTAAAAAAAATTCACACTACTCTGACTTGGCCAATGTCAGATACAAGCCAAAACATCATAACTATGGAGGTTAGCCTAGGTGTGCTCCTGCACCATGGTAGTTGTTCGAATTTAGGCTAAGGGGTTGGTGTTGATCTTGAATTCCTGGATGGTAAATTTTCCACTTTTTCCTTGAAGCTAGATTTTTAAAACACAAACAATATTGTCGGGTATGAAGCCCTACTACTTGGGTTACAAGAAGCTAAGCTCAAAGGTGTCAAGATGCTCACAGTAAAAGGAGATGCCAAATTAATTGTCAAATAGGTGAGAGGCCTATTTTCTTTAAAAAATTAACGTCTAAAACACTATCAATATTTGGTTTGGAATGAAATTGAGTTCTTTGATGCTTTATTCATTAAAGTAATTCCCAGGAGTATGAACTCAAGAGCAGATTCACTTGCAGTGTCAGTATCTTTTCTATTACCACATCCAGATTTCAAGATAGATACTTATAGGGTGGAGATGATTTATAGTCCCTCTGTTCCAGATAATAATGAATACTAGCAAGTTTTCGATGGAGATTGATAGATTAAGGAATTCTTTGCATGTGTTGAGGCATTTATTTCTATGTATTTTGAGGGATCCTTGAATGAATGTATGGAAGGTTGTTCTAATTCAGAGTCTGAGGATGATATACTTTAGTTGAAAGGAAACAAGATTCCTAAGGGAATGGTGTCTCTTGAGCATCTTTTCTCCATGAAAGACTATAATTTTATCAAGCAGAAGAACCCACATTTTGAAATGTCAAAGGAGCTCGATAAGATCAATATAGGGATTTTATCAAATCCGAGATGGATTTTTGTGGGTAAGACATTGTCTCAGCGTGAAAAAAGAAAATGTGTAGAAGTTGTTGATGAGTTATCAAGATGTGTTCTCATGGAGCTATGACAATTTGAAAGACTTCAGAAATGGGAAATTTTGTCATCATATCCCTTTGAAGCCACAAGCTAGCCCATTTCAACAGAAACTTAGGAACTACAATCCCAAAGTGTCTGAGGCTATCATGAGGGAGGTAGAAAAAATGTTAAAGGCTAGGATTATGTATCCCATTAACCACTCAACCTAGATTGTAAACATAGTCCCCGTAAGGAAAAAGAATGGTGAAATAAGAATTTGTATAGATTTTTTAAATTTGAATCAGGCTAGCTTAAAGGACAATTATGCACTACCTATTATGGAACATGTGTTACAGATAGTATCTAGTTTGGAGATAATGTCCATAATGAATGAATTCTCTAGTTACAATCAGATTAGTGTAGCAAAGGAAGATCGACATAAAATCACTTTCATTAGCCCCTAGAGAACGTTCAAATATAATAGAATGTTGTTCAAATTAATAAACACAGGGGATACTTTCCAGAGAGCCATGAACTCATCATTCGATGATTTGTGGAACAAAATTATTGTGATCTACTTGGATGATCTTATGATTTTTAGTAAAAGGAGGAAGCATCATTCCTAAGACCTAAAATTAGTGTTGCAAAGGTGCAGAGACCATGAGATATCGTTGAATCCAAAGAAAACTATTTTTTGTGTAACAGAAAGCAAGCTCCTAGGACACATAGTTTCTAAGGAGGGAATTAAGATAGATCTTGACAGTGTGAAATCCATCTAACAACTCATTCTTCCATCTACTAGAAGTGGTTTTAAATCATTCCTCAGACAAATTAATTTTTTGAGAGCCTTTGTACAAGATTTTTGTGAAATAACTAAAGACATAGTGGAAATGATGAGTGAATAGAAGATATTTTGGTGGAGTGGAGAAGGAAAATGAGTTTTCAATGACATCAAAGAATCCATAGCACAAGCTCCCACCTTGGTGTACCCAAACTACAGAAAGGATTTTGTCATCTATTGTTACACCTCAGAACATACACTATTAGGAATCCTAACATAAAAATCATGTATTGAAGTATTCTCCAACTGAGAAATAAGCGTTTGCAGTGGTGAGAGCAATAATAACTTAGTCACTATTTGAAAAAACTAGTGGATGAAAATCACCAGAATTGGCACAAAAAGCTTTATGAAGCCCTGTGGGTAGACATGATCACTCTGAAGAGAGTTGGGATGGCCACGTATGAACTATTATAACATATATCCCTACCCTTAGAAATGGTGGCAACAAAATTTTAGAGATCCCTAGAGAAAAGGGTCATGTACCTAACCAAGTTGGAAGAGGAGAGAGATAAGTTAATAGATAGAATTACTAAGCATCTGGCCAAAGTTAAGAAAATATTTGATATGAAGACCAGGCTACAAAAATTTCTAGAAGGTGATGAGGTGCTTCTCTAGGAAAAAAGAAGAGAACCCAAAGGAGCACATGGAAAATTTGATTCATTATGGAAGGGTCCCTTTATGATTATAGAATTCTTGAGTCTGAATGCTTTTTGTTTGGCCTATCCAAATAGAAATATCTTGCCTTTTAGTTACAATGGGCACGACTTAAAACTCTACAAACTATGATGTCCTCTTTGAAAACTTCCCTTGTACATAGTAGGTTACTTTGGTGTTTTTCCTTTCCAATTTTTCTTTGTGTTGGTCTGTGAAACTAGAGACTCTAATTTCTCTGTATTTTTGACAAAATACAGCCCCCATCTAGAGCCGATATTAGCCCACCATTCATTTTTTATGATGAGCTCTTGTAATCTTTCATAAACCTTTCTAGATCATCATTTTTCATTTTGTGTTATTCAAAATCCCTTGATTCAACAAATCAACCAATCCTTTAAGTCATTTCAGACCCTTATCATTGTTTTGTCTTGTTTCTCTTATGTCCTCGAACCACTTGAATGACTTTGAAATACATTCAAGGGGGTTCAAATAGTTTCAATAGGTTCAAGCCATGTTTGCATCATTTTTAAGGACTAACACCTTTTCAAGTGTTTTGAAAATACCGTGAAAAATAATCATAAAAGCATTAAAGGTTTAAGCTCCTCCAAATGCCTTGAACCAATTTGAACTTTGTTCATGGTAGTTCAAAGATGTTCAGGTGCGATAATCAAATTTAGAACAATTTCTTTTAGGAATATTTCATGAACTGTTTGAATCATGGTGAAATAAGTTCAAAATGGTTCAGGAGGGTTCAAATGCATTATCAACCAATGATAAAGTATTATAATATGATGGTTATTAAATGACCAATTCTCCAAATATCTTGACGTACTGAAAAGTGACATCAGTAAGCCGACAGTTAAAGAAAAGTAATCATTATGAGTTAAGGACCTCAAAAGTGGTGTTCACATGCAATTAATACCCATGTGTGAACGTCCAATCCACATTATTTCGCATCATGGTAGTTAGTGCCTAATTAAATGATTTTTTAGCTTCTCATCGTTAAAAGGGGAAATGATAATCATTTTAACCTTAGCTGTGTCTTTTTTAAAGTAATTGGAGAAGTGTAACAAGTTCCATCTTTGGCCGACTTTGCTTTGCGAATTTGAGGTGAGTCTGGTTTTCTTCCACTCTATGTTTTAATTTTTGAAGCTATGAATTCCCCCTGGGTCCTCTGGAGTGGTAAAGCTTTTAGTTAAGGAAATTATGAAGTCTACCCTCCATCATTTTAGAAATGTTTTTAGTCCTGCATGTGAGGGGTCGATTATCAGTGACACCAATTTAAAAGAGGTAGACCTCAATAAGTTGAAAGAGAGAATGGCCAACAATGTAGGTGAACCTTATATTCTTGAAATTCTGAGTAGTGGATTGTTGGAAGCAATGACCTTTCCACCTGCGGCTCCTTATCTTGAGTTAGTTAGGGAATGAATAGCAAGATATGATTCTACCTCTAAATCTATCAAAAAGAGAAATGGAAAAACCCTCATTTCCGTAAATAGAGAGACTATTGCGTCAATTTTTTAAATCCCTAGAGAAATATTTGCATATTTTTCTCCCACCCAAGTTGTTGTTAGGTTCAATGAGGACAAAGAAAGAGATAGAAATAACATGGCTAAAAATTATCTTCTCAAACCTCAAAAAGGTGCTTCCAAGTTACCCAAGCTTCCTAATAAGAACTACATGAAGCCATATGTCCACAACATCATGTTGTTGTTGCATAGGGTCAAAGATTAATCTGAAGCATATGTGTTTGGGGATTGGATGTTTTTTTATGTTCAAATTATTCTAAAGGGAGAATAGTACCTAGACTAGAGTGACTTCATAGCAGACTCAATCAGGGAATAGCTTAACATGGCTCAGATTTATGGGTAGAATTTCTTCATGTCCTTTTACCTAATCTATTGTATAGCTTACACTAAAGAAATTAATGGAATTCTACATGAACCTCCTATGGAAGCAATTTTAGTCTATGAGTACTATCCTATGCTTCAAAAAGAAAAAGCTCTGCTAGATTTTAGGAGGGTTCATGATGTGTTAATGGGAAGTCTCTATTTTGAATTAGGTGGTTTGACTAACAAAAGAATTTCTATGGATGCCCAAGGTTTAATTGAAAAAATGGAATCTTTTATATCCAGTTCCCTTATTTCTATTATGTCTGAGTTGGTGGCTTTGAGGAAGAACCTATTAAACTTCCAAGGTTTTGTTTTGATTATTTTTTCATAGCAGAAATTTGTAGGCCGCTTTTAATGGTAGTCAAGAAGTTCCTACCAAAGGATAAATGGGAGGAATATTTTCCTATAAAGCTAGGCATTTTAGAATGTGGTTCAATATCATATGCAATGAGAATTGGAAGTGATTTATGGAGCTTCAATTTTTAATATTATACTAATAGAAAAGGTCATGATAACAAAGGTTTTGCATGAAACGTAGGAATGAAAAATTATCTTCCTACTCCACAGTCAGAGGATTTTTGGGAAGATTGTTGTGATGAGGCCGAATTGATAAAAAGGGGACAGACAAGAATTATGCTTTCCCAAATTGTATTCCTACGGATAAAGGTGAACATTGAAGGTTTAGAAGATGATAATTTTGATTTATTTGCAGTAGGCTGTCAAGAACCTGATGAGCTAGCAGTACCAGTCATATAATGGGATACCGATGAAGAAGACAAACTTTCATCAAAGGACCAAGGGAGTCTTGAAGCTCACCAAAAGTTGGATAAAGAAGAAGAAATCAATGAAGCTTCAGGTACCTAGTGTTATCAAAGATGATAAAGACCCTTTAAGTTCACTAAAGAATATTATGACTTTTCTTATGTCATTGGCAATGTAGGTAGAAACAAAAAGTCTTCTCATCATAAATACTCTCCTGATCCAATTCTAACCCAACCTATGCCTAGAATCACCATATCCCAAAGAAGATCCCAAAGTAAATCCGAGAAGAAAATGGACATCGAGAAAATAGTGTTGGTTGATCTAGAGGAGGAAAAGGAAGTAGGACCCGAACCACATCTTTTTGACACCGAAGAAGTAGAAATGAACATCTTTCAACCTAATGATTCAAATATAGATTCCATGAGAACTTTGTCCAAATGAATAGAAGATAAG
Organism: Chamaecyparis obtusa; assembly: GCA_027943335.1. Classification (NCBI taxonomy): domain Eukaryota; kingdom Viridiplantae; phylum Streptophyta; class Pinopsida; order Cupressales; family Cupressaceae; genus Chamaecyparis; species Chamaecyparis obtusa. The sequence continues at coordinate 928,412 of BSBK01001708.1, forward strand.
TCTTCTCTAAGTACAACTCCTAAGTAGCTAACCACTGCTATCAACAAGAAACATAGCTTGGTTCTAGTGTCCATTCCAATTAAAGACATAGTTATCAAGTATATAGACAAGACACCCAAACCTAAGAAGCTCAAGACTACAACTAGGCTCACTACTGATACAAAAATTGGTAGGTGGATAGCAGAGATTACATCTTACAAGCCCAAAGGAGAAGACAATGAACCTACTATGGGGGATTTCAAGGTTACTAAAGTGGATTTAGGTGCTATGGATTGAGAAGTAGACAACAACCATTTGAAACACTCTACCTAGAGAATGATCACCCAATCCAAGAAGGATAGCAAAGAGAAGAGAGAACTGAAGTAGATAGTCAGAGATTTGGCTAAGTTTATTGAAACCTTCAACTATTTCAGCCCACTTCAATTAGTGCATGCCCCAAAGAAATTTGATCCCACTTCCCCTGGGAACAAAAAGTTGTTGAGTCAAATCCAGCATGATAGAGAATTGGCAACTGCAGTGGATGATTGGATAGGGAGCATGATTAAGGATAGGAGTAAGTACATTCATGAATATAGGGATCTGTACACTAATACAAAAACCATCATTGGAGAGATTCAAATACAAAATCAAAGCTAGGAAATAGAGGAGAGAAAATGGGGAGCCCTGTTAAAAAAGATGGTCAAAGTGGAAAAGTATGGAACCCCCAATTTCCTGGTAGAGTGCTTTCTCAAATTAGTGACTGTGAAAGTCAATTATTTTTCATGAAGAAGACTATTAGCTGGAGGATGTCTACTTTCAGAACCATGATCACTAACATTAAAGGTTGGGAATATGAGCTCAAAGATATACAAGGAACCTAGTGAACAGTAACAGGGTAGTGAATCCAATGCATGACTGGCTGACTAGAATTTGTAGGTTAGATACAGATGAAGCTATCAAGGTGTTCAAGACAAACATTGAGTTGAACAAGACCAAAGAGGACCTCATGACAAAAGACATCACACAAATTGCACGGGTCGAATCGATGTTGTACCTAAGTGTTGATCAATTGCCAAAGTATGTTGAGAAGGTACTGAAGCTGAGTTGGGAAAAAGAAGCCGCCAAGACTAAAATCCTTAGCATGAAGAACCTAAACACGCACATGACACAAGAACTTCTAGCCATTTATGCTACCTGGAAAAGTGCACATGGATCTGATCAGGATGATGACGTGTAACCTAATGGTGGTGCCTTTAAATCTTTTTAAATTTATTTTAATGCTTTGATACTTACTGGGGATAGGTGTCCCAAAAACATTGTCAAACTTCTTTAACCGTCTCCAAGGAGGTCAAGTTTTTAGGGAGACCTCCCCTGGTTTTCACATCGACTACTATTTAATAGTTTAGAAAAGAACAGTTATGGGTTCAAAAAATAGAAGAAAGTTTAGATAATTTTGATACTTTTTTTGGATTTTTTGGAAAAGAAGCTCTGGTATGATATAAATTGAAACTGAACAAGAACTGAAAAAATATTTTTGTCTTTGTTGCATTAAGAATATAAGTAATTGGTGTTTTAGGGTTTAAATCTTGGTGTTTAAGCTTTGTGGGTGGGTATTTCTTTGTGAATATTGATTCAATTAGAACACATATGCTTACAGTTTTTTAGCATGTTAACATCTGTCATTTGGCAATTTTCTTTCCTTTGATGTTCAATTCAATATTTTTGAAATGATTAATGGAGAACTTTTATTTTTTGTTAGTGATTTCTTGAGTTTAAAGTGGAAGTTGTTGATAGAGAACTTTGATTCCCTGTTACTGGTTTCTTGAATTTAATGTGTGGATTGTACCAAAAAACTTTGATTTTATGTTTATGCTATCTTGAAGTGGAAATAACAAATGTGCCTCTCATCTAAGAATGAATAGGGAAACCTTATGTGCTTTTTGGTAAAACGTACACCCTACACATTAGGATAGATTATTCATTGAATAACTATTAGAGGGAGTTGTACCTAGTTAAAACATTCAGAGGGAAATGATAAGTATACACTTACCCAACTTTTGGACTAAAATCTTTTGTCTTCAAAGAAGGGTAGTGGAGTGATTTATTAAGTTAAGAAAAGAAGGAAAAATTTGTTCGCAAACATGGCCAACATGTGCAGTTAATTCTGGTCATGATATTAATGTTGGGATCACTCATTGGAAAATATGTGGACCTAAATTTGGGTTGTTTCTTTCTCCAATGCTAGATCTAAGGATCTTTAGAGCTGACCTGTTCGGTGGTCTCTTGTACAAATAAGTAGAGATGTTATAGGATTAGGGTGAGTCAATTAAGGAGATTGAATCAGAAGTCTTGGATCCTCATATGTATAAGGTCTATTCTATAATTGAATTTCATTGTATTGGCCATAATCAAGAAGGCCTTATAGTCTGGCATGTATGAAGTTTAAATGAGTTAATAAAATATATTTGTATTCCTTCTCTCCATCCTTGTGTTGTTAATTCAAAGTTGTTAATCTGCAAGTAGGATTGGCCTTGGGAGTGCCTTAGGCCCCACTCCCATCTTCTCTTGTGTAAATCTCCAATATGGAGAATAAAATCTCTAATATATCTCCAATATGGAGAATACAATGCTTAAATATCTCAATATGCAAAATACATGCAAACTAGCCTATTAATATAGGTGAGAGTTGATAGGAAGCATGGACAATGTTAAGAAAAGTGTCTCAACCTAGAGGAAGTAGAGTCCTGATGGAACTCAACATCATCTAGAAGAGTATATCCAAATTGGACTCAACCATATCTTAGGAGGAGTTAGAGTTCAAGTAGGACTCCACCATATCAAAGGAGGAGTTGGAGTTCAAGTATGACTCAACCATATTAAAGGAGGATTTGAAGTTAAAGTATGAATCTATAATATCCTCCTAAAAATAATATCCAAATAAATAATATCCTCCTAATAAATAAGTTCACCTAAGTAAACTTAAGTCAAGAGTGAAATGTAAAAGAACCATTTACTCTAACACCCCTCTTAAGTGCAACTTAGGGAGTACAATAATGAAATACATAGCTTATGGGTCCTGGAAAAAAAGTCATGTTAGGTACCCATGTGCAATTAAAATGCAACCTCTCATAACTGAGAAAATAGGGAAAACCTCATGGGAAAAACCCTCTCCCAAAAGAGAAATGAAAAATAAATCAAGATGCATGGATGGATGGAGTAATCAAGACGTCCCCCCCCATTATGACATACATCTTGAATATACAATAAAGAATCCCCATATAGGAGAGAAGAAGAGGAAGAGAGACCAAGTAGCCCCCCCTTAAAGTAGATTGTGCATTTATGGTAGATGCTCCAGACTCAATGTAGAAAATGCTTCGTGAGTGTAGAATGATGTTCCTCCCCTTAGGAAGAAACAAAACCAAAGGTGTATCAATAAATCCTCTCCAATTTGTAGGAAGAAACCTCAAAATGAATGGAATATCTAAAACCAAATAAAGTGTCCCCATGTCAATATTAAAGATGTAGTCTCCTCTAAATCATGTGTACTATGCCACTCTACTAAAAAAGACAAGTCAAAATCACCTAAGGATGAATGTAGAACAAGTGTTAAAGACTCAAGTTCCTCCTTTGAAGATAAAGTGACTTCCTCCAACTATTGTATCAAAGTATCCACTATCATTTAAACCTCAAAATAATGATCAAGTAGAGAATAAAGATGAGGGTCAGCATGTTCCATTTCAATAACTGTAGAAGGATCATCCTCATCAAAGAGAAGATGAATGTCATCAGTAGTTTCCCCCAAATCTGCAATGTAGGACTCCACAAGCAAACCAACAATGTTTGTCAAGTACTCATCCAAAGGGAGCTATATTAGGAAGAGAATGAATGGGTTATGAATGGGAACACTGAGAGGGGGGGGGGTGAATCAGTGTTCTATAATTAATTTATGATTCTTGAAACTTAACTCAAGTACTTAAATATTGAAATGAATATTAAAGCTAATGAAGCATTCAATCATAACACATAACACAAGATATGTTTACAAGGAAACCTTGGCTAGAGGAAAACCTCAGTGGGAATTAATACCCATGAATAATTGCACTTTAGTATTATGAACCTGTTAATGCTCGTTTGCCCTGTTAGGAGCAGTCTTTACAAAGTTGAGTACAATGACCTTGTCAAGGGTTAGACCCTGTTAGGAGTCTTAAAGTAACAAACCCTATTAGGGGTGGATGGCTCACTACCAGAGCTCACTACTCAATGAAAAAGGCTACAAGCTCTTGGTTATCAGATACACACTATATCTGCAAGGTGAACTATTGCTTTGACACTGCTGTCTGATCAGTTCCTTTTGTGGGTTGATGCTTTAACCTCTTTTAAATCTCTATATCATTCTTACTACTCTAATACATACTTTGCATACTTCTTCTCTTCTCTATATGCCATTCATGCTCAAATACAAAAGTGCATGTCACATATATACATGCTGAATAGATGCACCCAAAACTAACTTCTAGGTCGGCCTATAACTTAACACATACAACACTTCCAAGTTAATTGGTTCAAGCGTATTTACATATAATGATATTAACATGTTTAAAACACAATTACAATAGGCACATAGCTTTTAAAAAACAAAATAATATACGCTAATCAAAATACTTTTTGTTAGCTCCATGCTCTATTATGTTTTGTCGCTTACTGATTGTGTCACTTAGACTTGTTGTAACTTCTTCATAATGTCATATCTAACCATGCATTCTTAGACTTAGCATAGTAACATACTCAAAAGCTTATATCTAAGGGTGCATACCAAAACTTGATCATACACGTGTGCACTAATTCTTTGATCATCAGGTGCTTCTCTGTCTGCTCTGTCTTCCATACTTGGCCAAATTATGATCTTTCAAGTTAGTGCTCTGACTACAAAACTTCATATGAAAATGTTGCCATTATGACAACACAAATATTAGTCATATATACAAGTAAAGTCAACTTACCAAAAATCTCCCCCTTTGTCATTAATGGCAACAAAGGAATGTGGTGAAGTTACTAAACTTAACTTATACACAAAACTTGCTAACAAACTATACATCATCTTCTTCTCCTCTATACACTACTATCTCCTTTATATCATATACACTACTCCCCCTTTGAAATTAATGACAAAGTTTCTCAAAAGGAAAACTTCAAGTACTTACATAGAAAGTACATCCGGGTATGCAATATGAAGGTTCTTGATTTCTCATTGCCAGAAAACCTTGAGTGCATCCACTGTCTAAAGATGGGCGCATAATGCATAAGTGACCTTATCCATCTATTCTAGATCTTTTCAAGGACCTTGATCATATGTTACTATTGTAGCATCTATCTACTCGATATTCTGATTCAACACATCTAGAGAGGGTGCTAGTGCATGTCTCAACTGTGCTTGTCTAGGTCTTATCTTAGCAATCTCCTTTTCTACCTTCTCAATTTTGTTTATTTTCCCTTGATAGACATTATTGCACATGTTTATATCTTGAGTGGGATCTCCACTAATTTTCTTATAGCTTCCATCATAGATTCTTCTTCCTAATTCTTCTTAAGATGATATGCAGTGAGTTTGTTTTTATTCATGCAGTCAAAAATTATCTTCCTTCCTTTAGCTACTAACTCTTTCAGCATTGCTTGACCAATCTTAAGTGAATTAAAGTCAAGTGAGAAATTTCTTGTCAATTTATTCAGCCTTTTCTTGTATTTCTCTTCTGCAATTTTTGATGCTGCCTCTTCTAGACTTGATAAATTTTATTTGAAGCTTGATAGGATGCTACTAACATCATCAACTGAATGAACACTTATCAGTTTCTTATCCTTGGGTAGTAGATTGTTTAGTATCCTTACTGATTCAAAAAATAGAGGATTCCTCATTACTTGTTTCTCTTTAGCTTTCTCCATAGCTAATACACTTATTTTTATCAAATCTTCTTGTCCCCATGACTCTAAACTGGTTGTATTGGGATTCAAACTTGACAACAATGATACTGGTAGCTTAGGAGTAAGGAGCATGTTTTGACTTACATCCATAATATCAGTCTTCACCTTCACTAGAGTCTCAACAGAAGGTTCTTCCTTAAGTTCATCTTCCTTCTCACTTTCTTGACATGTCAAGTCTTCAACTTCCTTCTCTTCTTCCTATCTAGTTAAGTCTTCAACTTGGACTTCCTCTTGTTTCATAGATGTGTCTTCACCACATAGGATCTCAGATTCCTCTGTACTAACAAAGGCTTCTTCAAATTTGTCTAGATCCTTATATGTTTCTGCCATGGATATTTCAACATTGTCAATCACAATATGTCATCTTTTATCTCCATTGCTTGAGTAGGTGTTGTCACTGTGGGTGCAGAATCCTGTGGACCTATCATAGGTGCATTAGGGATCTTAGCTTCTTTTTCATTCTTAGAGGGAACTTGATTTTCAGGCGTAGTAGGAGGATACATGTGTCTTTCCAAAAACACTCTTTCAAATGCATTCTCTATTTCCTTCACAACCAACTCATAATCCTTATTCATTATTTGCAAAGTTCTGAGTTTAGTTCTTAGATGAGGCTTTACCAAATCCAATAATAATGTTTTCTCTTCAAATGAACAAACTAGAAGGTTTTCATCTAATGTCTTTTCTCTTATCCTCATATCCTCTTCAATAGCTTGTCTTTTTAGAGAGTCAAGTATATTCCATACTTGATCAGGAATAACTGTCTTGAGTTCCAAGACTGACTTCTTGAACTTAATCATGTGCTTGATAATCATAGAATGGATTTTTGATTTATCAATCTCATGATATTTATCATAGAACTTTTCTATTTGATCTATCCTTCCTTCATCAATAATTCTAGTTCTCAACACTTCTAGATTTAGTCCGAATCCTACCTTAGGAGGTTCTTCAGTGTTCCTTCCTTTAGTTTTGGTTGTTCTTGAGGATGGGTGGCTTGTGCTGGTTTGCTTCTTCATTTTAGGCATCTTTCTTGGCTCAAGAGGTGGAGTGGACTCCAAATCAACTGTAGTTGTGGGCGTAGAGATGTTTTCTTCTATCTTTTTCTTCTTCTCCTTAGGATCATCTATTTTTTCTACTTTCACTTTAGATGAGGGTGTGCTCTCAAGTTGCATTGCAATCTTGGCTTCCCTTTATTTATACAAGTCTTCTTGGGTAACACCATGAATTTTCAAAATGTCTAAAGTAATTCTTGATGCCTTTCTCTTGGTTGTAGCACTGTATAGGACAGAGTCTACTTGTCTTGTCTTGTCTTCGTAAGTTCCCCATCTAGGTTCACCGGGATCCTTAGGTGCTAATAGTAGGACTTGTGCATAAGCTTCCAAAATGTGTTCCTCTACTTCATATCCAAGTGGATGAATCTACTTTGTCCTAGGATCAACTACTTCCATGCATGTAATGTCTATTTCCACCATGAAGCATATAGTGTCTTTGTACTTCTCCACTATACTCTCAGGTATCCTATACCTTCTCTACATCTTGATTCTAAATGTTTTGATTTCAAGGTCCATGAAATCCTTCAAGGTACTCTCAGATGTTTCCTTACATGAGATTTGAGGCAATGTAGGTAGGCTCTTGTCAAGATAAAGATCTGAGACCTTACCAACTATATGAAAGTACATGTAGATGATCAATGACCCAAACCTGAATATCTTTCTCTTATCATGCTTTATATCCCTTATGTTATCTAACAACTATGTGCACAGGATCTCACAGAGATTAAACTCTCCATTTTCCTTTACTATCCTTATGGTTGCCAGAATAGTTGTTGTTGATACACTGTTCACTCTGTTAGCATGCTAAAACTTGTATCCAAGGATCATTTCCATGAGTTTGATATCCCTCTCCTCTATGGGTTCAATTGTCATGGTGTGCTTATCACTCTTGGACTTACATGCTTGCTCAACCTGTTTCATGACATCTTTACCTGTTGGAAGTATGGCACCAGTCTTAGAAAGTCTGGTCATCTCATGAATGAGATCAGATTTTATATGAATAGAGACTTATCCAATCCAAAATAGATCATCATGAATTATTCTAAGCAATATTTTGATCCATTCTGACTCACAGAATTCATGCGCAAATGCATATTCAATCATAGGGTAATTTGTGAAGTGCGCAAATTCATCCTTGAATGTCATGTCTAGATTAACCATTGTTTCTATGTGAGACCTTATCATGTCTACTCCTACAGGTTCCTTCTTATAGTAAATGTAGGTGCGGATATCTTCTACATGCATAAGTCCCATAGGAGTTCTAGAAAATACTCCTTCTAGGTCATCTAGGACTGACTCAAATGGATGCTTCTTGAACACATATCTTTTCCTCTCTGTAACATAAAATACTACTGGAGTGGCCATTACTTACTTGATTCACACTTAAGTAGGGTTTCAAAAGATTTTTGAAATGTCACATCTGAGCTAGGGTTCCGTAATAACTTTCACACTTCTTCACTGATAAACCAACTTCAATTCTTCAATACTAGCTGCTATGATCTCCTATGCTCTCCAAAGGATTGATCTCGAATGCAAAAGTGAAGATAATAGATCTTCGATGACTTATAACTCAACTTTATGAAATTAATGCTTGCTGCCATAACACACATTGTAACAAGGAATTCCAATCTTCATTCTTGATGACAATCAGGCTGTGCGATATTGCATGATGCATCAACTAGTAACCAAACAACTAAAACCAAAGGCACATACTCTGAGGGTGAGTATACCAGTTGTGCAAGGATCTAGAGCTTATCTAGCTCCCCCTATGACCATGAGGGTCATTTATCTAGAAGTAGAAGGTGCATCCACTAACGATGCATCTACTACTATGGTACTGACATTATCTTTCTTTACTTCCATCCAAGTATTTCTCGCATCTTCTATAGCTTTCACAAACTTGACTTCTCCATATTCATCCAATATTGATCCTTGAGACTTATTAAGACTTTCTTGTCTTTGTGCTTGTGATCTAAAAAACTTTTAGATGTGTCCAGCCTTGTTACAAGAGTGACAAATGACTAGAGGCCTTATATTCCTCGATGCATTGATGTGAGTTACCATACTGCATTGTCTAGCTGTGTGACCATTTTAATTGCATATCTGACATGTGATGTTCTAAGGACTTCTAGAGTTTTGTTGTGGTTGATTTCTCTAATTGTGTTGTGTTTGACTTTTTTTATTTGATCTACAATTCATATCTCTATGACCAAACTTATTGCATGAATAACAATAACCATTGAAAGGTCTTACCTCTTTACAATCTCTTGATATATGTCCATGCTTGTTACAGGAATAACAAGTTCTTTTCATTGGCTTGTGTTCATCCTTAGATGGATCTACTTTAGCTTCAGTATGATTCTCAATCTTCTTAGCTTTTGTAGATTCTTCAGGTGCTTTCAATCTTACTTGCATTGTATTGATTTGATTTTGTGCTTCATTGAACCCAATACCACTGGTATCTCCCTTAATCTTCTATGCTTATAACTATGACTCTATTTGATTAGTACTTGTGTGTAATTTTTCAATATGGTTCCTTGCTTCTGTTAGCTTAGATTTCATCTTCTTCTTGATGTTTTCTAGCTCCAAGATTTTCATGTTGGCTTGCATGATTTCTTCATCAAAATGCTTGTTCTCTTTGATTTGTTCTTCATAGGCTTCTTGATTATTAGTTAGCTTTTCATCCAACTCTTCAATCTGATCCTTCAGAGACATATTTTCTTCATTCATATTTTTGACCATTTTTCCCAAATTATTTGTTGAACAATCTTTCAAATCTTTTCTTAGTTTTTTGATGAAAACTTGTGAACCATTGACCTTCAATTTTAGTTCAATTTTTTTTCAAATCTGTCAAGATCTTCAAGAGATGCTTCAAGATTCTTCTTAAAATGTTTTACTTCTTCTAAAACCATGATCTCCTCAAGTGGTTAAACTTATCTTTAGAGGACCAAAGCTCTGATACCAATTGTTAGGAATGGGAACACTGAGAGTGGGGGGGGGGGGGGGGGGGGGTGAATCAGTGTTCTATAATTAATTTTTGAATCTTGAAACTTAACTCAAGTACTTAAATATTGAAATGAATATTAAAGAAAATGAATCATCTAATCATAACACATAATACAAGATATGTTTATGGGGAAACCTTGGCCAGAGGAAAACCCCAGTGGGAATTAATACCCATGAATAATTGCACTTTAGTATTATGAACCTGTTAATGTTCCTTTGTCCTGTTAGGAGCGGTCTTTACAAATCTGAGTACAATGACCTTGTCAAGGGTCAGACCCTATTAGGAGTCTTAAAGTAACAAACCCTGTTAGGGGTAGATGGCTCACTGCCAGAGCTCACTGCTCAATGAAGAAGGCTACAACCTCCTAGTTATCAGATACACACTATATCTACAAGGTGAACTGTTGCTTTGACACTATTGTCTGATCAGTTCCTTTTGTACATTGATGCTTTAACCTCTTGTAAAGCTCTATATCATTCTTGTTTCTCTGATACATACTTTGCATACTTCTTCTCTTCTCTATATGCCATTCATGCTCAAATACAAAATCGCATGTCACATTTATACATGCTGAATAGACGCAACCAAAACTAACTACTAGGTCGGTCTATAACTTAACACACACAACACTTCCAAGTTAATTGGATCAAGTGTGTTTACATATAATGATATTAACATGTTTACAACATAATTACAATAGGTGCATAGCCTTTAAAAAACAAAATAATATATGCTAATCAAAATACTTTCTATCGGCTCCATGCTCTATTATGTTATGTTTCTTACTGACTATGTTACTTAGACTTACTGTAACTTCTTCATGTTGTTATATCTAACCATGCGTTCTTAGACTTAGCATATTAACATACTCAAAAGATTATATCTAAGGGTGGATACCAAAACTCGGTCATACACACACACGTTGATGCTCTGATCATCAGGTGCTTCTCTATCTGCTCTATCTTCCATACTTAGACAAATTATGATCTATCAAGTTAGTGCTCTGACTATGTTACAAAACTTCATATGAATTTTTTTCCATAATGACAACACAAATTTTAGTCATATATAAAAGTAAAGTCAACTTGCCAACAAAATGTCCTATTGTATTGACTCAATAGGAGCTATACCAATATCAAAAAAAATAGTCGATGTAGGAGATGCAATATTGATACATATCTTTTGAACCTTAATTGAAAGAATACCAAGATTCACTTGACCATATTTAATCTCCTCAAAAATTTCCACACTAGATGCCTGAGTGTGTTCATCAGCCAAAGAAATAGTGTTAGAAAAGTGCGAGAAGGTGTACAATCAAGATTGATGATCTATCTCCCCAACTGCTACAATATCTCTACTATACAAATCTAATCACATAATTTGGAGTGAACTCAAAACTTTTTCCTTCCCCACCATGTGTGATCTGATATATGGAAATGATATTTGTGGACAATGAAGGTACATAAATGACATCATTGAATGATCCTTCGTCTATGTTAATAGATCATTTCCCACAAACACTCATATATGTGTTGTTAGCCATCGGGATGTTTGGTGATGAACACATTTCAAATGAAGAGAACATTATATATGATGAAGCCATATGATGTGAAGCTCCAGAATTAAGGATCCATCTCCCTGACTTAAAATCTATAGTTACAAGAAGTGCTTTCCCCTTTTGCTTCTTTATGTTAGATGAAGATGGTGAATTCTTTGAAGGTAAATTGATTTTATTATGTGTCAAAAGATGCTTCAACTCATTAATTTGTTTTAAATAACATTGATGTTCATCATGCCCAAATTTATTGCAATATACACATGTAGGATTATCCTTTTTAGATGATTCCCTTTTTGAGGAAGAGGATTCAAATTATTTTTTTGCCTTTTTATTTATTTTTCTTTTGTTTCTATTCAAGATTCATTGCTTCTTTATGTACCTTAGGTTCACTAGCAATCAATTCTTCTGAATTGGATGTCTTGATGATACCCATTTGATTTAGCTTTGCTTCCTCTTGGATTGGAAGATTTAAAAATGCATCAAAAGTAGGATCAACATATGCAACTCCCATAGAAGCCCTATTGGTATTGTTGTCACTTTTTCTTGTAGATTACTATTTGGCAATTAATGTCTTTGACTCTCTATACCCAATTCCAAATCTACCAGGAAAAGAACAACACTGTTGTGGATAGGGATCCTCCTTTAACTTTGAGCTCCATAGACTCAAGCGGGTGTACCTTATTAGTTTACTAGACTTAGAAAACCATGCATTGGATAAGTGTCTTGAAACATAGATTTGAACATTTACCAAAAAAAAATATAAATTAAAGATTTCATTTGATTTTTAAATGACTTTTTGCCTTGACCAGTGCTATAATCCAAGGGTACATATTGTTAGGAATAGTCCCAAGAGATAACTGAGGGGGGTGGGGGGGGGGGGGGGGTGTGAATCAATTATCTACAAGATTCAACTCTTTATCCAATTAAGTATATAAGAACATTAAGCATAGAAACAATATGAAAACACTTAACACAACATCACAATTTTGGTTATGGGGAAACCCAAATAAGTAAAAACCCTGATGGGAATTAGCACCCACTATAAACTGCACTAGAGTATTATGGTCCCTGTTAGAAGATCTTACAACCCTACTAGGAGTTGATCTTTACAATGCATTAAGTACAGTGAGTTGGTCAAGGGTCAGACCCTGTTAGTAGTCTTTTACAATTAAACCTATTAGGGGTGAGGACACATTGTCCGAGAGCACACTGCTCAAAGGGGTGAATGCTACAACCTTATATTTAACAGATACACACTATATTTGGATATTTGGTGAACTACGAGGTAGACCTTTTGTCTTGATCAGTTCCAATGAATAGCATACACTTTCTTCTTTGTCACATAGACCTTCTACTGATGGCATAATATTTTGCACTCTCTACTCTGCTCTTCTCTTTTAACTGTCAGCCATACTTAGCAATCACAAATGACTGCCTATAAATATCTTCCTCCAAATGATATAATCAATTCAGCCTATTAGAACCATCTTGAAATCATATTAGAGAAACAATATTACTCTCCAATAATATCTCAGTCAGCTATACTAAGCACGCAACACAAAGTGAGACCGCCCAACTCAATATGAGTAGACGTGTCGCTTCACATAGTCAGCTCCACCAAATTAACTCAAAATTTATTCTCATGTTGAATTACATCATGAGCTCTTAAAAAAACATTCTTGACTCTACTCCAAACATGCATACCGAAATGATAGGTGCAACTACTACAACAATATAAACACTATCAGCTTCACCAGATAAACTCAGGAAACTATAACTGTCAACTAGAGACTTCATAACTCAACCTGTACTATACATCTAAATCTGCATCCATGAACATAGCATCATACACATATCTACAATAGAAATATAAATGTGCAAGGCTTTAGTACAACCATATTGTAAATCACATACAAAACTCTTCTTGGAACCTGTCAGGAACACTCATTGATACAAACAACTATATTACTATCTTCACTCAGAATCAACCTCTGTGTCTATGATATCATGATAATAACATATCTAAGAACCATATTCTCAAGGCTCTCTCCATCAAGCTTCCATGCACACTACTTACCATATGTTGTCATCAATGACAAACATACAATCAACAATCTAGCTTGCTGGCAAATCTCCAACAATCTCCCCCTTTGGCATTGATGGAAACATATGGAATGAAAAATACCACGAATCCAAATGTACAATTATTTTATAACATTCTCCATTTCCTCAACAAAACTCCCCCAAGGATGAATCCTCTATATGTTGTTGAATGCCCTAAATATCAACTGCTAAATATTCTTACTGTATACTCCCCCTTACTTCATACTCCTCAACTATATATAATCTCTCTTTTTGTATTGTTTTTCATGACTATATATACTCCCCCTTTGACATCAATGGAAAAGGGCACAAAACAATTAAGCATCGATACTACTCCTAAAGTAGAGTAGTCAACCATTCATCAGTCACTAAGGACCAATGCACTCCTGCAAACTCTAATCAGATTCAGGAAAGGGAATTACTCCCAGCTTCTCCCTAAGATACTGAAATCTATCCTTAGGTAAAGGCTTTGTGAATATATCTGCTAGCTTATCTTTTGTACTCACATAGTCCAACTTTACTTCTTTCTCTGCCACTTTCTCTCTTAGGAAGTGATATTTTATCTCAATGTGTTTTTTCTTTGCATGCATCATAGGGTTCTTTGACATATTGATAGTGCTAGTGTTATCACAATGAATAACAATAGGATAATCAATCTGAATACCAAAATCTATTATCATCTACTTGATCCACATAATTGTAGAGAAATTTAATGTTGCTGCTACATACATTGCTTCTACTATTGAGTGAGAAATACAATTTTTCTTCTTACTTGTCCAAGTAACAAGTCTATCTCCAAGAAATACTACTCCTCCTTAGGTACTCTTTCTATTATCCATGCATCCTACCCAATATGCATTTGTATATACATGAAGCTCTACATTCTCTAAATTAGGATACCATAAACCATAGTCTATAGTTCCTCTCAAGTATCTAAATATTCTCTTTACTACCATGAGATGACTTTTCTTAGGTTTTGATGCAAATCTTCTAACAATACCAACTGCATTGGAAATATCAAGTCTAGATTGAGTAAGATAGATTAGTTTACCAATCATAGCCTTATACAAGGTTATGTCTACTACTATTGAATCATCTTCTTTTGAAATCTTGCATCCTGTTATCATAGGGGTACTTACTGGCTTGCAATCATCCATCTTGAACTTCTTCAATATCTCTTTTACATACTTAGACTGATTAATGAATATACCTTTGTCTCTCTATTTCACATTCAGTCCCAAAAAGTACTTGATAGGTCCAATCATGCTCATTTCAAATTCACTCTACATTTCTTTAGAAAATTCTGCACTAAGCTTGTCATTACCACCAAAAATAATGTCATCAACAAATATAGAAAATCAAAATAGTCCATCGAGTGTTTCTCTTATGAATAAATTACAATCTATTGCTCCTTTCTTAAATCCAATCTTAGTCAAGTAACCATCCAGTCTTGCATACCATGCTCTAGGGGCTTGCTTAAGTCTATAGAGGGCTTTCTTCAATCTACATACAATATCAGGTATGTCTGATGAAGTAAATCCTTCATGCTTCTCTATGTAAACTTCTTCCTTCAGATCTCCATTTAGAAATGCTAACTTGACATCCATCTGGTATACCTTAAAGTTTTTGAATGTAGCATAGACTAGAAAAAACTTTATGGCTTCCAATCTTCTTACAGGGGAAAATGTATCAGAATAATCAATTCCTTCTCTTTGCGCATATCCTTTGCATACTAGTCTTGCTTTGTTTCTTACCACTGTTCCATCTTCATTCATCTTATTTTTGAATATCCACTTGGTTCCAATCACATTCTTATCACTAGGCCTAGGGACCAGTTCCCAAGTATCATTCTTAATTATCTGATCTAGCTCTTCTTTCATTGCTTCATGCCAATCTAAATCATTACATGCATCTTCAACACTTAAGGGTTCAATATGTGAAAGTAAACATACCTCTTCATTGGCTGTGGAACTTTTTCCTTTTGATCTTGTCATGACTTTGTTGTTTTGATCTCCAATGATGTCTTCCTTTGAATGTTATCTAGATGTGAATTTAGGAACATTAGGTGTGACTCTCTCATGTGACTTCTAAGATTCTTCTTCACTAGTTTTAGGGTCATTGAATAATACATCAATGCTGTCAAACATTTCATCAACAACTATTTCTGTAGTGGTATGTCTAGGTTCTTCTTCAATCATAGGTGTATAATAATGATACCTCTCTTGAATCATAAAATTCTCATCAATCTTAACATGAGCACTTTCAATGATCTTCTTCAATCTTAAGTTAAAACATCTATAAGCTTTGCTTTTAATACAGTGTATCATCTTAAAATGGAAGCACTTCCATGTTAAGAGTGTTTAGCCCTCCAAGTGAGTGGTCTGGGTCATGTCAAGCACCTTGAATTAGCTCTTTTCTCAGATCATACTTGTTCTCATCATTCTGCTTCTATCTGTCTATTAGCACTGATAAAAATTTTCATGGCTCTAGCTTTTTTCTGCCAGTCTCTACAGTTGTTTTTTGGTCTCTGGCACAAACCCTAGGTAAATTTTTTTGAAAAACTAGCCGTTGTAGTGAAATGCCCTAATTTTCCCTGGCCTCATTCTAATTTTTCATTACCTTTTTGGGCCACTTAAGTGATCATATAACGCATGTGCACTTTTCATTTCTCAGTCAGTCCCATGATCACTTGGTCCCTGGTGGTTAACACTTCTTTTATGTGATCATGCAACTGTGTGTTCGTGTAGTATCCTAATGTCTGGCAGTTAACCAAAAATTTTATGCGACCCGGCGAGTAGCTTGTCTTTCCTTTGTTCTCTGAATCATGAAATGGTGGTCCCTCTTTTTAAACGGTGATACATCTAGACCCATTGTCAGATAGGTGCTCAGGTGGCGGCTTTCTATTGAACAAAAATAGTGATTTGGAATGTTTTCAGGTGGGCTCAGTATCTCAGTCTGAAGATTCAAGATCGACGACTGGTGTGTAAGCACATAGAATCTTTAAAGCCCTTCAGATCATGCGCCAGCTATTTGATCTCCCAGTATATTAAGGTCAACAACAGGTGGGTCCAAAGTGACACATAAACACAAATGGCAGTCTGAGATTGGTCCATGTATTGATTCAGTGGCATGTTGTCAGGGCAAGGTAAAGATTCTTAATTCAATGGTTGTCTTATAATCTGATAGAATCTCAGAGGTCTATGCAATCTTCAGACAATCATCGATCTTCTTGATGCAAGCCCAGTTTAATCTCTCAGTCTTTTTGGTGGATCTGATAAAGGGTTAGTAGCACCAATAAAATCCAAAGGTTTCACTCTTTAGCATAATAAAATGGTGAAGTGCTAAAGGGTCTGGTGATCTGGTGAACAAGTGTTTGCGTAGTAGCTAAATAAATTGGCAGAGGTAAAAAAATGTTCTGCGAACTGGTGAAATTCCTTCAGTCGCTTGTTCGCCAATTAAGAACTGAAGTTAAGTGTTTTCTTTTGTTCACTGATTCACTGAGGTTAAACATGAGTTGGGGTTTCATTTCACAAATGAGAAAGTTGTGGTCACATGGTCGCTAAATGTAAATCGGGATTCCTTTTAAAGGTAGGTCATAAAGCTCGCGAAACGTCAGGATCGGACGGTCACGATATAAAGTTGATCTCAGTTTAAATGTCAACCGCCAATTTTCTGCTTGAGCCATAAAATAACCGTTTTAGTTCAAATTCAAATTTCCAGAGGGTTTTCAGGTGACAGAAAGGACTAGTTTTTAATGCTTTCACAGTCAGATTTGATTAGTTTGGTGGTGCCGATTGTTGCAGTGTGGTCCAGCGAGTGTGATGATTGACTGTAGGGAGTTTTATGTCATGTGGAGAATGAATAACAGTGCTTGAGGCATGTTGCAAGGGTCAAATCAGATGAATTTGCAAGAGTTTCTTGATCTTCAGTACATTTCTAGAAGATTTACCACAACTGAAGATTGGATTTTAGATCTGATTTCTCAGGGTTGTTTGGTTTTCCCTCTAGTGTATTAATTTCTAATATGTTTGAATTATATGGTGGGTGGAAACCCTAACCCTTACCTTGGTTTTTTGTAGCTTGTTACATCCTAACCTGTTTAGGATTCCAAGATAACCAGTGGTATATAATGTCAAATTTTTTATTTTTTTTAGGGTTCCAGTTGTAAAGCTCAAACTCAATCCTGAGTTTCTGGTCCTAGGGTTCTATAATAGTTTTTGACTCAGTGTTTGTTAATGAAAGAAGAAAGTTGCTGGTCTAAGCTGTAGTTTGCAAGCAGGGTGCTTTGTGGTTCATTGTATACACAAAAGGAATTCATCATACTTAATATAAATATTTGGTTCTTATCTCTCCTTTGTGTCAAGTTAAGTAAGCTTTGAGTTTTATGGCTCATTACATATTGTTTGTATGTATGTATCTTCATTCTTGAGTTCTAATCTAGGATTGGATTAAATTATGCTCTAGGTGCGATAGAGATTTTCTCTTGTCTATGTAAGGATGTCTTGTAAGAAATAAAGATTAGGATAAATGTATTTATGACTATGAATTCCCAAGTATTCTCAAATCTGTGTGTCTTTGTGTCTAAGGATTCTTGCCTAATGGATGAGGCACTGGCCTAAATGAGTATCTCTCTTATTAGCCTACACTGGTTGAAGTTATTGCATCCAAAGATATTGAAATCAATAACCTTTCTAAGCTTTAAGTCTTTGGTTGTGTGATTTTGTTACCCTATAGTAATGGAGAGTCAATGAATGTGAGGTTAACATTTAGTACTTTCTTACTATCAATCTATTGATCAGACCTAGTATTTGGTGTGTGAAGTATAGTTTTCACTGGGTCAGGTGCACCCACCTTGGTTTTGTAGAGCCAAAAGTGAAGAGGGCAGTCTTGTCCCTATAGTTGGTCCAGTTACCCTAAGATCCTTATACATTTTGGAAATAACCACTCCTAAAATCTATCTGAGGGTATATTGGTAGCCTGAGTGAATAAGCATCCATTTTGAACACCAACAAGATGGTGACTCTGCTGGGGAGAACAACAATGAAGAACTATATCTGTTAGGATCTCTGGTTGCAGTTATATTGTTACATTCAAAATCTTTTGTTGACCAGATTGATTTACCCATCTGAGTCACCAACAAGATGGTGACTCCACTAGGGAAGTGTTACATAAGTCTATTATAACTAGTAGGTCATCATTGGAAAGAACAGGGTTATTCTTGTCCCTTGTCTTGTCAACTCATTTGGATATTTGTTAAGTGAGGAAATTGTATTGTGAAATTCTCAATATACTTGGGTGGTGACTCAAACATCTCTACAGCAATGCTAGTCAGTAGATTTTTACAAATGAGTTATAGAGGTACTAGGTCCCTGAGAAAGGAGCATCCTGAAAACATAATGGAAGAAGGTATTCCAAGTACTTCCAAGCCTAGTCAGACAAGGGGAGGAAAGAAGAAAAGAAATGTCTCTCGTACTTGGAGAAATAAAAAGGATACAAGGTAAGAAGCTCAAACCAAGCCTAGTTAAGAAGAAAATATTTTAGAATATGAAGAGGCTATTGAATTGGGATCAAACCAGTATGAGGATGAATTTCAAGTGGGAGATGATGAGTCTGAAGCCACTCTCCCAGAATCAGATGAGACCTTTGAAGAGGTCTATGAATTGGAAAGAAGAGTCCAAGAACAAGTTGCAATCAGACAACAAAAAGAAAAGGACAAAGAAGATAGAGTAAGACAAGCCATGATAAGGATTGATTAGCTAAAGAGGTAGTTGTTAGATTTGGAGGTGATTAATTTTGTCTCAGAGCCTAAAAGAGCAGAGGAATAGCCTATTGTGTATAAAACACATGAGATAACTAGGCCTAGAGATAAAGGAAAATAGAAAGTTGTTGGTGTTCAGATTAATGAACAAGTTCATGTGGAAGACCCATTAGAGCAAGGGTTGAGATTAGATGCAGACCTTGAGAAGGCTAGAAAAGAGAAAGAAATGTGGGCTAAAGAACTAGAGAAAGCAGAGTTGGAGGCTACTGCTACAGAAATGAGGAAGAAGATTGATTTTCTCAAGCATACCTTAGGACCTTCAAATGCTGTTGATTCCTTTTTGGGACAAGGTGGAAATCATGGTAACCTTGCAACTCAGACAAATGGCATTCTGGGTGCTGCTAAAATTCCTACTGGTTCAAACACTAGGATATCTACATCTCAAGGAATGGACCCACCACATGGAGTTCCTGTTCATGAAAGGTACAAACAACTTATCTTTTTTGGTATTCCTGGTTATCCTAATGTTATTCCTAATGAAATTAGAAAGAAGCTCCCTAAGTTTATTGGAAATAATGTCATCACATGTGAAGAACATCTAAAAAAATTTATGGATGTGATAGATGATTATAATGTTGAGCTTGATGATGTTGTAATGAAGTTATTTGTACAATCTCTAACTGAGGATGCTAGGGATTGGTTTAGAGGATTGCCCCATGCTAGTATAGGATCTTGGAATGAATTTAAGAATTGTTTCAAGGAGCATTATGGAGATAAAAAAAATGAGGGTTTTATTTTGAATGAATTCAATAACATAAAGAAAAATCAGAATGAAGAGGTCCTTGAATTTAATATAAGATTCCAAAAGGCTATGCATAGGCTCCTGCAAGTTATCAAGTTAGATGACAGGGTGTGTCTTGTGACATACTTAAATGCTTTTGATGCAAAGATGGGTTACCTTTTAAGGGATAAAAATCCTAGAAATCTTTGGGAGGCTTACAAGTTGGCTATCAACATAGAAAGTAATAGAAGAATATCAGGAAAATTAGGGAGAAGAGATGATTATAGGCCACAAGTGCAAAATAAGAAAGAGATGGGAAGGTCTGCTAATTTTAAGCCAAAGGAGGAGGATAATCTAAAGTAGATTCTAAGTGCTTTAGAAGGTCTAAAGCTTGATGAAAAAAGAAACAATAGGGTTGCAACAAATGACCGGCCTATTTCAAGTAATTTTAGCGGGCAACCAAGAATGCAGAATTACCCATACAATACTCAGTGAAAGGATGGTAAGCCCATTTTTCTAGTTAAAAGGGATAGGCCTGATGATAGGGTGCCTGATCCTTTACAAAGAAATTCAGTCAACATGAATGATGATGTCCCATGGTGTGTTGTTTGTCAGTCCCCTCATAGTCCAAAGTATTGTGTTATTGCTCTAAATTTATTTGAGAATCAAGAACATGATGAACAATATGATCAGAGTGGTTGTGTAATGACTTCTTCACATGTATGGGATGAGGTTGACTCTACTGATGAAGAGGAAGAAGAGTTTGATGATGTTGGATGTGGTACATTGAAGTGTGAGGAACATGTTTCCTTAAGGAGACCCTCTGATGAATAAATTACTCAAATCACTGCAGACATGGTCATTCAAGCTAGGAGCAATTATAATTTGAGAAATAGGATAGTTGGAAGCACAAATGGTAAACCTGGTAGCATGTTTATCAAGAAATTTGAAAAAAGTACACAACAGCATGAGGAAAAGGAGAAAGATGCTGGTGTTGTCAATAGGGTTAAAGTAAAAAAGAAGATGGGACCTACTGCAATACCTCAAGGTAAAGCAAAGACAGCAGAGATAGTTGTTCCCATACCTTAGAAGGATGGTGAGTTTCTACACAAAGGTAAATCTAACTTGACTGTCAGAGTAGAAGATAAAGATGTCACTATGATTAAGGAAGACATGGGTAACCATACATATGTTCCCATTGATATGACTAAATTGCTCTCACAAATAACTGTCAAGGTTCCATTATTATAAATGATGAGAATAGAAGAGCACAAGGTCAAGGCCTTGGATTGGGTAAATGGTACCTCTTCTATAAAGATCCAAGAAATGGACAGAGGTGATAAGCATGTGGCTTCTTTAGATGACACACTTGACAGTAAAAATGAAGAAATTGTCTCTGAGATTCCTCAGAGGTATTTGGATGCAAATGTTGTAAATACTGCATCAGGGACAATGGATCCTTTTTTCTTGTCCCTCATGATAAATGGGAAATTATTGAAGAATTGCATGATTGATTCAGGAGCATCAAACACTGTCATGCCTACAGAGATCATGAAGTCATTAGGACTAAAGGTTGATACACCTCATGGGAGATTCCAATCTATGGACTCAAGAGAAGTGCCAATTATTGGTACCATTAAGGCTTTGCCTTATAAATTAGTAGCATTTCCTGATAAACAACTAACTATGAGTGTTCTTGTAGTTGATATTCCTCCTCAATATGGAATGTTGTTATCTAGAAAATGGAGTGCTTCTATGGGAGGAAGTATTCAATGTGACTTGTCTTTTGCCACTTTTAACATTGAGGGAGAAAGTGTGAAAGTATCAAGGGAAGCTAGAACTCCACATATAATTGAGGAGGATGAAGAGGACAACATGAATTATTTTGTGGACACTGACATTGGTTCTTTCCAAGTTCAGGAGAGAGAGGTGCAAGAAAAGGTCAAGCCTATCCTTCTGGCTGATGATGAAAATAACATGGCAAAAGGTAATGTTTTATGGACCTTGTATTTTGATGGAGCAAGTTCTATGGAAGGTGCTGGAGCAGGAGTGTTGTTGATATCCCCAAGTGGTAAGACTTTTAAGTTTTCTTTCACTCTCTTATTCCCTTGCATAAATAATGTTGTTGAATATGAGGCCCTACTAATTGGTTTGAGACAAGCATCAAAACATGGAATCAAACATCTTAGGGTGATTGGTGACTTTGAGTTAATAGTTTCTCAGATTAGATCAAAGTATGCATCAAAGAATCAGAGGCTGAAACAATATAGAAATGTTGTTTGGGATGAAATTGAAGGTTTCAGTGCCTTTGGTATTCATTGGGTGGATAGAAGCCAAAATAGGATGGCTGACTTACTAGAAAACATAGCATTAAGGCCAAAGGATATTACCTTTGCAGGGATATCCAGGATTGAGTGTAAGTCTAGGCCTTCTATCCCAGACAATGTTGAGAATTGGTAGGTATTTTTTGATGATCAGGATATACTAAGGTTTTTGCAGTGTGAATCTCATTTTGATGGTCAGGAGATGGATTTCAGAACTTATGTTGACATCAAAAATGGAAAAGAGAATGTTCTTGGGAAGGAAGTTTTGCAACTAAAATCAAATAGGATCCCAAGGGGATTGGTTGCTCTTGAGAGAGGATTTGATGATAAAGAAAGGACTTTTTTTCCTAGAGTTGTTGATAAGATAAATGATTTGGAAGAAATAAATTTAGGAACAAGTCAAGTACCCAAAAATGTTTACATAGGTAAATGTTTGTCTTAAAGAACTAGGAATAATCTAGTTGATCTTCTCAAAAAATTTAGACATGTCTTTGCATGGTCTTATGATGATTTGAAAGCCTATAGAGAAGATCTATTCCAACATGAGATACCATTGAAGGAAGGAACTAAACCTTTTAGGAAAAAATTAAGGCCTGTAAACCCTACCTTGGCACCAAAAATGCAAGATGAACTCAAAAAGATGATGGATGCTGGCATTATCAAACCTGTCAAACATTCTACTTTGGTGTCAAACTTGGTTCTAGTTAGAAAGAAGAATGGTGACATTAGGTTATGTGTTGATTTTAGGAATTTGAATGTCAATTCTTTGA
This sequence comes from Chamaecyparis obtusa, assembly GCA_027943335.1. Lineage (NCBI taxonomy): Eukaryota > Viridiplantae > Streptophyta > Pinopsida > Cupressales > Cupressaceae > Chamaecyparis > Chamaecyparis obtusa. The sequence continues at coordinate 951,717 of BSBK01001708.1, forward strand.
AGGACAATTATGGTTTGCCTAATATGGAGAATATGCTACAAAAGGTTACTGGGTCAAAGTTAATGTCCATGATGGATGGTTTCTCTAGATATAATCAGGTCATGGTCAAGGAGTCAAAATAGTTTAAGACTGCATTCACTACCCCTTGGGGAACATATGTTTATGTCAGAATGCCTTTTGGTCTGACAAATGTAGGAGCTACTTTTCAAAGAGCTATGGATGTGGCCTTTGCAAACTTCATAAACAAATTCCTAGTGGCATATTAGGATGATCTCACAACATATTCAGGAAAGGAAGATCAGCATTGTGAGCATCTTGAGAAGATTTTTATTAGGGCTTTGGAGTATGGGATTTCTTTGAATCCAAAGAAGTGTTCTTTTGGTGTTGTGGAAGGCAAGCTCGTAGGACATATTGTGTCCAAGGATGGAGTGAGAGTTGACCCTGAAAGGGTTATGGCTATAGACAAGCTTTCACCACCTAGAAATGTTAAAGGAATACAGTCTTTCTTTGGGCAGGTAAATTTCCTATGGAGATTTGTTACAAATTTTGCAAAAATCAGTCTCCCTATCTCTAGAATGTTGAAAAAAGAAGCAAAGATTGAATGGGATAAAGAAGTAGATGAATCTTTTAGAAGTATCAAAAAGGCCATCAAGGATGCTCCAGTTTTAAGGACACCTAATTATGGTAAGCCCATGCAGATATTTTCTTTTGCTTCTTGTCATATAGTTGCAACAGTTTTATTGTAGAAGAATTCAGATGGATATGAACAACCCATATCATTTTTTAGTAAATCCTTACAAGCAGTAGAATTGAAATATGATATTACTGAGAAACATGCTTATGCCTTAGTTAAAGCAATTAAGGCTTTTAGATGTTATCTTGTAGGGGCCAAGGTGGTTGCTTATGTTCCTAGTGCTGCAGTTAAGGATATATTGGTGTAACAAGAAGTTTCAGGAAAAAGATGTAGATGGATCAATAGGATCCAAGAATTTAATATTGATATCTAGATTACAAAATTGGTAAGAGGCTTAGGTCTTGCAAAATTAATGGCACAAAGCAATTTAGTTGCAAATCATGTGAATGTGTTAGAAGAAGAACAAAGGCCCTACATTTGTGATATGGATCATTGTGACTGGTACAAAGATGTTATTAGTTACTTGTAGAAATTGGTTCTTCCCCTTGAGATGGATGAAAATAAAAGGAGAACTATCAAGTTGCAATCAACAAGATATGCCATTATACATGGTAAGTTGTGGTGGAGAAGCAATGAAGGAGTATTGCTAAAATGTATAAACCATGAGAGGTCTAAGGCTCTGTTAAAAGAAATGCACCAAGGTGTGTGTGGAGGACACTATATGGCAAAGACCATAGCTCACAAGATCCTTAGGTCTAGATTTTGGTGGCCTACAATTTTTAAAGATACCCATCAGTTTGTAAGATGTGATGCATGTCAAAGATTTGCTGGAAAGTTGAAATTTAATGGGAATCTACCACTCAGACCTGTTGCAGTTCAGGCTCCTTTCCAGAAGTGGGGTATTGACTTCATTGGAGAAATTACAAATAGGTCTAGTGGTGGACATTCTTACATACTAGTGGCAACAAACTATTTTACCAAGTGGGTTGAAGCTATCCCCACTAAAAAGGCTACTAGCAAAGTGGTGGCAGATTTTATGATGCATAACATCCTTACCAGGTTTGGTTGCCCAGAGGTAATTATGGTTAATAATGCAATGTCTCTTAGATCATAGGAATTTAGTGATGTTTGTCAACAATATGGGATACACATTTCATTTTCTTCCCCATATCATCCACAAGGAAATGGCCAGGTTGAGTCCAGTAATAAAAGTTTGATTAAGATTCTCAAGAGAGTGTTAGACAAAAATAAGAAAGCCTGGGACTCTAAGTTATGGTGGGCACTATGGGCTGACAGGGTAACTATTAAGAAGGCCATAGGTTGTGCTCCATTTGATTTGGTGTATAGAATAAGTGCTAGATTGCCTCAAAATAATTTATTGCAGATGTATAAGTTCATCCAAGCATATGATGAAGAATTGAGTGATGAGATGAGAGTAAGAATGGATGAACTGATCCAGTTGGAGGAGGTAAGGAGAGATGCACATGAAAGAAATGAGACATTGCAGAGACAATGTAAGAATTTGTTTGATATAAGGGCTACTAAGAGGAGTTTTGAGGTTGATGACCTTGTCTTGATGTGGAATGCAAGGTTAGAAGATAAGGGGAAGCATGGAAAATTTGATCCAATTTGGTTGGGCCCTTATCCTATTGAAAGAAAATGGGGGACAGATTCTTATGCCTTGAAGGATTTAACTAGTGGTACTTTGGAATTGCCTGTTCATGGATAATTCCTAAAGTTTTACTTCTCTTGAAGTTTCTTTTCCATGAACAGTAGTTTAGGTTTTCCACTGTACAGTCATCTATTTTTGTTTTTGCATCAAAATTTTGAGTTGGTCTACTCTTCCAGGAGATTCAAGCTTGCTTGTTGTATCTACAGGTGATACACATCCTTAAGTATGAGCCACTATTAGCACTGATAAAAATTTTCATGGCTCTAGCTTTTTTATGCTGATCTCTACAGTTGTTTTTTGGTCTCTGGCACAAACCCTAGGTAAATTTTTTTGAAAAACTAGCCATTGTAGTGAAATGCCCTAATTTGCCTCGGCCTCATTCTAATTTGTCATTACCTTTTTGGGCCACTTAAGTGATCATATAATGCATGTGCACTTTTCATTTCTCAGTTAGTCGCATGATCACTTGGTCCCTGGCGGTTAACACTTATTTTATGTGATCACGCGACTATGTGTTCGCATAGTATCCTAATGTTTAGTGGTTAACCAAAAATTTTATGCGACCCAGCGAGTGGCTTGTCTTTCCTTTGGTCGCTGAATCATGAAATGGTGGTCCCTCTTTTTAAACAGTGATACATCTGGACCCATTGTCAAATAGGTGCTGAGGTGGTAGCTTGCAATTGAATGAAATTAGTGATTTGGAATGTTGTCCATGGGCCCAGTATCTCAGTCTGAAGATTCAAGATCGATGGTTGTCATGTAAGTGCATAGAATCTTTAAAGCCCTTCAGATCATGTGCCAGCCATCCGATCTCCCAGTATATTAAGGTCAACAACAGGTGGGTCCAAACTGACACATAGGTACAAATGGCAGTCTGAGATTGGTCCATGTATTGATTCAGTGGCATGTTGTCAGGGCAAGGTAAAGATTCTTAATCCGACGGTTGTCTTATAATCTAATAGAATCTCAGAGGTCTATGCGATCTTCAGACAACCATCGATCTTCTTGATGCAGGCCCAGTTTAATCTCTCAGTCTTTTTGGTGGATCTGATAAAGGGTTAGCAGCACCAATAAAATCCAAAGGTTTCAATCTTTAGCATAATAAAATGGTGAAGTGCTAAAGAGTCTGGCGATCTGGCGAACAAGTGTTTGCGTAGTAGCTAAATAAATTGGCAGAGGTAAAAAAATGTTCTACGAACTGGCGAAATTCCTTCAGTCGCTTGTTCGCCAATTAAGAACTGAAGTTAAGTGTTTTCTTTTGTTCACTAATTCACTGAAGTTAAACATGAGTTGGGGTTTCATTTCACGAATGAGAAAGTTGTGGTCGCATGGTCGCTAAATGTAAACCAGGATTCCTTTTAAAGGTAGGTCATAAAGCCCGTGAAATGTCAGGATCGAATGGTTACGATATAAAGTTGATCTCAGTTTAAATGTCGACCGCTGATTTGCTACTTGAGCCATAAAATAACCATTGCAATTCAAATTCAAATTTCCAGAGGGTTTCCAGGCAACAAAAAGGACTAGTTTTTAATGCTTTCACGACCGGATTTGATTAGTTTGGTGGTGCCGATTGTTGCAGTGTGGTCCAGTGAGTGTGATGATTGACTGTAGGGAGTTTTATGTCATGTGGAGAATGAATAATGGTGCTCGAGGCATGTTGTAGGGGTCAAATCAGATGAATTTGCAAGAGTTTCTTGATCTTCAGTACATTTCCAGAAGATTTACCATAAGTGAAGATTAGATTTTAGATCTGATTACTCAGGGTTGTTTGGTTTTCCCTCCAATGTATTAATTTCTAATATGTTTGAATTATATGGTGGGTGGAAACCCTAACCCTTACCCTGGTTGTCCGTAGCTTGTTGCATCCTAACCTGTTTAGGATTCCAAGATAACCAGTGGTATATAAAGTTGAATTTTTTATTTTGTCAAGGTTCCAGTTGCAAAGTTCAAACTCAGTCCTGAGTTTCTGGTCCTAGGGTTCTGTAATAGTTTTTGACTCAGTGTTTGTTAATGAAAGAAGAAATTTGCAGGTCTAAGCTGTAGTTTGCAACAAGTGTGCTTTGTGGTTCATTGTATACATAGAAGGAATTCATCATACTTAATATAAATATTTGGTTCTTATCTCTCCTTTGTGTCAAGTTAAGTAAGCTTTGAGTTTTCTGGCTCATTACATATTGTTTGTATGTATGTATCTTCATTCTTGAGTTCTAATCTAGGATTGGATTAAATTATGCTCTAGGTGGGATATAGGTTTGCTCTTGTCTATGTAAGGATGTCTTGTAAGCAGTAAAGATTAGGATAAATGTATTTATGGCTATGAATTCCCAAGTATTCTCAAATCTATGTGTCTTTGTGTCTAAGGATTATTTCCCAATGGATGAGGCACTGGCCTAAATGAGTATCTCTCTTATTAGCATACACTAGTTGAAGTTATTGCATCCCAAAAATATTGAAATCAATAACCTTTCTAAGCTTTAAGTCTTTGGTTGTGTGATTTTGTTACCCTATAGTAATGGAGATTCAATGAATGTGAGGTTAACATTTAGTACTTTCTTACTATCAATCTGTTGATCAGACCTAGTATTTGTAATACCCCAAAAATGGGCTATAAGTTCATTAATCTTCTATATCAACAATTCAAATGAAATCGACATCGAAGTCCTAATCTAAGGCACATCTAAACATCATCGAATCATAATTGATTATCTTACATTCTGTATCGGAGAATATTCCTAGCAATATTCCTAATTATCTTAATTATCTTTAATTTAATGATTATTTGGTGATAAATCACATTTATCGTAAAGTTTGATTAATTTAATATTTTCATATTTAATTAATTAGATTTAATATCTTGCCACTTAATTGTGTAATTAAATTTAATTCTATCTATTATTAATTGTATTATTTAATTTTGACAATAAATCTAATATCCTATGAATAATTGATTAAATTCTTATTTAATTAATTAAAGCAAGTTGTCATTATTTAATAATATAGTTTTTAATAAAATTTTGATTAAATAATTGATTAACTCATAAATCAATTATTTATTTTCAAAAATCAGTTAAGTTGAGCATAAATCACTTTATTTATTTATTAAATCATAATTATCCATGTGCATATTCAAGGAGCAGTTAAATTCAAATTGGAAAATCAATGCAAGTTGTTAGCTTTTTGAAACTCAACATCTTTTTGAGTTTTAAAGTTGATCTAAACTTCTAATTCGAGTTGAACTGTGCTTTTGCATGATTTTTGTAACTTAATTATTCTTTATTTAAAAATAACTCAAAAATCAAGCTGAGTTATTTGAGTGATTTATGGCTTTTTCTCATGCACCTCCAAAGCCCTAGATTTCTATAAAAACAAGGCTCAGCTCTTCATAATTCATCTCTCAAATTTGCATCCAAGCATCTCATATTTTTGCACAATCACGTTGGAGAATTGGAATTGGGAGAATCAAAGCTTATTGTGAATCAAGGCTATTGTGAGATCAATTTGTTTTTTTTACATTCATTTAGATTCTTTTTCATATCATTGTTAGATCATTTTAGCATATCAATTTCCATATTAGCATAGATTCATATCAGTTTTTATCATTCTTATTGCATAGAAATACCAAAAAAAGCACTTAATTGCATTCAATTCATATCTAGATCAATTGCATTCAAATCCTTCATTTAGGTGTCATCTAGGTCACTGATCTCGATAACAATTTGAGAACATTAATCTCACACCTACTAGAAGGCAGTAAATCGCTTGGTTAGATTAGATTTTAATTTTGCATGATTTGATTATAGCTAACCTCTAATGTTTTACTAAAGTGTTGTGTCTATAGATCAGGTACAATTTTCACACACACATTTCTGGCACCCACCGTGGGGCAACCCACCTTTGCATGCCGGTTTTGATTTTTTTTGGGAGCTAAAACTCCAAAGTTTCAAAGATTTAATTTTATCTCTCAAACAGCTTAGTTTTTTAGTCTAAATTTTTTTTGGCAAGTTGGTGACATACCAGGAAGCTACAGTAAAAAATTTAGAATTTTTTGAAATGTTTTGAATTTTTAATAATTTTTTCTTGAAATTCTAAAAAAAATTAATATCTGACGCAAATTATCATATTTTTCAAAAAAATTTATATTTTCAGAAAGCTCTTTAAATTATACATGGGGTCCATTCTTTGTATTTTAAATTTGGATACAATATAATAGCTCAAATAGTTAATTTACAAAAATTGGTCTGTTTTGATAAAACGGGTCTCTAGGGCACAAATGAAGAGATTTTTCTAAAAATTTTGCATTTTTGGAAATCTCTCTATTTTTTAGTAGGGGTCTTTATTCTGAATTTCTATTTTTGTGGCCAAAATCATATCAAAAAAATTAGATCTTGTTGACTAGGTCAAATGTAGTGCAAAAAAATTAAAATTTTGTGATGGGTATACACTTATTTTTCATATGATTCAATGCATGATATGAGTTGTCATTTGGATTAATTTCTAGTTATTATTGCTCCTAACAATTGATTTTTAGATCTAACCCTAGGGTTTTCATAAGTTGAATATACCTTGCATATCTTATTTGCTTGTTGGCTTGTTGGAGAGTTCGTAGCTTGCTTGCATAGTAAAGCTCAACAAAAATTGTTAAAAATTAGGTAAAATCTACTAAGCGCATTGCAAGGATCCCAGGTATTCTCCTTCATCTAATGACATTTCAATTTGGACTTAAAATAAATCTCTTATGTGTCAAGTTTGTGTGCATCTTTTCATGCTTTTGATCTATTTTTACACACTTGCATAATTGATACTAGGTTGTGACCCCTTAAGGATTCATTAAGTAGTCTTAGATACTTGTGATTGATCTTGATTTCTATCTTGGGTTATTGGACTTGCTAATCCACTGGCCCCTCATTTCCACCCCGTGGTTACAATCTCAGCGCCATAAAGGGGAGGGGTCAACAGGACAGAAGCGTTAAGTGTTCCACTTGGCAACCCTTTTGTGCTTTTAGGAACTCACTTGTTTTCTAAGTTGGGGACTCATTTTCAGCTTGTGTGAGGTGTTAAGTGTTCCACCTTGTGGACTCATCTCATATTCACTTTAAGCGTTAAGTGTTCCTCTTTCTTCTTTTTGAGTACTTTTGGTAGATTTGCTTTCAGGAATATATATGTGCTCACATAGTAATTAGGCCCTATGAACACTATTTGTGATTCTTGAGAGATTGGATTCCTAGAGAAATCTTTCTTGATGACAGAATCCTTGTAGGTAGGGAGGATACTTAGTGTGTTTCACATTCAACTTGGTTAGTGTGTCTTCTCTTATTGATTGATACATTCTCTCCCTGGAGAGGTTGATAGATCACATGGAGTTGGCATCATAGACCTTGGTGAAGAAAAACTTTGTCTTAGCATGTCGGATTAATCTACTTGCTTTGTTTGGGTTAAAAGTGAAAAGGTGTCAAAAACCTTGGATCTGGAGCCAAGTCCCCTTGTGGTATACTATTGTGAGTCATCTTTAGAGAGGGTTAACCGTAGCGAACAATCCCTTCACAGGGAAAACTGCATTGACGGAACCTCAAGCGGTAATAGCCATTTTCACCGTGGTAGTGACAGCCGCTATATAAATGTCCTTATGGAAGAAATCTCTATGGGTATGGTTCATTGTTGGGTTGTCAGATCTCCCTAGCAGCTCCTGAAGATTAAGTTCTCAGATTGTGTCAAAACCCTGGTGCGCCAAGATTGGAGTTCACCCCTTTGGATCATAAAAGTTGCAGAGTCAAACCATTACTAAAAACCCTAGCGAGGCCAAATTTTCATTTTATAGGGTATATGTGCATTATTGCAAAACATTTTTGGAACATACACAATTAGCGCTTTTGAGGATTAGAATGAATAAGTCACTTGATTGTTCATGGGCAAGGTTGCTTTTGCCCTTGTTCATTATTTTCAAACATGCTTGAAATCACTTGCTTGCTATTTTGCGTGCTTGTTTATCTATCTGGTTACTGAAAATGAATAAATCTGTTACAATCTTCAAATCTAGACATTGAAATTTGCAAATAATTTGAATCTGAAAACTCAAAATTTGCAAAATCTGACGTAAAATCCTTTCTGGAGTCAAAATTTGTCTCAAGAGGTCAGAAAGTCATGCGAGTTTTTTTCAAGTATCATTTCATTACAACCCATATGTCGTATGATTGAGTACACAGTGTCGTACGAGTTTCCATGCTAGCAAATCTTCAAAGTCAAAATCTTGTAACTGTTGTATGATATTTTCAACTATCATTTCATTGCTACCCAAAAGTCATATGAGTTTTCTCAAAGTGTCATTTCATTATTGCCCATCTATCATATGAGTCTACAAAGTGTCGTTTGGGAAAATTTTTTAAAGTTGTCAGAAAATTGTCAGAATTGCCAGATACTTAGCCTTTTCAGTCTATTTCTAGAATTTGTCAAAGGAATCACTGTGTCAGGAATAGAGAAGTAGCTATTGAGAATCAGTACACATGTCTCAAAGAATCAGTACACAAGAGGAAGAAGCTCTAATCACCGCTATGATGAAGCAGCTGCAAGCTATGCAAGTCCAGCTTGACAAACTTGAGAAAGAAAAGGAACCTAAAGAGTTCTCCATGGAAACTCTATGATCTTTTCCATTTGATAAAGACTTGTACATGTCACCATGCCCTTAGACAAAATGTGAGCAACGTGACAACCCTTATGATACCTCTTCTACGAAGAGTGACACATCCAACTTTGGAGACTATGATGACTATGATGATAGACAATGTAATGATACCTATGACACCTCTGTTCCTAAGAATCCTCCTCGTCATTCATTCCTACTTACTACAAATGGGCCGTCACATTGGATAGATTGTGATGGTGATCCATATGATTCTGATTTTGAAAGAGACTTTGATGGCTTTTGTGGACAATACCTTGATTGTGATCCATCTACTACTGCTGAGGACTATAAAATGCATCGTGCTAGCTTGAAGCATCAATACTACAAGGATCTCTCCTCTAAGGACTCTCCTACTGAAAATAAAGATTATCTTCTCAAGAAAGATCATGTTAATGTTGGACCTTTGTCTTGTGATGGTTCCCTTCCATCCCCTACTTCCTCCAATACCCATACATTTTCTAAAGCTTTCGAGTCTTCCAAATATTTCATAGAACCTTCATCTGACACAAGCCCTAATACTTTTCATGCAGTTCCCTATAGTTATCCTCCAGGGCTACCTCTTAAAGAAACTCAAACTAACCTTCACTTGACTGCAAATACTTTCAATAATGATAAACCTAAAGAGCCTAAGCCTTCATATGCTATAATCCCTACTTCAGCTAGTCCTCCACCATATCTTCCAAAGTCTTCCATACAATCCCAACATGCTTCCTTGTCCTTAGAAGTGACTCCATGTCAAGAGGACTCTAAAATTGATAAAGAAAAGAACATAAAGAAAGATCAAGATCAAGAAGCCTCCATGTCATCCACTACTTTTCAGGATGTCTCTTGTCCATCTCGGGTTCTTTTGATCTTGCACACCCTTTTTCATGCATTCCACCATGTCTTAAGTCTTCTCCTAAGCAAGATCAAGCTACTACTTACACTGTTGAGCTTATTGACAATCAAAATAACCTTACCCCACTTCCGCTTTCCAAAGATGATACTTCCATTAAGGTTGGTAAAAATGGTGTTGTTACTTCCAATGTTAAGCCTATTGAAAATCAAGAGAAAAATTATGCGCTTGTGCTATCCAAAGATCCTTGTCAAGATCAAAGTCTTCCATCTTCTTGTTCTACCACTCCATGTTCACTTCCACTTTCTACTCTTCCTAAGTCTTTGCAAGCTTTGAACAATACAATCAAAGAAGGTGCTCATATTCAAGATGTCCATGATTCTATTGAAAATTCTAATGCTCACTCTAAAGATGCTAATATCCTTGGTTGTCATATAGATGCTAATGAACTTATTGATTATCCTTTTGCATCTTCCACATCCATCCTTGGACCTCCTCCACCACTACTAAGGGCTTCACGTCTACCTTCCATCTTGCATCCTTATGTCCCTTCACTTTCCCCTCCTAACTCTCCTAATTCACCATCCATCTTGGGTCCTTACATCCCTCCATCTCCCATCTTTCCTCAAGATCAACATAGATGCATACCCTTGAATCCTTTTCATCCACCCACCCATCTAAACCAGTCATATCCTTTTTCTTCCACAAGTCCCAAGTCTTTTGGAAGTAACTTGAATGTTCAATACAAGAAAAAGAAGAAATACAAGAATCCATCAAAAAAAGATCACCATGTCTCCTCTAATAGACATGGAAACATAAAGTCAAAAGAGATATCTAAGAAGAAAACTACAAGACAAGTATGGGTTCCAAAATCCATCATTGAAGATATTCTCTCTAAATTACCAAAAAGAAATGAAAAGCCTATGACTATATGGATTCCAAAGTCTCTGTTGAAAGAGTCTGGTGTTGAGCAACAAGTCAAGTTGACATTCAAGCTTCTAAAGGCTTCCACTTCATCTGCCTCCAAAAACATTCTTGCATTCCATGCACCTAAACCACAACCTTTTCTATCCATTCACCATATTCCTTCACGTATTCCTTCATTCACGATTCCTCCATCCTCTCACCACCCTTCAAGGTATGTGTTGATGTTGAGCTTGCCTTCCTTTCCATCTACCCTTTCACAATCCTTCCATTCATTATCCTTCTACCTTCTATCATTTTTCCTCATTTGTCTATTCCTCCTATCTTCCAACCTCACTCACTTTACATAAAATCCTATCCTCCATTTTCCTCTTCCATCTTCTTTTTCCTATCAACATCTTTGAGCATATCATTTTGAATCCTTGGCATATCACGGTTTATCCTTTCAAGGAGCATTATCTAAAAATCTTGCCTTCTTCCAAAAATTTAAAAAAGATAAAAAAATTTTAAAAAATTGAAAATGTGCCTTGGTGAAAACCTGGAAATAGGCACCTTGGTAGCAAAAGTAAAAAGAAATAAATTCATCCTATGGTGAAAACCACTCCCTTGTGGCACCTTGGATAAGTACCATGATGAAAACCTGGCAATCAGGCATCATGCGTAGTTCTTCTACATATTTCATCCATTTTGCCTTCTCTCTTTGATCTTGACAAAGTTGATCTATACAAACAAGGTCTAGATGGTACGTTACTTAGATGTTTAGAATGGGAAGAGTCTCAACGTGCATTAGAGGAAGTCCATGATGGTATTTTTGGGTCACACTCGAACGGTTTAACACTAGCTCAAAAACTTATTAGGGCTGGGTACTATTGGCCTGAAATGGAGAAAGAGGCTATCAAATTTGCTAAGAATTGTCAAAAGTGCCAAGTGCATGGCAACTTAATTCATGATCCAGGGAGGGATCTAATCCCCTTTACAACACAATGGCCTTTCCATCAATGGGCATTTGATCTTATCGGGATTATTCATCCTCACTCTTCTAATGGACATACCCATATAATCACTGCTACAGATTATTTTACAAAATGGGTCGAGGCAGTCCCTCTGACACAAGCAACGGGGAAACAGATATCTATGTTCATATTGAAATATATCATATGCAGATATGGGATCCCTCATTCCATAATCACAGATAATGGTGGGCAATTCAGGAATAAAGACCTTGATGATCTATGTGCCAAATTCAAGATCACCCGACATTGGTCTTCTATCTACTATCCATAAGGGAATGGCCAAGCAGAGGCTTCTAACAAAAATCTATTGAAGATCTTGCACAGAACAGTAAACAAAATCGGTAGAGACTAGCATCTCATGATTAATCCAGCTATATGGGCCTACAGAACAAGTATCAGAACACCTACTGGGGCTACACCTTTCACTTTAGTTTATGGGTCTAAAGCAGTACTGCCTATTGAGGTTGAAATCCCATCACTCAGAATCAGAATGCATGGTCTAGTAACTGATGATGACTACAGAGTGTCTAGGTTACAAGAATTGGAACTACTAGATGAGCGCAGACAAGTAGCATATGATCATCTCAGAGTATATCAGAAGAGAATGTCTAGAGGCTACAACAAAAAAGTCAGACACTGAGAATTTCAAGTTGGCGATCTAGTCTTGAGAGAAAATCCTAAAAATCAATCCCAACGAGAACACAAGGGGAAGTTCAAACCCAACTGGCTGGGTCCCTTTGTCATCACTACTACTTTTGGCTCTGGTGCCTATCAACTCTCAATGACTAAAGGAGAACAGCTCTGAGAACCAATCAACATTCTCCATCTGAAGAAATTCTACGCCTAAGGCATTCAGTCTATGGTAAAATGTCCTAACAAATCCTAAAAATCAGAAAAAGTCCTTAAAAAATGAACATCTTGGTGAAAACCTAGCAATAGGCGCCTTGATGATTCATAAAAAAATTAGAAAATATCAAAAAATTAAAAAAAATTTGAAAAATTTGAAAAAAAAAAAAAAAAGTGCCTTGGTGAAAACCTGGAAACAGGCGCCTTGGTAGCAAAAATAGAATCTCTACCAAGATGGTGAAAACCTGAAAAATGGGTGCCACTTGTTCAAAACACTCCATCTATCAGCACAATCTTGGTCTTTCCCAGCTTTCAGTCTTGCTTTAGTTTGTACATATCTCCCAATTTGTTTCAACATTTCCAGTTTTCAATAAGTCGGTCTGTACACCAACCAGCTCAAGCGTTTGTATCCTATTAATATTTAACACTTGGGGGCAATCAATGTCATATCCTATGGTCTCCCATGTATCTTAGATAGATCATATCTAGTCAAAGTCCTTTGAAGCTTCATGTGAGTCAGTCTTGTCTCCAGAAAGGATTTTGCATCTACAACAATGCAATCAAACATCAAAACTCAACTGAAAACAATCTATGCTTTTTACATGCTTTTATCTCCTTGTATGCTTACTGATTCACATTGAGATTTTTGCATATTGTGTCCCTTCGAGCTCTTTGATGATGTCCTTTATAGGATTTAGAGAGTGATGACTGGGGGCATAATCTTTTCTTTGTCTTCTGCTTGTATGTGAAAATCTAACAACTTTGGAAATTCTGGATTGAAATGGTGTCCGACTATAAGATCCTCTATCTTGAATTGGATGGCCATGCACACCTCAACCATTGATACCCAGACAATTCAAGTTTGATCTAACTATTATCTTTTTGAGTAAGTTCTTTCTCCTACTATGGAACGTGATCTTGCCTAAGGATGTGAACGATAAAGGGTCACTACGGGTAATTCACATTGGATGTAGAATGATCTCTTGACTCTTTGATGTGTTTGCCATGCAAGGCGTATTCAAGTCATCACGATGTTTATGTTTTGATGCTTATACAAATTTCTATATCAAAATGGACATGATATTCAGGTCATCCTGGCGTTTATGCCTTGGTGCTTATATCTAATCTGACATTCCAAAAATAAAATCAATATTCATATATCCATGGTTGTTAACCAGTGGGTGTTGTATTGATTCTTGCGCATACAAATTGATATTCATATGTCTATGGTTTAATAGCTAGTGGGCATTGTATTGATTTATCCGGTTACCTAAAAGTTCAATGATGATAACAAATTGACATATGATCACTGACTAGGTCCTAGGTCTTAGGTTGCATTTCATATTGCATGCTTCTTTGCATTTTTCATCTTTGCATGATCTCACAATGACTAAATGAACTTCAAAGCTTAAACAATTCTTCATATCAATTCTTCAAATCTAACAAGAGCTGAATCTCACACGAAGGTTCCTCCAATGAAACAGCAAGTAGAATCCTTTTTCAGGATCAAAATTCAAATCTAAGATCATTCATATTATTAAATACTTGCATAATCAACCTTAAATCATCACAGGAATCCAGTAATCAACTTAACTGATTATCTTCCATCAAACTATCAAAATTTCAACTTGGTCAACTATGGTCAACTCATGGTCAAACCTAGTCAAATTTGGTCTTTTGGACCTCCAAACGATGCAGAATGCATTCTCGGATGTGTATAACCACTTCTCAATTCAATTAACATGCTTCTAAACTCTCAATGCTGACTTTTCTTGTCAGATTTCAATTTTAATCCCGAAGGGGGCATGGTATTGCACATCATTCAAAGTTTGTAATCAAATTTGAAATCATATCTTTATGGGAATCATATCTTCCTCAGTAACCAAGACAACAACCATGTCTAGTTACTGATTCATCAAAAAAGTCCTCATCGCTTGGGGCAAATGTATCATCACTTGGGGCATATCAGATTCATCAAGATCCATATCAATCTGGTATTCTCCTAATCTTGTAAACTGTATCAGTTTTTGCAACCATCAGATCATAGTGTTCTTTCCTTGGTTCTTCGACAACTGAAGGGTTCAGATGTGATACCTGCTAGTTCTGCTAAGACAATCGAGTCTAGAACCGGTCACTCACTTCTTAGCAATCCTAAGGTTTGGAATCAGGTGTTTTGACACTCTTTCACAATCATCGGTTCATCGTTGCTATAGTGAACATTATCTTTGGTCATTCAAGACATATTATCTTCATATCAAATCAATATCAATCAGCTGCTATCTCATATCAATTATCAATTTTGAATCAGTTTCATATCTCTATCAAACACAGACTTTCTTTGAACCACTGCGCTTCGCACAGTAATTCAAAGAGGGGCAAAATGTAATACCCCAAAAATGGGCTATAAGTTCATTAATCTTCTATATCAACAATTCAAATGAAATTGACATCGAAGTCCTAATCTAAGGCACATCTAAACATCATCGAATCATAATTGATTATCTTAAATTCTGCATCGGAGAATATTCCTAGCAATATTCCTAATTATCTTAATTATCTTTAATTTAATGATTATTTGGTGATAAATCACATTTATCATAAAGTTTGATTAATTTAATATTTTCATATTTAATTAATTAGATTTAATATCTTGCCACTTAATTGTGTAATTAAATTTAATTCTATCTATTATTAATTGTATTATTTAATTTTGACAATAAATCCAATATCCTATGAATAATTGATTAAATTCTTATTTAATTAATTAAAGCAAGTTGTCATTATTTAATAATATAATTTTTAATAAAAGTTTGATTAAATAATTGATTAACCCATAAATCAATTATTTATTTTCAAAAATTAGTTAAGTTGAGCATAAATCACTTTATTTATTTATTAAATCATAATTATTCATGTGCATATTCAAGCAGCAGTTAAACTCAAATTGGAAAATCAATGCAAGTTGTTAGCTTTTTGAAACTCAACATCTTTTTGAGTTTTAAAGTTGATCTAAACTTCTAATTCGAGTTGAACTGTGCTTTTGCATGATTTTTGTGACTTAATTATTCTTTATTTAAAAATAACTCAAAAATCAAGCTGAGTTATTTGAGTGATTTATGGCTTTTTCTCATACACCTCCAAAGCCCTAGATTTCTATAAAAACAAGGCTCAGCTCTTCATAATTCATCTCTCAAATTTGCACCCAAGCATCTCATATTTTTGCACAATCACGTTGGAGAATTGGAATTGGGAGAATCAAAGCTTATTGTGAATCAAGGCTATTGTGAGATCAATGTGTTTTTTTTACATTCATTTAGATTCTTTTTTATATCATTGTTAGATCATTTTAGCATATCAATTTTCATATTAGCATATATTCATATTAGTTTTTATCATTCTTATTGCATAGAAATACCAAAAAAATAGCTTAATTACATTCAATTCATATCTAGATCAATTGCATTCAAATCCTTCATTTAGGTGTCATCTAGGTCACTGATCTCGATAACAATCTGAGAACATTAATCTCGCACCTACTAAAAGGCAGTAAATCACTTGGTTAGATTAGATTTTAATTTTGCATGATTTGATTATAGCTAACCTCTAATGTTTTACTGAAGTGTTGTGTCTACAGATCAGGTACAATTTTCACACACACAGTATTTGGTGTGTGAAGTATAGTTTTCACTGGGTCAGGTGCACCCGCCTTGGTTTTGTAGAGCCAGAAGTGAAGAGGGCAGTCTTGTCCCTATAGTTCGTCCAGTTACCCTAAGATCCTTATACATTTTGGAAATAACCACTCCTAAAATCTATTTAAGGGTATATTGGCAGCCTGAGAGCATAAGCGTCCATTTTGAACACCAACACTGTCCCTAATTTTCACTTTAATCTGCATTTCCTTGCATTCTGGGCTAAGATCCTAAGGTTTTTTACCATAAGGTCAAAGTCAGCCTTATGGGGTCAAAGTCGACCTCTATCTTGAGCTGGTCAAGTTCGACCTCAATCCTGACCTAGTCAAGTTTGAGATCAATTTTGACCCCTTGTTCAAATTTTAATTTTCCTTGAATTTCGGGTGTCAGGTTTCGGGGATATTTGTTTTCCCACCTCTGGATCGGCCATTTCGTGTTTCGGAATGGTAAATTTTGAAATTACATTTAATCTAGGTATATTTTCTAAAGGCTAGGACCTAATTGGAATTTAATTCTCCAAGGTGGCCCCTCTAGAGGATTGTGCCCTAGTTCACTATAAAAGGAGGCCTTCCTCTGTCATTTTCTCATCCATTTTTCACATCTCTCCATCAAGTTTTGTGAGAACATCTCTCAAGCTCTCAAGGTGATCAAGAAAGCATCCATTCAAGCATTCAAGTCTTCTTCTCCATCCAAGTTCTCCATTGAAGATCAAAGATTCAAGCATTCAAGCCATTGAAGGGATTTGGTTCAAGTATTCAAGATTCATCATTCAAACCCTAGATCTAGCCATCATGATGGTGTGATCTTCCTTGAAGATCCTTTGTTCATCTTCAAGATCCATTCATTCTTCTATCAAGGTGGATTCCAAGCTTACAAGCATGGAGGTTTTGTATTTACTTTCATGGTTTTTATTTACACTTGCCATTGTTGTGTTCAAGCTTTCATATCAATATACTTGTTTACATTTCAAATACAATTGCATATCTATCAAATTGCATAGCTTCATTGTTAGATCCATTTCTATTATTTGCTAGCATTCCTATTTCAATTTCAATATTAAGGTTGATTCCAAACCGGCGTTTGACCAAGGCAAACCCCTTAAACAAACAACAAAAACCCTCTTTTTCTTGCAGGTGCAGGTGCAGAATTTCAGATCTGAGAGTAGATTTGGATACCCTTTTCAGAAAAATTTTGAGATCTGTGAACAAAGTCAAAATTGACCTTCAAATAAAGAATCTAGCCTTTGACCTTTTATAAGGGTCAAAGACTACCTGCCGTCAGAAAGACAAAAGATTTTTGGGTTTTCTTCATCTCGGCATTTCCAGTCTGAAACAAGTTGTAAAATTGCCTGAAAGTACACACAGACATCAGAAATTGACATTTTCTAGATTTTCCCTAATTTGAGGTTAGTATTTGTATTTCAATTATTTCAGATTTCAAGCACAATTCTACCATAGGGAAATATAGGGTTTCTCTATCTCTTTCATATTCTTCATAGATTGATTCGATTGTGTATTAGCCTCTTGGTTAATCACATTGGATCTCTCCTTTGGGAATTTGGATTTGGGAATAGATCTCATATTTCCCCCATACACATTACACACACACATTTAAATAGAGGTGATTCAATTTTACCTCTATTCATTTTGGTGAACCCGGCATACTTACTCTCCTTTTCTTTTATGGAATTAGATACCCTATTGTGTTATATTTTAGATCCTTTCTTGCATTTAGATTAGATCTAGTTTATGCTCTTGCATTTTAAATTCAAAAAAACAAAAAAATCTATATATTCAATAAAAATACAAAAATATTTCATTTTTTATGGAGATTGTTAAGATGCTTTGGTATGTAGTCATGTTCTTTATTACTCTTCTTTTAGCATATCTTTATAATACCTACGATGTTTATGAGAGTGTCATTCACTTCATTATGTTGATGACCCTTTACTTTGCTCTTGCCTATGCTTTCGTGAAGTTGACCGACACTAGTCTGCCTACATTTAAAACTTTTCTTAGGGATTTATGTAGTAGCCTTATTCATCTTTTAGATTATGTGAAGAATTTGGTAGATGACACACCATCTCCTAATCTTCCTAATCCTAATCCTATCAATCCTAATCCTAATCCTAATCTTCCTATTCTGATACCTAATTCTCCATCTATTAATCCTTGCTCTTCCCGTACTTATGATGGGATTCAAGCTATCGTTCAGGATGCGGATGTACAAGATTTCTTTGATTCTCCTCCTATTCATGATGATATTAAAGGAAAGGGTAAAGAAACTTTTTCAAAACCTATTATACCACCTTATACAACCTTTACTCATGAACATGATAAACAATCACCTCCTGTAGAAGCTTTACATAATATGTACACTACTGGATATAATATGTTGACTAAACAAGGTTATAAAGGTTTAGGCATAGGAGTTAATGAGCATGGTATTAGGTTTCCAATTCATATACCCCCTAAACCAGATATGTATGGTGTTGGTTGTTCAAGATCTCCAATTAAGGTAGGTGATGCTAAACATCGTCCTCCTCTTCACATTCTTCTCCCCACACCTATCTTAGATAACTCTAATACTCATCAAGAAGTGGCTAAGAATGTATATGTTGAGCTAATGAATTTGAAGAAATAAATATTTAGACCTATGCCAATAGATGCTCTATACAAATATAAATGTCCTTTTCATTATAGTAACAAACATTTACTTGTTGATTGTAAACATTTCAAGTTATATGTTAGAGAAAGAGCTTCTTTAGGAATTATATCTCACTCTCGTGCAGTTTTACAATTCCTTCATAATTTTGATATAGGGGATTCCCCTCCTTTAGATATAATGTAGATGTTCTTCCCCTCTTGTCTCGTGACTAGGAGGCAAGAGGTGTAGCTTCATCTAGTCTCCTAGAATCCATTAGGTCTTTTATTAGGGCTTAATTGGTATTCTTTCTCTCCTATTTTTCTATGGTTTTGCATTATGTTAATCATCCATAGACTCTATTTTCTTTCTAAGATATCTTTTCTAAGACATTTGTTTTGTGAAGGTATCCCTTGTCTCTATCTCTGGGGGCCAAGGTACCTCTTTCTTTCTCTTTGTCTAGGGAGCTACTTTCCTTAGCTTAGTGGTATTGGTTTATATTGCAATATTATTTCAACATATTGATAGATGTTTTGACTACAAATAACCTTATTATATGAGAAGTTGTTGTCCTAAGTTGTCACTTCTTCTCTATTTTGCAAATTATGTTCTTTATAAACTCTCCCCCTTTCTTTGGTGTTAGAGTTGTTTCCCTCATTCCAAAGATTCCTCTTCCTCTTCTTTGTAGGGGGGTTGATGATTGAATCTTTGTTCTTGCCTGTTGAAAGATGATATTTTATCTAAAGCACTCCTCTTTGGTGGGGGTCTTGTTGATAAGATCTCTTTCTTTGAGGATCCTTTTCCATGAGAAACATATCCTTTTCATGATTATCTATATTCTTGGATGTAGGGGTCAATATCCCTCACTAAGAATATGGCATACATTATTGAAAATAGGATATCTCCTTGCATTGTGAAGTAGGTATCCTCTTTCATCTTTATTCCAACACTTGGGTGGCAAGGATGCCATCTCCTTCTGTCTTTTTGGGATTCACCTCTTTCCTTGGGTAAGAAGTATTTATCTATTATATGATATCCAATCATACATGAAAATTTTGGTTTGCATTGAGGATCTTTGTCCTTGATCACAACCTATTTTGTTTTTTGATATTGGGTTTTCATGGTTGATATATCTCTCACCCTGGAAACTGAACAGCATGCTATCCCTCATAAGGGTTACTTTCTTTTCACTTCTTGCATGATGTCTCTTTACATTCATCCCTTCCATGGCCTCATAGGAGCTATGACCTTCTTAGCTTGGACTGGGTATTGTTTGTGGATATTGTCTTGATGTTGAAGAAGGCTTTATCCTTGTTCTTTTTTTTTCCTTAACATGTCAAAATAGTATGTTTTTCCCATATTAAGGAGGGGGGCATATATAGGGTCTCCCTTGTACTATAGTTTTTTATTTTTACATGCTAAATCTTTCGATGGTAACGCACATAAGTTGCTAAATCCTGAGGAGACAAACATTTTTCAAATTTTTCAATATGCTAAATCTTGGATGGTAATGCACATAAGTTGCTAAATCCTGAAAAGACACACATTTAGATGCTAAATCTTCCGATGGTAACGCACATAAGTTGCTAAATCCTGAGGAGACACGCATTTTTCAAATCTTTCAATATGCTAAATCTTGGAAGGTAATGCTTATAAGTTGCTAAATCCTGAAAAGACACGCTTTCATATGCTAAATCTTCCGAAGGTAGCACACATAAGTTGCTAAATCCTGATGAGACACGCATTTCATATTCATAGTGATACAAGAAGGTGGATCTATGGGTATTCTAGAAGCCATCAAAAGATGCATTACAATTGCAAGCACAGTTTATGGGTGAACCTATTGGGCTCTCCCTCCAGGGTGATTCATGGTAAGGTGGGCATCTTACTAGGCGAGGTAATCACTCTTTTCCCTTTCTTTCTTTTCGCTTTCATGCAAGTAGGACTGGATCATGAAGCTATGTTATTTATAGTGTTGTTCTTGTCTTTCTTATGTAAACATTTATGCTTTTATGATAGCTTTCCAAATATGATGTTAGTATAATAAATGTTTCTTAGCAAGATTTCTTATGCTAGTTGATTTGGGTTTGTGTTAGTACTAACCCCTCTTTTGTGTCCTTTTATTTTTTGCACCCTCATGCACATATGTTGAGTTAGAATCCTTAGCTTGGGGGCTTGTGTCCCTAACTAAGTGTCATTCTATCTCATTTTGAATCCACTAGGATCTCTTCTTCCTTCTCCTTTACCAAGAGTTTACATCGAGTCCATACTCTTGCTAAAGTGGGGGCTGAATGTATCATCTTAAAATGGAAGCACTTCCATGTTAAGAGTGTTTAGCCCTCTGAGTGAGTGGTATGGATCATGTCAAGCACCTTGAATCAACTCTTTTCTTAGATCATACTTGTTCTCCTCATTCTGCTTCTATTTGTCCCTGATTTTCACTTCAATCTACATTTCCTTGCATTCTGGGTCAGGGTCCTAAGGTTTTTGACCATAAGGTCAAAGTTGACCTTATGGGGTCAAAGTCAACCTCTATCCTAACCTGGTTAGGATTGACGTTGATCTTGACCTAGTCAGGTTCGAGCTCAATTTTGACCCCCCTGTTCAAATTTCAATTTTCCTTGAATTTTGGGTGTTGGGTTTCGGGGATATTTATTTTCCTGCCTCCGGATTGGCCATTTCAGGTTTTGTAATGGTAAATCCTCAAATTGCATTTAATCTAGGTATATTTTCTAAAGTTTAGGACCTAATTTGGATTTAATTCTCCAAGGTGGCCCCTCTAGAGGATTGTGCCCTAGTTCACTATAAAAGGAGGCCTTCCTCTGTCATTTTCTCATCCATTTTTCACATCTCTCCATCAAGTTTTGTGAGAACATCTCTCAAGATCTCAAGGTGATCAAGCAAGCATCCATTCAAGAATTCAAGTCTTCTTCTCCATCCAAGTTCTCCATTGAATATCAAGGATTCAAGCATTCAAGCCATTGAAGGGATTTGGTTCAAGTATTCAAGATTCATCATTCAAACCCTAGATCTAGCCATCATGATGGTGTGATTTTCCTTCAAGATCCTTTGTTCATCTTCAAGATCCATTCATTCTTCTATCAAGGTGGATTCCAAGCATACAAGCATGAAAGTTTTGTATTTACTTTCATGGTTTTTATTTACACTTGCCATTGTTGTGTTCAAGCTTTCATATCAATATACTTGTTTACATTTCAAATACAATTGCATATCTATCAAATTGCATAGCTTCATTGTTAGATCCATTTTTATTACTTGCTAGCATTCCTATTTCAATTTCAATATTAAGGTTGATTCCAAATCGGGGTTTGACCAAGGCAAACCCCTCAAACAAACAACAAAAATCCTCTTTTTATTGCAGGTGCAGGTGCGGAATTTTGGATCTAAGAGTAGATTTGGATACTCTTTTCAACAAAATTTCAAGATCTGTGAACAAAGTCAGAATTGACCTTCAAATAAAGAATCTAGCCTTTGACCTTTTATGAGGGTCAAAGACTACCCGCCGTCAGAAAGACAAAAGATTTATGGGTTTTCTTCGTCTCGGCATTTTTAGTCTAAAACAGGTTGTAGAATTGCCTAAAAGTACACACAGACATCAGAAATTGACATTTTCCAAATTTTTCCTAATTTGAGGTTAGTATTTATATTTCAATTATTTCAGTTTTCAAGCACAATTCTACCATAGGGAAATATAGGGTTTCTCTCTCTCTTTCATATTCTTCATAGATTGATTCGATTGTGTATTAGCCTCTTGGTTAATCAAATTGGATCTCTCCTTTGGGAATTTGGATTTGGGAATAGATCTCATATTTCCCCCATACACATTACACACACACACATTTAAATAGAGGTGATTCAATTTTACCTCTATTCATAGAGTACTCAAGAAAAATACCTTCATCACTTCTTGCATCAAACTTGCTAATTGCTTCATCTCTCTTGATGTAGCACTTGCTTCCAAAGATTATGAAGTATTTGACTGTAGGTACATTCCCAAACCATAGCTCATAAGGTGTCATTTCTGCACCTGGCCTCAATTAAATTCTATTGATAGTATAGACTACAGTATTGACCGCATCTCTCCAATAGGTGTGTGCAACCTTTCCTTCAATCATGATGGTGTGCGCTGTGTCAAGTATGATCCTATTCCTTCTTTCTTCAATTCCATTCTGTTGAGGAGTTCTAGGAGCACTTAGTTGTCTCTTTATCCCATGTTCTTTTCAGTACTCATAAAATCTTTCAAGGGTGAATTCTCCTCCTCTATCTGATCTCAGACATTTAATCTTCAATCTTGACTCATTTTCAACCTTAGCTTTGAATATTTTAAACTTGTCAAATGCTTCTGATTTATCCTTCAAGAACGTAACCCACATCATTCTAGGATAATCATCAACAAATAAAATGAAATACTTTTCACCATAGTATGATCTTGTTTGAGTTGGTCCACATAGGTTTGTATGTACTAGATCCAATTTATTCTCTGTCAAATCATGCTTACTTCTGAATGAATTCCTCACATGATTTCCCATCACACATTCCTTGCATATTGTATCAACTAGTTTTGCAATGCTAGGAAGGTCTCTTATAGCCTTTACATTGCTTATCTTCACTATGTTGTCAAAATTGATGTGACATAGTCTTTTGTGCCATAGCCAACTGTCATCTACTTTTGTAACAAAATAACTTGCTTTAGGATTGAGCTGAAAAACATTACCTTTAGTCTTTGAACCTGATGCAATCATTTCTCCTTCCTTGGTATTAATGATGCACTTGTTGTCTTTGAATTCCAAGTGGTATCCTTTGTCAAGCAACTATCCAACACTTAGTAGGTTATGCTGCAAACCATCAACATAAAGAACATCATCAGTGTTGTTCTTTCCATCCAAGGTGATAGCTCTCCTCTACCTATGATAGGTTTAGGATTGTTGTCTCCAAATCTAACCATGCCACCTTTGTACCTATCCAGATGTAAAAATCTATCCTTGTCTCCTATCATGTGATGTGAGCAACCATTGTCAATGATCCAATCTATCCTGGTGTTAGCTTGTGAAATTAGTGTTAACTCTTGTGCTTTCTTTTCATCTTCAAGCTCCATTTCATCAAACATCTTCTCCATTTCTTCAATGGCAATGAATCCAATTTCATCTTCTATTGAATCATCATCTGATACTCCATCTCCAGCATAGTAACATTCTTTTGTATACTTAGGTTTGTAATTATATTTAAACTTCTTGACTCTTGTAGGACACTTAGAGGCAAAGTGACCAATCTTGTTGCATGAAAAGCATTTGAATGATAACTAACCTTCATATTTTCCTTTTCCTTTCCTTTCTTTCTTAGCAATCATAGCAATAAAATCATCTAGTGCTTTCTCTTCATCATCATCAAACTTACCAGAAGTGTTCAAGGATTTCTTACCATGGACTAAGGCTTTGAATGTTGTCTCACTTTTAGGCTCCATCTTCAAACTTGATATCTCAAAGGCTGAAATCTTGTTGATTAAGGTCTCTCTGCTAGATTAAGGTCTCTCTGTTGAATTCTTTTGAAAATTACATAGTCTCATCTAAGATGTTTATCTTGTTCTCATATTCTGGTGTTAAGGTAGTCATCAATTTATCCATTATGTCTTCTTCTGAAATCTCTCCACCATTGTTTCTGATTCCTGCAACTGCTTCATTAATCCCTTGATTGTAGGCTCTAATGTTCTCTTCAGGTAGCAACTCCAATGTATTGTACTTTTTCTTCCATGTCTTTTTGTGTGCATTCTTGGCTTGGGCATCTCCTTCAAACATGTCTTCTAGATACTTCCATATCTTGTAGGCTATATCTACTTTCTTGATCTCTAAAAATTCACTATCAAACAATGCGCTGATAAGGGCTTCTTTGGAAATAGCATTTTGAGTGAACATCTCCTTTTTCTTAAGAGTTGCATCTTCCTTTGCAAGATTTGTTAGAGAGGGAATCTGAACATCTTTGGTAGCCACTTCAAAAATCTCAAAAGCAATGCACTACAAATGTGTCATCATTTTGTTCTTCCAATCTAGATAGTTCTCTCCATCAAACTTAGGACTTTCTTTTCTAAAGAATGCCATCTGATCAACCTCAAGTTGTTAAACTTTCTCTCAGAGGCACTTGGCTCTGATACCAATTATTAGGAATAGTCCCAAGAGATAACTGAGAGGGGGGGGGTGAAACAGTTATCTACAAGATTCAATTCTTTATCCAATTAAGTATATAAGAACATTAAGCATAGACACAATATGATAAAACTTAACACAACACCATAATTTTGTTACAGGGAAACCCAAATAGGTAAAAACCTCGGTGGGAATTAGCACCCACTATAAACTGCACTAAAGTATTATGATCCTTGTTAGAAGATCTTACAACTCTGTTAGGAGTTGATCTTTACAATGCATTAAGTATAGTGACCTGGTCAAGGGTCAGACCCTATTAGGAGTCTTTTACAAATAACCCTATTAGGGGTGAGGACACACTGTCCAGGAGCACACTGCTCAAAGGGGTGAAGGTTGTAACCTTCTATTTAATAGATACACACTATATCTAGATCTTTAGTGAACTATGAGGTAGACCTACTTTCTTGATCAATTCCAATGAATAGCATACATTTTCTTCTTTGTCACATAGACCTTCTACTGATGGCAGAATACTTCACACTCTCTTCTCTTTTAACTGTTAGCCATACTTAGCAATCACAAATGACTGCCTATAAATTTCTTCCTCCAAATGATATAATCAATTTATCCTATTAGAACCATCTTGAAATCATATTAGAGAAACAATATTACTCTCCAATAATATCCTAGTTGGCTATACTAAGCACATAGCACAAAGTGAGACCACCCAACTCAATATGAGTAGACACGTCACTTCACACAATCGGCTCCACCAAATTAACTCAAACTTTATTCTCATGTTGAATTACATCATGTTCTCTTAACCAAACATTCTTAACTCTACACCAAACATAAATCCAAATATGCATACCAAAATGATAGGCGTAACTACTACAACAATATAAACACTGTCAGCTTCACCAGATAAACTCAGGAAACTGTAACTGTCAACTCGAGACTTCATAACTCAATCTATAATGCACATCTGACTCTGCATCCATGAACATATCATCATACACATGTCTAAAATAGAAATATAATTACATAAGGCTTCAATACAACCATATTGTAATTCACATACAAAACTCTTCATGGGACCTATCAGGAACACTCACTAATACAAACAATTGTATTACTGTCTTCGCTCAGAATCAACCTCTGCATCTATGATATCATGCTAATAACATATCTAAGAACCATATGCTCAAGGCTCTCTCCATCAAGCTTCCATGCACACTGCTTACCATATGTTGTCATCAATGACAAACATATAGTCAGCAATCTGGCTTGCTGGAAAATCTCCAACACAAAGTCTAGATGAACATACATCCACTAAAATATATCAATAAAAGGAATTCCAAACCATGAAATTAATCTATGCCTTACATAGAGCTCTCAATATTCCAACATAAGATCATAAAATTCAAAAACCCTCCCTAAACCCTCAGAAACAATTCCTAGGACTTACACTTTCCTTGAAAGCAGTCTAGAGCTATTCCACTATCTACCTTATAGATAGATGAGCCAGTTATGCCTTAAAATTCTAGTTCATAAGGAATTTAAAGAAATTCACAAAGACATTCAGATATCAAAAGGGGTACAAAACAATACTTTCACTAACATACCAAGCTTCTGTGAATTGAAGAAGAACAAAGTTTCTTTAAATCAATAGTAAAAGATAGCAGAACAACAGCCCTTTCTAAATGATCATGGAAATCCCTTTATAGGGCAGGGATTGCAACAAGCTTCAAATCATTTAGGGAAAAATTATGGAAACACAATAGTTACCTCAACAACCAACTACACATCAAATAATTGTAGAAAAGACATGTCATAAAACTAGTGGCAATCAGATCCAATTTGATCTTTAGTCTAGGCAAAACCCTAACTGGTAAGCCACAAGGAGAGGAAATTCATCATTGAAACCCTCTGTGCCTTCGGGTACATAATAAATAGTAGGATTGTTTCACCCACTTCTCCGCGGCATGGACACCTTCACCTAGATAAGTGTCACTTCAAAAGTCTTCTTTGGCAGCTAAGAAAATCAAAACTAGTAGATTGGCCACCTTCAAATTTATTCATCAATTCTTTACTATAGTTATTTCCCTTAACTCTGTTAGATCAGATCGGATCAAACCCAGAAATCTGATCTGCATGGTTGAATCAATTTTCACATGTTTTGGTGTCACCAACCTATTGAAAAACCTTCATAAATTCAAATATTCAAAATATAACAGGTAATGCCAAAATTTAAAATATGGTCATCGATCTTTACCTCTTCTCGAGAGATCGTGTGGCTCATAGAAATCAAACAAAACCTTCGGTTTGATTTAAAACTTTATTTTCCACATCAATTTCCCTCGACAACCAATCATAAAATAACACATTAGCATCTACCTATCACCGAGGACCCACCATTGTATCTCATCATTGGGGAGGACACACATCGCACAGGCATGATCCCGTAATCACTATCCATCATTCATCTTTTCATCAAGGCAATAGGCCCACCGCACAATCAAAAAGATATGACTACACTTTACCTTCTCTTTAGACCGGAGACATATGACATCACCAGTGACACACAGAATCAAAGTGTGATCCCATAATTAGTAACTCTCAATCATCTTCTCACTGAGAAAATGTGCCAACCATGAGATTGACTAGATCTAACCTATCTTTATCTTTGCTTAAAACTATGTTGTGATGTCATGTGGGATAGGTGTCAACAAGGCATGATTCCATAATCACTAACCTCTGAGTAGATCTTCATTGAGGCATCACGCCTACCGTCAGATCAACCCGATCTCACCAATGATTAAATTTTTCTATATTCCTCAGTCGCTGATGTTAGGGTGGACACATGTCATTCAATCGCGAGTCTATGATGAATAAAAAGCTTGCATATCTGGATAGCGGCAACACATCGACCATCAAATCAATCTTGATCAAACCTTCCTTTAATCTATGTCCAAAGCTCTGACATTAGTCCCACTAGTGCCATGATGAAAATATCACCACAAGCCTCCCTGATAAACTTCATCGGCGATCAAGATGCACAAAATTGTTCCTTACCGATCTCCTTTTCTTTCGATAGTTTTATCACCAAATGATATCCCGAAGCTTCAGTCAGGGATCAGAACACTTGATACTTGTCTTTGTCGATGCCTTTTTAAGCCTGATAGAATCATTGGTGAATTTTATGCCGAATGACAATGTTTATAACAAATTAGTGACACATATGGCGATGTTTTCATCGGGAAGGAATAAACATCGCGTGAACTTGGAATCAATATTTTCAATTACCGATGAGGTGATTGGGAAAAGTTCTGGCCCCACCAGGTAAGAATTTAAAACATTACATGGCCCTACCCGATGATGACTTAAGATATGTGCTAAAAGGAAGCACTTAAGTGACAAAAAGGTAATGAAGAAATAGAACTCGGTAGGGTTTAAGGATTTAAACAAGATTTTTTCAAACCCTAGAAGCAATAGAAACCCTATTTCTTCGTACCTGAAGCAGGAAAAGACAATTTTTATCAAATTTTTACATTGGCAGGAAAATTTGCTAACAGGTATGAAAGGCATAAACAAATATAGAGTAATGAAGACCAAGCTTGGATAACATATTGAGAATCAACTATATATCTTCCTTGGTTATCTTTCAATCCTTTAGCTGCGTTCGTAGTTGATTAATCTTGGAGATGTAGTCTTGGATGTTGTTGAAACTTTTTGGATGAAGATTTATCAAATCTTTATCAATCTGATAACCCTTAATCTTGTTAGTTTTACCATACAAATTTTCAAGAGCATCCCAAGCCTCTTTAGGTGTCTTGAATGATTCAATATTAAATTGTAAATTAAAAGAGACTAGTGAACACATGTAACCAAGATCTCTTTTGTGATTGATCTCCCATGCTTGAAGAGCATTAACATCAGTAGGTATGGGAATAGATTTGTTTACATATCATGTGCAACCTTTTTCCCTTAGAGAATTCCATACTAGTTCTTTCCATCATTCATAATTATATGGAGTTAGGAGTTTAATTTGAGATATCCCCATTATACTAATACAAAAAAAAAGAGCCAATACAATCACAAAACATAAGATCCCCCCCCCCTCCAAATTCACTAGATCATAAATCACCCCCCAGATATTACAAGTTGGGAACTTTATAGTTTGGTGTGTTTACAAATATTTTTACAAGTTGTAATGCTCAATAGGCTCATAATGGATGAAATTACAATTTTTGATACAAAATGAACCAGAGGAAAATATAGAAAAGTGACCTCAATAACTGTGTAGTGCTCTTCACCAACTTTTTAGTGATATCTTGTTTTCAAAAAATGAAGTACCAGGGTGAAAGTTATGGTCAGATGAATAAAATATCAATACCTAACTTCAACCTACAAAAACCTGGGTAAAATAGAAAAAAATCTGATTCAAACCTCATTCAACACGCGCTGACAATATCGTGTTTGAAAAATTTATACTACTAGAGACCAAGTTACACATGTTTAAAAACAAAAATCCATTTATAAGGGCCTTGAGAAGCACGAGAGGCTTGTTGGTTGCACCATCGATGATGGTGGCTGGCGAGTTGCATGCAGGTAGTGTTGTGGTGGTATGCTGGCAGCGGTGCAGGAGAGAGATGTGATGGTGGTGAACGTGGATGGTGTTGGTAGCGAAGCGATGGAGCAGCCGAGGTTGGTTTTGTGACTAAGGATTGCACCTTGTTTTGCTAAGTATTGAACCTAGCAATCCTGTGAAACATGGGACTATTCTTAGGTTGTGGGTAACCTATCTAAGAATAGACCTCTGAATTACGGGTCAGCTTCCCTTTGGATCACTTGAAACTTATCTAAACTTGGAGTGAAAAGGGATAGAAAATGCTTGAAAGTAAACAACTGCAAGTTGAAATGAAAAGGAAGGTGATCCACCAAATTTGAAAAGAAACCATAATTGAGAAAAAGCTTACTCCAACAACAAAACAAACCAACTCACAACTCAATCCCACTTTCTTAACTCTTAGTGAAACAAGGTACTTAGAATGCAGAAAAGGAAGAAAAATTCACAAATCTGATATTCTTGATTGCACACAAATCACACTACTAAATCAAGTTAAATCCTTGAACACCAACTTGAATTCAAAAATGCAGATTAAGGATATAGAAACATCACAATAATCCAGCATATAACTTCAAAAGCAAACCTGGAATTATAGGGGAACAAGAAGGATCAATTTTTATTGCTGAAAAGAAACAAGTACAATTGTGTCTCTCAGAGCTACAACACTCATATCAGAGAGAAGGAATGAAGAGCTAACCTCAATCACCAAAAGTGAGAGGTATAAAAGCAAAAACTAAGAATTTGCATTCAAACTCCAATACCTCCTAAGAATAGAAGAGTCAGAAAATGGACCCATGAGGCTGCATCATGGTTTGAATGCCATATTCCTAGATTCCTAGGGGTGAGGGAAGTGGGACCCTAAAAATAGATAGTCAAAGATGACTGCTCTATCCACTAAGTCATGTCTATAACTGATAATCTGACAATGGTTTATAAAAACACCACTTGTCGATATCTTACAATGAATAATGAACCATGACTTTACAATAAAACCTATCCCACCATGACCTCAAATAGATACAAACATATTTTTTTAAAAAGCCTCAACCAAAAGGGAGACACATTCTTTAAAAATAATATTAAAAATAAAAATCCCCAAGCCCCTAGAAAAACTATAGGCTACATACATATATAAAAAGAATGAAATATCAACTACCAACAAAATGGGAGGACATTCATATAATAAATAAACCGTACATAACCTAAAGTTTAGAGGTATCGTGCCATATAAAACTCAACCCTAAGAAAGGGGAGGAAGAAATAACAAAATCAAAAACAATTCTCGAAGATGAAGAGCTCAGCATCACAATTCCCAAACTTGGCACCTGGCAGCTTTCCAAATTCACTGTAGCTCTCTCAGTTCTGACTTAGAAACATCACTCCAACCTTAGCAACATCTTCTCAAGGTAGGCATGCATGTACTCATTTCATTTTTCATATGGCAACAGTGTTTCATCTTCTTCGTTGTAGACTTCATTGTATTAGGGCATTTGACTATTCTTTCATAGCACTGTTACTTGGGCTTTTCTGTATATTGTGATGCACTGTTTTGATAGTATTAGATGATTATACTGGTTTTTCCATTTCATGTGCTTGGCCTCTCCATAGGCTGTATGAATATTGTGAGGTATTTACCTTTGTTATTTCCATCCCTATTACTCGATCACTATGGTTATCCCAAGTATGCTAGGGCATTATTCTTTGAATGTATTAGGGCACAACATACAGTTGCTTCCTTTTGTAACTTTGCATTCATATATTTCATTTCCATATAAACAAGGCATTGTTATTGATGGAATTTGGTATGTCATACTTTGAAGCACCAGATGCCCGATGAGCCACAAGCTAGTGCATGATTTGTATTCACTGATTTATTTATATTTTGTTGCCTTCGTATGCAATACATCCCCTCGGGCATCAACGTTTGATCTTTGTATTAAAAGAATGGGGCACCGTATTCACTATTTCATTTATTTTAGCATTTGAAACCTATTACCTCTTAACATTTGAAAAGCCTGTGAACAGCAATGCTAGGGTGTCAACATTGTATTGTATCATTTCACTCCTCTATGTATTTGAGGGTTTGGGCACTTGATTATTTGTTGATTTTCATCTGAAAGAAATGAGGGCACAGTGCATTACTTTACTCTATTCATGGCATCACTATTTTGAATATACTATTTTTATTGTTTCTTGCTCATAGCCTGAGAGCTCGTGCCTTGAAATACCGTGGCATTACTATTTGCATGGTTGGGTGCCATTCCTGGAACTTGAACGACCTCAACTGTAGAGGCTCAGGCTATGAGCATGATATCTTGGAATATATTATTGCACTTACTATTATTGCATAAGCCCGCAAATACACAGGGCATCATAGTTTTGAATACGACATTGTTTCATCACCCACTATTTGAACTTGGGGCTCATAAGGTATAGCATTCATATTGTTGATTGTATGCATTTACCATTTGCATGTAACCTAGTGTCACCAGTCTTGGGGCCATGAGTTAAAACATGAGCATACATGCAACTACTTCCTTCTATGATGTCAATGGTATGTTTGAAAGATAATAGCTCTATGATAGCTTACAGGCACCCATGCTATTGATGCTTGTTGACTGGTATTCTTTCCTTTAGTTGAAAGCTGAGAGCTATGCTATGGCACTTGGAATCACTGTGGCATTGCATTTGAATTTTGTTGGTCATTGTTGTGCTTTGTTAACTATTACACTATGAAGGCATTGTACCATTGATGCATAGGCCCGAGAGCTTGTTGTTAGTGTACTGCTACACTGTTGACTATATGTTGTATTTTCATTATAAACTAATGGCCTCATTGATACTATGAGATTGCCTATATTACTGAAGTATTGTGAATGGATCTGAACCTATCATGATTTTTATTGTTCTTTTATACCATGCCCTGTTATTGTACTTGAGAGACCTGAGAACATGAGCACCATATGTTGATTGTTCCATATGTTGATATTACACTTACTGCTATCAGAGGGACATTTGATACTGGTTGTTGATACATAAAAATATCAGATTTGAACCATTCTTGAGCTTCATTGTATCTCTTGTGTTCACTATCTTACTTATAACATTGTGCTACTATGCCCAGTTGCAATGACTCATTCCCATGTTTTGCTTGAATTGATGTCTCTATGATCTTTATAGTGCATGAATAGACACTCATGGATCAATAATGTTATCATTAATTTGACATTTTCCTCATGCCCATGGTACAATTCTGTTATAACCTTAATGCAGATCTAAGATACATTCATGTTTAAGTGTGCCTTATCTTTTACATAGATCTGTGTGCCCTGTTATAAGCTCTATTTTTCTTTGATGCCATGGTAGATTTTTGTTATTCATTCATCATAGCCTAACTAACATCATGCCCATGTTACAACACATACAATTCTGTTTGCACTTTCATACCAGTATTTGTTTTATTATGCCATGCTGCTTGATTGATCCTCATTGATGCTGAATCATCTGGATGCTCCTCATCTATACATATTGTGTGTGCTCTTGGCCCTTGATGAGATCATGAGGTTTCCCTATCATGATCTACACCAAGGGCCCATGTCATTCATGGAATTCATTATTGGATCAACTTCCCTATATCTACACATGAAACAAACACGTTAGTGAAAACATGGTGCCTTGTTGTTTTTAGAGCCTTGATGCACATGTCCTGAGCACAGCCTTTGTTAGAGGTGCATGGCTGAGTGTATGTATGCATCCATAAATATTTTGATACCAGCCATTGCTTAGATCCATTGGATGTAACCCAAATCCCCTTTTCTCTTCTTGCAAGTTCTGGATCTCAGGAGCTTCTGGACAAGACCAGGCCTTGGACATCAATACCAGGCAATGTCTGGTACCCCAGTATTTTAACTATTTCTTTATGTATATCTGCACTCATCCATTCAATTCTGATAACAGCTATGCTCACAGCCTATGTGAGTTCAGATAGATGCTTCTTTCCCTTTGGTTTTTTCTTTTCTGAATAGTATGTATGCCACTGATAAATGTATGTGTACATGTAGATGCAATTCATTTCCTTTTCATTTTCATGTATTTTGCAATGAAATGAATGCAATTATTAAGTAAGACCACTTAATAACACAAACTAGGGGGTTGTAGCTCATCTAGTAATTAGGTCTCCAACTTAAGAATGAGCAAAAATATGACAACATTCTAGTGACTTCTATGGAGTGCTTGTCTGCTAAGCATCCTGACCAGCTGCCTTAAAGATCCATTGGGCACAGAGTCAATAAGCCACAACTCAACCTAGTTTCTTTTAGATAACCAATCCTTCAACAAAACTGCTAACTGCTAGAGAAAACCTTCTCTAGCTTATTGCTAATCACACCAAACTAAAAACAACTAAAAGCAACTGCAAGAAACTGAACTAAAAAAACACTTGTGCTAGGCACTTAGGGAACATAGAAAGCCAAAAACTCCAAACTTACTAATATACAGGGTAGAAAAGAACCTCAGAAACAAGCCTTGAGGTGGATCCCATTCACTGAAATGGGCAGCTCTTCTCCATCCATGCTAGCCAGCTGAAAAGCGTTATGGGCTTTGCATCCAATCACCATAAAAGGCCAACTCCAGATGGCATTGAACTTAGTATGTCTCCTTGGTTTTTGTTTTGCTTCATCCCACTTGAGGACCAGATCCCCTTCTTTAAAGACTTTAGGTGTGGCCTTCTTGTCAAAACTCTTCTTCACCTGGGTATGATGAGCCTCCAAATTCTCCAATGCCAATTTTCTTGTTTCTTCAAGTTCAATAAGTTCAGCTAGCCTAACTTGTATAGTATCTTCCTCCATAAGATCAATCTCTTTAATTAGACTCAAGGTGGGCAACTCAGTAGATAGAGGGATCCTGGCTTCTTTTCCATATACCAATGTGTAGGGTGAGTTGCATGTAGACCTCTTGGGTTTTATTCTATTTTCCCACAAGGCCAGCTTCAACTTGTTGTGCTAGTCTCTCTGGTTTCCTTCTATAGTCCTTTTGATTATTCTCAGCAATTTTTTATTCATTGATTATGCTTGGCCATTACCCTGAGGGTAATAGTTAGAAGAGGTACTCAGAAATATATTATGCTTGAGTGCCCATTCTAAAATCTTAGCTCCCAGGAATGCCATGTCATTATCTGAGATGATCAAATCTGGAGTACCAAATCTGGACACAATGTCCTAATAAAAGTTTAAAATAGAAGTCTCATTGGCTTCCTTCAGTGCTACAGCTTCTATCCACTTGGTAAAATAGTCTATGGCAGCAAGTATCCACTTATGTCCAGCACTGGATGGTGGGTTGATAGGTCCAATAAAATCCAGTCCCCATTTTGAGAAAGGTTGTTCTACCTTGATAGGATGAAGAGGGAGGGCTGCCAGCTTTTTCTTTCCAGCAAACAGGGCATAGTTCTTGCATCTTCTTACCTAATCAAAAGCATCCTTATACAGGCTAGGCCAGTAGTACCCAGCTCTCATCACTTTAAGAGCAGTGGTTCTGGCAGCAAAGTGTCCACCAGAGCCTCCATCATGAAATTTTTCTAGTATTTTATTTACTTGATCAGTTTCAACACATCTCAGTAGAACACCACTATGATCCCTTCTATATAGAACATCATTAATAACAATAAAAGGAATGGCCTGGAGCCTAAAGTACCTTCTTTTACTCCTCCCAAGGCCTTGAGGGCATTGACCAGTAGAGAGATAACACTTCATCTCTGTTGTCTAGCTTGTGCTCTGTCCTGCATCTTGATTCATCAGAATAACTTCCTCCTCTTACTAGTTTGGGTCTACTGTTCTTTCATTAAGCTATTCACATAGTCCCTTTCCTCTAATTAGCTTGGTCACCTTGATCTGAATGTCATACTCCATGACCTTGGTGACCCAACCAGCCCTCTTGTGGCCCAGATCCTTGTTTAGCAGGAAATCCCTTATGCAAGGGTGAGCAACCATCAGGTGCACTGTGTTGTTGGACAACAAGTGTCTAAATTTTTTTAGACTTCTCACAATTGCTAGGACATGCTTTTCTATAGGCATATAATTAAGCTCATAACCATCTAGGCCTTGACTATAGAAGGCTACTGGTTGTTCTTGCTTCTCAGCATTTTGCTGGACTAGCATTGCAGAGATACTATCAGTGTCCCCAAAAGCATACAATATAAAATATTTAGAAAATTTAGGGTTTACTAGAGTAGGGGCAGATGCAATTGCTTCCTTGACGTCCTCAAAACACTTTTTACCTGCATTGGTCCAACGGAAGGTTGAGTTCTTCAATATTTGGGTCATAGGCTTTAAAAGTGTTGCAATGTTTGGAATGAACCTCCTCAAGAAGTTGATTCTTCCAAGAAAACTCTGTAATCCCTTCTTGTGAGCTGGCAAGGGTAGAACCAGGATGGCTTTTACCCTCTTAGGATCAATGGTTGTCCCTTGTTTAGAAATAATGTGCCGCAGTAGGCTGCCTTCATGGACAAAAAAGATGCATTTCTTAGGATTCAGTGAGACTCCAAACTCTCCGCACCTCTCAAAGATCTGCTTTAGATGAATCAAGTGATCCTTTGTGTCTTTTGAGAAGACATTTATATCATCTAGGTAGACTAGAACAAACTTATTCATTAGGCCAGCAAACACCATCTCCATGGCTTTCTGGAATGTAGCACCAACATTGGATAGCCCAAATGAAATCTTTATGTATGCCATGATGCCCCATTTAGTGGTGAATGTTGTCTTGTATTGATCCTCCTCCTTAAACAGAACCTGGTTATAACTAGAAAAGCCATCTAAAAAAGAAAATCTGTCAGACCCTGAAACATACTGTAAAATCTGCTCCATAGATGGCAATGGGTGATGATCCTTGAGTGAAGCTCTGTTAAGATCTCTGAAATCCAAACATAGCCGGATTTCACCATTCTTCTTCCTAACTGGTACTAGATTTGAAACCCAAGAAATGTGTTTAATAGGGAAAATAATGTTGGCTTTAATCATCTTTTTCAGTTCTATTCTCATCAGGACTTCTAACTTAGGATTGATAGGCCTTTGTTTCTACCTTACTGGCTTGGCATGGGGTTCTAGTTCAATGGTGTGTTGGGCTAA
This sequence comes from Chamaecyparis obtusa, assembly GCA_027943335.1. Classification (NCBI taxonomy): domain Eukaryota; kingdom Viridiplantae; phylum Streptophyta; class Pinopsida; order Cupressales; family Cupressaceae; genus Chamaecyparis; species Chamaecyparis obtusa. The sequence goes on from BSBK01001708.1 coordinate 988,558, forward strand.
GTGGGGATCAAATCCTTTTAGGTCATACTACTCCTATGCAAAGACATCACTAAACTCCTAACACAATGAAATAAAGGCTTGTGTTTCAAACTGAGTGCATACCTTTCCAAGATTAAGGAATTTTCCCTTGAGAACCTCCACAGACTAGTAGCGTTCTTCCTTAACTATCATACTGGCCTTGTCTCCCCTAAGTTGATCATCAGAATTAAATACAAACTCAAGTGTGACTAGTCCTTTAGGTAGTTTATTACTCTTCAACTATAACATCTGGTCACCATATTGATGAGCATGTTTTCTCTGGTTAACTCTGGAGAACTCAGCTTCTTCTATCAAAAAATTGAAAATCTGCTCATCATCTTCAAAAACTTGCCAGCTTACTTGATTGTCTAGTATGGATGGTCTTACCAGAATCTTTACATGCTGAGAATTAGGATTTGGGACCCCTTTTGGAATATCATATTTTGCTCCCATGGCAGCCAGCTTGCCTGCTTGTTTATTCTAATTTCTTGGAATAGCAACCAGATTAAAGGCACAAAAACCTTCTATTAGGTCCCAAACCCTGTGCTTGTACATCTTAAGTGTATCATTCTTTGTGAGATTAGTGCCATAGATTTGATTGACCACTAACTCACTGTCACCAATTAATTTTAAGCATTTGATTCCTCTTTGTCTAGCCCATTCTAAACCATGAATCAGTGCCTCATAATCTGCTATGTTGTTAGTACAGCTGAAAGAAAAATGAACTACAAAGTAGTACCTTTGTCCTTCTAGAGAAATTAGGACAGCTCCTCCTCCTGAACCAACCTTACTTCTGGCACCATCAAAGAATAGCTGCCACAAATCACCATTCTGACCAATAGAAGGCTTATCTTCCTTTTTCATTAGATCTGGTATCACAGCACCTTCTTCATGAATCATAAACATTCCAATACCAAAAATCTCCATGTTTCTAAAAGGGTCATCCTCCTCTAAATCTCTTTCAGCCCACTCATCTAAGGCAATATCAAGAATATTTCTAGCACTGGTCTCAGGTTCAGAATCACTTGGATCTTGTTCATGATACATTAGATTAGCATTTATAGGGCTTGGGGTATATGGCTCATCATGGGTCTTTGAAAAAGTTTTAGACTTAATTCTAACCCTGGTCCCGTATCTAGTTCTAAAATATAGATGAGACCAATCAACTGAGAGATATCCCCCCAACCTAGCAGTGAACTCTCTACTTAGACAAATAGCAAAATGAGGGGGCAAATCTATGACATAGACATCTTGGGGAATGGAGAAATTGGGGTATTCATGCAGAGTGAGGCTCAGGTCTTTTATAACTCCCAAAGTACTAACTGATGACCCATCCAACTGAACAACAAGCCTATCTATTGGATCATAAGATAATCCTAGTAGGTATGCTAGCTACTTAGAAATCATAGAACTACTTGCTCCTGAGTCTATCATATAGTTATGAACTAGATAGTTTCCAACAATAAGAGTTACATAGAAAGGAGGAGGCTTAACATGTGGGACAACAATGGGCTATGAGCTATTTTCTTCTTTGTGCTACTCCACTTGAGGTGTTTCAGCTACCAGGACCCTACGCTATTCCAAAATAGCCTCTTGATTTGGTGAAATCTTAGCCAATTCATTCAGTATCAGCTCCTTTTGTCCAGGAATTGCCAGGGTGTCCATTAAAGGCACATTGATAGAGGTTTTCCTCATTTTTTCCACTATATTAAAAGATCCCAAATTTACTTTGGGCTTTCCTTTTGGCGTAGTAGTCTCTGTTTGTGTAGGCACCAATTGTGTAGCTACCTTAGCTGGTTCCTTGATCTCTTTTGACTGGTTTAAAGCTAGAACTTGAATTGTTTTAGGTTGTGGATTCACAACAGGAGCTTGCTGACTAGTAGAGGCCACTTGTTCAACCTCCAAAGCCTTCTCCTTAGATCTTGTGTTGGTTGCAATTGGAGTATAGTTTGAATTGTCATTTGGTGAAAAATTCACCCCGCAAAAATCTTCTTTCTGAAAGTTCACCAACGCTACCTCAGGAGCTTGAACTTCATTTATAGTAATAACTAGACCTTGCTAGATTTCTGGCCCTTGAACCATCTCTTGTGGCATCATCACATTATTATGTACCATGAGGGCTTGAGCATAGCCATTAGGACACATCCCTTGGATATGTTGTTGATTGCAAGGGCACCCCCATTGGTAATCTTATGCCATATTATTTTGAGCTATAGGAACCAACTCTCTAGAAGTACTAGGAGTGTTTGGATTATAAGGCTGGTTGGCTTTTTTATTGTAATTTCTTGCTTGACTTTGTTGGCCTTGTTGGTATTGAGGCCTATTCCATTGGTAATGATTTTGATAGGGCTACTGGTAGGGTTTTTGGTAAGAATGTTGGAGAGGTTGTTGGTAGGGTTGCTGGAGAGCTTGAGATTGAAGTTTCTTTATAGTAACCAACTCATTAAAAAAAGTATGTAGGGCCTTTTTTATCTCATCCAGATCCTGGGATTGATTCACAACTGGGCTAATAGCTTGTTGAGGAGGAGCTGGGAGGGGTGGAATAGATGCTAGAGCTGGAATTGCTTCAGGGACAGGATGAAGCTCTGTAAAAATAGGCATTGGGGGCCTTGGGGTGATCTTCCAGCTTGGATTAGACTATTTTCAGCTCTTATGGCAAGATCATATGCTCCTGGAAGATTATTTCCACCCATTGATTGGATCATAACAAAGATATCATTGTTAAGGGCTCTTAGATAATACAAGAAAGCATGTTGTCTTGATGGCCTAATTGTAGCTGGTATTCTATGTCATGTTCTTTGAAATCTAAAATTAAAATCCAGCATGTATTCTTGAGGTGCTCTTTTGATAGTAGTTAAATGTTCAACTAATGAGAGATGATCTAATTTATCTTCAAATTGATTGGTCAAGGCCTAACCCAACCCATCCCAATCAGCTATGGAACCAACTGCTAGACCTCTAAACCATTTCAAAGCCTTGCCCTTGAGTGAAGCTGCTAGTAATCTCACAGCCACATTATCTTGGGTTATATTATGAAGGGCACAAAGAGACACCACATCTCTTATGTGTTCAATAGTCGAGGTTCGATCTTCTCCTGTAAAAATGGGAAAACTCTTAAGGGCTAGGATAGGTATGTCATTTATGCTGCTACAAATTTAGAGGGTTGCCTTGATTGAAGGCTACAAAAGGGTGATGCCTGGGCTGAGCCATTGGAGGATTTAAGGGAACTTGGATTATAGGGGCTGCTTGCACAGGTAGTAATACATGTATTGACTGAATTGGTGAAACACTTGTAGGATTATGAGTAGGCTTAGGATTTTTTGATGCAATAGCTTGGGTTGCTTTGGGCCTCTTTTTGATGGGTGGTAGCTCTGTATACACAAAAGGATCTTTACTCTGCCTGGTTGGAATCCCACTCATAAGCTTATAGGCTGATCTACACAAAACACCATTAGAGTTGCCAGGTATGATTTCAAAACATTGTCAATGCTCATACCAAACAATAACTAGCAAAAAACTTTCTAGGAAACAGACTCACTGAGTCTCAGTCCCATCGAGCATGCCAAAACTGTTGTCACTAAGAATTGCACCCTGTTTTGCTTAGTATTGAACCTAGCAATCTTGTGAAACATGGGACTCTTCTCAGGCTGTGGGTAACCTATCTGAGAATAGACCTCTGGATTAAGGTTTGGCCTCCCTTTGGATCACTTGAAACTTATCTAAACTTGGAGGGAAAAGGGATAGAAAATGCTTGAAAGTAAACAACTGCAACTTGAAATGAAAAGGAAGGTGATCCACTGAATTTGAAGAGAAACCACAATTGAGAAAAAGCTTACTCCAATAGAAAAACAAACCAACTCACAACTCAATCCCACTTTCTTAACTCTTAGTGAAACAAGGTACTTAGAATGCAGAAAAGGAAGAAAACTTCACAAATATGATATTCTTGATTGCACACAAATCACACTACTGAATCAAGATAAATCCCTAAACACCAACTTGAATTCGAAAATGCGGATTAAGGATATAGAAACATCACAATAATCCAGCATATAACTTCAAAAGAAAACCCAGAATTATAGGGGAACAAGAAGGATCAATTTTTATTGTTGAAAAGAAATAAGTACAATTGTGTCTCTCAGAGCTACAACACTCATATCAGAGAGAAGGAATGAAGAGCTAACCTCAATCACCAAAAGTGAGAGGTATAAAAGCAAAAACTAAGAATTTGCATTCAAACTCCAATACCTCCTAAGAATAGGAGTCAGAAAATGGACCCATGAGGCTGCATCATGGTTTGAATGCCAGATTCCTAGATTCCTAGGGGTGAGGGAAGTGGGACCCTAAAAATAGATAGTCAAAGATGACTACTCTTTCCACTAAGTCATGTCTATAACTGATAATCTAACAATGGTTTATAAAAACACCACTTGTCGATATCTTACAATGAATAATGAACCATGACTTTACAATAAAACCTATCCCACTATGACCTCAAATAGATACAAACATATTTTTAAAAAGGCCTCAACTAAAAGGGAGACACATTCTTTAAAAATAATATTAAAAATAAAAATCCCCAAGCCCCTAGAAAAACTATAGGTTACATACATATATAAAAAGAATGAAATATCAACTACCCACAAAATGGGAGGACATTCATATAAGAAATAAATTGCACATAACCTAAAGTCTAGAGGTATCATGTCATATAACACTCAACCCTAAGAAAGGGGAGGAAGAAATAACATTATCAAAAACAATGCTCGAAGATGAAGAGCTCGGCATCACAACTCCCAAACTTGGCACCTGGCAACTTTCCAAATTCACTGTAGCTCTCTCAATTCTAACTTAGAAACATCACTCCAGCCTTAGAAACATCTTCTCGAGGTAGGCATGCATGTACTCATTTCATTTTTCATATGGCAATAGTGTTTCATCTTCTTCGTTGCAGACTTCATTGTATTAGGGCATTTGACTGTTCTTTCATAGCACTGTTACTTGGCCTTTTCTGTATATTGTGATGCACTGTTTTGATAGTATTAGATGTATATACTGGTTTTTCCATTTCATGTGCTCGGCCTCTCTATAGGCTGTATGAATATTGTGAGGTATTTACCTTTGATGTTGCCATCTCTGTTACTCGATCACTATGGTTATCCTGAGTATACTAGGGCATTATTCTTTGAATGTATTAGGGCACGGCATACACTTGCTTCCTTTTGTAACTTTGCATTCATATATTTCATTTCCATATAAACAAGGCATTGTTATTGATGGCATTTGGTATGTCATACTTTGAAGCACCAAATTCCCGATGAGCCACGAGCTAGGGCACGGTTTTCATTCACTGATTTATTTATATTTTGTTGCCTCTGTATGCAATACATCCCCTCGGGCATCAACATTTGATCTCTGTATTAAAAGAATGGGGCACCGTATTCACTGTTTCATTTATTTTAGCATTTGAAACCTATTACCTCTTAACATTTGAAAAGCCCATGAACGGCAATGCTAGGGCATCAACATTGTATTGTATCATTTCACTCCTCTATGTATTTGAGGGTTTGGGCACTTGATTATTTGTTGATTTTCATCAGAGAGAAATGCGGGCACCGTGCATTGCTTTACTCTGTTCATGGCATCACTGTTTTCAATATACTATTGTTATTGTTTCTTTCTCATAGCTCGAGATCTCGTGCCTTGAAATACCATGGCATTACTATTTTCATGGTTGGGCGCCATTCCTGGAACTTGAATGACCTTAACTATAGAGGCTCAGGCTATGAGCATGATATCTTGGAATATATTATTGCACTTACTGTTATTGCACAAGCCTGTGAATACACAGGGCATCACAGTTTTGAATACGGCATTGTTTCATCACCCACTATTTGAACTTGGGGCCCGTAAGGTATAGCACTCATACTGTTGACTATATGCATTTTCCATTTGTGTGTAACCTAGTGTCACCAGTCTTGGGGCCGCAAGTTCAAACATGAGCATACATGCAACTACTTCCTTCTATGATGTCAATGGTATGTTTGAAAGATAATAGCTCTATGATAGCTTACGAGCACCCATGCTATTGATCCTTGTTGACTGGTATTCTTTCCTTTAGTTGAAAGCCGAGAGCTATGCTATGGCACTTGGAATAAATGTGGCACTACATTTGAATTTTGTTGGTCATTGTTGTGCTTTGTTAACTATTACACTATGAAGGCATTGTACCATTGATGCATAGGCCCGAGAGCTTGTTATTAGTGTACTGCTACACTGTTGACTATATGTTGTATTTTCATTATAAACTGATGGCCTCATTGATATTGTGAGCTTGCCTGTATTACTAAAGTATTGTGAATGGATCAGAACCTATCATGATTTGTATTGTTCTTTTATACCATGCCATGTTATTGCACTTGAGCGACCCGAGAACATGAGCACCATATGTTGATTGTTCCATATGTTGATATTACACTTACTGCTATCAGAGGGACATTTGATACTGGTTGTTGATACATAAAAATATCAGATTTGAACCATGCTTGAGCTTCATTGTATCTCTTTTGTTCACTGTCTTACCTATAACATTGTTCTACTATGCCCAGTTGCAATGACTCATTCCCATGTTTTGCTTGAATTGATGTCTCTATGATCTTTATAGTGCATGAATAGACACTCATGGATAAGTAATGTTATCATTAAGTTGACATTTGCCTCATGCCCATGGTACAATTATGTTATAACCTTAATGCAGATCTAAGATACATTCATGCTAAATCATAGCCTAACTGACATCATGCCCATGTTACAGCACATACAATTATGTTTACACTTTCATACCAGTATTTGTTTTATTATGTCGTGTTGCTTGATTGATCCTCATTGATGCTAAATCATCTGGATTCTCCTCATCTGTACATACTGTGTGTGCTCTTGGCCCTTGATGCAATCATGATGGAGATCATGAGGTTTCCCTATCATGATCTGCATCAAGGGCCCAGGTCATTCATGGAATTCATTATTGGATCAACTTCCCTGTATTTGCACATGAAACAAACACGTTAGTGAAAACATGGTGCCTTGTTGTTTTTAGAGCCTTGATGCACATGCCCTGAGCACAACATTTGTTAGAGGTGCATGGATGAGTGTATGTATGCATCCATAAATATTGTGATACTAGCCATTGCTTAGATCCATTGGATCTAACCCAAATCCCCTTTTCTCTTCCTGCAGGTTCTAGATCTCAGGAGCTTCTGGACAGGACTAGGCCTCGGACATCAATACCAGGCAATGTCTGGTACCCCAGTATTTTAACTATTTCTTTATGTATATCTGCACTCATCCATTCAATTCTGATAACGGCTATGCTCACGGCCTGTGTGAGCTTAGATATATGCTTCTTTCCCTTTGGTTTTTTCTTTTCTGAACAGTATATATGCCACTAATACATGTATGTGTAGATGTAGATGAAATTCATTTCCTTTTAATTTTCATATATTTTGCAATGAAATGAACACAAATATTAAGTAAGACCACTTAATAACACAAACTAGGGGGTTGTAGCTCATCTAGTAATTAGGTCTCCAACTTAAGAATGAGCAAAAATATGACAATAGTTGGTGTGGGCGATGACCGCTAGAGGTGAGCCTCGTTGGAAGGCCCCACTAGTGTTTGAGTCCCCACTGGAAGGCCCCACTGGAGGTGGGCCTCACTATCCTAAAAAATTCTATGTGTGTATGTTGTCCACCAGTTCTAAGCTACAAACCCCCGTTTGTAACTTATGCAAACATTCTCCTAAAAGGATGAAATAAAAACCAATCTTGACTTTCTCAAGCCTTCTAGACACAATGGTACAATTAGAAATGCTCTCCAGATCATTCACGATGTTTCAATCAACCTAATCAAGAAAAATACATATATGCAAAATAGAGACTACTGAACCAAATCTTTCAAAACATGCTCTCATACCATGTTAGAATCTGTTAAAACATATATAAAATCATAATCGAATTGAAAGAGTTAGATTAGAATTAGAAATAAAATAAACAGAATACCATTACTTAGAGCAACTTGATGTGAATTCTCAACATCAAGAGAAATCTCCAATATGAAATACCAAGTATTTCAATATCTCCAATAAGGAGAATACAATCTCTAATATATCTCCAATATAGAGAATACAATGCTTCAATATCCCAATATGAAAAATACATGCAAGCTAGCCTTTTTATATAGGCAAGAGATGATAGGAAGCATGGACAAGGTTGACACAAGTGTCTCAACCTAGAGGAAGTAGAGTCCTAATGAAACTCAACAACATCCTCTAAAAGAGTAGATTCCAAATTGGACTCAACCATATCTTAGGAGGAGTTAGAGTTCAAGTAGGACTCAACCATATCAAAGGAGGAGTTGGAGTTCAAGTAGGACTCAACCATATAAAATGAGGAGTTGGAGTCAAAGTATGACTCTACAATATCCTCCTAATAAATAAGTTCACTTAAGTAAACTTAAGTCAAGAGTGAAATGGAAAATAACCATTTACTCTAACACTCCAAGACATTATTTTTAGCCTTACATGCTGAAGAAAATTACAAGCTCTCTAGTTTAACTTACATAAAATCTTAAGTTAAACGTATGCTCAAAATGGCTTCTTTTGTAGTTTATATTATTATAAATTTGACTACATCTTTCAACATCAATGATGAGAAAATATAAAATTGTAAGACTCAATTCATTTTTATAAAGCCAAAAATTGATAACTCTTAGAGTGGAAAATACAAAAAAAAAATGATAATACACAATTATCATTTCTAATTAATGATATTTTATGTCTCCTCATGATCAAATCATATTATACTGACCTTCTTGTTTGCATCCTGGAGAAGGCTAGACCTTGACATCAATTTTTATTCAATCAAGAGATGTGTAGGTCATGTTTGCACTTATTACTTTGAGTATTTATGGATGTCTATTTTTTCTATTTGTGTTATTACTATTGTTTATGGATCACCTACATGTTTCAAGATGTTGTTCCTCAACATGGTGATTGTTGGATTTTTTTTGTATTAAATGCATAGGTAAAAAGTTCTGAAGTTCCTTATCAAGAATTGATGTATTTTATGTTTGGTATTTAGTAAGATGAATGAGTGATTCTCAGGTGTGCCTAGTCTATCATATTATTTTTGTTCCTTTTGAGGATAAATGTTTCGTGATTATTTGACATGTGAATGCATTGATTGTGCTCTTTACGTTGTTGTACCTACGGAATAAGTAGTGTCTCTCATGTTTGCATTTAAATAGACTTTTGTGGACAATGCCTTCCCTATTTTAGTGCTTTATAGGAATGTATGTATGTATGTATATGTATGTATGTATGTATGTTTACTCTTCTACTTCATAATTTCTTACCAAGCCCTAGGAGTTATATTGTTCTACAGTTAACATATGCATGTTCTAAGTACACTTGATGTGGGTGTTAAGTGTGTATGTATAGGGAATTTATTGAACTAATTTGTAGGTTTGAGTTATCTCTAATGGTGGTTATTTTAGATATGTCACAATAGGATGTCCATTTTTCTATACCCAATTGTACTTGATCCAAAATGACTTATATTTTATTTGGCTAGTGTTAACATATATCTGAAAGAGGAATGATTTTGAAATCTGTATATGTCATGAAATACTAGTGATTGCCTCATTTAAATAATTTTTTAATTTTCACGTTTTTTCTATAAAAAAAATAGATTTTTTGGGTTGCATGATTAATATTAGTTAAATTGTAAAAGTCAAATGAGGTTGAATGATTTATATGATTTTTCAATTATTAAAGAGTACATTGCGTTAAATGGACATGAGTGAATCTAAAATTGAATGTAAAATTATAAACTAATGAAAAAGAAAATGGGTTGAAAAGGGAAATAGACTTGAATATTTTTCCTTCTTATTTATTATGGGGGTTTTTTGTTTAAAAGACCTGTTGGCATATTCGTGGCCCCATTAGTGCCCATTAATGACAATCAGTCTGAGAAAACCTAAATGGGCCCTTCTTTAGGGCTAAACCCTCAAAAATTCCTTAAACCCTAAACCCTTGTTTCAATGTGCTATTCATTCCTTCTATTTTGTTGTTGACTTTCTATAAGCGGTTTCCGGTATTTTAAGTTATATCTTGAATCTGCCTTGTCATAAACTAGCCCTCACTCCTAGAAATTTACCAATAGATCGGCAAAATACTTTGAATAATTTTCTAAGTCTTATTTATCTTTGCATACCAAAGAGCTAGAGTTCTTATGCTTTGACCCCTGCACACGAGTGGGGAATTCCTTTTATGCCCTAGTGCTAGGATTTTTATATTTATATTATAGCTCCTTGGAGCCCCACAAGGGCTATTTCATCATTTGTTTAATCATTGCAGACCTATGGGAAATTCAACCCCTGATCACCAAGAGATAGATTCAAATTAGACTATTGGCCTCATGGACATCATCAAAATTCCCTCATTCATTCATTCAAATTCCTTATCCTTACGCAATCAATATCTTTCTTTTTGAAATCAATAATCCTCACTAAACTACAATACTAATACACTCAAAGCCAACTAGCACTATAGATGACAAGATACTACCACATGGCAGTAGGTCTTACCAATGGTTCAAAGGAAGTTTCCAATAATTAGGATCAATATGTTCTCCAAATTAACATTCCCCACACACTAGTGAGACCAAAGTAGTCAAATCAGGTCAACCTTACGAGATAACAGGGGATGATGCATGATCAGATTGTGCTCATTTGTAGAGGATGATTGCATGAATCCACTACCAATGTGAAAAAGTGTAATAGTAATTGATCTAGATAATCAATGGATGTGTTTTATAATTACCTTGCAAAACCATCTACATCGTCGATTCACATACCAACTAGGTTGATCGATGTTATGCATTCAAATATCAACAACTGGGTATTGGGGCTCAACAAAATGGAGGAAACCAATGATCTCAGTATCCTCAACCACTTTCTCCTCAAACCTGGTGTGCACAGTGACACCATAACGAAGGGAGAGGAGCTAGAATGTGTTCTAGGTTCAATAGGTGAGATGTTATTGGGCCTTGGGCCTATTATGGGCCCACACTTAATCGCTTGACCCCCAAAATATGTTAGATAATATTTGAAAAGGAAAAAAAAACTCATATTAATATAAGATCATAAAATGAATAAATTTAGGTGAATATTAGTTTTTTATATATGGATTAAAAAAACCATTGAGTGTCTTTCTTGTTGGACAATCAACCTGTCCATCTCACTAACGAGTTCTAACATGCCCTTGATTGGGTTGTTTAGTACAAAAACCTAAAACATGTTGACTCAAACTGAAAACATAGCCAATCAAATACATATAATCCATTTATAGTCAAATTAGGTTTTCCAACTTAGCCAACCAAACTAAGAACAAAACATTTCCATGAGAAAGTCCATCGACCCAAAACAAGTTGACAAATGACTATGTAATGCAAGTACTAAGGCCACTAGTGCTTAATAAGATGTGACCAGTCTAAAACATTTGGCATGACCTTGTCCCATCATTCCAGCCATAGTGTCCCTTCATTCCACCTCAAGCACACATCGTGTGCCCACTTAAACATTAAACCACTTGCATTAAAAAATAAATCTATGGAAGGCCACCATTGAACATTCAAGGGAAATCAAATCTGAAATTAAAGCAACAATTGGATGAATTACTGTAAGTGAAGATGGAAATTAAAATTTCAAATTAATAAGAGTACAAAAATTAAAGACACCACACCAACACAAAAAGCTTGAAACATACAAGCAGAATTCAAACCAACTCATTCATCCCATTTATGTCATTCAACATACATCGAAGAGCAGATACAAACTAGAAGACACAACAAAAAGGATTCAAATTTATTTTCCAGGTATGTAAATGTTTATTACTACTTTCCTGGTTTGAAGTTATTATTTTTAGAAATTCCATGTATTTAAAATGTTTGTTTATGATTTTTCCCCGTCATTGTCTTATTATTATATGTTTTTAGTTTTCAATTTATTATATGTTTGTATTTTTTACTCCATGTTCACTTCATGGTTTTTTGTATTGCTTAAACCCTTGCATATTGATTCACATCCTAAAATATTTGAAAACTCCACATAATGCCCTTTTTATCGTTTCCTTCATGTTCATTCCAGTTTAATTATCTTATATATAATATGAATATTCTCATCTTTACAAAATTATAAAATTCACCTACTATTTTTTGTATTATTTTTTTCATGTTCATTTCATTTTTTAGTTTTATATACCCTTACTAGTTGTTTGACATCCTCACGGTTTGATTCAATTTCTTGACCTTCAGTTCAATTTCCAAATTTAAAAAATTCACCTACTATTTTTCGTATTATTTCTTTCATGTTCATTTCATTTTCAATTTTATGTCCTTATCGGTTGTTTGACATCTTCATGATTTATTTTGATTTTGTGACATTCAATTCACTTTCACTTTTATATTCCTTCTAAATTATTCTTGTTGTTCAATTCATTTCCACTTATCTATGCTTTCTACTAATTCATTCATGTTCATTCCAATTTAACTATCTCAAATGTAATATGAAGATTTTCATCCTTACAAATTTACAAACTTCACATATTGCTTCTTGTATTGTTTCCTTCATATCTGTTTCATTTTCGATTTTATATACCCTTATTGGTTGTTTGACATCGTCATGGTTTGTTTGAATTCTTTGACATTCAATTCACTTTCACTTTTCTATTCTTTCTATATTATCCTTGTTTTTCCATTTATTTCCAAGTAACTATCTTTTCTACTCTTTCCTTATTGTTCATTTCTATTTCACATCCTTACATATTTACAAACTTCACATATTATTTTTTGTATTGTTTCAATCATGTTCATTTCATTTTTAGTTTTTTATACCCTTATTGGTTGTTTGATATCCTCATGGTTTGTTTTGATTCCTTGACATTTAATTCATTTTGACATTTCTATTCTTTATACATTATCCTTGTTTAATCCAATTCCCCTAATATATTATTTTTATTGTTTCCTTGATGCTCAATTCAAAATCACTTTCTATTTCATAAAAAAATTGCACACACATAACTGTCAACAAAACAAACATTTTTTGAATCCTAATCAAGCATCATTGTCATCTTGCATGCATACATTAGGATTGAATATGAAAATACATAATTGTTTCTCATAAACCATCACTATTTATATCGTTCATCATTTTTTCTATGTTCTACTTCATACTTCATCTTTCATGTCACAACTTATATTTATAATGTCAAGCATTATGCAAATGACTGTGTATTGGTAGTGTACCAATGTTCCTCATGGGATTTGCGACATGGATTTATCAACTCCTATGGACTCTATAAGTCTAGTGGTTGTATCAGGCATTGATAAGTTGATCTTTTGGTGCAATGACAACCACTACTTGTAACAAGTGGTATCAGAGCTTGGTCACAGGTTTGAATCTATGCAGGCTATAGCAAGTGATGATGGGAGGGGGATTATTGGAAATGCACCAGCATCCCTCGTGGGATTCATGACATGGCTTAATCGCCTCATGTGGATTCTATAAGTCTAGTGGTTGTATCAAGAATTGACAAGTTGGTTTTTTGGTGTAACAACAACCACTACTTGTAACATTGTGCACAATTAATCATGATCCAATCTAGACAATGGATATAGACGCAAATAAGTGATGATTTTAAGTTAACACAGCTTAGTACTGATACTAATAATACAAATCAATGCTATCAGATTGTCAAGAATTATGAATATGATAGGGATAACTATTTGAAGGCCCATCATAAACTGACAAGTCAAGGTATTATTGCAACCTACTCTCCAAATGATGAAGATGAAGATATCCTAGTATATCTATGTGAATCTTCCCCTTCACCCCAAAGACCAATTCCCCACACCGAATGGCTAGTGGAGATCTCATATCCACAAATTCAAGAACATCATGAATGGTTTGTGAGTCATTTCCATATTATTGATCATTTCTTTATCACTCCATATCCATGTGATGATATTATCTTCCCAAGTAGATCTTGTTTCTATTCTAAATTATTGAAGGTCATTCTCAAATCATGGAAAACCAACTATCTAAATAGATATTTATTAGAAAACTATGGTCCACAACATAGAGAATGTTCAGAAAGTCTTTCATGGCAACAAAGCCTTTGAACAATATTGACCAAACAAATCCCATCTTGTGTTTTTACCAAGGTATACATTAAAACTCAAACTACTTTCTTTCCTACTATGCCTTGTCATGTCTATAATCAACAAATTCTGTGGAAATAACCCAGACCAACTACACCACCTCATCCTGTTGACCAGAAGGTTTCAAACATGAATCAATACAAATGTAATTGTTAGGTTTGTACATCTCTTACTATTTCACATCCTGACTATTTCTCTACACCTTATAATGTTTCCTATCCCTACTACATAACTATACATGAAAGTAAACAAACAACATGTACATGCATTTGTCAAACTATAATGTGTTTTCTAAAGAGATTCATACTTCCTATGTTCAAGCATCAGTGTCATATTACATGATATTGTCATTCAATCTAAAAATGCACAACAATTTCTCATCAAGAATCATTTTTAATATTGATCAACAAGCATCAATCTACAAAATGGCATAGTTAGTTGGCTCCATTTCATAGTTACGCATTTTATAGTTTATTACAATTTTATGCTCACATAGAAAATTAATAATCTAAATCATCATTGTCTTAAAAATTTATTTTCAAATTATGAATGTTTTCTCTACTAACATACATATTGGTGTTATTGTCTATAGATAAGGAAGTCAGATCGTTTGAAGGAGCCTAGTCCAAAGAAAAGAGCATCAAAAAGGTTGTCTTCCCATAAAAGAGGTGTCAACTTCCCTCGATACCCTACAACACCACCTTGCATTCTAAATAATCTACAACCTGTTCAAAGAAATCCACAACTTGTTGAAAGCAACCCATAGGATTTTATACTAATAGAGGATGATAGTACAATAGTAAGAGTACATAAAGTTATGAAATAATAGAAATTGTATTATGTACCCGACATGGAAGGGGCACTTAGAGATATTGAGGACAACAACATGTCGATAAGGGAAACATCAAATAAATGGGGCATTCCAACATCCATACTCTCTAAATGGTTGGGTGGTTTCACAACCACCTCCAAGAAAGATCCTCCAACTATCCTCACCGCTGAAGAAGAGAAAATTGTCCAATGGTACCAGGAGATTTCTATAGTTGGTCATGGGATAGATATTATGAACTTGAGGGAAGTTGTCACTCAAATATGTGAGAGTGGACCAACCCCTTTCAAGGATGCCATGCTTGGGAAGTCATGGTGGACAGGGTTTGAGGCCCACCATCTAGAACTGACATTGCAAATAGTAAAATACCTTAACAAAGGCAAGGAACTCAATCTAAGACCAATTGTCTTCTATTCTTTCTATGATACTTTGGCAAAATCATATGCTAAAAATTCATATGGACCTTCTTGCATGTGGAATTTTGATGAAACTGGCATGCAGGAAGGCATAAATGAGGCTATGAGGGTACTTTTTGAAGATGAATTCAGAACATCTCTTACATAATACCCAAGCATCGTGTTTGGATTACCATTATTTTTTGTGTGAATGCTTCCAAGAAAATAATTATGGGCTTCTACTTGTTCAAATACAATAAGCACTTGCAGAATTACATATCCAAATGTGAACCAGGTGCTTGCATGGTAGCCCAGAAGCATGCGTGGATGACCAAGAAACTCTTCCAAAATTGGTTACACCACTTCACTCACTCTATTCGAGGGGGTGTTTCACCTAGAAACGTGCACTTTCTCATATTTTATGGTCATGGCAGCCATAATGCAGTCACAACCATCCAAGAGGCATGGATGGTAAGTAATAACCTGCTCACATTTTTTGCTCACACCTCTCACAAACTACAACCCGTGGATGTGAGTATCTTTTCTTGATTCAAATCATACTTAAAATTAGAACAAGCATCATGGTTGGCAAGGTTTTTGAATGTTGAAATTGAGAGGGAAGAGCTAGTAGAAATAGGCATCACATCTTTGACAAGGGCATTGATTGTATCACATTGTTGCAAGATTCAAAATAGCTGGTATATGACCCCTCAAGCTTGATATGTTTGTATAGGACATGTATCCTAGGAAAACATTTGAAATTAATTGTGGTGAAGATTCTTGTATAGTGTAGAACATTCTTAGCCTCTCCAAAGTTGATATTTCAATAGAAGATGTTGTGAAAAACATAGATCAAATCCATCAATCCAATTTTTATTCACAAGTGGACTATGATCAGCCAGCTGAAAAAGAAATAGAAAGCCTTATTGACAATGTGGATGACACTCTTCATCTTCCATCCAAGTGAATACCATCGGCATGGTTGGAAAAAGGAGCTATGAATCTAGGTGTCGAATTGCAAGGGCAAGAAGGATCTTTCACTTTCCCTTCACCACCCACTGCTATCATGACAGAAGTTGTGCATTACTATGTTGATTGTGGCCTATCAGATAGTGGTATAGATGCAAATTTGACACAAGAAACATGTGAAGGTGGGAATGAGGAAAATGAGAACCTACTATCACAAGTAATTGACATGTCGATTTCTCAATAGAAAACAATAATTACCAAATTCTTCAAGCTTCTCGTTCATATTGTCAACTAGAAACATGGTAGGGGGGTGATAATGGGATTCATTTGAGCTAACAATCCTAGTTGTTAACATCTAATGATTACATAAAAATTTTAATAGAGTAGGAGTTGAGGAAGAAAGAACTAGAGGACATCAAAGACATAAAGAAAGAAAGAAAGAAAGAAAGAGAAGATCAAGGAAAATAAGGCTACACATATATTGGAAAAGGAAAAGGACAAGGAGAGAAAAGAAAAGGATATTCTATGTAAGAAAAAGGAAGGTAGAAATAAGAAGAGAAGGGAAAGGAGGATAGCCAAAAGTTAGAGAATGAAATGAAGGAACACAAGGTAGAGGAAAGGAGGCTTGAGGAGAAGGCTAGGTATTTGGCTAGAAAGAGGATGTTAAACAATCCATCCACTCCCTTGCCTAAAGGGAATGGCATAATGTGATATATGATAAACATAAACATCCTAAAATTTTCAACACCTTATAATTTTCCACCTACTTCACCATATCTTCCATTTTTTACTACTCATAACTACATTGCAAGGATTCCAACATATGCTCCTAGCACTGGCTATTGTAGCACAAACCAAAGTGAAGTGAGTAGCAGACAATGAACAGTAGGGGAAAAGAACATGGTTCCCATTACAACCTCAAGAGAATCACCCACCTCATCAACAACTTTTTCTATTTGGTTTAGCTAACTTTGGGATGGTTTTTCTTTTCTAATTTAGAGTGGTAGATAAGAACTAGGAATATGTGTTACAAATATATGGATGTGGCATACTTTTTGTTTCCAATAATTTTCATTTGGTAAAGCATATATGTCAATGCAATCTACAACATGTAATAGGATGATTGAGTCAAGATTTCAACGAGTAGATTAACTAAATTTCAATACAAGAAGACTAATTTTCATAATAATGAAGGATTGGTTTTTCAATTTACATATATAGGGGAGAGGATCCAGAACATGGAAACCCTATAATTTTTGGGTACACATGGATTGCCATGTGGACCCAAGACCTAATTTTTTTAATCAGCCACCTAGTTCACTATATTGGTAACCCCAAATCTAAATGTATCCCCATGACATGACACATTGTCACATGTTCAAGTCACATTCATCCAACATGTCTACTTAATGCTATTTTGGTGCATCGATCAAAACATGTGTGGACCCACACTCCAAACCTACCCACCATACCATTTGAAGTGGATAGGGCATTCGATTTGAATTCCATCACATGGCTAGCCAATCTACCACCCTATTTGTCATTACTTCATGCCTACACCTTACACTGCACCATTACAGTTGGGAACTTTTTTAGTGTTAAACTTTGTTGCAAAGATGTGCTACTAACCTTCAATGGGGAATAGCAACAAAGTTGAATGTTGAAAAGGGAATACAAATATTGCATGTTCTAATTGACAATAATAGAAACTAGATGTTCAATTGTGTAATCATACACTATCCCTGGCAGTGGCATTAACTATATGTCAAATATCCATACTTTCACCTAAGATAAAGTGTAGTTTCTATTCTTATCAGTTAAATATTTACTTACACCAAAAGGCTCACATTTATAGAGAAAAAAATTCATTCAATACACCCAACTCCTTACGGATCCAACCATTTTTCATTCCTTTCTTTCCTGCCTATTTTGGATAGTTTGACTAGTTGTAGACCACAACGTATTCAACCAGGGTGTCTACAAGTATTGAGAGTAGGTATCGAGTACAACGAGAACACTCTACCATTTGAAGACCTTTATACTTGTGAATTATGTTATACAATCCATTCAATCTGAGTGCTTTAGTGCAACATAATTCATAGGACTAAGGTTTCAAATCACAATGTGTCCTCATTCTATTTGATATTGGCAATTTTTTGTGCATGTCTATATGTATGTTTGGTATAAATATTGCCACATGTAGGACCATGCACATGTATTGGTTCATCCCCCCTCACCATTTACATTTGAGGTGTCAAGTATGTTTGTATTTGACAATGGCAATTGAATGTAAAAGACACTTCACTTTAGATTAGAAAGGTAATCTACACATCTATGAGAAGCACATTAATTTTTTATTAGTTTCAAAGAATGAAATATATCTATGAATGGTTGATTAGATGAAATATATAACCACATCTACAACAAGTATACATTATTTGGGTATTTAATTGTTAAGACTCTTCATTTTGTCCATTTGGTACATGATTGAGTGCAACACTACATGTATTTTGTATAATGTGAACAATTGTGCATTTCAGGTGTGAAGTATGTATGTCATAATGATAATTCAATGTAAAAGTCATTTCATTTGAATGTTAAAGTCACCTCAATTTAGATTAGAAAGGTAATCTAGACATCTAGGAGAAGCACATTAATCACTTATTGGTTTAAACAAATGAGATATATCTAAGGATGATTGATTGGATGACATATATAACCACATGTAGGACAAGTATGCATTTGTTGATAATGAAATGTTAAGACTCTTCATTTTCTATATACAGTACATGGTTGAGTGCAGGAGTATATGTATCTTTATACAATGTGAACAATTGTGCATTTCAAGTGTGAAGTATGTATGTATGTATGTATGTATGTCATAATGAAAATTGAATGTTAAATTCACATCAATTGAATGTAAAAGTGACTTAGATTAAGATTAGAAAGGAAATCTAAACATTTAGGTAAAGCCCATTAATCCCTTTTGATATCAAATAATGACATATGTCTATGAATAGCTAACTACGTGACATATATAACCACATCTAGGACACGTATACATTTTTTGTATTTCAAATTAAATAGGGAAGGTCCAAAGAAAATAGACCGAAATGTTGAAAGAAATTCTTTCAAGAATATAGTTACTCCCCTAAACTATATTCTTGTATGAATTTATTTCAAGTATTTGGGGTTGTTTATTCAGACCCTACCCATGGAATATGAAATATAAACATGTATGCCCATGCTACATTGAAATTGTCAACACCAAGGTTAGGATACATAGTAGATTGGTCTTGTTAAAATTGTTGACACCTTGGCCCAATCATCACATTACAAGTCAGGGATTGTATTGTAAAAAAGGGGCCTTATAAGAAATTATATTGTATTGGCTCATATCCCCTAACCATTTTCATTTGAGGTATGGTATGTTCACCTTTCCAAGCCTGATCCACCTTTCTGATCTAAGATCCCTAGTGTCCCAAAGGTAGCATCCGACCGAGCTAGGATCATAGTTTACCCAATTGGCCCGATTGTATACCTGATTTGTGATGCTAGACCTTCTGAGGCTTTTATTCTGATTTTTGAGGACTCGTTGTGTTCTTTGTGTTTTTATTTGAGTTTGATTCCTTTATGTGATTTGATGACTATTCCCAATTGTGCATTTCAAGTGTAAAGTATGTATGTATATATGTATGTATGTCATAATGACAATTAAATGTTAAAGTCACATCAATTGAATGTAAAAGTGACTTAAATTTAGATTAGAAAGGCAATCTAAACATCTAGGGAAAGCCCATTAATCCCTTTTTGGTATCAAATGACATATATCTATGAATAGTTGGTTGCATGACATATATAACCACATGTAGGACAAGTATACTTTTTTGCATTTCTGATGCATTTTTTAATATAGTTTGTCCCTTGAACTAACACTCTTGTCTAGATTGCTTTCAATTGTTTGGGGTTGTTTATTTGGACCCTGCACTTGGAATATGAAATTTCATATCATCACATTACATGCCAGACATTGCATTATAAAAAAGGGTCTTCTAAGAAATTTTATTGTAGACTTTTGAAGTTAGTGTGTGCATGTTTCGGCCCCCTACCCCTACACACACACATATACACACACATACATACATGTTAGGGATTAAGGGCTCTGATTTCACTATTGATGGGTTTACAATGTCATTGTTACTATCAAAGGGTTTCCATTTTACTATTACTTTAGGGTTTAAGGGTTTGGAGTTCAATATGGGAGTGGTTAAATTTAATTATTTAAGGGTTTACAAATTTAATAGCTTCCAATTCAATGTACAACATTTTCAATTTATTTGTTTTAGGGATTCAATTTTGTTGTTAAGGATTCCAATTTCATTTCCAATGTTAGGGATTAAGGGTTCAAATTTTACTATTGATAATTGCAAATGAATTTAACAAGGACAATATAGACAGAACACAAACCATGATGATGTAAAACAAACAGAAAGGGTATAGAAAAGTGAAAATGAAATGAACATGAAGGAAACAATAGGAAGAGCATTATGCAAAGTTCGTAAATTTGTTAGGATGTGAATGTTTATGCAAGGATTTAAGGGCTAAAAGAGTTAGAAAATTGAGAATGAAATGAACATGCAAGAAACAATAGACAAAAGATTGATCTTGTTCTAAATTGTTGACACGTTGGTGGAATGTGTGGTAAATCCCCGAGTCAACAAGAAATTTTTTTATTTGGGGTTGCCAACTCAGTGGTCTAGGTGGCTAAATAAAAAAGGGCCTTGGGCCAAGGTTAGGAGCACACACTCACTTACCTAAGGAAGGTGCTAATTAGGATATAATAGAACATTTTCTAACTAAGATTGAATACATTCAATTTAAGTGTTAACAAGTAAGGAACAAGTAACAATGCAATGGAAGTAAAGGAGTTGGCTCAACAGTTCAATGAGACAAAAGGTTATTAATTGAATGCAAATAAGTACATGGTGCAGATTAGTTCTATTCACTTGAATTTTCCTAGATGAACACATTAGATTTAAAATTTACTCTATTTACAATAAATTATGTTATTAAGATACAAGATTATTGATTTGTAATAATAATACTAATGTAATGCAACCACATGTTGATACATCATAATGGAAAGTCATGGAAATGAATGAATTAGAAGTTCTAAACTCTAGTAGATTATAAAGAGTTCAAGCAAGAACATAAAACCAAATATTAATTGAAGGTTGATGCAAAAAACTAAAGGCCTTCTCAATTGTACATATATGAACATGTGATTTAATAGTTGATAGAAAAAGAAATGACACATCTATAGTAATAAAAGGCAACAAAACAATGGTTTGACAATAATATGTTTACCAACGGTGCACAATTGCTTACAAAATATTGACAAGTGATTACACAAATGAAAACAAACAACAAGGGAGAGCCAATTCGTTATAGGAGATAAAGAGTAGATGATATAATCAGATAAATTACCAAAAGGCTATTTAATGATATAAAAAAATTGGACACAAGGCAAACCAATACATTTTTTTGACATAAGGATGGCCAATAGATATATAATTACATGCAAATAAATACAAGCATAAATATATATACATGCATATACATACATGCATACATATATATACATGCACATACATACATACACACGTAGGTACATGCATGTACATACATACATGTGTAGATACATATATACATAGATACAAGTGTGTGTGTGTGTGCGCGTGTGAATATTGAGATCAATGGTTTCAATTTAACTATTTAAGGGTTTCAATTTCACTATTTCAGGGTTACACACACACACACACACAGTTTCAATTTTACTATTTAAAGGTTTCAATATCATTGGTTGAGGGTTACATCAAGGTAACAATAGAAAGAATAGATAAGTGGAAATGAATTGAACAACAAAGATAATATAGAAAGAATATAAAAGTGAAATTAAATTGAATGTCAATGAATCTAAACAAACCACGAGGATTTCAAATAGACAATAAAGGGTATAGAAAAATGAAAAATGAACATGAACATGAAAGAAACAATATAAAACATTAGGTGAAGTTTGTAAATATGTAAGGATGTGAATCTTCATATTGTGTGTAAGGATGTGAAATAGAAATGAACATGAAGGAAACTATAGAAAGGATAGATAAATGGAATTAAACTAAACAACAATGATAATATATAAACAATACAAAAGTGAAAATGAATTGAACCTCAAGGAATCAATACAATGAACATTTGTTGATGTCTATCTGTAAGGATGTGAATCAATATACAAGGATTGAAGGGTTCCATTTCATATAAGGATTTGTATATCTCATCCTTGAAATAAATGCAAAGGAAATTGTAACTTTTAATGCTTGTCTGATTAATAAATAGAAAGATGCAAAGTAGAGGAAGTAAATGTAAAACATTGGCATCAATGAGAGCCAAAAAAGCAGTCAATGTAGTTCAACAACCAGTAATAGAAAGGAATGAAACATGGCTCGATATGTGAGGAGTCAAACATATTGAATGGAATTTTGTTTGAATTGAGCAACGTGTAAGGTAATTGTAAGGAGAGGTGACACATAGTAAATTCCACTGCTTGTTGAAGTATAAGGTGTTAACAAGAAGTAATGGTGATGAGGGTGGTCAAAGTAATGGCAATGTGTAAAATGATAAATTGAGATCAATACAAGAGTTGAGTTCTTGGCATCCTAGGTAAGGATGACAAAAGGACTCTATGAGGGCAATTCTTATCTTAATTTAGCTTGTACCACTTAGCCTGAGGTGATTGAACCACTCCCGCATTGAACTCCAAACCCTTAAACCCCAAAGTAACAGTAAAATAGAAAGCCTTTAACAGTAACAGTGATATTGTAAGCCCATAAACACTAAAATTGGAACCCTTACTCCCTAACATTGGAAATGAAAGTAGAAACCCTTAACATTAAAATTGAAACCCTAAAATAGATAAATTAAAAAATGCACATTAAATTGAAAACCAATGAATCTATGAACCCTTAAATAGTGAAATTGAACCACTCCCACATTGAACTCCAAACCTTAAATCCTAAAGTAATAGTAAAATGGAAACCCTTTGACAGTAATAGTAACATTGTAAACCTATAAACATTGAAATCGGAACCCTTCATCCCTAACATTCGAAATGAAATTGGAAACCCTTAATAGTAAAATTGAATCCCTAAAACCCTATTAATAGTAAAATGAAAACCCTTTAAGATTAAAAATTGCAGAGGAACAGAAATAGTGAAAGTGGAAATCCATTAACAATGAAATTGGAAACTTGTTAATAGTGAAATTTAAACCATTAAACAGTGAAATTAGATCATCAAACCCAATAATAATAGTTTAATTTAAAGCCCTAAATAGTTAAAATTATACCAATAAGATGAATACCAAAAATGATGCTTGAAAAGATCACAATATTGAATTCATAGGATAGAACATGCAAGTGAAGCTAGAACACAGGAGTATGATTCCCTTATTAACTTATAAGTGTTTATGAAATAGTAAGTGTTCATAAACAAAAAAAACTCTAAAAAAACACAAGAAGCACCAAACACAACAACAATCTAGATTAGAGTTGGAGAAAATAAAAATGAATGGAAAAATAAGATTTGAAAGCTCTGAAAGGTCTTTAGCGGCCTTAGTGAGGATAAAAGCCTCACCTATATCAAAAATGAGCTAAGAGAACACAAGGTATAACTCCTCCAACTGGTCATCATGAAGGGTTGGATAGAAAAGTTCAATGCCTCATTGGTGTTGCCTCTAGATCCATACCTACAAAACAACAAGAAGAGGAAGTAAAAACAATAAATACGAACAATTCAATACATAACTTGAAATAGTACAATAAGATCCATACTAGTGATAGGAAACCACTAGGAAACAATGCAAACAAAAACCCAATTTCATACCTGCAGAGACCATGGTATTCCTAGTGAAAAAATATTATGTTCTTGTCAGGTGTGGATGTTGCAAAGTCCCCGACTGATTACATTTTGGTCCCAAAACAACTGAAGACTCTAGAATGGTGGGGTAGAAAGGAATGAAACATGGCTTGATCTGCAAGGAGTTGGGCATATTGAATGAAGTTTTGTTCGAATTAAGCAACATGTAAGGTGATTGTAAGGAGAGGTTTCACATAGCAAATATCACTATTTGTTGAAGTGTAAGGTGTTGGAAGGAATTAATAGTGGTGAGGGTGGTGAATTGGGTGGCCACGTGGTGGAATACCACGCGACCACCCCATCCAATTCAGATGGTATGGTGGGCAGGTTTTGGGTGTGGGCTCGTGCATGTCCTCGATAATGCACTAAAATGGCACTAAGTAGACACATTGGATGAATGGGACTAGAACACATGGAAAATCATCAAGCCATGCTGATAAATTTTGATTTGGGGTTGACAACTCAACGATCTAGTGTACAATTAAAAAGTTTGGGTCTTGGGTCCATGTAATGACCCACGTTGACCCCCAAACTTAGGGTGCATGTGTTCTAGCTCCTCTCCCCTACTACCATGTCTTGTAAAGGCAAGATTAGATCACGTCTTTCTCATTTATCATCCATCGAAATTCTTCTTCCTAACAAAATGGATAAATGATTGCAAAGGTCAATTTCATGGGCAATTTGCCACCCAACAACCAAAATTAATGGAAGCCCATCATTTACTTTAAAGGACCAAATTATGCAAGCCAACCTTTAGATCTTCAATCTGATTACTCCTAGATCATCCGAGTGGCTAACTCTAGTAAGTTTAGGGTTTGACTCAAAGTGTAATATGTTAGTTGTACTTGATTAGGACAAGTTTGTAATCCTTGCTAAGGGTTCTTCCCTTCACTTAGAGCCTTGTATTTTATACATTTGTCATTGTAACTTGGACTATGCCTTCACATTAATAAAATTACCAGTGTTAACTCTTCTCTCATTCAAATTATTCTGTGATAATCTATCTATCTTCGATGTTTGAATGTAATTTTCTTATTTTCTATGTGTGTATGTTGTGTTAATCATGTTTGTAGCTACTGTCGTGAATATTTATTTTCTTCCAACATCTTTTCAAACTCTAACCTTCATACATGTCTCTAGGAACTAACGAAATAGAGAGTTGTGTAAGCCCTCTGACTATTTTATTGACTTTTTGTGCTATTGTAGACAAGAAGAAACAAAATTCTCATCTTGGTGTATCACTCCCCTTTTAGTTTCTTCATTTCTTCTCATCCTTTTTCTTTTTCAAGCTGATAGGATAGATTTAGAGTAGGGTTTTAAGTGTTAAGTTGGTTCAACACTTTGCTCTTAGTGTGATATTGCTATCAGGATTCAATTGTGTAGTTTTTTTAGTCAAGCTCATTGACCCATGTTTCATGAGTAGTGGTTCACAAGAACCCATCTCTAATGATAATTAATTGAACACTTAGCACTCTTTACATCTAGGTGATGCTCATAGAGGTGAAGCCTTGAGACTTCTCGAGAGGTCACCCATCCCAATAGTACTCCAGCTCAAGTGTGCTTAACTACAGAGTTTCCTCCATGGTTAAGCCCACTTTTCTTGTAACCTCATTTGCAAAACCTTCAACAAATGTTGTGCCTGATGAACCATTCATCAAAAATCCCCTTAAGCTCATCAACTGATAAGTAGGAGATATTTTCCACATCAAGTCAATTTGTGATATTGCTATCAGGATTCAACTGAGCAGTTTTTTAAGTCAAACTCATTGACCCATTTTTCATAATTAGTGGTTCACAAGAACCCATCTCTCATGAGAATGAATGTAATACTTAGCACTCATTGCATCTAGGTGATGCTCACAGAGGTGAAGCACTGGGACTTCCCAAGAGGTCACCAATCCCAGTACTACTATAGCTCGAGCACACTTAACTATAGAGTTTCCTTCATGGTTAAGCCCACTCTACTTGCGACCTCAGTTGCAAAACCTTCAACAAGT
Organism: Chamaecyparis obtusa; assembly: GCA_027943335.1. Taxonomy (NCBI): domain Eukaryota; kingdom Viridiplantae; phylum Streptophyta; class Pinopsida; order Cupressales; family Cupressaceae; genus Chamaecyparis; species Chamaecyparis obtusa. The sequence goes on from BSBK01001708.1 coordinate 1,015,015, forward strand.
AGTGTTCCTTACGAACCATTCATCAGAAATCCCCTTAAGATCATCAACTGATAAGTAGGATATATTTTCCTCAAGAAGTCAAATTGTGATATTGCTATTAGGATTCAACTGTGTAGTTTTTTATTCAAACTAATTGACCCATGTTTTGTGAATAGTGGTTCAAAAGAACCCATCTCTCATGAGAATGAATGGAACACTTAGAACTCATTGCATCCGGGTGATGCTCACAGAGGTGAAGCACCATGACTTCCCAAGAGGTCACCCATTCTAGTACTTCTCCAACTTGAGTGCACTTAACTACGAAGTTTCCTCCATGATTAACCCCAGTCTACTTGCAACCCCATTTGCAAAACCTTTAGAAAATGGGGTTACAAGCAGAGTGGGCTTAACCATGGAGAAAAATTCATAGTTAAGTGTGCTTGAGATGGAGTAGTACTAGGATGGGTGACCTCCTGAGAAGTCTCAATGCTTCACCTCTGTGAGCATCACCTAGATGCAATGAGTGCTAAGTGTTCCACTCATTCTCATGAGAGATGGGTTCTTGTGAGCCACTACTCATGAAACATGGATCAATGAGTTTGACTAAAAAAACTACATAGTTGAATCCTTATAGCAATATCACAATTTGACTTCCTATGGAAAATATCTCCTACTTATCACTTTGCTCTTAGATCAAAAGAAAGACGTCCTTCGAAGATTGGACCTCCTTGCACAAGATCCCACACTGAGTTCTTTTCCATTGTGTTATTGGAATGTTTGATCCAATCTATTGGGGTACAATTTCATGTGACAATCGTTTCTAGCGTGCTCCGTGGGACTCTCTTTATATGTTTTCTCGAACTTATTCCTTGGTCAAGCAATATTAGCCTAAACAACTAGTCATACCACAAATTTGGGCATCTCAATAGTGCTCGTTTTCTATCAAACTAAAGCATTGGTGTATTCTTTGGTGCATTTATCCTTAAAGAGGCATCTTTCAAGCACCTGACAACTCTATAGTTCAAAATTTTGGATGGCTTTGCTAATATGTACTTAGCTCTCTAATTTGAGTACATATTTTGCTCTTATTTCAAGCATAAATTGAAAATATCTCTAGCTTTTATGTTTCATTCATGGAAAGAATTTATGAATAACACATGTTTCCCCCTCGTTTCCATGAAAATGCATGTTTTTCACCTCCTTATCAACAATACCAAACTAGGAAGGTTCTTAGTTTTATCCAAAGCAACCCTAATACAACAAGATATCAATGTCTTCCCAATGTTTGTCACCCACCCACCCCTTCCAAACAACGTGCTCTTCCTCCCACCCAACATCAAATATGAGAAGCTTGAAAAAAATTAGCATCAAACATATATTATTAAAATTCCAAGAACAATTAAAAGTTGTTGAGAGGAAGGAGTATAGTTTACAACAAGATCAACTTGCATATCAAGCTCATCTTCAACAACAAGTGAAGGCTCAAAGGCAACAACATGAGTTCCTTGTGAGGCGGGTTGTTGTCTGAGAGGAACAAATTAAGTAGCTAGCATCTATAGAAAATATTTGCGTAGTAAACATTTTTGTAATAATTTCTTATTGTCTAACTCCAATGGGGAAGAAAATCCTTATGCAAAGTGCTTTGAGATCGGGATGGAAGCCCCACCTCATTGATTTGGTTATTACAATATTTTCTCAGTCAAAAACCTCTATTTTTGTCAAAAATGGTAACTAATCAATACTCTAATCACTTAAAAAGTGAAGCATACAACTTTGGAACAACCTACAATAATTAGGATCTAGCCTTCTCATATCATTATTGGTAGAGAAGGCACTGACAAATCTTGTTGTATTAGTTCTAGGGAATTTTATAGAGGTTGGTACCATATAGGGTATTTGGGGGGCAAGTTAGAGTACATCTATCATAGATCACCCCTTACACCTAAATATCAAGCTTAACTCTAGATCTAGTTGTCATAGAGGCTAATTGAGTCTCTAATATTTTCTTACATGTTGGAAAATAAGGTTTCATACCAATAGTTTCAACATCTATTTTGCATGTTTGGGATAGCAGAGCATAGAATTGCACCAACATCCTCTAAATCACATTTAGAAAGTTGACAAAGTGAGCTATCAGATTTCTCCATCAAATTAAAACCTAGGGGCAAGAAGATCTACATTTCTAATTTTCCACCACTCTAAGCTAGGGTTTGTAATCCACCATTAGGGTTTGAGGATGTCACACCTCAAAAAATTAAGAGGGAAAGTCATTTTACAAAAATGGGAGGCAAAAATCATTTGATTGCCCTTCATCCTATCTAGATGAGTTGCAAATTAGATCCTTAGAGACTACAAAATTTTAAGATTTTCCATCAATAAATTTAGTAGTGGTAGCATGAACCCTTAGCCATCTACACCAACCAATTGGGCACTTTACCACTACCATCACAGTTAAGGAGTTTGTACTGCAAGGACCTCCATAAGAATTATTTTAGACTTCCTTTACCAAAACCAAAAGCATCTTTTAAACATGTGATTACTTCTTGTTGTAGGCACTTTTCCTTTCCTTTGGTAATTGCAATTCCTCCTAGAATAAATTATGATCAACATTTATGGTTTGTTGGTAGTGATCTTTTGCCTTCAAAATCTACAACCCTTTACTATTCAATGACCTCCTCAGAAACTCATACAAGATACCTTTTGCTAATATTTGTTGGGCATTGATCTCTTCTACAAAAATTGTGATTTGAAAGATATTCCTTGAAAGGCTTGTGACCATCATATAATTGAGTTTGTTAAGCTTGCTCGAGCTATTAGAATTTATTCGTATATCATTAGCGATATGAAGAACAAGATGCTAGTATGATGGGAAAGGCCAAGGCCCAACAATGCCTCTTTGATAACTTGGCTAATGAATATGAAAAGATTTAGAGAGAGTACCATTTAACAATTTGTGTTTTTCCAAGCATTGAACATTTTAGGGAAGTATTAGTTGGATATTACATTGATAAGTTTAAGAAGTTAAAGCAAAAAAACATTCAATTAGAGGGTAACATGTTGGGATATGACATTTCTAAATTATTGTAGAGCTTTAGAAATTCAATGCATTCCATTGTTTAGGATGGCAATTTGTCATTCAACACTCACAACGAAGACAAAGGATTCACTTTGATCCCAATCCAACAATTAACACCAACAAAATGAATAAAAAATCAAATCCCCAAATGACAAATTAGCTCAAGACATGTTCACATTAGGTTTGCCAAAATTTGAACAAGGACTTAAAACAAACAATATGTATTAAAAGTAATTTAAAACAATATTACTCTAATCCTTGCACACTTATAATTGAGCATCAAATATGATGTACTCAAAATGCCAATTTGTGGTTGCTTGTTATTTGAATGATGAAATTAATAGAATTACTTTGTATTGATGATTGGTGATGTATATGATGAGTAAGAAACTCAATTTATATATTTTATCGAGAATAATGTCTAAGATTTAATCAAAAAATGTAAATTGCAACTAATATGGAGATGGGACAATCATGAAGTAATTACAAATAATTTTATTTTTAATTAAAATAACAGTTATAGAGTTGTGTGAATTGATGAGTGGGTGAGAAGAAGTTAACTAGTTACATGGAGAATAGATAGGTGAATTGACCTAGTAAATGAAAGAGTTGAGTGCTTGCACAAATTTGACTAAATGCATAAAGCAATTAAGTGGGTGTGCAAAGGAATGCATGAGTTACAATTTGCATAGATGAGTGATCTGATTTGATTAATGAGCATTAAGTAGATTGGTGAATCATCTATTTTGATTGTATAGTTAATTCATGATGTAGATTTTATGGATTCTCATAATTTATTTAATAGATCATGTGAAATATGAGATGGGTTTTAACATATTATTTAATTATTGTTGGATAATAAATTGATATTAAGAATTTACATCATTTATTTAAATGTGAGAAATTAGTGCATTTTAATGAAATAACAAGAAATTATTCTAATAAGATGATAATGGGTATTTGATATAATAAATGAACAATTATTTATTTTACAAAATATAAATATTTAAATTTTATATTAGTAATATCAATAGAGTTATAATTACGATTAGAGTTATAATTAGAAGTAGGATTATGAATTTGGGATTACGATTAGTGTGAGGGTGGTGATTTGGATTATGATAAATGTGAAGAAGAATTAATTAGTGTCTAGAGGCTCAATTTGGTGATAAGTATAACAACGGAAAAAGTATGTAAGGCAGCAAATTGCGTGACTGCCCACAAGTTCACACGGGAAACAGCTATGGGTGGACAAAAAGGGAGGGACGTTGCATTTGACTGAAGAAAACCTATGGCTAATACTTTTTATCCAGCTTTGAGCAATGGTAATTGTTTTCCTCATTATCTATGCCGCACTTTTCTTGACAAGTTCAACTTTACTAAACAGCTTTTGTGTGTTGCATTGAATACATAACGAAACTATTGTGTGTTTTCTTTGTGGCCGGCATCTAAACTCCAAATCTCAAACAATGGCTAAAGATATTCAAACTACCTGAAGGATTCAAAATAGCATATTCAAATCCAGATAAATCCAGATTCCAGGATGATCAATAAATGGCTTATTAAATCTGAGAACATTGCTCGCAGGCCCATTATGATAATAGAATAACAAGTGCGTATCGTTTGGTCCATCAACAAGTAGATGAAGCTCTCCAAATAAAGCAATTGCTAGTCTTCTGGTTCCTTCTAATTAACAGAAAAAAACTAGTAAGACAATTATCCAATTTCTTTAGTACACAAATATTAGTTCAGTCAAATGCCTCATTTATACCTTATTAGGTGTTGTTTGTTTCCATGTGCCAATCTGGGAAACCTCTATGCAGTCAACTAAAAACCAATCTATGACTTTTTTTTAAAGATCTCCTTTTATGGGTTGCTTTTTAGTTGGTTGGATAGCCACAGGTCCAAGTTCGAGGATATGAAAAAATCTGTGTACCAGACTCCCTCTAAAGAATTGAGTTGCCCACATACAAATAAATTGCGATTCCAAAATGTCAAGAGTCAAACAAGACAGATTGGATTGTTACTCCATACTGTGTATTAGCATTTACTGTTTGGCCCATGCAATATGTTGTTACATAGAGTTTGAGAAAAGATGTGAGCTGCGTGAGGTGCATGCAATGCTGGAATGCATCATATTCTGGTTATAATAGTTAACTTCGCAACTTAAATCAATGATTAAATGGGAATTTTGAACTACCTTGAGATGTCCCCAGCGGAAGTTCAGGCCAAAATGCAGCTTGTGTAAAGGACAACTGCTTTATACCAAGAGCATTTAAATTGTATTAGTTTATACAAATCATAATTAAAAAAATTACTACTGAACCCTGGAATACACTGAAGCAAAATACATTCCAAAAGCCATAAATTGTGATTATAAATTTGGAAAACACAACTTCATGAGTGCTCTTTATTAAAACATAAAACCTCTATAGACCAATTGAAGTTGTCATGTATAATGACTTTGCATGTGGACCCTCCTAGAAATCACAAATCTTTGTGACTAGAGATATAATATGGAGCTGCTGAAAACAGTTGAAGGACTAAGCCAACCCCTCCAATAACTACATCATATTATCAAAAAATTTAAATCCACAATAAGCCCCAGCAGACAAATAGGAAACGAAGCTTCATGATTCAGTCACTTTCACAAGAAAATTTATGAATTAAAAACATCTACAATGAGGAGATGAAAGTGCTCTGTATGTCTGCAATATTTCAATCCATAGAATATAGATTGAAATTGTAATTCCAATCTGAAGGACTTGTCACTTCAAATAGAATTAGTTCCAAAACTAATAGATATTTTTGTCATTCCTGGGAAATAGATATTTTTGCCACAATATATCTCTGGCATTATTGGCACAATTATCTCAACTACCTTGCTATCTACTACATGCCAATGGTATGCAGATATGATTTCAGGATGGCATCATCACTTCAAATAGGTTGACCTTTTGGAACTATTTTATCTTTTATCCACATATAAATTGGGACTAAGACAAAGTATGTTGATGCAATGGCTCCTATAATAAATCTCATGAGAAACACAGAAAGATTAAAAGGGCGCTTGACATCCTCGACTTTCGGTCCAAGCTGTGTATATAAACAGTACAAAACAGAAAAATGGTTAGTTCCATCTTTGGGAAATTATCATTGTGCAACACGAATAATAAAATGGATAAACACTCACAAAGCACTTATTTAGAAGTAGAGATTGAGATGCTTCACAAACTTGTGGAAGTGACAAATATGTAAGTTTGCAATAGTCACACTTGTTTAGGTTGACAAATATGTAAGTTTGCAATAGTCACACTAGTTTATAAATTGTGATTATAAATTTGGAAAACACAACTTCATGAGTGCTCTTTATTCAAACATTAAACCTCTATAGACCAATTGAAGTTGTCATGTATAATGACTTTGCATGTGGGCCCTCCTAGAAATCACAAATCCTTGTGACTAGAGATATAATATGGAGCTGCTGAAAACAGTTGAAGGACTTAGCCAACCCCTCCAATAACTACATCATATTATCAAAAAAATTAAATCCACAATAAACCCCAGCAGACAAATAGGAAACAAAGCTTCATGATTCAGTCACTTTCACAAGAAAATTTATGAATTAAAAACATCTACAATGAGGAGATGAAAGTGCTCTGTATGTCTCCAATATTTCAATCCATAGAATATAGATTGAAATTGTAATTCCAATCTGAAGGACTTGTCACTTCAAATAGGTTTAGTTCCAAAACTAATAGATATTTTTGTCATTCCTGAGAAATAAATATTTTTGCCACAATATATCTCTGGCATTATTGGCACAATCATCTCAACTACCTTGCTATCTACTACGTGCCGATGGTATGCAGATATGATTTCAGGATGGCATCATCACTTCAAATAGGTTGACCTTTTGGAACTATTTTATCTTTTATCCACATATAAATTGGGACTAAGACAAAGTATGTTGATGCAATGGCTCCTATAATAAATCTCATGAGAAACACAGAAAGATTAAAAGGGCGCTTGACATCCTCGGCTTTCGGTCCAAGCTGTGTATATAAACAGTACAAAACAGAAAAATGGTTAGTTCCATCTTTGGGAAATTATCATTGTGCAACATGAATAATAAAATGGATAAACACTCACAAAGCATTTATTTAGAAGTAGAGATTGAGATGCTTCACAAACTTGTGGAAGTGACAAATATGTAAGTTTGCAATAGTCACACTTGTTTAGGTTGTGTTGGAAGTTGGAGAAATCTCAGATGTCCTCTGACACCAGGCAAATCCTAACACCAAATCCAAAATGATAGGTAAAAGTTGCTTTATTTCTCTCAATGATCACACAGACCAAGCAACAACCCTTTAACATAAAAGATCAAATTATGATAGCATGCAATACTGAAGAAACCAAAAGTAATTTATGTCACGACCCTGACTTTAAAGTGGTAAAAGGTCTCTGTTATTTATGAGAAAGAAAGTGGTCCCAAGGCAAAGGCCCCTACACTTGTTGAGAAGAGGTGCCAATTTTTTTGAAAAGCCACAAAAGATAAAACCAAAGGAGGAGGAAACATAAGCCTGATAAGTGACTATCAAGAAGTGCTCCCCAGAACAGTATACCTTGTCTCTCTTCATACCTTGCTAGGGAACAACACACTACACACAACCATGATTGATGGCTATAATTAGTTTGAAAGTGATCCTCTTAATTGCTTTGAGGATCTGGATAATTAAAATATTCATTGACAAGGAGGTATGTGGTCGGCTAAATTGCTTTACATGATCTCTACCAACTTTCAAGTGATAATTGCTAAGAGGGGTATTATCGACTGTTGGGTTAGTTGGCATGTTATCAGCATAGAATGAAAATCTATCAACTCCATACACCCATGTATACTGTTCATATAGGACGCACATACTTGATTAATGGTTTAAAACATTGGGCACCTTTATCATGAATCTCAAAACTTATTCATGTGGTTCGCTTGAAAGGAAAAGATCATCTTAACAGCCTTAAGTGCTCACAACCATTGAGGTTATTAGTTCCCATATATCTGAAAAGCTTTATAAGAAAGTGTAATGTCCCCTTCCCAGCAGTAGGCCATTTATATGCCTGATTAGTCTATCTATCCATCCGGATAGGCTAATGGCTTTGTTTCGGAGGATGTCAGCCAGTCATAGGCTTGCGTGGGCAAATATTTATTATTTGGGCTCTGTTTCTATAGTCAAAATCACTTTATTTTATAAAGTGTTGTTATAAAGTCAGTTTATGTTTTAAAATTACTTTATGTTATAAAAGTGACTTAAGTGAGTTTTTGTAAAGAGCCTTGGCTGGCTCTTGTTTACAAACTAGTTTTTCCACAAATTAAATTGCACTTCTAAATTTCTTTCAGAACATTTATAGAAATTAATGAATTACAAATATGAATTTCAATGATACTTCTCAGATTTTTAATCTCTTGATAAATAACTACAGCCATTAATCCACCACTCAAATTGCTCACAGAGATAACAAAATTAAACAACTAGCATATTAAACTAATTACTAATATACATTAGCGAAATCTGGTACCTTAATTTGTAACGTTTGCTGCATAAGAATTACGGCTGGCTTTCATATTACGGCTGCTGAAGGAAGAATCACAGCTGTTTAATAAACGTGCCAATCCCTCACTTGAAATGTAACCTATTGCTGGCATCAACTGCAAGCCGCAACACTGTAGACCCCTAATGGTGGCTAAGGGCAAATTCCATAACTCCACAAACACACACGACTGGCTGCAACCCGTGAACACTGCAGACCCATGCAGTTCCAGGTTGTATTATCGTACGGCCTTGGTGTATTTTCGCACAGCTTCCTGAATGTAATTCCCAAGCATTCAAATCGAACCAGTCACCTTGCACAATTCATTGGCATCATATCCAATTCAAAGTGTTCATTCTCCAAGAGAAATTCTCATTTCTCTGAGATAAAATATTCAAACCCTCATTCATCCACAAGAATTTCGAATTCCTCTCTAGGCAAAACTTTTCAACTTCACAAATTTTATAAAATGGCACAAGGTAATGAAATCGATTTCACCAAGGCATATATAAAAGCTTTAATGAAATCTTCTTCAAGACACTTTACTTTAAAGAGCCTTCACCATCACAACATTAAATTAAAACATTAAAGTCCAAAATTATTAAATTAACATAACTTAATTTAATAACTTTTATTATAAATGTGATGCAACCAAGTCTCACTGACAAAATCATTCGAACTTCTGACAGTAGCACCCGAGCTCAAACTACCCTGCCAAAAATAACCAACTGCCCAAAATAGACTTACTAAAAATAATAAGTCCCTCAAACTGGAGATCCCTGATAAACGATCCTGCAACACCTGATGACACTGTGTAGGCGCACTGCTAAACCAAACTATGCCCAAAATACCACTTACTATAAATAGTAAGTCATCCAATCTGTCCCAAACGAAGAGCAAACCTGACAACCAGAACCTCCAGAATGGAATCCAACTACTGGCATTGCTAACTGACCTCCTCCGATCACCTGATTAGCTTGCGAGGGTCGCCAAACAAAGCTAATCTCAGAGACTGAAAAACGGGGACATTACAATCCTCCCTTCCCAAGATTGCTTGTCCTCAAGCAATCAAAAAAAACAAGCAACATCACAGACCACCTGGATTCCAAGGATGGTCATAAGTAATGTCCCGATCCTCACCATACTCCTGTGAAGAAAAAACCAACATCAACAGTACAGACACCAGCATCTGAAAAATTGCACTCAACACCCAAATAACTGACATCACTGGAAACAACATCTGTAGACCAATTGTAGATGTCGATGCAGGAAACAACCCAGCGAAACTCAACCCAACTGAAACATCAACTCTGTCAAAACTCGAGTTCCTATCTAACCGACCCTCACACCCAACTGCACTGAGAAGAATACGACCAAATGTGCTTGAATCACTGTTACCATCTCTAATCTCTGATAAACAGTCCTGGGTGTGTGGATACTGCAAGTAATCCAACTTGCAACTGCCAATTTCATCTGCAAAAGATGGTGCTAATCCATCCCATAATGGATGGTAAGAAACTGGAGCCAGTCTACACTTGCGTGAAATCAAATCTTCTACCTCTGGGTCAAAAGAAAAATGATGAGCATACCCCACCGTATAATGCCGGTAGAAAGCCCCAATCTCCGTCAATGGCTCATCATTACCCAACTAGGAATCATGAGATGGCTCCAATCTCTGACTCCTCATAACTGCAGGCTGGTTAGGATCCTGAGCAACCCTCTCAGCAAACCCAACCTCAAAATCCCTATGGGGAAGCATCGTAGTTAGAGTCTCCACAATCTTCCCTACCAACCTTTGACTAGCACAAGAGCCTCGAATGAGAGTACCCTCAAACACTCTAAAAAAAATCCTCCCGCACATCTGCACTCTCAAGTAAATACTCCATGAATGACTCGGTGCAGTAGAAATTATACGTGGTAGCGTCAACTTGCTCCCCTGCAACCCACAACTGATCCCTCTGAAAATGTGGCACTGCCAACTGTCCCATGCTATCAACTATATGAGATGAAGAAATAGATTCACTCCCAGCAAAAGGAAGCAAATCAACATGAGAGTTTGATTTCACTGGTACTCCTACCTCATCCGTACCTAGTGCACCCACATCCTAAACAGATGTTTCTACAACATCATCATGTCGCACATCCCCAACCGTAGAAGCCAACTCACCACCAACCACCTCAATGTGCAACCGAACTAGATCTGGGGCTGGTGTGGACCGAATATGCTCCAACTCCACAGTCACCTCCTCTAACTGAAACTGCGACTCCTGAAGAGCCCACTGAGTGCCCTCTAAAGCCTCAGAAGTCCCTGTGAGCTCCTGAGTAAGCTCACTCACCTCCTCCTCTTTGTCCATTAGTGCCTCATATGTTGTACTCCCCCACTCAACTAGGTGATCACGGTCGGCTACCATCTGTAAATAATCCTATCTCAAAATCCTAACAGCCTCACACAAGGAATGGATCTCTGTCAAGGAAAGGTAACCACCACTATGCTCATCTGTCATAAGAGCACCCCAATCATAAACAACCAACAGCTGATGAGCGGCATCAAAATGCTCAAGAGTAGAAGTAATATCTCTCTCACCAACTCGCAACTGGCTAGTCACATGATGACTCTGCACAGCCGGCCTCCTATGTACAACCTCAACTACGTTGTCCACACTATGAGAGGAAGCTGCATCCAACAAACTCCCCTCAAGATCAATGTATCTCTGTGTACTTTCATCCGAGTACACATCTACAAACTAAGTACAAGCATCGGACTCGTCCTCATCTAACCCTGAGGAAACTGCTGCTGAATCCAACTCAACACAATCTCCAGCTACCTCGTCCTTTGCAACCACTCGAAAATCCAGATCTTGGGATACATCCTCACTCACTAACAACTCAGAGTCCTCCCCCAGGGTCTGATAAATCAAGCATGACTCGCTGCAGGAAGAATCATCCTCATGAGTCACCAAAGAAGTAACCCCATCTCTCGTAGTGGAAGCCCTGGCTGTAACAAACTTTTGCCACTCATATGCTTCCACATCCTCATCCGTGAGTCCCTGTAACAAAGAATCCTGGAACCCACCACCATTGTATGACAACGCTGAATCCACACCCAAAGTCAGATAAAGGAAGCCAAAAACACTACAACACTCATCCTCACTCTCAACATTGGAAATATCTGTGATGCTAGTGTCCACATCGTCTATCTGCGACTCCACTAATTCTGGCTGCATACATGACTCAATATCATCATGTGAATCAACTACACTGTGGCATGAATCTATGTCACCCAACTCAACTGCAACACTCCCATCATGGGTGTAATCACTAGATAGCTCCATGCTCACATCCTCAATACAGGAAAAGACCATTGTCTCCTGTACTAATTCCACACTACGATTGCTATCATAAACCTTAGAGCTGTCAGAGCTCATACACTCCTCGCAGTCATCGCCCAACATCTCACAGGGGGTGTCATCCCCAATGCGGCTCACAACATCTTCAAAAGTATCATTAGATGTGTCTATACTATCTGCATCCACATCTCCTGCTAAAATCTCAACTGCTAACACATGACTCAACGTCAGGCTGTACATCAATAATACTGGAGCATGAACCATCATCAACTGACTCCGCTGTAATGCCGGGATCACCAACATCACCACTAGGAGACTCCATACATGCATCGGTCCCATATGAGGAAGCAGCTGCCTCCTACACTGGAGCAACACTACTATAGCTGACGTAAAAATCCCCAATAACAACTCCCTCCACAGAAGAGTCTGAACACTCAGTGATAACTACAGTATCAGTTGCCTCTGTACAATCCGTAGGGACTACTCTGGGAGCCTCAACCTGTTGATGCTTAGTGCTGCTGTCAACCAATGGTACTGATACATCCACATGTTCCTGTGAAATAGATCCATCATCAGCACTGTGGATCGGTCTAGCACATGTCGTACCAAACATAGGCACATCTGCATCATGGGCACCTGTCAGGGAAAACTCAAGTTTTCTTCCCTGCAATCTCAATGTTGACCTTCTAAAAGCAGAGACCATATACCTCGCTGCCCTGTCTACTGTCTCTGGGTCCAACAAGCTCTCTGCCAATCTCTGCTTATGAAGCCTAAGTCTTTCCATACTTTCCACTAAGGCATTTAATTTCTCTTTTTCCCATACTGTTACGGCGACTTCCAGAACTAGGCCTCCTGTATTTGTCCATAGCTAGGAAAAGTGGAAGTGCTGATCACTTTTAAAATAACATCAGAATATAAAGAATCCAGACCCCACAAGATGGCAGGAAAAGCGCTCTAATACCACTGTAAAGAGCCTTGGCTGGCTCTTGTTTACAAACTAGTTTTTCCACAAATTAAATTGCACTTCTAAATTTCTTTCAGAACATTTATAGAAATTAATGAATTACAAATATGAATTTCAATGATACTTCTCAGATTTTTAATCTCTTGATAAATAACTACAGCCATTAATCCACCACTCAAATTGCTCACAGAGATAACAGAATTGAACAACTAGCATATTAAACTAATTACTAATATACATTAGTGAAATTTGGCACCTTAATTTGTAACATTTACTGCATAAGAATTACGGCTGGCTTTCATATTACGGCTGTTGAAGGAAGAATCGCAGCTGTTTAAAAAACATGCCAATCCCTCACTTGAAACATAACCTGTTGCTGGCGTCAACTGCAAGCCGCAACACTGCAAACCCTTAACAGTGGCTAAGGGCAAATTCCATAACTCCACAGACACACATGGCTGGCTGCAACCCGTGAACACTGCAGACCCGTGCAGTTCCAAGTTGTATTATCGTAGGGCCCTAGTGTATTTTCGTACAGCTTCCTAAATGTAATTCCCAAGCATTCAAATCGAACCAGTCACCTTACACAATTCATTGGCATCATATCCAATTCAAAGTGCTCATTCTCCAAGAGAAATTCTCGTTTCTTTGAGATAAAATATTCAAACCCTCATTCATCCACAAGAATTTTGAATTCCTCTCTAGGCAAAACTTTTCAACTTCACAAATTTTATAAAATGGCATAAGGTAATGAAATCGATTTCACCAAGGCATATATAAAGGCTTTAATGAAATCTTCTTCAAGACACTTTACTTTAAAGAGCCTTCACTATCACAACATTAAATTAAAACATTAAAGTCCAAAGTTATTAAATTAACATAACTTAATTTAATAACTTTTATTATAAATGTGATGCAACTGAGTCTCACTGACAAAATCATTCGAACTTCTGACAATAGCACCCGAGCTCAGACTGCCCTGCCAAAAATAGCCAACTGCCCAAAATAGACTTACTAAAAATAGTAAGTCCCTCAAACTGGAGATCCCTGATAAACGATCCTGCAACACCTTATGAAACTATGCAAGCGCCCTGCTAAACCAAGCTATGCCCAAAATACCACTTACTATAAATAGTAAGTCATCCAATCTGTCCCAAACGAAGAGCAAACCTGACAACCAAAACCTCCAGAATGGAATCCAACTACTGGCATTGCTAACTGACCCCCTCCGATCACCTGATTAGCTTGCGAGGGTTGCCAACAAAGCTAATCTCAGAAACTGAAAAACGAGGGCATTACAACTTTTATCCCACATGGCTTAGTTTGGTGTGCTTGCACTCACTTCAAGGTTATAAAAGAGAAAAGTACATCTCAGAAAAAGCACCATGAAAAATATAAAACGAAGGAAAAGAATTCTAGTTACTTCGTGACTGGTTATTTTTCTTAAGGACGGAAACCCTTGGAGAAAATCTCGAGGCGTTGGACGCAAAACCAGCATCTCTATCTTGGTGAGATCATACAGGATTCACATTGGGATTTATTGGAAAAAGGAAGTTTCATCTATCCAGCATCTTCAGCAAGGGCAATTACATGTATGTATTCAGTTTTAAATCTGATGATGTGGCTAGCAGCATAATGGTATGAAGGTTGTGAGGATTGACTGAACCTACACCGTACTTCAGAGGTATATGTATATCCACATCCCTTTTCACAGACGGACACCATATAAGGAGTGAACGGCAGCCCAGATATTAAATTGGAAGACTGGAAGACTCCAGCGGTCCAACCTTCCAGCTTGGAGGCTCCACACAACTGTAGTTGCAGACACGTCTGCCATTAAAGGAACAGCTGCAGGTGTTAGAGGAAACACGCACGTCCCAGGCGACACCCTCATTTCTATGTGCTACTGGGTTGAGTCCATAATTCGTGAGAATCGGACTCCCCTGCACGCGTGCCAGTCTCAGCTCTTCTTCCTAGTCAGCACGGGGCCAGAAGAGGGAGCACGTCCTGCACGGCAGTTGCGTGACAGCAGGGAATGCACTATCGGGTTTGGTAAGCCAGGCACACCCAGCACTCCAGTGCCTACGCACACGTGTATAGACCAGTGCACCCAAACACCGCGCACGCTCTTGACAATCTGGCACACCAGTGCTACACACACTCACCAGCACCCGTGCGCAGCTATCAGAGGGGCTTCATCAACTGCAACCAGGCTTGGACTTTCGGTTGGTTGCTTTGACATCTCAGTTTGGTTTTGTAGAATATTGAAGATATTGCTCATTAGAGACTCATCACTCTATCTGAAATAATTAATTTACTGAGGTCATTCACTGTTATGTATCGGATTGTTTATGATTAAATAAATGCTGGTAAAATATATGTTACAAACATTTATTCTCAGTCACAGTCATTGTCTTGACATGTAATGGTGATAAACATCCGGTTCTAGTGGCAGTATGATTTGTTTGGTGTGTTTTCAACAAGCTCCAGTTACAAACTAGTCTCCCATAAATCACACTAGTCAGGAAAAATATTCAGCAGAGATTAGCATAGGTCATTACAGAAAGGGGTGCAAGGAGAACTCAAAGAAATCTTTTCTATGGCAGCTCAATAAGTCCTGCAATACCTTATAGAAGACCTGTAGAGAATACATAATAAGCATTATAAGGCCTGCCGGGATGCTTCTAAGGGATCACTGCTTGCGCATGTGCAAGATTGTGCAGCTGATCAAGCCCCAAACGACCACCTGTTTGAGTTCCCTATCCTCAAGAAGTTAAGAACATTAAGGGTTTCTAAAGATTTTTAGATAAATTGGCTATTACTGCATTTTGTTAGAAATCATGCTTGCATTTTCCACCAATAATAACTCTCATAAGGAAAAACTGTTGGTGTATTCTGATGCAAATACCCCAGAATGCTATGCCTCAAGGAGACCACAACCTGTAAACATGTTCAGGCAAGATTTCAGCAAGAAATTCATGATTTGATTGTGATGCCTCACAACAAGAGTTTATTGAAGCCTTGACATCAAAATGTAAACACGTTGCTTTTGAAAGTAAACACCTTAGAAGCAAAATACAGGTCAATTCTACTTGTGAGAGAACATTGTCCATGTTGCATGAAGTTAAGCTGTTGGTTGAATGCATAACTGGAAGACATTTCTAAGTTAAGACCCACCATGATAAATTCCAGTATGTTTAGAACAACAGTTGACAACAAAAGGACAAAAAAGAGGATCATCAAAATGATTCACCATAACTGAGATTACTTACAAGACAAGCAAAGATAATGTTATTACAAATTCTCTCGCACAGGAAATGGAAGACAGATTACTCTTGTGATTCATCTCCATTTGTATTGACAGACTATAAGGAGTGGCAGAAAGGTTCTGCTACTTGGCAAATAATTTATCAACCATAGATCAAAGTTCAAACGAAGTCCCTCTGACAAATTTTATTGGTAGAGGAATTTCTTTTGGTTCAGAGGTTCCACTTGAATGTAATCAACAAATCAAGAAAGTATTTTAGAGGTCTGAAAGGGAGCGTACAAAAAATTGACAGTGTGTTTAACTTCTCAAAGCGATCCAATGAGAATATACAACACTCGTAGCACTTACTCATTCCTAATTGGGGGTGGGATAACATCTACATGGACTTTATTCCCAAAACAGACAGCAGGTTATAAGAGTGGTGGTTGAAGCCTATTAATTATGCATATTCATTATTTTTGCAATGTATAGTTCCCCTTCATACCAATGAGAAGCAAAATCTTTGGCTTCTCAAAGAAAATTGTAGGTGGCACAAAATTGGTCAAGACAATGGGAAAAACAGTGGAATGAGCAGAATTTTCTAGTGGCCAATTGGATTTTCTTTGGGCTCTACCATTATAAACAATTCTTACTCAACCAACGAAAAAATGAAATATGTCAATCTTTGCAATATTCTTCATAATTTTCTCCAGAATGTTGGAGATGTGGCATATCCTAATTATATATTTACAATATTTACATGCCTCTTGCCTTAAGAAAGTTAAGTTTCAACCAACGAATCCCCAGTGCAGATTGAATTTCTAGAACTAGGTAAGTGGTTGCTTTTTACAAAATGCCCTAACTGTGAACTTCAAGCAGTTGAAGGACAACAAAGCAAACTGCAAAGATAACAAGAGGCTCCCAGATCATCAAAAAATCATGAAAACATTACAAAGTGATTACAAAAACTACATCATGTAGTACTGAGGTACGAGTATAGATATCATATTATCATGGAAAGAAGTATGTCTTGAGCAAGTGTTTTCAGTCAATGGAAGTCTCCTATGGTCTCTTTCATTGTTTTGCTGGGCTCATTATTCCTCTTATTTGATCTCCGAGCAGCAGCAGATACCTTGACAGTCAGTTTGAAGAAACTAATAAGGGAGTGGCGAGGCAAGGTGGTTGGCTCAACTGTGGCACATGCAGTGGCTTTTATTGTTTTTTGGATGCAACCTGCTGAATTGTCTTGTTTAATTCCTTCTTTTGTTTTTCAGCAGTTAAGATGAGCTCAATAACTTATATAAGGCTGACTAAATCATGGTGGCTGTATAGAAAGGTTGTACACACATTCAACAAGTTTCTTATTACCTTTCTAAAGATGGCAAATGTGTTCACACTGCAGGTGCAAAACATTATTGTCATGAGGCTTCATAGTTCTCTCCATCCTTGGCTAAGGTAAAAACCTTGAGGAGATGCAAGAGGGTAGAATTTGTAATGTCCTTTTTTAGGATAACAAGTGAATTTGAGACCATTACCTTGAATTCTCTATTTTTACTATGACTACAATGTATGATATCACCTATAACTTATGTAATTTATAAGATAGGATAGTTGTTCTCATCAATATCACTGCTATCTCCATTTGGACAATAAGATATATGCCAAGTAAACTGATCTTATATATTTGCACTTAGTGCAATAAGATGATCTCTGTTATATCTGATATGATTGATTGAATACGCAAGATGATCTTGATGTTCAATAGCGTTCTCTGATTTGGGGATGCTATAATCTTGTCTTATAATCACTTATAGTGAATGAATTGCTGTCTCTAGTACAATCTCTCAAATCATGCAATTGATTACCACTTATTTCTTATAGCAGTACTTGCTGTGTCTGTTATGTCGATATGCTTGTGCAATTTCTGAATAAGCTGCTATGTCTGATATAATCCTTAAATATATGCAATGCATGAAATGTTAATATCGCTTATAGCAATATGGTTGCTACTTCAGATATGGAGTTATAATCTTGCAACAAGTACTGATTCTGTTTCTCATATGTCCGAGTAATCCTTGCAACAATGGTGCTGTCTCTGATCTTGCTTTGTATGTATGCAACCGGTAATGCCAATAAGGCAATTGCTCAATTGAGCAGATCCAAAAAAGGATAAAAGGAAGAGATAATTGATAAGTAGGAGATATTTAAGGAAGAGATAAGTTTCCATTGACGATAGATTGAATGTGTTTGAACTTGCTCTTATATCTCCCAAACCGAAAGGATGGCATCTTTTAGAATTCAATAAGACACCTCTCTTCTAATTGAACTTCTTCAAAACTACTAAAGATTTGCTTCATCAAGGAATAATGATTTACCATAATCACTGCTATCCTAAGGCATAACAATTGTTCTTGCAATTGCTACCTTTGGTACCATAAAATGTGCCTTTTCATAACCCAATTATAATCACTGTCATAAATATAGATTATTCTTACGTTCCTGTAATGTCCCCGTTTTTAGACTTAAGGGATTAGCTTGGTTTGGCAACCCTCACAGGCTATTCAGGCGATCAGAGGGGGTCAGATGGTGGAGCCAGCATTGGGATTCCATTCTGGAGGTTTAGATTATCAGGTCTGCTCTTCGTTCGGATCATTTTGGTCAATTTACTATTGTTAGTAAGTGGTATTTTGGGTATGGCCAAGATTAGCAGAGTGTCTGCACGGACTGTCAGATGTCTCAGGATCGAGTTTCAGAGAATCTGCAGTTTGAGAGACTTACTATTTTAGTAAGTCTATTTTTAGCAATGGCTATTTCTAGCAGGGCAGTGCCTATTCCTGGTTGGGCAGTTGGATCTGGGCTTTGTCAGAAATTTGTTGATCTCAATTAGATTTTCCCTGTGGCTTATATTTTAAATGTTGTTATTAAATTAAATTATTTTGATTTAATTTAATAACTTACGACTTTATAACTTTATGTTATAAAGTGGAGTTATATTAAAAGCCAATTAAGTGAAAAATAATGTAAAATGCTTTTTCCAAAAAGCCTATATATTCTACTCGAAAAAGCACTTTACTCATCCATTATTGAAATCATTTTTTATTAAAGTTCGTGAAGAAGACAAACCTGGCTAGGGTTTTGAGAACTAATTCCTCATCTCGTGATTTGAGCCATTGCCTGTTAATGATGAATTTCACAACTAATTATTTCTGAGATCACAGTTCGTTGCTGTTGTATATCGGATTGGTGAAAGTTTCAAATCTGAAGTTCAAGTTTGCTGATGAAATTGTGTTTGCTAATTCAACACAGAACTTCTGAAATAATATTATTGGAGGTTGATATATTTTTTCCTGGTTATCAAAAGTAATTGTAAGAGAAGTATTATCGATTTTCTTTGAAAGATTGTTATGCAATCTTTCATGCTGCATTAATACATTGGTGGGAGGCGCATTGTTGACAGCAAAACCCCTATTTGCTGCTGGCGTCCACTTCTGTTTGGCACGTGAGAGTGAAGAGGTTTGGCGGCAGCAGATTTCTGTGCCACGTATTGACTCCAGCAGGGCCGTGAGACCCACTTTTCTGGGACGGCATTCATTGTTTGGCAGTTCCGCACTGCTAAAGTGCAGTCGCGTGAGGCAAAGGAGGGGTCGTGACTCATTTCCTGGTCACGTGAAATACACAGCAGGGCCGTTTGGCTTCATTCTGGGCTGGCATACAATTTCTGGCCTAGACCTGGACTATTCTGAGCAGTCACATGTGATGTTCACAGGGTGGTCACTTAATATCAAGGAATAGTGACAGCAGAAAAGGATGGCGACTATACTTGCAAGGAGACATGACAACACAGGAAGATTTTCGGGTGATACAGGTGCCATTGGAATTTTTGCAGAACATGTTATTTATGAAATTTAATTAAAATAAGCTTTTATAGTAATTAATGTTTAAGAGCATGCTTTGTCTGAATGGGATAATCGAAGATTGGTGAATATATTTTCAGAATTCATTGTTTGCAAGATTATTATTGAGATATATTTGTAATCATTTCAATATTATTAATAAACATTCAAGAAGAGCAATTTCGGCCCTTCACAATGGTATCAGAGCTTTCTTCCTGCCATCCTGTGGGGTCTGGATTCATTTTTATTCAGAAGTTTTTTAATAGTGATCAGCACTTCTATTTTCTCTAGCCATGGATAAATACAGGAGATCCAGTTCCGGAAGTCGTCATAGTAGTAAGGGAAATAGAGCAGAATTAAATGCTTCAGTAGAAAGCATGGAGAGACTTAGACTGCATCAGCAGAGATTGGCAGAGAGTTTGTCGGATCCAGTTACAGTAGATAGGGCAGCGAGATATATAGTCTCTGCCTTTAGAAGGCCGACATCTAGTTTGCAGGGGAGAAAGCTGGAGTTTTCTCCGACAGTAATCCATGATGCTGATGTTCCTACATCTAGTTCAGCACCTGCTATTCCCATCCACAATGGTGGTGATGGATTTATTGCACAGGAGTCAATGGATGTTTCAGTGCCATTGGTTGACAGCAGTGTTGAGCATCACCGGGTTGAGGCTCCCAGAGCAGTCACTACGGATTGTACGGAGGCAGCTGATGTTGCAGTTATCATTGAGTGTTCAGATTCTTTCATGGAGGGAGTGATTATTGGAGATGTTTATGTCAGCTGATGTTTATGTTAATCGATTACCAATTTGAATCATATAATGCTTGAGGTCTTCAGAGATAATCATTATTAGAATATTATTTTATTACTATTTAATGGTCATCTTTGTATAATATGTAAATTATGTAGATAAGATCGTTTTTTCAATCTTCTTCAATTTCTTATTAGAAACTTTCTACTTTTGTATTCTTGTACATTCTATATAATGATCCTTCTGATCATTTGTTAATACAACAACAATTTTTTTACCAATTACATATCAGTAATATGGTATCAAATGGGGATTAAGAAATTTTCTTTTCTAAAAATTTCAATTTTCAAAATTTTTTTAAAGATTTTTTAAATCATTTGCTGGGTCGATTTCTCTTGCAAGATCTCAAGAACACCTATATTGCCCATGTTTTTTTTTCCGTGGCTCGTTTATGCCTGTAGTTCCGTCAAAGGCTCTTTTGGCATCTTTGGCAGCTTCCCTGCTGCCCTTACTGGTTCAAATCGACCATTAACGTGGTCGTTCAAGCATTTAAACCTGCTTGCATGCAATGGGATTTTTTTCTTCTTTCACAGCATCAACGGGCTTTCATCTTTTTTTTGCCCTCAATCAACACACATTCTGGTTCTGTGGAGCCATTCTTTTCTTGCTCGAACTTCTACCCGTACGACCTACATCCTCCTATGCCACGCAAATTTTTTTGTGATTTTTGGTTTTCTTTTTTCCGGCATCAACTAGGATTTTCGACCTCTACAGATTTTTAACTGGGCAACTAGGGCACGACTGCAATTTTTTTACGACCTATGGTATTTGCAACTTCGACTAGGGTTTTCCTTCAATTTAAGTTGAAAAATTATTTTGATTACAGATTCCTTGTGGGTTTTTTGAGAGCTCTTCTGGGTCTTCGTCAAATTTTTCTGTCTAATGAATTTTTTTCTCAAAATTTGTTCCAATTGTACTTCATTTCTTGAAGTTTGTACTGACATCTACCTCTTTTTTCTGCATTGGAAATTGTGTTTCAGATTTTGTGCTATCACCTCTTCTTTGTTTTCCATTTTCCATATCACCTCTTCTTTGTTTTCCATTTTCTGTGAATTGGGAAACGTGCAAGATGGCGTCATTGACCAACTTAATGTTGGAAGGCAGTCAAAGATTCAACAGCGAAAATTATTACACCTGGAAGCAACGCATGTTGACAATCTTCAAATATTGTCACCTTGATGATCTTGGTTTGGGAACATAGACTCCTACCACAGCCGCATCAGACCACGACAAGTTTGATGATCGGAATCGAGAAGTTGTCATGCTTCTCAAGTTCTTTGTCACAGATGACAAATTGTCTTAGATTCCTTTTGGCAAGTCAGCATCAGAAATCTAGAAGCATCTAAAGGAATTATATGAGACATCCAACAAGAGCCAAGCGTTCTTCCTGAAAAACTAGTTGTTCTCCATCATGATGTCATGATGGATGAACGTATGTCCTTACAGGAGCATCTCACAAAGATAAGGACATCCGAGATCAACTCGAAGCTATTGGTCAAAAAATGGAGGAAGAAGATATGGTAGTCATCACCTTGAAGAGTCCACCTAAATCTAAAGAGCACTTCATCAAAACTCTCAACATTACTTCAACTAATGTTGATCTGAAATTTCCAAAGTTGTGCACCAAACTCCTATAGCAAGATCGTTGGAAACAACAGTTTGGTAGCAGTGCCACTTTGTCCTCCTCAGAGCGGGCCTTTGCAGCCAAATCCTTTCACAAGGATAAAGGCAAATCTCAGTCATCTCAGTAGAAGGGCTCCAATTAGTCTCAGGATGGTTCAAAGAAGAAGGTTCAGTGTAACTATTGTTATAGATATGTCCATATGCTCAAGGATTGTCGCAATCGTTTGGCTTCCGAATAGCAGAAGCAAGGAGGGTCTCAGCCTAAAGCCAAAGTTGTTGAGCACACAACATAATAATAATAATTTAACAATGTAACATCACCCAAAATACAAATCGGATAACTCTGTAAAGAGACCCAAAACAACCACTCACCCAAACTCCTGTACTGAATCTGTCTTTGCCCGGATCCTGAAAGAAGTGAACTTCAAGATCATCAAAAACCAAGATGTATGGGAGACTCAAATCCCACACACTGAACTCCCCCTATGCTCCCAACTGATCTGTACTAAGTGTGTAGACCATTTGCACAACAGTGATGAATACCCCTAAACAAAGCTGTATCAGGACCCGAATATCCACACACTGCATAATCTCTGCAGTCACCATAACTCTGCAAGTCACCTGCTACTGACTTGCAGCCAAAACTCCCATCAACTACTGATGGCGAGAACCCATCCCATAATGGATGATAAGGACTAGGAGCCAAACTACCCTTGCGAGAGATGAAATCTTCTACCTATGGGTCGAAAAAAAAATGAACATGCCCCACTGTATACAGCCGGTCGGAAACCCCAATCTCTGTCAATAGCTCATCATTACCAAACTGGGGGTCATGAGATGGCTCCAATCTCTGACTCCGCATAACTGTAGGCTGGGTAGGCCCCTGAGCAACTCTCTCAACAAACCCAACCTCGAAATCCCTGTGGGGAAGCATTGTAGATAGAGTCTCCACAATCTTCCCTACCAACCTCCAAATAGCACAAGAGCCTCGAAGGAGAGTACCCTTAGACACTCTATAAGAATCCTGTCGCACATCTACACTCTCAAGTAAATACTCCATAAATGACTCGGTGCAATAGAAATTATATGTGGAAGCATCAACTTGCTCCCCTGCAATCCACAGCTGATCCCTCTGAAAATGTGGCACAACCAACTGTGCCATGCTATCAGCTATGTGAGATGATGAAATAGATTCACTCCCAGCTAAGGGAAGCAAATCAACCTGAGAGCTCGACTCCACTGGTACTTCTACCTCATCCGAACCAAGACCTCCCATATCCTGAACATGTGTGTCTACCACATCATCATGTTCCTCATCACCACTCGTAAGAGCAAACTCACCACCAACCACCTCAATGTGTAATCGAACTGGGTTTGGGGCTAGTGTGGACCGCAAATGCTCCAACTCCACGGTCACCTCCTCTAACTGGATCTACGACTCTTGAAGGGCCCGCTGAGTGTCCTCTAAAACCTCAGTAGTCGCTGTGAGCTCCTGGGTAAGCTCACTCACCTCCTCTCTGTCCATTAGTGCCTCATAAGCTATACTCCCCCACTCCACCAGGTGATCTCGATCGGCTACCATCTATAAGTAGTTATGTCTCAAAATCTTGACAGCCTCACGCAAAGTATGAATCTCTGTCAATGAGAGGTAACCACCACTGGCCTCATCTGTCATAGGAGCACCCCAACCATAAACAGCCAACAACTGACGAGCGACATCAAAATGCTCGAGAGTAGAAGTAATATCTCTCTCATCAACTCGCAACTGGCTAGTCACATGATGACTCTGCACAACAGGCCTCCTACGAACAACCTCAAACGCACTGTCTACACTATGAGAGGAAGCTATATCCAACAAACTCCCCTCAAGATCACCGTCTCTTTGTGTACTTTCATCTGAGTACACATCAACAAACTGAGTACAGGCATCGGACACATCCTCATCTAAACCCGAGGAAGCTGCTGCTGAATCTAACTAAGCACAATCTCCAACTACCTCGTCGTCTGCAACCATCTGACAATCCAGATCCTGAGACACATCCTCATGAGTTACCAAAGAAGTAACCCCGTCTCTAAAAGTGGAAGCCCTGGCTGTAACAAACTCCTACCACTCATAAGCTTCCCTGTCCTCATCTATGAGTCCCTGTAACACAAAATCCTGGAACCCACCATCACCATATGAAAACGCTGAATCTACACCCAAAGTCAAATATAGAAAGCCACAAACACTATAGCACTCATTGTCCTCGCTCTCAGCATCGAAGATATCTACAATGCTAGTGTCCACATCATCTATCTGCATCTCCTCTACTAACTCTGGCTGCAAACACGACTCAATGTCGTCATGTGAATCAACTATACAGTGGCATGAAACTACATCGCCCAAATAAACTGTAACACTCCCATCCTGAGTGTCATCACCAGAAAGCTCCATGCACACATACTCAACACAGGAAGAAACCACTGTCTCCTGTACTGATCCCACACTGCGACTGCTATCATATATCTCTAAGCTGTCAGAGCTCATACCCTCCTCGCAGTCATCACCCAACATCTCACAGGGGGTGTCATCTCCAATGCAACTCACAGCATCCTCAAAAGTGTCATCAAATGTGTCTATACTATCAGCTCCCACATCTCCTGTTGAAATCTCAACTGCTAACACGTGACTCTACACACATGACTCAATGTCAGGTTGTGCACCAATAATGCTGGAGCACAAACTGTCATCAACTGACCCTGCTGTAATGCCCAAATCACCAACCTCACCACTAGGAGACTCCGTACATGCCTCGGTCCTATCTGAGGAAGCAACTACCTCCTGAACTGGAGCAACACTACTACAGCTGACATAAACATCTCCAATAATAACTCCCTCCATGAAAGGGTCTGAACACTCAGTGATAACTGCAACATCAGCTGCCTCTGTACAATCTGTAGTGACTTCTCTGGGAGCATCAACCCGGTGATGCTCAGCACTGCTGTCATCCAATGGCACTGAAACATCCATTGGTTCCGGTGCAATAAATCCATCATCAGCACTGCGAATGGGAATAGCAAGTGCTGAACTAGATGTAGGAACATCAGCATCACGGACAACTGTCAGAGAAAACTCTAGCCTTCTCCCCTACAAACTTGATGTCGACCTTCTAAAGGCAAAGACCATATATCTCACTACCCTATCTACTGTAACTGGATCCGACAAACTCTCTACCAATCTCTGCTGATGCAGTCTAAGTCTCTCCATGCTTTCTACTAAAGCATTTAATTCCGCTCTATTTCCCTTACTGCTATGACGACTTCCGAAACTGGATCTCCTGTATTTATCCATAATTAGGAAAAATGGAAGTGCTGATCACTTTTAAAATACTTCAAAAAATAAATGAATCCAGACCCCACAGGATGGCAAGAAAAATGCTCTGATACCACTATGAAGAGCCCAGCTGGCTCTCTTGTACAATCTAACTCTTAACTTAATTTTAATAGCTCTTCTAAATTTCTTACGAAATATATTGAAATTAATTAGCATCAGATATGAATTTAAAAGATACTTTTCAGATCTTAACCTCTTGATAATAAATCAATAGTCAAATATTTACCCTCAAATTACTCATAGAAAATCAGAATTGATCAACTATCAATTTAACTTCAAATTACATGCAATTAAAAACAAATCTGGGCACCTTTAATAACTTAATACTTGACACCACTGGCTGGAAATCAAAACGCAGCCTGTATCATATTCATGTGCTGCCAAAGAATGACATCAACCTCTTTAACCTGCCTGTTGCTTGCAACTATTTGAAACGCAGCTCCAGAATGATCAAACCTGCCTCACGTCAATGAGACAATACATCAGCGAGCTGAAACTCTCTGCAGATCCGTACAGCACCAGCATTAAGACTGTACGGCTGGCATTAATTACCACTGTAACTTCCATTCAACACACAGCATGCTAAAGGAAAAACGCAGCTTCCAAAGACTACTGCAAATTCGTTCATACAAATTTAGATTCTCAGTAAACACTCCCAAATAAATCCAGTATACATCAACACTAGATTAAAATTCAAAATCAATTCTACAGTTGCAAAATTCACCATCAACCTGTAATGGCTCAAATTGTCAGAAGAGGAATCAGCCCTCAAAACCCTTGCCGGATTGTCTCTCTCACAAACTTCAATAAAATCATAATTCAACAATGGATAATTTTCCTTTCACAAAGCATTGCTTTTAAAATTCAAAAGTGTCTTCTCTCACACACTTTTCACTTAAAACACTTTTTATACTTAGGCACATATTGAATAATATAATTTATTAATTCATTTGGCTCCAAAAAAAAGCCTTTTCACCAATATCATGAAAATATGACACGCAAGGACCCTGTTTCTTGTGCCCAAGATTTAAAACTTTTCATCTTGGTTCCAACGAGCTATAACACTAAGGTATCTAGCATATAATACCAACAAAAATGGCAACCTTAGCAAATTTAATTAAATAATAATATAAACCACCTGTCTTGCGAAAGCAACTGAAGAAGCGTCTGAATCGAAATCTGTCTGAACAGGATTGATCCAGATGATGAAAGATGATAAATGAACTTGACGGGGTGACTTACTAAAAATAGACGCTCTCTCCAAGATTCTTGGAGCCCAAACCGAAAACCAGAAATGAAAACCGAGATCATACAACTCCTCTAACTCATCTGAGCTCATCGGAACTATCCATTGACTTACTATAAATAGTAAGTTCACACCAAAGACCCTCTAAACACCTCGCCAGACCACGAGGATCACAATAATGACCTGGCACCATCAAATCAATGATCTGCAAAAAAATGGGGACATTACAGAGGATCTCAACCTAAAGCCAATGTTGTTGAGCACACAGAGCAAAAAGAATTTGCCTTCTTTGCCTTCATGGCTAAAAGACCTGCAGACCATGTGAAATCTTCCGCCTAGTATACAGATTTTGGTGTTTCTCGGCATTTCACTCACAGGCGTGATTGATTTATAGAATTTTCTTCCTATACTGATTCAGTCATGTTTGGAGGAGGTGAAGAGTATAGCATTGTCGGCAAGGGCAATGTTCAAATACAATCTAGTGGGAGGAATCTCATATTCCTCAATGTATATTATGTTCTTGGCATGGAACTAAACCTACTCTCAGCGAGTCAGATCATGCGGCATTCTCCTCAACTTGATGTGGTATTCAGTGCACACAAGTGTTCGATTGTTGATCGTGCGACACGCACTATTGTAGCTGTTGGCATTGAGGATCATGGTCTATACAAACTTTGTAATGTCCCCGTTTTCCATACCTTTGGGATTAGCTTAGTTTGGCGACCCTCGTAAGCTAATCAGGTGATCAAAGGGGGTTAGTTGGCAGAGCCAGTGATTGGATTCCATTCTGGAGGTTCTGGTTGTCAGGTCTGCTCTTCGTTTGGGTCAGATTGGATGACTTACTATTTTTAATAAGTGGTATTTTGGGTATGGCCTGGTTTAGCAGGGTGTCTGCACAGTGTTATCAGATGTTTCAAGATCGTTTATTAGGGATCTCCAATTTGAAAGACTTACTATTTATAGTAAGTCTATTTTTGGCAGATGGCTATTTCTGGCAAGGCAGTTTGAGCTCGAGGCTCTGTTGTCAGAAGTTAGTTTGTTTCAGTCAGATAGATTCAATGGCTTCAAATTTTAATTGTCGTATTTAAATTAAGTTATTTTAATTTAATAATTTTATGACTTTATAACTTTAATGTTATAAAATGATGTGTTGAAGAAGCTACTTAAGTGAAAAAAGTAAAGTTGAAGCTTTTTCAAAAAGCTTATATATTCAACTCGAAAAAGCACTTTACTCACCTATTAATCATTTGATAAAAAATTGTGTTTTGAGAAGTGGAGAAGAAAGGCTAGGGTTTGAGTATTGATTCCTCATTTTTGCAATTTGAATCATCACTGATTGATGATGAATTTTGCCACTGAAATTCTGAATATTTAGTTCTGATTTTGGGAATGGAATTTGATGCTAATGTATATCAAATTGTGAAGAGTTCTTCAATTGTTGTTGTTCAAAGATATTCTTCATCAAGTTCGATTTTCTTCTAGAGATTCAGATAATTGCCAGGAAGGCTGTTATATCTTCCCAGTGGCTGCAATTGGAAGTTGGTGAGCATTGGCAGCATTGTCCAGTAAATTTATTGATATTCTGGACTGCGTTTTGCGCTGGAGGGCTGCGTTACCTTTCATATTGGCTGCGTGAGGTGTTTTGAAGGTTGTGTTTCCTTTCATATTGGCTGCATGAGGTATTTGAAGGTTGTGTTTTCTTCTAGAACTGGCTGCGTGACTTGTTGAGAGCTGCAATTCATCAATTGGAGGTTGCGTGGTGTATTCCTTGCCTCACGTGGACTCCTAGAGGATGGTCTTACATTTTTTAAAAGCTGCAACTTCAATAATTAAAGATCATTCAATTTATCAAATAGTCATCCAAATTGCCAGGTGCCAATAGCAATTATATATATAATTTGATATTTATGAGAAATGATAAATCTTTAGAATTGAGTTTTTAAGATTATTTGGAATTGTTAGGTTTATGTTATTCACTCCTGAAGAGAAAATTTCAAAGAAAAAAATCAAATATTATCAAAACGAAACACAATTCGCAAACGATTCAGTATCTTCAACAAAGAGCCAAGCAAGCTCTTTACAGTGATATTAGAGCTTGCATACTAAGTGTTTGACAAAATGTCAAACATATAAAGGTGAAGCAATTTGGTGTTTGTCAAAGTTAGAAGCAACAGGGGTTCTTACAGTGGTATCAGAGCTTGCATGCTAAATGTTTGACAAAATGTCAAACATATAAAAGTGAAGCAATTTGGTGTTTGTC
The DNA here is from genome assembly GCA_027943335.1 of Chamaecyparis obtusa. Classification (NCBI taxonomy): domain Eukaryota; kingdom Viridiplantae; phylum Streptophyta; class Pinopsida; order Cupressales; family Cupressaceae; genus Chamaecyparis; species Chamaecyparis obtusa. The sequence goes on from BSBK01001708.1 coordinate 1,044,421, forward strand.
AAAGTTAGAACCAACAAAGGTTCTTACAGTGGTATCAGAGCATGTTTCCTGCCATCCTGTGGGGTATGAAATTCATTATTATTTCAGATCTGATGTTATATTCGGAGTGACCAGCACTTTCGCATTTTCTAGCTATGGACAAATACAAAAGGCCTAGTTCTGAGAGTCGGCGTAGCAGTGTGCAAAAAAGAGAGGAAATAAATGCCTTGATGTAAAGTATGGAGAAACTTAAGCTTCATCAACAAAGGTTGGCAGAGAGCTTGTCGGATCCAGAGATAGTTGAGTGGGCAGCGAGGTATATGGTTTCTGCTTTTAGAAGGCCGACATCGAGATTGCAGGGAAGAAGGCTTGATTTTTTCCCGACAGGTGCCCATGATGCAGATGTACCTATATTTAGTACGGCACTTGCTAGTCCTATCCGCAGTGCTGATGATAGACTTATTTCACAAGGACATGTGGATGTATCAGTGCCCTTGGTGGACAGCAGCACTGAGCTTCAGTAGGTTGAGGCTCCCAGAGTAGTTGCTACAGTTAGTTCAGAGGCAGCTGATGTTGTAGTTGTCACTGAGTGTTCAAACTCTTCCGAGGAGGGAGTTGTTATTGGAGACTTTTATGTCAGTTATCGTAGTGTTGCTCCAATACAGGAGGCAGTTGCTTCCTCATATGGAACCGATGCATGCATGGAGTCACCTAGCTACAATGTTGGTGATCTGGGCATTATAGCGGAGTCGGTAGATGGTGGTTCATGCTCCAGCATTATTGGTGTACAGCCTGACGTTGAGTCATGTGTGCAAAGTCACGTGTCAACAATTGAGGCTTTAATAGGAGATGTGGATGTAGATAGTATGGACACTTCTGATGATACATTCGATGATGCTACGAGCCGCACTGGGTATGACACCCCTTGTGAGATGTCGGGTGATGACTCCGAGGAGGTTTTGGATGAGTCCCAGGATCGATGTTTACAGGATCTTACTATTGAGGTGGACGTTGAGACATGCGAGGAGATTGATTTTGCGAGGGCTTCCATTTCTTCGGATGAGTTGGTTGAGGTACATAGTAGTTGTATCTCGGATGCAGAGTTGTGCGGGGATGATAGCTCATGTATGAGCGATCTTGTGGTGAGCAATTCTAATTCAGGTTCCTATCACAATGTAGTTAATGGAACAAAGAGCTTGCATAGGAGGCAAGGCTTACATAGGCATCATGTGTCTAGTCAGCTGAAGGTGAATGACAAAGACATCTCTTCAACTATTGACCATTATGATACAATTCGTTAGATGTTGGCCGTATCTGGTTGGGGTGCTTCTATGTTAGATGAGCATGGTGATAGTAGTCTTTCCCTAGCAGAGGTTCATGCGCTTCGAGAGGCTATTAGGGTCTTAAAGCATAATTATTCACAGTTAGTCGCTGACAGGGATTACCTTCTGGAGTGGGGGAGTACCTGTTATGAGACATTGTTAGGGAAAGAGGAGGAGGTAGTTGATCTCACCCACGCGTTAGAGGTGACTGTGGACTCACTACAATGTACCCAGTTGGCTTTCCAAGAGTCACGGTCACGATTAGAGGAGGTGACCGTGGAGTTGGAGCATGTTCGGTCCACACCAACCCCAAACCTAGTTCGGTTGCACATTGAGGTGGTTGGTGGTGAGTTTGCTTCTACGGTTGGGGATGAGGGACATGATGATGTGGCAGACACATCTGTCCAGGATATGGGTGCAGTAGGTACGGATGAGGTAAGAGTATCAGTGGAATCAAGCTCTCATGTTGATTTGCTTCCTTTTGCTGGAAGCGAATCTATTTCTTCATCTCATATAGCTAATAGCATTGGACAATTGGTAGTGCCACATTTTCAGAGGGATCAGCTGTGGGTCGCAGAGGAGCAGGTCGATGCTTACACATAAAATTCCTACTGCACAAAGTCCTTCATGGAGTATCTATTGGAGAGTTCGGATGTGCGAGAGGATTTATACAGTGTCTGAAGGTACTCTCATCCAAGGCTCTCGTGCTATTCGGAGGTTGGTGGGAAAGATTGTAGAGACTCTATTTACTATGCTTCCGCACAGGGATTTCGAGGTTGGGTTTGCTGAGAGGATTGCTCAAGATCCTGCCCGACCGATAGTTCGAAGTCAGAGATTGGAGCCATCTTCTGATTCCCAGACTGATACTGATGAGCCCTTGACAGAGATTGGGAGTTTTTATCAGCATTATACTGTGAGGAGTGCTCATCACTTTTTGTTTGACCCACAAGTAGAGCATTTGGTTTCGCGTCGGTGTGGGTTGGCTCTAGTTTCATACCATCCATTATGGAATGGGTTAGCTCCATCTTGTGCAGATGGGATCGACAATTGCAAGTTAGATTGCTTGCAGTATCCACACACCCGGGACAGTTTATCAGAGGTTAGAGTTGGTAATAGTGATTCAGGTACATTTGGTCATTATCATCTTCTCAGTGCAGTTGGGTGTGAGTATCAATTAGACAGGGACTCAAGTATTGACAAAGTTGATGTTTTAGTTGGGTTGAGTTCCGCTGAGTTGTTTACTCCATCGGCACCTACAATTGGTCTTCAGATGATGTTGTCAATGATGTCAGTTGTTTGGGTATTGAGTGCAGTTTCTCAGTTGTTGATGTTTGTACTGTTGATGCTGATGATTTCTCCACAGGAGTATGGTGAGGATCGGGACATTACTCATGACCATCCTTGGGATTCGGGTGGACTGTGATGTTGCTTGTTTTTCCTGATTGCTTGAGGACAAGCAATCTTGGGAAGGGAGGACTGTAATGTCCCCATTTTTCAAACCTTTGGGATTAGCTTAGTTTGGTGACCCCCGTAAGCTAATCAAGTTATCAGAGGGGGTCAGTTGGCAAAGTCAGTGATTGAATTTCATTTTGGAGGTTCTAGTTGTCAGGTCTGCTCTTTGTTTGGGTCAGATTGGACGAATTACTATTTTTAGTAAGTGGTATTTTGGGTATGGCCTGGTTTAGCAGGGTGTCTGCACAGTGTTATCAGATGTTTCAGGATCGTTTATTAGGGATCTCCAGTTTGAGAGACTTACTATTTATAGTAAGTCTATTTTTGGCAGATGGCTATTTCTGATAGGGCAGTTTGAGCTCGAGGCTCTGTTGTCAGAAGTTAGTTTGTTTCAGTCAAATAGATTTAGTGGCTTCATATTTTAATTGTCGTTATTAAATTAAGTTATTTTAATTTAATAACTTTGACTTTATAACTTTAATGTTATAAAATGATGTTGTGTTGAAGAAGCTACTTAAATGAAAAAAGTAAAGTTGAAACTTTTTCAAAAAGCTTATATATTCAACTCGAAAAAGCACTTTACTCACCTATTGATCATTTGATAAAAATTATGTTTTGAGAAGTGGAGAAGAAAGGCTAGGGTTTGAGGACAGGCTAGGGTTTGAGGACTGATTCCTCATTTTTGCAATTTGAATCATCACTGATTGATGATGAATTTTGCCATTGAAATTCTAAATATTTAATTCTGATTCTGGGAATGCAATTTAATGCTAATGTATATCAAATTGTGAAGAGTTCTTCAATTGTTGTTGTTCAAAGATATTCTTCATCAAGTTCGATTTTCTTCTAGAGATTCAGATAATTGTCAGGAAGGCTGTTATATCTTCCCAGTGGCTGCGATTGGAAGTTGGTGAGCATTGGCAGCATTGTCCAGTAAATTTACTAATATTCTGGACTGCGTTTTGTGCTGGAGGGCTGCATTACCTTTCATATTGGCTGCATGAGGTGTTTTGAAGGCTGTGTTTCCTTTCATATTGGCTGCGTGAGGTATTTGAAGGCTGCGTTTTCTTCTAGAACTGGCTGCGTGACTTGTTGAGAGCTACAATTCATCAATTGGAGGCTGCGTGGTGTATTCCTTGCCTCACGTGGACTCCTAGAGGATGGTCTTCCATTTTTTAAAAGATGCAACTTCAATAATTGAAGATCATTAAATTTATCAAATAGTCATCCAAATTGCCAGGTGCCAATAGCAATTATATATATAATTTGATATTTATGAGAAATGATAAATCTTTAGAATTGAGTTTTTGAGATTATCTAGAATTGTTTAAATTGTTAAGTTTATGTTATTCACCCCTGGAGAGAAAATTTCAAAGAAAAAATCAAATATTATCAAAATGAAACACAAAATTTGCAAACAATTCAGTATCTTCAGCAAAGAGCCAGGCAGGCTCTTTACAATGGTATCAGAGCTTGCATGCTAAGTGTTTGACAAAATGTCAAACATATAAAAGTGAAGCAATTTGGTGTTTGTCAAAGTTAGAACCAATGGGGGTTCTTACAGACTTGCAGATACGGGTGATTCTCTCGAGCATGCCTTCGCAGTAAAATCATCTTCTATCAATAGTCTCTGGCATCAACGATATGGTCACCTAAACATTCATTATCTTTCTTAGCTTGTTCGGGAAGATTTAGTACATGACCTACCTGAAATTCAAACTCAGAATCAGCGAGTTTGTGGAGCTTGTCAAGCTAGGAAGCAACACAAGACACCATTCAAGGATGGTGACTCATGGCGAACCTCTAAGGTACTACAATTGGTCCACGTTGATGTATGTGGTTCGATGAATACTTCTTCTATTACTGGGTGCAGGTATTTATTGCTTTTTGTTGATGATTTAAGTCGTAAAATGTGGGTGTACTTTCTTAGACAGAAATCAGATATGTTTACTGTAGTTCAGAAATTTAAGGCCTTAGTAGAAAAAGAGTTTGGTTGTTCTATTCTAACTCTTAGGTATGATAATGGGGGGTGTTTTGTTCTACTACTTTCTCCACTTTTTGTGATACACATGGCATAAAATGTCACTTAACCACACCATACACCCCTCAACAAAATAGCGTTGTAGAACATCACAACCGCACTATTACAAAAATGGCTAGATCAATGATGGAACACATAAATGTTCCTAAGAAATATTGGGCAGAAGCAGTGTTTACTGCGGTCTATCTTCTTAATTGATCTCCCACACATGCTATTAAGGGGAAGACTCTTGAGGAAGCCTAGACTGGTCGCAAATCCAGGATTAGCCATTTGAAAGTTTTTGGCTCTTTAGCAAATGTATGGATTCCAGATGCCAAGCACTCCAAGTTGGATTCCAAGAGTCAGAAGCTTATGTTTACAAGATACAATGACAACCATAAGGCTTACCGGTTGATTGATGTAGACTCTGATCATCTTATCTTTAATCGCGATGTTGTCTTTGATGAAGAATGAGGACCATTTCAGCTTTCCTCATCTGAGTAGAATTCTGAGGATCAAACTTTGAAGGCTTCTGATTTGGGTGTCTATCTTCCATTTGGTTCACCTGATGGGAGGGATGATGCAGATTATGTATTTGATGATGCACTACCTGAATTTCCTCTGAATGATGCTAATCTTCCACCTGTTCCAGATCCTCTTCCACCTCCAGCTCCAATTATTCCTCCTCTATCTGACATTGGCACATCTAAGGCCTAAATGGTGGGCTAAGACCATCAGTGATCTTCATCTTGATGAGCTCATTGAGGGTAGATCTTCTCAAAATAAGGGCAAGCAGCGAAATATAGTTAACTTTTCTCTCATGGTCAATATTCATAGTGTTTATGAGCCTCAAATATTTGCGGAGGCAAAAGGGATTCCAGAGTGGGAATAGGCAATGGATGCAGAATACCAGAGCCTTCTGAAGAACAACACCTAGGTTCTCTCTGATCTTCCTCTAGGCAAGAAGCCCATTAACTGCAAATGGGTGTATAAGGTCAAGTATCATGCAGATGGTACCTTAGATAAATACAAGGCTGGATTAGTTGCTCAAGGATTCACACAAAGGGAGGGCATTGACTATGAGGAGACTTTTGCTCCTACTGCCAAGATGAGTACAATTCGTCTTCTTCTCACCATTGCAGCTCAGTTTGGATGGAAAGTCCATCAAAAGGATGCTAAGACTGCCTTCCTCAATGGTGAGTTGCAGGAAGAAGTCTACATGACGCAACCTCCTGGTTTCAAGGTTGTCAGCAAAGAACAAGTATGTCCACTCAAGAAAGCACTCTATGGACTCAAACAGGCTCCTCCAACATGGTACATCAAGATTGATCAGTACTTGGTTGCTTATGGTTTTCAGCGTAGCCCTTCTAACAGTAATATGTATATCAAACACTTTGGTGATGATGTTCTCCTTGTTGTCTATGTGGATGACTTGATCATTACTAGCAATTCAGCACATTTGATTGCTGAAATCATACAAGACCTTTGCAAGGATTTTGACATGACAGATTTGGGGCTTCTCCATTATTGTTTAGGTATTGAGGTTTGGAAGACTGATGATGGCATTTTTATTTCCCAGTCTAAGTATGCTAGGACCTTGCTTGACAGGTTTCGAATGCAGGATTGTAAACCTGCCTCCACGCCTATGGAGAAAGGACTGAAATTGTCAACCAAGTCTGATTCTCCTCCTGTTAATGAAACCACTTTCAGGCAACTAGTGGGCAGTCTCATCTATCTCACTACCACTAGACCTGATCTTAGATTAGCAGTGAACTACATTTCACGCTTCATGACAGCCCCCAAGGTTGATCATTGGGTAGCGGCAAAGCGTGTGTTGTGTTATGTGAAGGGCACCTCTAATTATGGACTTCTTTACACTAGAAGTCATGATCATAAACTCAGTGGGTTCACAGATTCAGATTGGGAAGGTTCGGTTAATATTAAGAAATCAACCTCTAGATATGTGTTCAATTAGTCACCTGGACTAGTAAAAAGTAGCAGGCAGTGTCTCTCTCCTCGACATAAGCAAAGTATCGAGGAGTAGTTAAGGTAGATTGTGAGGCAGTTTGGCTTCGCCAGATGCTTGTGGATATGCAAATATCTCAAGCAAGTCTGACTCCCTTGTTCTCTGATAATCAGGGAGTCCTCAAACTTGCCAAGAATCTGATCTTCCATGAAAGAATCAAACATGTTGATGTTCATTGTCATAACATTTGACAGTTTGTTGGAGACAGATCAATTCAATTGCAGTATGTTACAACTGCGGATCAAACTACTGACATTCTCACCAAGCCTCTCAGTCCAGATAAGTTTGCTAAATTCAGGGGGCAGCTTGGTGTTGTTGACAGATTGACCATTAAGAGAGGGTATTAGAATATTATTTAATGGTCATCTTTGTATAATATGTAAATTATGTAGATAAGATTGTTTTTTTTATCTTCTTCATTCTTATTAAAAACTTTCTACTTTTGTATTCCTGTACATTCTATATTATGATCCTTCCGATCATTTGTTAATACAACAACACATTTTTTACCAATTACTTCTCAGTAATAACCATTACATCTTCATGGGCTTATTAATACTTGATTATCGGTCTTCTCTACTTTTGGTTGATACTTAACATGATACTGAATCATGACAAATCATATGCTTGCAATGTTGTCATCAAATATCAATCGTTATCATGTTTATGTTTTATGATCATTTGGCTCTAATCTTTTGTCAGTATATCTTCAAGTAGAGCTGAGATGCCATGATGATTGTCTACATAGTGAACAGTTGCTTGACATGCATTCTCTATCAAATGTATGTGATTGATCTCCACAGAGTTTATGATGCAATCCTTTTATCAACAATAGTAGTTAATAGATGTTCATGATGTATTGAATGTGACAATCATGTTGTTTCCTTGATGAAGTGTCAATGAAGGTATTGCACCCTTGTACCTTCCCCATATACAAAAGATGGTCTTTATCCAATGTTCTCCTTACTTGGTGTGATGGGCATGTTGCTTACTATCTCTCTTCAAAAAGGTGATCGTTGCCTTGATGGTGTGGATGTAGACATCATTCATCTTGGACTTTGACTTATTCGTATATCTCATAATCTTATTAAGGAAAACAGTCTTATTCAGAAGACTTCACAATTTTCTGGATATCTTATTACTCTAGATATCTATTTGCTATGTATATTTACTTCTAACTACCTACTAACTAGCTATAGGTGCTCAAGGTCTGCCACTCCCTTGACCACAAAAGAATTTTATGTAGAACACAGATTTTAGAGGAGTCACCATCTTTCTCACCTACTTGCTCCCTTGTGCATCGGGCCTGGGTGGACCGTTTCGACCGCTACGTTCCAGTGCTTCCCCCTGCAATCTCGGCCACGCATGCGTCTTCTACACATCCACCTTCCACATCCCCAACACCTTGGGTACTTTCAAGCTTTGACTCGTTCTTATATTCCCTCCATCTGAGGGTCTTTGGTTTGGATCCTCCAATTCTAAGTTCCCTTGAGATGGAAAGATTCTCAACGCAATGGGGTATGTCTGTCAATTCAGGATTCCCTTCTCCGTACTCCTTGTCTGACGTCATCAATATGGACGGTTGTCTTGCTTGGCCAACGGGGTACATTTTGTCAGGAGCAATAACAATTTCAAGGCTTGAGGCTTGAAACTCTTGAGAAACCCTGGTTTCAAAGAGACATATGGGCCCCCCAATTAGTAGGGTGTGTTTTTGATGGAAGGGCTTTGGTCTGTGATGCCCTAGCACATCATTTGCAGAGTTGCCTATTCTTATCAGTTTAAAGCTTATAACTTCTAGTTTTGATTGTGTTTGGCTTTTAGCATCAGATTTAGACAATCTTCAGCAAAATTCTTGCATTTTCCTGAGTATCTTTGAGGCTAGCATAAACAAGGATATGGGTGAGGTCTTAGAGAGCCGTGACACTGGTTTTATGAGGGCTTTGGCAGGGACAGCTAGAGTTGTGAAGGTTTTTTTGAGGTATTTGGGCATTAACATGTACATCACTCACTAGATTCATCTCAGAAAAATAAAGTAAACAGCATCTGAAATTTATATGCAACTTTGGTGTGTTTCTGTATCTTTTTGATATACAAAAAATTCTATAAATTCGTAGAAAAATCAGAAAAATATTCTGATTATAGTTCTGAGCTTGCTCAAGGTTTATCTATTTGCAAATAAATTTTAGAATTTTCTATTGCATATTTTTGGAGATTCTGTTTTTCCATTATCCCTATTTGGGGATATTACACAATTCTTCAACATTCTTCTTGGAATTCCACTTGAATTTACTTAGTAATTGTCTTTTCAACCCCACTAGCAAGTGTCCCTGCTTTACTCTCCTTGATGTCCTCATTTTCTTCTACATATTATCCTTGCCCAACTCTTATTGAGCAGTGCAAAGTCTCCAATGGAAAGCAACAAAAGTCTTTATTTTTTTTCATATACCACAGAAGACTAAAACTGACTATCAACGTTCACAGCAACATAAAACATCGTACATTCAGTGAATTAATGCTTAATCATTCAAGAATCTCAAATGAACTAAACTGATTTCAGCTTTGAGCATTATAATAAAATCTTTCTTTGGTTAAGTAAAGCCACACTTTGTTCCCAATTTAAAATTGTGTTCAATGCTATGCTAAGCATGTCTTGCTTTATTTTTCACTTGAGACTCTCTCAACCTCTCTTGCACTTAGAGATGCATTTGTCTTCTCTTCTTAATGGAATTTGCAACTTAGCAGATTTTAAAATCAATCCATCACGCTCTCTATGTGGCTGTCCCAGCACATCAAAAGAACTATAAAGAAGTAACCAAAATATTTTTCAAGAGCAGATTTACTATTAAAAGAATGATACAACTTATCGTGAAGTGCTAGATACATGTTAAATCTTCATCCCAAGTCTTGCAATGCTTCCTAGTATAACCCCTCAAGAGCTGCACCAATGTCTCTTTCATCACTCAGCTTTTAAATTATAATAGTCTTTCTTTGGTTAAGTAAAGCAACACTTTGTTCCCATTTAAAATTGTGCTCAATACTATGCTAATCGTGTCTTGCTTTATTTTTCACTTGAGACTCTCTCAACCTCTCTTACACTTAGAGATGTGTTCACCTTATCTTCTTAATGACATTTTCAACTTAGCAGATTTCAAAATCATTCCATCACACTCTCTATGTGGAGGTCCCAGCACATCAAAAGAATTATAAAGAAGTAACCAAAGTATTTTTCAAGAGCAGATTTAGTATTAAGAGAATAATATAACTTATCGTGTAAATGCTAGATATATGCTAAATTTTCATCCCAAATCTTACAATGCTTCCTCGTATAACCCCTCAAGAGCTGCACCAATGTCTCTTTCATCACTTCTATTTTCCATCTGTTTGTGAATTAAAACCAGTTTATCTCTTCAACATTGCATCCAGCATCATTGCCCTTCTGGACACCTAGATTTTGCCATCTTAACTTTGTCATAATTATAATAGTTCCATACTATCAACTAACTCTTCCATTACAACCAACTAATTCTACCATCATTCTATTGTCAATTGACTAATTATATTATCAAGTTGTTCTCATTGTCTCGCAACACCATTGAATTATCAACTTCATCTTATTAATTTGCTTTGTTGATAAATTGATTACATTATATTAATTAAAAAAGCTCATTCCCTTTGTATCACCTCACATCTAATTAATTGATTAATCATTATTCATTCATTAATTGGTTTCTAATTAATCCATGCACATATATCTAGTTAAAATAAATAAATAATTCTAATTATCCTCATCCACATTTCATTCATCAATCAAAGTTAGTTAACTGATGAGTCAATTACACATTTCACTCATTTGTCTCTTTCATCCTCGCATGCCCTCTAAAGTGGGCATCCCCTTAACCATCCTTCCACTCAGGGCATCCTCCTGCGTCCATTCTTTCACTTCTATTATCTTTGACTAGCCACAACTTCTTCTAGATGCAACACCCTTTCCCATGAGGGGTAAAGGTAGACACCTAGATTTTCCTATCTTAACTTCGGCATAATTATCCTAGTCTTATGTTGTCAACTAACTTTGCCATTCAAACCAATTAATAGTATCATCATTCTCATGCCATTGAATAATTGTGTTGTTAAGTTATTCTCATCTTCTTATCACGCCACCAATTTATCAACTTCATGTTAATTCACCTTGTCAATTAATTAATTATATTATATTAATTACTTAAACTCATTCCCTCTTATAAAGCAATGTTTAATTGATTGAATAATCATTACAAATTAATCCATTGTCTCCTAAATTAATCCATGCACATATATCCTATTAAAATAAATAATTTGAATTATCCTCACCCACATTTCACTTGTCAATTTAATTATTTCCACCATGAACCAAATTAGTTAGCTAATAATTTAGTGATAGGTGCATGGCCAAGGCAAAGTACAAAAGTGGTAGGTTTTTGGCTCTCTGTGGTGATGGTGGCAAGAAAGGTGATGGTGATTTAGACATCGAGGGAGACAATGGTGATGTTAAAGACTAGATCTCCAACAGGAGTCCGCACGATAGGGATGTATGCTTGCAGATTTTATGGCTAGAGGCGCAGCTCCTTGTGCATGCATGATAGGAGGCCTTTGTTGCTTCAATTGGCAATTCAACTCTTGGATTGATAAGGTTTTCTTTCCCATACAACCTATTATCCTTCCTTGCCCCAAATTCTTCCTAGTGTTCATCATGGCATGCGTAATAGCTCCTCTGGTTTGCCCTAGTTGCCTCAACCGATCTAATTACTTTAGGGGTTAGAATCTTGGATATTGATGAGGATGAGCTACTGCTTGATCTATTGCTTGAGGCACAATTGTTGGGTCTTTCCTCCTCTATGGTTTCTAAGCACACATTGAAGATTAAGTAATCTAGCTTTGGCTTTGACTTTGGGCTACATAGGGGGTTCCTCCCTTGGTGATGGCCCTATTTATGCCTTGTCTATTTTGGCTTCCCTGGAATGCATTAAGGAAAGGTCACAAGAGTTCAAGAGCCCTAGTAGAGTGAAGTTGGGCTCGTCTTCTTCCCCACGACGGGCTGAGTTTACACTTGGCTTTGATTCGTCTCCTTGCCCTCATATTATTTTGCTTTTCAAGGCAAGCATCAATTTGTTTGTAATTGTGGGTGTTTCACCTATTAAGCCTCTTGTTGCAGGGATTGGCTCTCTTAGTAGTGATCGTTGTTGGGTTGATGATAATCTTGATGAATCGCTAATTGACCTATTGTTTGAGGAGTATTTTAAGGGTTTTTGTCTTGTCTCCCCTAAGGCTTTTAGGCTCCCCCAACTCTTCTCTTTAGACCACTTCAACTACTCAATATTGCTTTGGGGATGAGATGCAGGAGGACTTACTAAACCTTGTTTTAAATATCTTTGATGCATGAGTTGACCAGGCTTCTAATGGATTGCAGTCTGCCCTTATTGAGAGTTTCTTTGGTGATAGACTAAACATAGATTTTATTTGCAGCTGGGCATCTAAATGTTGACTACAGGTGGTAGATTTGATGAACACTAACCTCTTATTGTCCTTCCATTCCTTTGAGGGAAACACAAAAGTTCTCCAAGGAGGTCCTTAGTTTCTTGGTAAGGCATCCTTCATTTACAAAAATTGTCTATTGGTTTCAATCCCACTAAGGTGAACATGGTTCCTACATGGGTTCCTCTCCTAGAGGTCCTTTTTGGAATTCTACATTGAAAGTATGATTCATGGAGCTGTTGATGCTATTGGTCAATTTATTTCCATTGACAATGTCACTAAATCTAGAACAAGGTTTCTTTATGCTAGATTCTCAGTTCAAACGTCAAACTAGTTTGGAGTTGCCCAATAGTGTTCTCCAAGCTTGGGATTTGGGAGAAGGATCTTCATTATGAGACCTCTCTGTTATACCACCTCCACAATGTTGGGCACTTATTGATGATTTGCCAAGATCTTCATGATAATGTGCGTTGTGATATAGTCACATCAGATGTGGTGTTTCCTCAGCCTCTTTATAATAGAATGATTTCAAGTACTACCATGGGAGATCACATTGGTAAGGTTTGAATTCCTCTTATATGTAAGAGGAGATTGAAAGTATTCTTGATGGTACTCTTGTGAGTTCTTCCACTGATTTTTCTTTTTCAAAATTCAAAAGGACTCTTCCTACCATACCTAGGCTCTTATAAGGCCTTTAGTAAAAATTGAATTCAAATTACCTTGATTGGCTAAGCTTTGTTTTTGGTTTTGCATTCATTTCAAAGACAACTTTCAGTTCCATGATCTAATCAAATGCATCAGTCGATCTTTGTTGTCCCCTTTTCTGTGTTGGTTTTTGTCTTTCTTGCAAGACAAGCTTTGTTCGCCCTCTTGGCTGATTTGTAATTGGGTCTAAGCTCTTCCTGTGCTTTCTGATTAATAGCTCCAATTTAAGCACTTACCTTAATCAAAACAAAATTAGTTGATCAACTTAAACTCTCAATCAAATTAATTGGTTGAACAATCAAGTCAACTAATTGATCACTCGGGCTAGTTAATTGGTTACATTAGTTGACTAATTAATAAAGTTAACTAATTAACTCTAAATCAAGTTTTTAGTCCTTAATATCTAAGTTACCCAGTTCGCCTATTTTAGGGTCGAGCCAGGGTTGTGTTCAAATTGGTACTTGCTTCTGGTCTGGTTTGCCTGTGGGTTTGCCCAGGGTTCGAACCCAAGCAGGCTGGTTCGCCCGGGCTGAACCCAAGTCGAACCAGGGCAGACCCAGGTAGATCAAGTGCGAACCAGGTACATTTCCACTGAGAAACATTCTATAATTTAGTGTGGAAAACAATTATTACAGAATTTGAATAAGATCTTTAACATTACAAAACAAAATTTTCTTAAGTTCAGATATTTATTACATCAAATTAAACTAGCCCTCAAGATTTCTTCCAGTGAAATTTTTATATCCAATTGCTGATAATGACCCCTGTCCGATTAATTGGAAACTCTCTATAGTGATAAATCATATTTTAAACATTAAACAATATCTTAAATAGGCGAAGGGAGTTGCAAGCTACTTTTTTAACATTTTTCAAGTAGGATGTTAATTACAAACAAACAAAATCTCTGTACAATGAAAAAGTAATAAGCATTTGAGGACTTGAAAAGCAAGAATGTTATTGATGCAGCTGATCCCATTGGCATTGGCATTGTTTCTGAATCAACTAATGCCTTTGATGAAGAAGTGTGATATCCCCTTCTAGAAATAAAATTTAATATAATAATATAATAATATAAATCAATAATACTTAAATTAGAATTTTATTCAATTATAATAATATAAATCAATAATACTTATATTATTATCATATCAATATTAATCTATATTAATATTATTAATATCTTTCAAGATAGCGATCAATGTAATTAATTACATTAACTTAAGTACTTAATTAAAGAATATATTAATTGTTAAATAGTTAATTAAATATTTCAATCAAATATATATTGATCAATAAGTAAATCAATAAATAAATAACTATTAACTAAACTAATAAATAAACAATTATTAACTAATAATTAATTAATAAATAACAGACGATGATAAGGAATTATCATCGCTGCACATTTATGTTAGTTATACTTTAATATATCTGCACATTCATAATCATACGAATGCCCACTTAACATTATAAAACTTAACTATAATGTATTTCTCTATGTGTTGCGTCCACGGGAACAGTCAACACTCCACTTTGGCAAGTTACGTTGGAATATAACAAACACAATATATTTTAGTGTCGTCGGTTCAAACTGTAATACCATCGATTCATACAGGATATCGACTGAAGGCAAGAGCATAACAACATCGATTGGACTAGCATCAAAGAGATTATATCGATGAATACATGGATAATCACATCAACTGCAAAGAGTAACAAATGAGAGAAGTTACATGATCAGTGACACTACATATTGCAACATATAAGGAGTTGATATCATATCTAGCCGATGAATAGGATAAATAACATTATGATCATTAGGTTAAAGATACTGATGATGATCAAAGAAGATGCTCAAATCGATCCATCAATTAAGGAGAATAGATAATCGATATGCAAGTGAGCCAAGTTGATAAATCGACTAAGAGAAGTACGATGACGGGTCTATCATATCTGCAGATCAATAATAATATCATTGTCAGCATATATCAGAAATCCCGATATCGACTAAGTCATTCAAAAATAGATATAGATTAGTTAATAAGATGAAGGGATCAATTAAGAATTAATGAAAAGGCATTATATGCAATTAAGTTATGTTAATAAACCAATTAATCTTGAAGAGGCACGATAATGAGAAGAACCAATTAAGAGAAAATTACACATCGGTTATAGTTGTTATTAAGGGAGATAATTATGAAGGGACAATAAGACATGTCTGATACCATATGACTCTTCACTCAAAGAATGCAGATATAAAGAACCAATCGTATCATCCATTGAAGACATCGGATTACAACTTATTTCTTCTTTATCCATGTTGGCTCTACTCAATTAAGCACTTGCCTAATTGGCATAATCCGGTTGTAAGAAATCAACTATCAATCAGAGAGAGCACCATAGTTGTAGGAGTTAATAGTTAAGATCGAAAACAAAAGCCTTATCATCATTGCAAGGTATCTAATCAAAAGTCCTGTCAACAGTTTGTCTGCAAATAGAGAATAACAGAAGTAAGAAATGCCTACTTTGCACAGATATAACATATATCTCAAATACGACAAACCGCACTAGAGTCATACAACGGCAAACATATCTCTTTCCCATCAGTGGCTTAGCAATCTGACATATAGCCACCAACTGGCAATTTAGGGGAGTCAAACGAATGATACTCGTTCAACGATCTGGACTCTTTTTAATCACTAACAACACCATATTGTTAGCCGGAAAGACTACCTTATTGTATGTACAAGTTATTATATTAATAAAATATTATGTTAGTCTCGGTCGTTAGTGACCAAGAGGTTAGACAGTTACATCACGACGTTTCTGTCGTGGCCCTTCGGGTAGTTTATATACCCTCTCAGAGGATGGACACGGGAGATATTATGGATTATTATGTGAATGTACTTGCCAATCTGGAATGATTAATGAAAGTATTTATTATTCTCTGATATATTCTGTGTTTATTATATTTCCTGTACTATGTCTGCAATATTAAGTTTACCCTAGCAGGCAAACACATATAAACATAAGAAACATCAAATAGCTCATTGTCTGACATCAAACAAGAATCCCATAATCACAGTCAGGTGGATTGATAAGGAGATAATATATGTGAAATACGTAGAATGAGATTTCACTCTAGATTGAAATATATATATATATATATATATACTCTGATTTGTCACTTGTCGAACTGAAAGGAAGGAATATAAGGATGTCTTCAAGGAGAGCTTGTGTGAATCCCGCCAATAGCTTTTGTCCCAAAATAGGGTGGGGGTCAGCGTCCCAATAGTTTGGACTTGTACCTGTAAACCTTGAGGGAGCCTATTGGGAATGGTCTCTAAGCGCCTCGGTCACATCCTAAAGTCTTCCTATCCAATTCAACAGGGTAATAAGTTGGACATGGGACCATCAATATAGTCATAAGAGGAAATATAAATTCTATTAAATTATCATTTCATTTAATTAAGTTGAAATACTAAATAGATCTATTTGAATTACAAGCATGATAAGTAGACTAGAGAGATCCAAGGTTACAAACTAACAAGGGTCATTACAAGAAGATTTAGATAATCCATTAGATGATTGAAACTTAGTATAAACTTAAAGTTCCAATTGTTGAAAGTCAAAACAATAATACTTGAACTCAATATTATTATTTTAATATTTTGATGTTGATATGATGATATGATTACAAGTTTATGGTGTTTTCATTGTTTTTATGATACTATGTGACATTCTAATCTTAATTCATGTTTCTAGGCTGCATACATACATACATATATATATATATATATATATATATATATATATATATATATATATATATATATATATATATTATAAAAAAAATAACATGATTTTGTACTAAAGAACCCAAGCCCCATTTCAAAATTTTGCCGTACCGGCGAACCGGTTCTTCGAACCTGAACATGCAACTTAGCTTAATATCAATGAAATCAATATTGGTCGTGTATGTTTTCACTGAAGAACTATAACTTTATCAACCTTTTCATCTTCCAAGCGAGATGGAGAGAGAAAAATGCAACAAAATTGAATAAAATCTTTATCCATTTTTGGAAAACCAGAATTTCTGAATCAAGTCATCATCACGTTGCTAGAAAGCTTGTAGATCTTGTTGAACTGCCACAATCCACCATCCAAGTGATCAGAGCCATTCACGTTCCATCCCATCCCATGATTTAGCCCTTCTATATGCCTTCATACCCATATTCATATTTCATTTCCATACCATATCATGCCATGTTACCACCTTTATCTGCATATGGTTAAATATAAATAAGTAATATTTAATTTTGTTTTTAGATAAAATAAGTGAATAACAAATATGAGATTATATTTACTAATATGTGTCATCATTATGTTGAGAAAATAATTCCAGCTGCATATCAATAAAGGTGGAGATAATAGACTTAAGACTTTCTTTCACCCATGGCAGACTTCTTCTCACCCGTGGGTGCATTTTCCAGCAAATAATTCCAGCTATTAATTAACTATTTGTTGTGCTAACTGGTAAATGATTTATTTTTATACACATATGGCATGAAATAGTATGTATTATTTTCTACTGCAACTAATAAAGTAGAGATTAATGTAGGTAAAAAAATAGCTATTTTCGTGGCAAAACAAAATCCTACTTTTGTGGCTAGCTTTATTCATAATCACAAGCCATAAGAGATGGCCAGAGAATAAGAAAAAATGCTATAAAATAGGGCTGCAAAAAACAAGAGAAATTGCTATAAAATATGGCTGCAAAAATATAATAGAGTGTGGAGGAAAAACGTTATAAAAATAATACAACAAAACTAAATGTGAAAATAAGAGTAAGGGCGTGAGAATAGCAAACAGTGTGTAAGTTTGTTTCACATCTTATTAGGCAATGTAATATCCATAAAGGAGGGTAAATGAGCATGCTGGAAGGGAGCACAACATGAGAGATATGCGACTACATTTTTGAGAGATAAAAAAGACTCTTCTGATCGAACAGGAGTAAAAGCGTTCTTATTGCATTACCTGGCAGATTGAGGAGGCGAGGCACATTTCTTGAAATGCCTGGTGATCTGTATATTTTATAGTAGTATGTTTCTTATTTCAATCTTGATGTATGAGAATTATTTATCCATTATCCATGAGTGTTGTTTGTACTTTCTCTTTATAGTTTAGGCTGTTTAGCTATGAATTCTAAGGTTAGGATGATAAAAATAAATAGCTATTAATTGTTATTATTGCCGTTTTACGTTTGCACTTATCAAAATTAAAAGTTTCAGATTTATTTTCCGTGCAAACTGCTTTCTGTTCCTATTAACCTGTTCCTGTCACAAATAGTTTTAGCAGAGTTCTCCTAGCAGTTTTTACAACAGTGCAAAATTTTTGTAGAAATTTAAATGAGTGTTTTTATTTTGTAGTTGCATTTCATTTACACTCACCTCACTACCCACAGCCCTTGTGCATATAGCCACAACACCTTTTGCAAGTTTACACCCCCAGATAGACACAGAGACCAAACTAAACCTTATCATTAAAAATTAAATTTACTTCACTCTTTACCCCAGTTTTGGCCTATCACCAAGAGGGGAAGAAATCTGAGCACTCAATCTGATTTAATGGTTTTAAAATACAAAATTAATAATAATGTTTTTTAAATTTCCATTTTATTCTAAATCCATTACATACAGCCCTAGAGAATATTCTTCCATGGAAAGAAAACACACATTTTGTTAGACCAGTTTACAACAACAAAAAATGTAATAATGTATCTCTCTTTGCTAAAGGCAAAACTCCTACAAAATCCACAAAGATGCTTGCCCATGGTTCAAATGGAACTAGCCATTGCTTGTACCATACAAAACATATTTCCTTACGAACTTTGCAACAACATTTTGCACATTTGGCCAAAATGCATACCTTTGCAAATGTGAGAATGTGTTTAGTTGAAAAACACGCGATTACATCGCATGTATCATGATATATCACGCCTCATAAGACCGGGCGATATAATCACCATTTAAACCACCACCGATATTATGTTTGTCATGTGGTGCTATTTACTGGAAAAATCGCCAAAAATGTAGGCAAACTCGGAGAAAATCTCGACAACCAAGTCAATTAGAAAACCGACCAAAAAATTAGGGTTTTATTGCAGTCAAAAAGCGGTGAAAATAAGTCGCAACAGGTTATTGTGGGCTGAGAATAAACCGCATAGCTGAGAAACACCAACAGGTTTTACATATTATCTGCGTGTGATTAGAAATACGACTACACAGGTTTTACATATTAGCTGCAACGTTTTTGTATACATTTTCAAATTATATATAAAGCTTTATTATCTGCAATGTTTTCCAATTATTATTAATTATTAGCTAGACATTATTATATATATTAAATTATATATTTTAAATATATAATTTAAATTTTAAATTATATATATTACTTTTTTATCTGAAACATTTTCCAATTATTACAAATTATTAGCTAGACATTATTATATTAATATATATTAAATATATAATTTAAAATATATTATTAGCTAGACATTACAAATATTGTCCAAAACTTTATACATTATGCATAATAAAGTAGTCATTAAAATGTATACATTTTCTAATTATATATTTTAAGAAATTATATATTTTCAAATGCTCGATAAAAATGCCGATTTATTGCTGATATTTTCACCGAGTTTTTGGCGATTCCGAGTTCTTGAATTTTTTTGGGTCGGCCGAGATATTGCCGAGACCACGTTTTTCAACCTTGGTGTTTACCACACCAAAGTGACTAACAACTATTGAAGTATGAGACTCCCTCATAAGCCAAATTAATTTCTTTAAGCACAAGGCTCCCTAACTCGTAGAACAAACCTTATCATAGATAATAATACTCCTTAGGCTCAAAATCTGCAGAGTTGCCTCTTGACACTAATTATATACCTCTCCAAAATCTAGATCATGTTCATATTCTTCATCATATCCCTCATGGACAACTGATTCAAACCAATTACAGTACTCAAAGATATAATTATAAAACCAATGGTGGTATGGTACTATGGACATTATATCAACTAATTTGTTGCAATAACCCATCAGATTGTACTGTTTTGTTTCATACAATTTTGATTGTGCTTGCAAATGTCGTAGTAGTTTGTGAACCCTGTGGAAAATGGATTCTGTCCCCATCAAATGATGCTTCTTTTTTCTTTACCATCGCAACAAAAGCATACAATTCCTAACAGTAGCTAAATGATTCGCACTGAATTATAGTGACCAAGATAAAACAAATGATCCTATAGAAAACATATCAGCCAGCTTGTTACATCATTTATAAATTTGACAACCATATGAATTCACTGCAAGAAACACATTCATATGTATAGCATTGCTTTCTATAATTTTATTTCTGCTTGAAAATATTGTAGTGATTTCTGAACTCTATCCATTTCTTTACTACTTCAACAGGTGCATGCAACTCCTTATCATTCAAAAGTACCCCTTGCAGGTGGACGACCCCATGGTACGACTACTTGCATCCATTTCTTCCTCAAATGATAGTTGCAAGTGAGGTAGCACTGAAACTGGTGCGTAGTTGAATTTATACCTCAAATCTGCAAATATATTTTGCTAAATTTACACCAAGTCAAAGAGTTACCACTAGCTGGAATTCAATACAAAAGAGTGGGTATTTTGCAAAAAATAATTCGATAAGCTTTCTGAACTATTGGACAACCCCTAAGAAGGTCTGGTCTCAATTACATGGAAGGCTTGGGCAACTTCAAAATGGGTTCCACTTTTGCTAGATCCACTCAACTCTTCATCTCTAACAACAATTACCATATCAGCTAGTGATTCTTGTGTAAGCTCACATTTATGATCATCTAGTAATGGCTTATTCTCCTCCAACACTCACAAGCTTTCTCTCAAACATCTAATACAGTACAAATGCTTTGTAATGGCCATTCTTTTATTGCACATGGGTCATTGAGTTCTGTGATAGATCATTAAGTATATCCATTATATTTGAAATAACCTTTGCGTTCACTAAAATGGAAATCTGACTTTGTTGATGTTGTACCAAATATTTTATTTCCCTTTTTGTTGTTCATGACTCTATTGCCTAATGGAGTAGGCATCAGTTCTTGTTGTTTTAAATTCAAACACTTTCAATTAAAAGTATTCTGTCCTACTTAGTTGTACAAGTAGATTGGGTTTTATACATGTTGTATATGATTCGGCAATACAGACTACAGAGCAAATCTTAATAAAACTGAAACGGCTATAGCATTGGAGAAGTTGAACATAAATGTCTGCACCTGGACACTGTAAAATATGATAAATGAAACAGTCTTTTGGGATTACAAAGATGCTGCTATTTGTAGTTGTCTGTGCAAGGTGTTTTATCAGTTATATAGAGGTCTTATGCAGCTAGTTGATCTTGATCTAGTGACATATCTAGTAGTCAAGTGTACATTTGGGTATACCTATTATTTGATAGTCATGATATAACTGATTTAAATACCTGTTGAAGTATACCTCTAGGAATACCCTTATAGCTTTAAGTTGAGAAGTGAAAAAGATTACCCACTCTCAAATTAGGCCTTTCACCATCTACAATTTGTTGATGAACCTCCTTTGCTTTCCAAATGGCATGTCCTTGGCTTTGAAGGTATGAAGAAGTTCTAGGATTGTGGAACCTCAGTTTTGAGACCTTAAACAAAAATTGGATACAACTACAACCCTTCATATTCTCTAATTTTTCAGCACCTTCAATCCTATTTAGGATACCTCAAGGAATATCCCTCAAGGTTTGAGTTGAGCCTGAAGTACAGGAAAGTGTAATGTCACCGTTTTCTATATTATGGAACACTACAGATTTCTATGTAATTCTTTATGAAGCCAATAATGAAAATGCACAGATCTTAACCTCTATGCTTATTCTAATGACAAGAAGTAAATATGATTATTAATTCCAAATGCGTACAATATTTACTTCTTTAATTCCAAATGCATACGCTGTATACAAGAATTCCAAATGCATAAAGATAATTTAATGTCTGATATACAAGGCAATGATCATCCAATCAATTAAATAATCGATGTAAATACAATGTCTCTGCTGTTTCTGATATAACGAGAAATATATGCAATGATGGGTTCACTAACCACGTCCTTATTGATGTGTCTGGTCTGTGATTGACAATATGCAATGGTATGCAGGCTGTTTCTGATAATGACTTTATATGCTTGCACCAGAATATAATGCTGATAGGCAAAGCGTTCTTACACAGAGCGATCCATACAGGATAACAAATAATAAGTTCTTCCTCAATGATGCTTGATCAATGCTTGATCGAATGATACAATCATCATAATATATGTTTGATTTAGGGAGAAGTGGTGTCTTGAAGAGATGCCTCCCTTAATCGATTTAAAACCAACATTAGTTATGGGGTGATTATTATGCTAATCGGTGGTTAATCAATTATCATACTAATCAATCCATAATTGGAATATTGTTCTTTTCACAATCATTACTCTTCATAACTAGTCACAGCTCTTCAATAATAATTGCTACACTCTTATTTCCTTACCAATCGTAATTTCCATGCCATTAGACAAATGGTGAAGTCATAGTCTAACTCCTCAAGACAATTCAACTCCTATCAGTTATCTGTTGCTCTCTAATATAGATGGGATTAGTCAATTTGATAATTGTATTATCAACTATCAATAACTCTCCTCAAATACTTACAACAACCTTAAAACGATAGTCTCCTTAATTGCTACTATACATGGTGCTTACATTCTTCCTTTCCCTGTCGACTCTAGTACATGTAATCACCGCATGGTTGGGTGTTCGCATTTGTTGAAATCTTTATCTCCCCTTCTCAATCGATATTGTATAGTAGTCGACAATATTTATGTAATCATTCCATGTTATCATGATCCTTTGACTCAGTAGAGTATGATACTATACAAACCACCATTGATCATTCATCACATATCTCAGCCACATCACTGTCTCTTATTTCAGATTACTTATTTTTGTGTGAATAGCTTGTTGACTGCTGCTGCTATATACCCATACTATATGCTTGTGAAAAAACGGTGAAGACTAATGTTGATAAGTTTCAATATTTAATTAAAACTTATCAAATCATACGTCTTTTTTAAAATTTAAAAATCAGGGACATTACAGAAAGCTCATCCACTCTTGTCAATTTGGTCTTTAACCCTCCTCAATCTATTGTCAAACCCTACTTTAGCTTGATGACACACCGCAGCCTTGAAGGAGGAACCTAGTTCCAGGATTATGGAGCAATGGTTTCGGACCCAACAGAAAGGTGTCATTGCTAAGGACAATTTGATCTAGTTTATTACTTCGAGACCTTTGCAACTCTCTGTTTGTAGATGTATATTTTATTTGGGTAATTTTGATAGCATGTCAACTTACACCAAATAATAGAATAACATCGTTGCCAAGGATAAAAATTGTTTAGTTGTTGTCAATAAGTGTGAACTCACTGCAAATTATAAAAACCTTTCCAATTCAAGATGGTTTGTGTAATTGTGCAATTTGTTTGAGTGAGTTTACTTAGCCGACAATTATCGCCAACAGAATGTTTCATTATTGAGGAACATAATATATTGGTTTATATTTTGAAAGTTCTTGCAACAAGACATTGACAAAATAGCCAACTTGTATAAGTTGACAGACGGTCAATTTTAAAATTTAATTGAGTTGGAATAAATTTGACTTTTCTGGTGAGCTGAACCCAAAATTACTTGGTAGCCATCTTGGGTTACATGCTTCAAGGATTCCCTCATTTTCATGTGATCACTCTACCATTATGAGATCAAAATTTCTGCTGACAGTACATGCTTGCTGTCGGTGCAACAAATTCCCTTTCATACCGGTGCAACAAGTGAAGGTCCATAAAGCCGTTTCGTCTCTTCTTCTTGTGATACAAAGTTTGTTTTGCAGAGAAAACTTTTGCTTATGAAGGAGCAGTTCTTTTCAGCCAATTATGAATTT
Source organism: Chamaecyparis obtusa (assembly GCA_027943335.1). Lineage (NCBI taxonomy): Eukaryota > Viridiplantae > Streptophyta > Pinopsida > Cupressales > Cupressaceae > Chamaecyparis > Chamaecyparis obtusa. Next base: position 1,068,485 of record BSBK01001708.1, read on the forward strand.
GTAGTAATGGACTTTTTAAGTATGACAGCAGTTCTATCATTCTATGGTGTATCCCACTATTGTAATGCAAGCCATCGATGCTATGATGATGAGTAAGAATCGGATTACTATAGTGATACATGTTATTCCAGCTTCAGTAGTCATACTCCATCTCCCATTTCTTCCCCAAATTCACAGGTTCCAAACATGCATATGCAATTTTTTAACTTAGTAGGTAACGTAAAAAACTTGATAGACATAGAGTTGCTCGAGTCAAGGCTGAAATCCATTGTTTACCCTATTGTAATGGAAAATAAAATTGTTCAGTTCCATGCCATTCCCCTAGACACTATTGACAAACAGCTAGACATTTCTTGGATTGATTATGAAATGCAAACAATGGCTGCCAAGGTCTTCAACCAGATGCCCAGATTAGATGGGTATAACATTCATGAAGGGAACATACATGTTGAGGTATTTCTAAATTTATGGAAAAACTTCAAATTGAAGTTGAAAATATGTGGATGAGATTTTTTGTTAGGTCATTATGTGAGAAAGCCCATATATTGGCTTGAGAGCTTTCCAGAACAGTCCTCTCCTTTTTGGAATGACCTTGCAACTGCATTTGAAAGTGAATTTCCAAATTCCAAGTGATCTAAACCCTGCTACCCTTCTCCAGGAATAAGCAAAAATTAGATGGCAAGAAAAAGAATCTATGAATTTCACTTACAGGTTTGCCGTTGCCCTCTCCAACATTCCAAATGATTTTAGACCAAACACAATTGCTACCATTGACATTCTATTGGAAGCATCTGAGGTTGGTTTGAGTTCAATGCAGGCGGATTTCAGGATTACAAGTTTGTAGCTGGCTTAACTATGCCTTGACTATGTGGAAAAAGTGAGGAATGATTGTATCACAAAGTTATTGTCTTTGAATGCAAGTGTCGCTTTAACGGGCTGGTTGCCATGAGAAGCAACAAGATGGATGCAGCGTCTAAGGTGAATACAGCATCAGACGGAGAGGATGATGTGTGTGTTTACCCGAAGGGTAGACTTGTTACAGACGCACACTCACAGCCATCAATAAGATATGCAACAGAGATAATATATATATAGAAGAGAACACAATAGCTTTTATTAATCATTCAGAGTCATACAATGACAGTGATGCTTCCAATGAGCAAGTACAATATACATATAACATCCGAAGCTGTGCAACCAAACGTCGTCACCCTTCTCAACCGTTGCAACTAACTAACCTCCGTCGGTGGCTGACATCCGACGGTAACCCAACCTTACCTCCGTCAGCGGCTAACATCCGACGGTGACACAACTTGACGGCTAACATCATCCCCCCCTTAAGAAAAGTCATCTCCGGACGACAACAAAATGTCCGAGACTGAACAACAAAATAGGAATGATGAACTTCTACTGCTAAGACTGAGAAGGAAAGTGGGGTAGAGGGAGCGTCCCTGATGAAGAAGCATGCTGCTCCGCTGAAGGAACTGGTGTGGTGGACGATCCCAACTGAGCCCGAAGCTCATAAACCTGTGTGGTCCGAGTCTGCAACTGTGCTTCAGCTACCATCTGGAACTCCAAGGCGGACTTAATCATCATCGCAGCCTCCAATAGTTCCTTTTCCTTTGCTTCATTTTCTGCCTGTGCCGCTGCCAATCGTTGCTCTAGAGCGGCCCATGCTGCCTGTTCAGCCATCAACTCCTGGGTACGCTGGAGTAAGTCTCTCTCTACTGCCTCCACCTTGGTGCCTAGCTCCGCCTGAGCTCTCTGCGCGGCCACCAATGCAGTCTCCCGATCAGACGAGACATACTCAGATCGCCTCAACGCGTAGTACCCCTCCCTGAAAGTCTGCTCCAACTCTCGAACAAGAGATGCTGCCTCACTCTCAATGACCGGCGTAGGAACCGCCCAGGCAGCCAACATCTCGGCAGTCTCCCCATCAGGCCATAACCCCTGCTCAAAGCAAGCAGCAAATGCTGCACCACAGCCTACTCGGGCAAAGGCTAGGAGGCATCTCAAATCCTCAACAATAGCCGCAACAGCTCGGGACTCTGCTACAGCCACCAACCGACGTCCTCTAGTGACCATGTCTGCTAAATAGGTCTCCACATCTTCTCCTTCCAATGCCCCAGGACCAGTAAGGGCTGCTGGGCGTGCCAATTCAATTCCACAAGGTGCCTCCCTAGCCACCTCACCCCTCGCCACAGCCCTGTCCTCCTCAGAGAAAGGAGGGAGATCATTTGTTGCCACTCTGACATCTGCGGACTCTACTCCAATCACCTCCTGCGGGTCCTCCCGTCAAGGAGAGAGAACTACTGCTGGTGGTGGAGTCGGAACCAACTGAAACCGTCGGCTGATCCAAGAACGCATAGCTCCCATCTGCACAGAGTCCTGAGGTGGTGAGGGATCCCGCAAGAGTGCAGCATCCACAGTCACTACAGCATCCGACCCAATCACTTCCATCCGGACCTAACCCTCTCCAATGTCCTGAATACCTCCGCATTCTTCCCCTTCTGATGCGACTGCTACCTCCGGCGGAGGTTCAGGATCTCCTTCCCCTAGAATGTCTGTGGCTGCCTCCTCCGGTGGAGACTCAACTAAAGGAACTGTAGAACTCACTAGTGGTGCCGAAGTTAAGTGGGCCGAGGGAGATAACACTGGTGGTGCAAACCATACTGTGTCCTCTTCGCTTGAGTCTGCAGCGGAAGATTCTTCACTAGCTTCCCGGCCGCTATCAATGTCCTCTTGGTCGGATTCGACCACCATGTGCCGCCTTCGTTTCTGTCCACTGACTGCACTCCCCGTATCCAAATATCGCCAGTAGAACACCGGCGGAGCTCCTCTCGTGAGCTTGCCTTGCGACTTGAGCTCCAACTCGTCCGCAGGCATTTGTCTCAATGCGGCCTCAAGAAATAGTCCAATAGCGTAATGGGGCATATAAAAAGTGCGGTGTTGCAGCGTCATGAATTCCCACATTCTTTCCACCAACACCGAAGCCCAGTCATAGACCACCCCATTCATCAACCCCTACACGTAGACTATCTGTGGGAGAGCAATGTCGGATGCACAGCTCGAACCAGTCAGCCTACTCTTGAGGACATCAAGAATACAATGCCAAGCACCCTCTGCTATGTACTCCCTCCTCAGCCCTCGTGCCTTGGTCGCATTTACCACTGTTTCCAATTCTGCTGGAGTAAGCCGACGGCAGACACGCTTTATCCAAAACTCTTTCCGCTCTGTGGACATCTTCTGCTTGGTGGTATCCACCTTCTGTCCATTACGTCCTGGGATACCAAAGACTCGTGTGAAGTCCTCCGGGCCATAGGAAACTGTAAGCATGTGTTTCCGATACATGAATGTACTTGTCCTCGTCTGTCTGTCGAAACACTGAATCATCATCCTCAAGGTGGTCTCCAGATTACGCACAGGAAACAAGGGCATTTGGATAGCCCAATGGACCCCTGCCTACCATAGAAACTTCTTTACCTCATCATCCTCCGGAGTCTCCTTCCACCATGTCCTACACTCCAGCCCATTAAGTCCTTCGAATGCTATGGTCTGATAGGTGATAGAATTTTTCCCTTTTTCCTCTTGCGCAGGCTTCAGTTTCTTCCCACTACTCCCACTTGCCTGATGATGCCCCGCAACCTTCACCCCCGATGGTAGAACAGTAGCCTGCCTGTTCGTCTCTTTTTTCCCTAAGCTCCCTGCCTGTAATTGCGTTTTCCAGTTATTCCGCTTTCCTGCTGAATGCATCCTTTGATTGTTTTAAAATTCAAGAATCCGTTATATACTTTACCGTACTGATTTTCCTCTTTCTTTGGCGGCTATGTGCTCGTAGTTCCCGTACGGTGATCTTCCCCTCCGTTACTGTTCGGGTTGCTCTCCTTCCTACTGCACTGTCAAGTGTCTACCATTCGACCACCACTCTCTGCGAACACATGTCTTCTCTCTATTTTTTTTTCAATTGTGACTGTCGCCGCCTTTCACCAATTCCCAATTTCCAAATACGGCACCTCCGAACCTATCCACCAAGCGGTTCGGTTTACTTTAATCTTTCACCGTGCTTTGTATCTCCACCCGTGCGGTTTCAACTCACCCTTGCTGTTTCACCGTGCTTTGTGACTCCACCCGTGCGGTTTCAATTCACCCTAAACACTACCGACTTGCCTCCTCGCCTTTACCCGCGGTGTGTTCTACCCGGCGGTTGGCTTCCCCTCCGCATTGGAATTCGCTCCGTCTGCCTCCTGTTATGTTTTCCTCCCCTCAGCACTGCTATCTACTTCCTCCCTCCGCCGGCCGGCTTATCCCTCTTCTACTCTTCTCCTTCCGCGCTCGTGTTCTTCTACTCTTCTCCTTCCACGCTCGTGTTTTCCTTTATGTGTTTCTTTCTCGTGCGGCTGCAATTCAAATAGGGGACGGTGTTGGGGTTGTAAGACGGTGGACTCCACCGTTCGGTGGGCCACCGTCGGTGGTTCCACCATTCGGTGGGCCACCGTCGGTGGCTCCACCGTTCAGTGGGCCACCGTCGGTGGTTCCACCGTTCAATGGGCCACCGTACGGCATGTGTTCTTTTTTTTTTTTCTTTTTTTTTTTCATTTGGCACTCTATTGTGGACCCGATCATGGTAAATCTTCAATTTCGATCCATTAACTGCATCAGCTATGGGTACCCCGTCAATCGAGGACAGCTTAATCGCCCCGTTGGTATTGACTTCCCGGACTTGATAAGGGCCTAACCATTTCATCTTGAACTTGCCGGGTTTAATCTCGTTTCGGTCATTATACCTCAGTACGAGTTGTCCTGGAGCAAATCGGGTGTGACGGAGATGCTTGTCATGCTAGTGCTTCCAACGCTGTTGCGCGACATCGGTTGCCCATTGTGCCAACATCCGTCTTTCATCCAGTTTGTTGAGAGCATGGAAACGTTCTCTAAGACTTTCCATGTCGCCTAATCTGTTTTCGAGTGCTATTCGTAGACTTGGCACCATAAACTCTGCGGGGACCACAGCCTCTTGGCCAAACATTAATTGGAACGAAGTATGTCCCGTAGTGACTTTATACGACGTGCGGTACGCCCATAGAACTGAGGGAAGTCGTTCTTCCCAATCTTCTCCTTCGACTCCACAGGACTTGTAAATCACAGACACTAGAATCTTGTTCGTGGCTTCCGCCTGCCCGTTCGCCCTCGGGTAATAGGGACTGGAGAGTGAGTGAAAAATTTTGAATTCTGTAGTGAGCAATCGTATCACATGATTAACGAAATGCCCGCCCCTGTCACTCGTGAGTTGAATGGGGATGCCATACCTTGTAATAATCTGTTCATATATGAACCTGGCTGTGCTGACTGCAGAATTGTCTGGCAAGGCCCGAGCTTCAACCCATTTTGTAAGATATTCCGTTGCCACCACAATATACCGGCACCTCCTCCTCTGGCTCGATTTTAGTGGTCCCACAAAATCTAAACCCCATCTCTCAAACAATTCCTGAGCATTAGACGGATTTAATGGCATAAAATCTCGCTTGAGAGGTTTCCCAGCTCTTTGACAGGTGTCGCAGCTCGTTACCCATTCTCGTGCATCGTTATACAAAGTGGGCCACCACAAGCCTGCTAGTAGGACCTTCCTTGTTGTCGTATCAGGTCCCATATGGCCTCCTGCGGGACCCTCATGGGCTTCTCTGAGAACGCCTTGGACTTCCTCTTCCATCACACATCTCCGAAGTACCTCGTCCGGTCCCATTTTGTATAATAACCCATTAATGAGTTGGAACGTCCTACTTCTGAGTACTAATTTCCTTCATTCGCCAGGCGGCATTCCCTCTGGGAACTGTCCTGTGGATAACAATTCTCCAATGCTTGTGTACCAGGGAGGAAGAACAGCAATACGAAAGAGATGAGCGTCGGGAAAGTCATCATTTACCCCTTCAGGTGGCTCCCCAGATTTGAATCGTGATAAGTGATCTGCACACCCGTGACTTTTTCCGAGGCGTACAATGATGTTGAATGTGAATTCCTGCAGGAGAAGCAACCATCTACTTACTCGTCCTTGAATAAGTGGTTTGTTTACCAGGTACATTAAGGCCTGATGATCCACGAAAAATGTGAATGGAGTGGCGAGCAAGTAATGTCAGAATTTTTGTACCGCATATACCATCCCCAACGCTTCTCTTTTTGTTGTACAGTAGTTCTTCTCTGCCTTCGAAAGGAGCCTGCTTGCGAAGTATATGGGGTGATCTAGCCCGTGATCACCCGTCTATGCCAGCGTGGCTCCAATCGCAAAATTGGAGGCATCCACATGCACGTGGAACTCTTTATCCCAGTCGGGGAATGCCAGGATAGGTGCAGCGACTAGCCTGGCCTTAAGGTCTTCGAATGTGTCCCTTTGCTCTAACCCCCAATTGTAAGGTTCTCCTTTCCGGGTTAGTTGTTCCATCGGACGAGACACGTGAGCAAACTGTTTAATGAATTTCCGATAGTACCCGATGTGTCCGAGGAATGACTTGAGTCCCGTAACATCCGTGGGGGGTTTCATTTTGAGGATCACCCGGATCTTGTCTGGGTCGGTTTTTAGTCTGGCTTTGCATACAATATGCCCGAGCAGTTTCCCTTGTGGGACCATAAATCTGCACTTCTTAGGGTTAAGTGCCAACCGTGCCCGTCGGCATCTTTCCATACATTCCCGAAGGGCCACCAGATGGGTATCTTATGTACTGTAGATAGACCAATCATCCAAAAAGGCTTTGAAGTTGCCTACCGACATTTTATCAAAGATGTGCAGTATTATTCGTTGGAATGTTGCTAGGGCATTGCAAAGCCCGAACGGCATCCTGTTGTAAGCATATACTCCATTTTCTACCACGAACGTTGTTTTCAGCTTATCTTCGTCTGCTATTGATATTTGGTTATACCCCGAAAATCCATCCATAAAGGAGTAGATTTCGTGACCAGCAACTTCCTCTAAGATGGTATCCGTGAAGGGAATTGGAAAGGGATCTTTGACTGTAACAACGTTCAGACATCTGAAGTCCACGCATATTCTTATTTGGGTGGAGTCCTTCTTCAGTGAGATCACAATGGGGGAGATCCATTCGCTCGTCTGTACTCGGAATATTATACCTGCATCAAGCATCTTTCCGATCTCTTCATTAACCCAGGCCGCATAGTTTTTGTTCATTCTGTACGGACGTCTCCGTACGGGGACTGCTCCTTCGACGAGTGGGATCCGATGGACACACAGTTCCGGCAGTACCCCCTTTAAGTCTTTGTAGGTCCAGGCGAATACATCCTTGTATTCTGTGAAAATTTTAAATGCCGCGGTTTTCAACACAGGGTTCCAGTCATCCCCTATTAGAATGTTCTTCAGGTTGGTGTCATCTCCTAAATTTGTGGGCTTTACTGTCGGTTCTTCATACTTAATGGGTTTCTCTTTGTCGAATTGGTGTGCTGGGGTTTCCTAAATTCGAAGCTCCCCCTCTTTGTACTCCTCGTACTGTGGCGGAAATGTAGGCTCCTCCTCATCCCCTATCTGGTTTTCTTCGTTGTCCTCTATCTCCAGCATGTTACATTGCCTTAGCTCATAATCCTCCATTTGCCAATGGAACAGCCCGTTTAGTGAATCCATGTCATCGTCAGAGTATCTTTCTATTTGTAATACACCTTCCTTGTTCGGTTCTTGTCTTCCTTTGTCAATTTCTTCGTCTGTGTCTGATCCCGACGACGACGCCAGGTCTTCACTCATCAATTGACTTCTCAAATCAATGGTGAATTTCCGGCCGTCTCTCTCCATAGAAATGATGTTCCGCTTCCAGTCGTGCTTAGCTCTTGCTTGTATTAGCCACCCCCTCCCCAAGAGGGCATCGTATCCCTTCTTTTTTACTGGAATAACAATAAAGTCCATGACAAATGGTTGGGTGCCAATCATCACTTTTTGAGCCATCAGTGTGCCTATTGGTTTAATTCCATGCTAGTCTGCGCCTACAAGCTGGAAAGTCGGCGGCCATAGTGTTGGCTGTCCAAGCTTCTTCCAGGTTTCTTCGGGTAGGACGTTGACCCCCGATCCTCCATCAATGATAGTGTCCATGAGTATTGTGCCCAAGATTCCCATTTCTACTACTGTCGGGTGCCTCCCGGTGTTAAGTGCCAATAACATGGGAACCTCCACGGATTTTCCCTTTTCGAGAGAGTTTGCTGTCATGGTTGTTGTCCTCTGTCTGTTCGGCGATGGTACCGCATTGAGTAGGGCCATTCTTAATTGTGGGGCCACTGTCAAAAGATCTCCCAGTTGTACTGGAATTTCTGTTTGCATAATTTGCCTTAATATCCGTTCCCCGTGACTTCCCTCAAAAGTTCCCACGGCGTCGTGCATTTCATTCCGTTGGGCCATCTGAATATCTTCCCTCGTCTCCTATACTCTCTTTTTTTCAGTCTCTGGGTGTGGGTAGGTGGCTTTCCGTGCTTGTTCTCGGGTGATTGCCAACACTCCCTCGTTGCCTTCAATGTTAATTAAATTTACTCCCGGTTTGGGGCATTTTGTATCATCATGATCTCCAGGCCCGCACCATTTGCACAAAAATTGCGCCTTTTCTCCCTTCGGATAGTCCCGAGCGAAATGCCCCCACTGACTACACGTGTGGCATTGAATCATCGGTCTTCCGCTTGTATCATATTGAAGGCGGCTTCGTCCTCCGTCATTATTGCTATTTCCTCTTCTCCCTCGGCAATTATTCCTATATCCGCCAGAAGAGGCTGTGTTTTGATTTCCGGAGGCTGAAGCTTCCTGTGTGAACATAACTTGTTGGCCTCGTGTCTTCATATTGAACAGGCATTCTTTTGTGGAGTGACCCGCCAATTGACAAATATCGCAAAACATCTTCCGTGGGCATGCGCCCTTAGCGTGGCCAGCCTCTTTGCAGTCGGTGCACCAAAGTTCTCCTTCGTCGTTCCGGCTGGTGCTACCCTTCATATTGCGAAATTCCTTGAGCATTCGTTCCATGTCCTTTTGTAGTGCGGAGACTTTCTTCTTTGCTTTCCCGTCACTACCGCTGTCATCTCCTGAAGTATTGTCATCCTCCGACGAAGAAGACTCATTTTTCTTCTTCTTCGATGTTTTCTGTTCACTTTCGAGGTCCATCGCTCGGTTGTAGGCGTCAATGTAAGAAGGGGGAGGAACTATCTTCATCTTCCTCCGAAGGTTGGATTTCAATCCTTCGACGAACCATCGCTTCTTCAATCCATCGGCTGGTGGACTCTCCATTTTGCCTACCAATTCTTTCAGTCGGCAACCGTAGTTCCGTACGGTCTCCTTGGGTCCTTGCTTGGTTCCGTAGATTTCGGAGACGATTTCATTATTGTCTCGTAGGAGCCTGAACTCTTTCTCAAATTCTTTTTTTAACTGGTCCCAAGTGGTCACTTGGGTTTTATCTAATTCGGAATACCAATCAATTGCTACCCCTCGGAGGGTTGCTGGAAATTGTTTCGTCCATTCATCGTGATTTGTAACTCCATTTGCTGCCCAAATTGTTTCACATGTGCGGCAATGTCGGACTGGATCGTCCTTTCCATCGCCTTGGAATTTGGGTAGTTTTTCCTTATGAGTCACCATAGGTGGTTGGGTTGTGTGTTGTCCAGCACCACCGCCTGTGGTACCCGCACCCACCCCTACTGTGCTGCTTTGTACGGTATTTACTGGTGGCACTTGTTGTGCCTGTGTCACCGGTGAAACTGTGTTATGTGGAGTCGTGGGCTCCAACGAAGGGTTCCCGTGTGTCTCTGCTCCGTCAACGTCACCCTCAGCCGTACGTCTCCCTTTGTGATCACGGTCTTCCGCACGTGGTGTACGGACCCAGTCTTCAAACCGGTTTCGTTCTCCCTGGAGGAAGGTCTTCAACGCTCGCGTTTCCTCGATTAATTCTTCACTACTCCGCACCCTTCGATGTTCCGGCGAAATGAACTGTTCCAATTCGGCTTCTGCACCTTCCGTACCACTTCCGAGGTCCCCTTCGGGCAACCCTCCGGCAAGCTGGTCCTTGGCAAGTTGTCTGAGCCTACACCGACGTTCACGTTGTTGCGCGGATATCAAAGCCTTCTGTGCGGCTTCCCCTTCGTCATCTATCACTTTCTTATTTCGATCTTTATTTAAATTATTGGGCATCAAGACAGACTATACACATTGCTCAATCAAAAAGAACACTTATTTTTTATTAATTCATGTTGCTTTACAACATTCTCAATTGAACTACAATTGAATTTTTGTGTTCCGTTCCCCTTCGTTTCAAACTTCAACAACTTTACTGTTTGTCATATCCTTCCTCCCAACGGCGACAAAGATGCTCTCGGGCGTGGAATGCACGAAGGATCTCCTGGCGGCAGTCCTCACGGTCAATTTCCTCTTGCCGAATACGTCGTGCGAGTGCTGCTTGTGCCAGCAACCGTGGAAGTTGGTTCAACAACCGATTCGCTGCAGGGTTCGCCCAATCGCGTCCCACACTACGCCTGCAGGGACGTCTCCGTTCGTTGCCTCCCTTCGGACGTGAGTTTCAAGAGCTACTTGAAACAAAATTCGGAAGTCACATGCCAGATTATCCTCTCCGTCGTACAACTCTGTACGGGCTTCCTTGGCTTCTAGGTTTATTGCACTAACGGGTAAGCCCATTATGCCTACTCGCCATCCGGGTATGTCTAGGCAACGGCGCCAAATGTTTACCCGAAGGGTAGACTTGTTACAGACGCACACTCACAGCCATCAATAAGATATGCAACAGAGATAATATATATATAGAAGAGAACACAATAGCTTTTATTAATCATTCAGAGTCATACAATGACAGTGATGCTTCCAATGAGCAAGTACAATATACATATAACATCCGAAGCGGTGCAACCAAACGTCGTCACCCTTCTCAACCGTTGCAACTAACTAACCTCCGTCGGTGGCTGACATCCGACGGTAACCCAACCTTACCTCCGTCGGCGGCTAACATCCGACGGTGACACAACTTGACGGCTAACAGTGTGCAAGTGTGAGTAGTCAAAAGGATCAATTCATGGAGATGATAATGATGATGAAGTTTTGTTAGATGAACTCCCTTTTGTTAGTCAAAAGGATCAATGCATTACTACTTTCTTGTTTTAAAACTGACTTTTTGTGCTCATGAGGAGGATGATGAGAAAGTTTTTACTATTTATGATTACAATAGTATATATAATGCAGCAAGTTGCATTGGTAGGGATGAAGAAGGTGATGTTGTTGTGGATCATGCTGAATTTGAAGGCCCCTCCGGTCATGATTCTCGTGCCTTTTCTTCCTATGTTGTTGACTTATATACTGACTTGTATCAATCAGATACCTCAACAGTTTACAGCAACAGCAAGCATGGCAGCCATGATAAAAACTTGAGGCCTGACTAGCTTCTACACTGCTATTTTCTTGTTTTACAATTGACTTTTGTGCTCATGAGCAGGAGGATGAGAAACATTTTACAATCTATGATTACAGTAGTATATATGATGAAATTGAAACAGAGAGGCAATGGGATGGAATTAGTTCATCATTAGAGATGCCTCAATATGACTCTTATGCTGATAATGAAAATGTGGATCATGTGTTTGATTTAAACATGGAATCCATCAGCATATATGACAATGGTGTATGTTGGCTAACAATTGCACTAGAATTTGATAAGGATATTGCTGGTTATGAGGATTTTCCTTTTGAAGGTCACACTCCTACTGCTGTGTATTATAATTCTATGCCTAAATTAAAATCCTTTTAACGGGTTTAACATGCATGTGAAGATGATGTTGCATAGCAACATACATGCAAAGTTAAAGATAAACCTGTAGGTCAATTCATTGATGTATCAGAGCTACAAAATTTTCAGTTTGGTTTTACTAGAGGCTGATCTTTTTTGTGCAAAACCGCAATCTAATCAAGCACCTTTTTCTTTGCCTTGTGAATTTGAGGCATTTTCGTTTTTGCCTCGATTCATTCAAAGTGGTCTGCAAGCACGAAAACAATGCATTCATGGGTGACGAAAGTTTACTTTCTACTGTGTGTTTTATTTCTTTTGCTGCTGAAATGTTGTTGGGTATATTACACCCCCTCCTGCTGTGGAAATGAACAATGCACTATGGAACAGGTCCAGCTCTTATTATTTGTGGTTGCCTTGCGGTAGTGATGTTGAAGGTGGAACTAACCTTCACTTCTTGGGCCATGTTCGCATGTTGATGCATGCAGTTAAAGGCATCACTTGATGTAGCTAGGTGGTGAACACAATTGATATTTGAGGGAGATTAACTCCTTTATCAGGCTTATCTTTGACAAAGGCAAGTGGTTGCAGCAGCTTGTCTACAATGATACTTTCAAATCATAACTCCATATCATTGCTTGTAAGTTGTTTTGCCTTGTAAATAGCAAGTTTGTTTCGTGTTGTATTGTCCTATATATCCTGATATTTGTGCAGTGATGGCCTTTATTTTGTCACGATGAAGTGCTATTGTCCCAACCCCTCGTTGTTGTCACATTCTTTTTTGCGGTCTACTCCTAAGAAATTTGCTAGATTCTTGTTATGCCTACAAGAGGCGTGCATCCCCAAATAGAGTCATTGTTGAGAATCGAGACCCATCAAAAATTTGTGAAATTCAGCTAAGCCCTTGACAATTGTACACAATTATGCCCTGTAATGTTCCTATTTGGCTCCTCATGTGTCATGAAGGTCGAGTGTTCAATGTGGAGTCTCTAGAGTTTGTGTGTTCTTCTGGTCTCTCTCTTCCTAAGGCAATGGACTTGTGAGCAAACCGGGAACCTAAGGACCAAGTTTCGTGGTTCCAAGTTCCCCCACAACCCTAGCTCTCACCCCTCAAAACCTTCCTTTGTCTTATTGGGACCAATTCCACAAATGTACTTGAGACCAAGGGACTGTCCCAAGGTTCAAGTCCCTAGGAGGCTCCAATCCCCACAATGTATTTGTTTACTGCTATACTAGGCAAATTACAAACCTGAAATAATAATACAAATGGCAGTGCATATCAGATATAGGAGTAAAATATAACTTTAATCAGACATGAATTCATTACAAAGAAAACCAAAGACGATTGGCCAGGGATTACAATTGATCCAACTATACATTACTCCCTTCCTTGGCAGTACACAACATATTTAAATGACCTGACAGTTGCCAAGAGAGACAACCGTCAACCAATTGACACTTACAACTGCCCAAGAATGACAACCAATTGACAATTAATACATTAATGGTTAACCAATATTATCAAACATAACAATAGGCATTGTACGCGGACTACAGTATTGTTTCAAAGTTCTAGAACTCCCTAAACCACAAGACCTTCATTCCTCTATAATGTTTGACCAAGTGTAGACCCCTGAGAGGAATGAGGACCAAGGGACAATGTCTTGAGGTCCCCACTCCCCCCCAATCCCTGCATTCTTCGTTCCCCAAGTTCCCCATTTCCCTTTGTCGCTATCACCTTGGAGTCTAGATCTCCAAGGGAACTCCAAACCCTGACACCCTATACCCAATAGGTCCTCCGCAATCCCCAACCTTTGCCTCCCTTCCCACTTTCCTCCTATCTTTTATATTGCACTTCAAAACCCCAATTGACCCCAAACCTTGGCACCAAATTCCTAATGACAAGTCTATTTCGCACCTGAATCTCCAAAATTCCTCTTCCCTATCCTATTCTTGGTACTAATTTTAACTTCCACTTAGCCCCAAACCCCACTGGGAACTCTAAATCTATAACCATTTGAAAAGCAATGGTTCAGAAAACAGATGATTCAATCACACTTTAAACAAACAAAACCCTTTTTCAATAGTTTAGAATTAGCTCTAGTATATTTGTCGCTCGTGATGTAGTAGTACAAACAAGGAACTATCTTAATCATGCTTACTTGCCCTCGTCTGTGTTTCCTACAATGATTTTCTCATCAGCTATATAAGAGGTTTTATGTAGTTGGTTAGTTTGCGACCCAGTGACAATCTTTGGAGACAAACATACATTGTATACAACTGCAGCCTTTCATATTGTCTAATCTTTCAACGCCTTCACTCCTATGTAGGATACTTCATCTCATCAGCCTTAAGTGCAAGAGAGCTTATCACTCTTGTCAATTGGCCTTTATCCCTCTTTAATCCATTGATAAACTCGTTCCACCTTCTTGATGACACCCTCTAGTCTTGAAGGTGGAACTAAGTACTAGGATTGTGGAGCTACGGTTTTGGGACCCAACAAGAGGCATTAAGGCTAGGGATAATAAAGAATGTTTGTACCATGTAGAAAAAACGAAGAACAAATAACAAGATCCAGTGTGGAATCTTGGACACCCCCTTCCCCAAAGCTTTTTATAAGCAGCAATATGAAAAGAAGAGAACAGCAATTCTATATAAAACCAAGACAACAAATAAATAACAGATAAATAATTATTAGTTGAGGCAGAAATTAGTAAGTATAAAGCAGTCATTGATAAGGATAACATTTTTTTATTCTCAAAGGGCAGCAATCAGGAGACATGACCATTTAAAGGGATACCTCTTTTCAAAGAGACCTGCCTCCTCAAAGTAGATATCCAGATATAAAGATAGAAGACTTCAATTGAAGAAGAGCATCAAACCATCAAAAAATCATTTCAAAGGAACATCAAACCTCATAAGGAGAAAACAATATCCAGCGATCCTATAAATAGATCGAGCCATCAAGGAAAGAACAATACAGTCTGCAGCATAAGAGAATAGAAAAATCTTCAGAAATCAAGCATATAGATCAGATCGGGGATCACTATAGATTGCAGACACTAGCGATCTTATCCATTTGTGGTATGCATGAGATGAATGCTTAGTGTTGTTAATATTATGGCCTTTACGGCTGAGATCAACATTATGCCTAATTGCTTATTGCATAGATAAGGACAATTGATAAAATAATAATATAATATATTGGGCAAATATATTTATTATTATTACCCTTTAATTATTCAATATATATATACAAGTGCGATTTTATTAATAATAATAAATATAGGATATTTATTGTTATAAATTAAATACTTGGGAGGGCCAAAGTCGGCTACCTCTGGGAGGTAGAATTTAGACATGAAATCGCATATATATATGGATCGAATTCTTGGAGGTAAGACACACCAAAAACATAACGTTTGTCTTCCTCTCAAGAATTCAAAAGAAGCTGAATTATCTCTGCATTATAGAGCGAAATTCAGCAGTGAATTGGAGCAAATTATCTCAGGCATTCATCAGCAAATACTTGCTTGGAGTCCGAAATAATACAAATCTGGTGTGCGATTTGGAGGGCAAATTCTGGAACAGAATTCGCATGCCTTGAGGATCGAATTTAACACTCCAGAGGGCTGCGATTTTGACCTGTGTAGGAGCATTTTCTACAGCACATCGATACTGGAGTTGCAGATCTAAAACAAAGGCAGACTTATCAAGATAAATTGGTGTACAAAATTGGTACCATCTTTCCACCTTTCTTTGTCAATTTTGTCTCTATATTGTTTCAGTTTTAAAAGCTATCTATAGATTGTATTTTCCTTGCATAAATCTGAAAACATCAACATGGTATCAGAGCCAAGGTAGAGAAAAGATCTTATTCAGATTTTAGGGAAGCAGTCTCAACCTTCTAAAATTTGAAACATGGAAAATCCAGCCCTTTATTCAGCCTTGTCTACCCAAACTTCAAATAAATACTCTTAGGTTATTGATAGCGGGGCTTCAAGGCATATCACTGGGTTCCGGGAAAACTTTGATTCATTTTCAGAAAACATTAAGGAAGAAGTTACTATAGGAGATGATACTTCTTATCCAATTATGGGTTTGGGAATTGCAACATTCAAATGAAGTCCGGCATATCCTTACAACTTTCTCAAGTCCTATATGTTATGGGCATAAAGAGAAATCTAGTTTCAATATCAGCACTTGAGGATAAGGGTTATAAAATTGCATTCATGGATGGGAAAGTTTCGGCTTGGACCAAAAATTCAACCTTGAAACAAGCCTATACCATAGGACGAAGACATGAATGTCTTTATAGACTTGATACTATTTCATCTCAAGCTCTCATGGCTGAATCAATTGACTCATGTGATTTATGGCATAGGAGGTTAGGGCATCTAAATTTCCAAACATTGTCTTCTATGGATAAGTTTGTAGAAGGGTTCTCTCACTTATCTCCTAGACATGAAAGTGTATGCAAAGGATGTGCATTAGGGAAGAATATCAAATCCTCCTTCCCTAGTAGTGAAAGCAAGACTAAGGAAATATTGGAGATAGTTCAATCTGACCTTTGTGGACCCATGTCTATACCATCCATTGGTGGATATCTTTATTACATCATCTTTGTAGATGACTTTTCTAGAAAGAATTGGATATATTTCCTTAAGAACAAAGAATCTGTCGATGTTCTCAACAAATTCAAAGAGTTCAAAGCTCTAATAGAGAATCTTACAAACAAGAGGATAAAGATTCTTAGAACAAATAATGGTGAAGAATACATTTCTGAAACCTTTAGCACCTTCTATGTAGAATCAGGAATTAAGAGGGAGTTTATTGTTCCTTACAACCCTCAACATAATGGAATAGCTGAAAGGAAAAATAGGACCATAGTTGAAGCAGCAAGGGCTATGCTACATGATCAAAATCTTCATACTTCACTATGGGCTGAAGCATCCAACACTGCGGTTTACATTCAAAATAGATGTCCTCATTCAGCCTTGAAAAATAAGACTCCCAAAGAGGCATTCAGTGGAAACAAACCTGATGTGAGTCATCTTAGGATATTTGGTTGTCCTATATCTTTTCAAGTTCCAAAAGAAAAGAGAACCAAATTGGAACCCTCAGGAAAGAAGGGAATATTTGTGGGATATAGTGAATCTGCCAAGGCCTTTAGGATCTATGTTCTGGGGCAAAGGCATATTTGTTGAAATCTAAAACAGAAAGATGCAAAAACAGAACCCAAATAAAACACTTTGGTTATCCTGGGAAAAACCCTCTTGGCAAAGGGAAACAACCTAGCCCACAAAAAGCAGTACACCTTTATTAATATTCAATATTAGAAATACAAAAGATGAAGAGTTCTCGAAAGAAACAAAGCTGAATCAATGTGTTGAAGCTCTAAATTTGGGCAAAATTTGCAGTCCTATATAGTGATAAAACCCTAAAAAATGGCCTCTTAAACTCCATGCCCAATAATTAATGGTGGAGTACATGAAATGGGATAACAATTATATTAATTTTCAATTAAAAAGTTGAGAGATTATAGAAGGAAGCTATGTGACAAGAACAATCAAAATTCTATGATCAAAGCCTTCAGAAAATGCTGGAATTTCGACCTGTTGCAAAGATGATGCCGACAGAGGCTGAAGATGGTCAAATTTTAAAAATCTAAAAAAGACCCAGTTCGGGAAATCAAATTTCCTATGTCCAACAAAAATCTTAGCTTTCCACGAGGTGTTTTGGTTTTTCGACCAAGCCCAAATCCGAAAGTTAGGTAGTTATTTTTTAATTAGTTTATTATTTTTTCAAAATAATTTGTAATAAGGGTCGTGCCTTTTCACCCTAAAGAGGTGTGAAAGCCACTCAAACACATATATATACATAATGTAAAATGTAGAGAGAAGGCAATAAAAACAATACAATGAAAATTTTCATAGAATAGAATTTGATCACAACTGCAATATGAACTCTAATGTACTATTTTTTCAACTTTAATAAAGATAAGTGCTCTTCTTTTTATTTGTGGTTATAAGTTATATGTTTTCAATTAGTTTCTCGGATTACTCTGTGAACCAAGTTATCCTATTGTGTTTTCTATTTGATGCATTCATTTATGATTAATTTGTACAATTTGAATAATGGTAGCATGGTCTGAGAACCTGTTACTGTTTTCTTTCGGGCTCTTAAGTTGGGTTAAAAACCATAGGACCTATTGTATAAGTTGTTTTAAATTTTGTTTCAATAGAAGCTTGTAGGGTGATGGTCTCGCTTTATAGGAGTGAGTTACCTTAAAACTGTCTCTGATTGTACGTAGGATTGAAAGTTTTATGACTCTATAGCCCAAGTATTTAGAAGGCACTGATCTAACTATTATTTGGAAATTGTCATTTGGTTCATACATTTGTAGTTTATAGATCATTAATCATTATTTCAAAAGCATTACTTTTAATTATTTAGTATAATCCATTTAGTCAAGTATTATAGAATAGAGACTTTTAGGAGATTAATTTCTTTCCTCAAAGGATCATTCACCGCCTTTGGAGGAACTTTGTTTGTTATGTACACAGTTGTGCGACATAGAGAATTAAATAGTTTAAAGTGAAATTAGGCCTACCAGCCTTGGCTAGATTAAGCCAGAATTGCAGAGGTATCAGTGTGAACCTATCAGTTGGCCAAAAGTGAATCCATCATTTTGGGGCACCAACAAATTGGCGACTCTCCTAGGGAAGCTTTCAGTGAAAGACGTTTTGCAGAATCTTTGGTTACAGTTGTGAGACTCTACTGGAGAAGGAACTCAGAATTAGTTATGATTTTATCCTTCTTATGAAGAAGGTGGCGACTCTATTGAACAAAGAATTTCAATTAGTGACTCTACTGAGGGAGAAAACTCAGAAGGAGATAGGAAGATAGCCTAGAAGGGATGATAAATTTTCCTTTTAAGGAAATTTTCAAAAGGGTTTTTATTCCCGTTGATATCGGGCCTTTGGATCTTAGAAAGTTTCAATACAGTTCTAATGAATTGTTTTCACAACTTTCACAGAGGGTTCCTGGATTTTATGGAGATTATGATGAATCAGCTCTTGATCATTTGGATGTGTTTCATATATTCCTTGATAATTATGAGGTCCATACAGAAGATGATGCCATGAAATTGTTTGCATGGTCACTAAAGAATAATGCAAGGGAAAAATATGAATCATTACCTGCACAATGCATTTCATCATGGATGCAGTTTGAACAATGGTTCCTTGATGTATTCCATGACAGGGATGAATCAAGCATGTCTCCCTTGAATGCATTCATTACTTTATGTTAATATGTTATAGCTTCAGTCGATAATTTTATTGGATTGTGTTCACCGATCGGGCTATGTTAGTTTGAATAGTTCACCGACTGTATTATTACTATGCCCACCGTTAATTACATCAGTTGTTTATGTAAAACTTATACTAGCAAATGAAAGGTTTGAGGAGTCACATCCACGATGGAACGTGACTCCATGTGGAGTCATGTTCCATTGTGGATGTGACTCCACTCAATTATATATATAAACATTGCAGACCATTGGAGAGACACAGCGACACATAAATATAACAGTCTCAACGTTCTCCTCTATTTCGGTCAAACAATAGCAGACCTGTTCATTCATCAGATAATATAATGTGTATACCTATGTACTAAGCATGAGTCAAGTTCAACATAATAAATATTGAATATTTATTTGTGAATACATATAAATTATAATTTGGAAATTTGAAGACATAAATACAGGAATTAAAATTAAAATTTGATCTAAAAATTCAACATGGTATCAAAGCCAAGTTACTTCTACAAAGCCTAAACAGCTGAAGGAAGATCCGATTAGATCAGAATTATATTCTCTTAAAATCTTGTAATTTTAAAATGACGAATGGAATCAAACCCAAAGACAGACTTGAAGGTGCTTCTGACTATGACTCGTGGAAACTTCGAATGATGTTAGTTGCTAAGGAAGAATTAATTGAAAACTGTAATAGAATACCCCACTAAACCTAAAGGAAGTAATGATCAGAGTCAGTGGGAGAAGGATAACATTAAAGCAATGGACTTATTAGTAGACGGAGTGAAACTACCTATAATTACAAAGTTAGACTCTGCATATGACATGTTTAAAGCCCTGAAGGACATGTTTGAAATTAACAACACAAGCAGAATCCTCACTCTTAAAAATCAACTCTCTAATATTAAAATGAATAAAGGAGAGACCATTACTGCATATTTTATGAGGATAACAGAACTAAGGAATCAACTATCTTCAATTGGTCACACTTATGACAATAAGGAGTTAACTATGATAACTCTAAATGGGCTCCCCATCTCTTGGGAAAATTTTAGACAAGGAGTCAGTGCTCTATCCAAACCTCCTAAATTTGATCATCTAAAAGCCGACGGCATTCAAGAAGAGTACAATCTTATATCCAGAGGAATCATGAAATCCGTAAATGAAGATACACAAGCTCTAGTCTCAAAATTGAAAAGGAAGAAGAGCAGGTTCTCTAACGATAAGCAATTTTTCAAGAAAAAGGATACATCTAACCTTCAATGTTATAGATGTGATAACTATGGGCACACCACAGTGAAATGTCCTGACAAACTCAAAAAGGTACAATGTTATAGATGCAACAATTATGGACACACGGCAACAAATTGCCTCGACAGACTTAAAATGCAAGCTTCACTTGCCGAAGTTAGAGATCCAAACTGGAAGTCAGATCTATTCTAAAAGAAATCTCAAGATATCTTATGATTAAGAGGGAGTTCTGTGATGAAAGAACTCTTCTAAGATAAACTTGATATATTTGTAAATTTTGATTATTAATAATAAATGTTATTTTATGAACCTGTGTAAATCATATGGAGGTGATGACTTCCAATGATCATCACTTGTATTCTTTGATGTTATTGAAAGGTGACGATCTTACAATAACTATCTTTTATCATGATAGACCTCATGTGATGGCTGAAACAGATCATGATAAATGAATTATTACATGGTGGATTGAGTTCCTTAAAATGACCATGATCTCGTACTGTGATAGTCATCATGTGATGCTGAAACAGATCACAATACTGAAGGTGATAGTCGTCATGTGACGCTGAAACAGATCACCGGTACCTAGCTATTGTGATAGTCATCATGTGACACTGAAACAGATCACAAATATTGAAGGTGATAGTCGTCGTGTGACGCTGAAACAGATCACCAGTACTTATATTGTGATAGTCGTCATGTGACGCTGAAACAGATCACAATTATTGAAAGTGATATACATCATGTGATGTTGAAATAGTTCACAGTTATTATTTAGTTGATATTTGATAGAAGCATATTGTTGTTTTTTTTATCTTCCCTAGCTAAGAGGGAGTGTTAATATGTTATAGCTTCGGTCAATAATTTTATTGGATTGTGTTCACCGATTGGGCTATGTTAGTTTGAATAGTTCGCCGACTGTATTATTACTATGCCCACCGTTAATTACGTCAGTTGTTTATGTAAAACTTATACTAGCAAATGAAAGGTTTGAGGAGTCACATCCACGATGGAATGTGACTCCATGTGGAGTCATGTTCCATTGTGGATGTGACTCCACTCACTTATATATATAAACATTGCAGACCATTGGAGAGACACAGCGACACATAAATATAACAGTCTCAACGTTCTCCTCTATTTCGGTCAAACAATAGCAGACCTATTCATTCATTAGATAATATAATATATGTGTATACCTATGTACTGAGCATGAGTCAAGTTCAACATAATAAATATTGAATATTTATTTGTGAATACATATAAATTATAATTTGGAAATTTGAAGACATACATACAGGAATTAAAATTAAAATTTGATCTAAAAATTCAACACTTTAGAACGGTATGATAATGAAAATGTGGTGAGTTTGTTTATGAGGATGATGGATATTTTCCGTAAAATACCTTCTGATATTAGGCCAAGTTTTTCAAACAAAATATACAGTTTAGGAGTAACTCATGAGCAACTAAAGCTTATTCTTGAAATTGCACAGGAAGATGTAATGGAAGAAAATGATAAGGTTACAAAAGTGGCAGAAAAACCTAATGATACTCTAAATTCAGATGAACAAGAGAATTCAAATCAGATTGAAGAAGAATTTGTACATGATGAGATGTGTATGGAAACATGTATCAATGACCATGATGATGAGGAAGAAAACTTTCTCAATACAAGAGAAATTTCAGCTTTATTAGACATAGAATACCAAAGACACACTGAGAAGAATGGTCCAAATTTTTTCTCAATCCACCATGGTAAGGAGGTAGACAGATCAGCCCATATTCAAGAGAAATCAAATTGTGGAGATGAAAGAGAACTGCATGAACAGGAGGAAGTTTTAGGAGATAATGTCAATGAAGATGTTAGTCTTGTTAATGAAAAACTTGATGATCCAAATGAAAATTCTCATGAATGTATGCCTGAATTCTCTATGTTCCTAAATCCGTTGTTTGAAGAGGAAGTAGATGAAGATATGTCTAATTTCTCTATGTTATCGAATCCATTGTTTGAAAAGGATCCTTTATGCAATGGAATCCATCGGCATCATAATGAAGATAACAATCCTAATTTTAAAGTTGATGAAACTCATGAAGTGCATTCAAAGGATGAGATATCTTGGAGTTCATCCTTTGAGCCTGAGGTACACCAAACATATGAAGATGAGATGGAATCAGCTAGACATAATGAAGAGAATGTGTTGAAGCATAGTTCTGAAAATTTTCGAAATGTCCTAGCTGATCAAACTCTTGGTGAGAGAGAGTTTGTACTTTTTAAAGATGAGCTATTCTCAAAGCCTTTTGGTGAGGAGAAAAAATATCCAAAACATAGAGATGGGATAGATTGTGAGCAAGAAGGTATCCCAAAAAAGAAGACTAACCTAGAGGTTTGTATGACTAACCAAAATCTTCTATTCAGCAAAAATCATGATGCACTTAATGATTCCTCAAAGACGAAACAAAGATCAAATACGAAGGACTGCATCGATGAAATAATGAGAATTGTCTATAAGGAAGATGCACCCAATGCAGCAAGGAGGGATTTATTGCGTGATAAAAATCAAGTGTTCGATAGAGGAAAAGATCAATGTTCAATTTTTGGGGGCCTGGGGCCACCCAATTTTCTTCACATCAGATTAGTGTGGATACTTGGTCTGCTTCTCCAGAGATAGCTAGAATCTCGCTATGCTCACATGGAGCATACATCCCCAGAAAGAGCCTATTGGAGCTCTAAATTTGGGCAAAATTTGGAGTCCTATATAGTGATAAAACCCTAAAAAATGGCCTCTTAAACTCCATGCCCAATAGTTAATGGTGGAGTACATGAAATGGGATAAACAATTATATTAATTTTCAATTAAAAAGTTGAGAGATTATGGAAGGAAGCTATGTGACAAGAACAATCAAAATTCTATGATCAAAGCCTTCAGAAAATGCTGGAATTTCGACCTGTTGCAAAGATGATGCCGACAGAGGCAGAAGATGGTCAAATTTTAAAAATCTAGAAAAGACCCAGTTCAGGAAATCAAATTTCCTATGTCCAGTAAAAATCTTAGCTTTCCACGAGATGTTTTGGTTTTTCGACCAAGCCCAAATCCGAAAGTTAGGTAGTTATTTTTTAGTTAGTTTATTATTTTTTCAAAATAATTTGTAATAAGGGTCATGTCTTTTCACCCTAAAGAGGTGTGAAAGCCACTCAAACACATATATACATAATGTAAAATGTAGAGAGAAGACAATAAAAACAATACAATGAAGATTTTCATAGAATAGAATTTGATCACAACTGCAATATGAACTCTAATGTACTATTTTTTCAACTTTAATAAAGATAAGTGCTCTTCTTTTTATTTGTGGCTATAAGTTATATGTTTTCAATTAGTTTCTCAGATTACTCTGTGAACTAGGGTATCCTACTGTGTTTTCTATTTGATGCATTCATTTATGATTAATTTGTACAATTTGAATAATGGTAGCATGGTCTGAGAACCTGTTACTGTTTCCTTTCGGGCTCTTAAGTTGGGTTAAAAACCATAGGACCTATTGTATAAGTTGTTTTAAATTTTGTTTCAATAGAAGCTTGTAGGGTGATGGTCTCACTTTATAGGAGTGAGTTACCTTAAAACCGTCTCTGATTGTACATAGGATTGAAAGTTTTATGACTCTATAGCCCAAGTATTTAGAAGGCATTAATCTAACTATTATTTGGAAATTGTCATTTGGTTCATACATTTGTAGTTTATAGATCATTAAATCATTATTTCAAAAGCATTACTTTTAATTATTTAGTATAATCCATTTAGTCAAGTATTATAGAATAGAGATTTTTAGGAGATTAATTTCTTTCCTCAAAGGATCATTCACCGCCTTTGGAGGAACTTTGTTTGTTATGTACGCAGTTGTGCGACATAGAGAATTAAATAGTTTAAAGTGAAATTAGGCCTACCAGCCTTGGCTAGATTAAGCCAGAATTGCAGAGGTATCAGTGTGAACCTGTCAGTTGGCCAAAAGTGAATCCATCATTTTTGGGCACCAACACAATGAATCCTCACTGATCGAATACAAGAAAGAGATCACGACTTCCTGAAGAAGCACGGAAACACTGTCAGCAACATCCATGAAGACTTATGACCCAGATTGAGCAGCGTTGCAATGCGTAAAGATATGCAGCATAAGACGTGAGCTTCTTGGAAGAATCAAAACACAGGGATTACATCTGCTCACAGATTGAGTAAAAGCGCAAGGGCGGAGACAACAGACAATCGTGAGGGTACACCCCGCAACGCTGATTACATGTGAAAATGGTATCTTAAATGTACTCACGCTGAGTGAATACGCACAATGCAGATAATCCATAACACTTACGCCAGTTCTGGAAAAGAACATACACACAGGAGGCAATCCCTTTCACAGAGAACTCGTATCACTATCCACAATAGAATGATCAAGAAGGAACTACTGAAAGGAAAGTGCCCGAGGAAAACATAGCGTCCAGTAAGGTGACGCTTCACCTTGCTTGGCGTTACCGCCAGCAAAGTGAAACATCACCGTTGTGACAGTTACAAATGAGGGAAGGAGCCCGTGCATATGAAATGCTCACCAGAGGTGTTTGATGAAGCAACACACCGCGTGGGAAGACAAATGCATAACGTTGGTGATACAATGCGAAGGCATGAATTGACCCGAGAGTTGGTTATAAGTTGCAACTGAAAACAACTACCTACATCGGTTGAACTCTTTCATGCAATATCATAACAGTAGCATAAATATGTGGACAGGTAATGAAGTCTCTGTCGCTGCTATCAAACTTCAACACTCCCTCTTAGCAAGAGAGAGACTTCCTGTGAGGTTCGCTTGAACAAATGTATTCAGCTGCAAAAGAACAACGTCAATAGACAAGCTCCATTTATATAAATTCCGTTATTTCACACAAAGAGTTCACCATAGCTAATCTAGAGGATAATAATGAAAATCACAAACCGTTCATTATAGTTGCATCTAGAGCATGGATGAAAAATATCATAACAAAACATTCAACATGATTATTTAGAAATCACAACAAAATCATGGAATCCACATGAACAACTTCCACCATGGCTACTCCCAGAGGGTGGATCAAGGGCTTTCACCTCAAAACTTCTCCCTGAGAAGAATGCATTATCACCTTGCCTACTCGCAGAAGGTGATCCCACCATACCTACACGCAGAGGGTGGGTCAAGGGCTTTCACCTCAAACTTCTCCCAGAGAAGAATGCATTAACCACCTTGCCTACACACAAAGGGTGGAACAAGGGCTTTCACCTCAAACTTCTCCCAGAGAAGAATGCATTAAGGCACATAAAGGATTATCTGAAGACCAAGACTTCCTCTCAACCGAGACTCCCTCTCAACAGGGGCAGCATACTCAAAGCTTTTGAATATCACAATGAATCATAGATTAACTCCAAAGTTTGACCAAACAAACAAAGGAGCTTCCAAGGCCATTCTGCATTATAAGCTTGCTTATCCTCAGCTAAGGACAAGGCACTCTCCCTCTGCCACACAAGCTCCCTCTGAATCTGATTTCTTCCTCTTGGAAGAGTTGATCATAAGACAATCTGAATAGGTACTACTTCTTCAAGAGTCACCAACTCAGCTCAGGCTGCAATCTCTCATCATCCCATTGCATCTTGTCCTACAACCAAGAGGGATTATTAATAACTCATAAACTCAACTTATTATGAAGAGATATATAGAGAGCAATGCTAAAAGCAAACACTATTCTCAGTTATATAACAAAATTCATGATCTATACTTAAAAAGTATTATCATAGAACACTTATCTCTATGCTGATGCCAATCCATAGTCCATGATTTTCTTGGGAAACACCTCCCAATATAAGCAGGGCGTCAGGAGAAGCTCCAAGAATTGGAAGAACACAAGCCACCCACGATGCTAGGGCCCATGACATTCAACAAAAGCTTGCTCCCATCAGACAGAAGGGAGGCCGCCTTGTATTTGAAAAATCCATACACCCCCAGCAAAAATAGATTTCTAGCAACAATTTACATGGCACAAACCCATAAGTCTCTTCACACGATTCAGAAGAAAATTTGGCTTTTACAATTTTCGACTCAAATAAGAACATCTCCAACAATCCACTTGATTGGATTCATTAATACAATCAGATACCAAGATTTGATGGGACGTAAGGCCAAAATCT